>JAQFWZ010000009.1:9896860-10644360 GCA_027789725.1 Dendropsophus ebraccatus | reverse complement strand
GGTAGGGAGCAGACAATATGTACATAGCGTGCAGGGAGGGAGCAGACAATATGTACATAGTGTGCAGGTAGGGAGCAGACAATATGTACATAGTGTGCAGGTAGGGAGCAGACAATATGTACATAGTGTGCAGGGAGGAAGCAGACAATATGTACATAGCGTGCAGGGAGGAAGCAGACAATATGTACATAGCGTGCAGGGAGGGAGCAGACAATATGTACATAGTGTGCAGGTAGGGAGCAGACAATATGCAGATATAGTGCAGGGAGGGAGCAGACAATATGTACATAGTGTGCAGGTAGGGAGTGAGCAGACAATATGTACATAGTGTGCAGGTAGGGAGCAGACAATATGTACATAGTGTGCAGGGAGGGAGCAGACAATATGTACATAGCGTGCAGGTAGGGAGCAGACAATATGCAGATAGTGTGCAGGTAGGGAGCAGACAATATGTACATAGTGCAGGTAGTATGCAGTATAGAGCAGGTAGTGTGCAGTACAGTGCAGGTAGTGTGCAGGAAGTGTGCAGTATAGTGCAGGTAGTGTGCAGTATAGTGCAGGTAGTGTGCAGTATAGTGCAGGTAGTGTGCAGTACAGTGCAGGTAGTGTGCAGTACAGTGCAGGTAGTGTGCAGTAGTATAGTGCAGGTAGTGTGCAGTAGTACAGTGCAGGTAGTGTGCAGTAGTATAGTGCAGGTAGTGTGCAGTAGTATAGTGCAGGTAGTGTGCAGTACAGTGCAGGTAGTGTGCAGTAGTATAGTGCAGGTAGTGTGCAGTAGTATAGAGCAGGTAGTGTGCAGTACAGTGCAGGTAGTGTGCAGTACAGTGCAGGTAGTATGCAGTATAGAGCAGGTAGTGTGCAGTAGTACAGTGCAGGTAGTGTGCAGTAGTACAGTGCAGGTAGTGTGCAGTAGTATAGTGCAGGTAGTGTGCAGTAGTATAGTGCAGGTAGTGTGCAGTATAGTGCAGGTAGTGTGCAGTATAGTGCAGGTAGTGTGCAGTATAGTGCAGGTAGTGTGCAGTACAGTGCAGGTAGTGTGCAGTACAGTGCAGGTAGTGTGCAGTACAGTGCAGGTAGTGTGCAGTACAGTTCAGGTAGTGTGCAGTACAGTGCAGGTAGTATGCAGTATAGAGCAGGTAGTGTGCAGTAGTACAGTGCAGGTAGTGTGCAGTAGTACAGTGCAGGTAGTGTGCAGTAGTACAGTGCAGGTAGTGTGCAGTAGTACAGTGCAGGTAGTGTGCAGTAGTACAGTGCAGGTAGTGTGCAGTAGTACAGTGCAGGTAGTGTGCAGTAGTACAGTGCAGGTAGTGTGCAGTACAGTGCAGGTAGTGTGCAGTACAGTGCAGGTATAGTGCAGTAGTATAGTGCAGGTAGTGTGCAGTAGTATAGTGCAGGTAGTGTGCAGTAGTATAGTGCAGGTAGTGTGCAGTACAGTGCAGGTAGTGTGCAGTATAGTGCAGGTAGTGTGCAGTAGTATAGTGCAGGTAGTGTGCAGTATAGTGCAGGTAGTGTGCAGTAGTATAGTGCAGGTAGTGTGCAGTATAGTGCCGCTTCAGCTTATTGCTGGTTATTAGATGCTGGTGTAATCCTCTTACCTGTGTCGGCCCCTCCAGCTTCACGTCTTCCTCATCTATCCCGGCTTGCTTCAGCATGGTGTCCATCACCTTTATCAGCTGGATGACCTCGGCTCTCCCGCTCGGTTTCCTATAGTCCATAGACAGGTCAATCCATCCATGCACATTGCTGTGAGAATAGAGGAGCAGGAGGGGGAGGGGGGTACTCACATAGAGGGGAAGACGCGGAGCCGCCTCTCATCATCCTCCAGCAGGGTGGTGTACTTACTACAGGGGCAGAGAGAAGAACGACAGTCAGCAAGCCGCTGCCAGACACCGAGGCCTAGAGATGGCCAAATGTATACACAGAGGAGAGCTGTGTCATATAAGGGATCTGTAATCATATGAGGGATCTGTAATCATATGAGGGATCTCTGCTATATAATGGATCTGTGGTTATATGATCTCTGCTATATAAGGGATCTGTAATGATATGAGGGATCTGTAATGATATGAGGGATCTGTAATGATATGAGGGATCTGTAATCATATGAGGGATCTGTAATGATATGAGGGATCTGTAATCATATGAGGGATGTGTAATGATACGAGGGATCTGTAATCATATGAGGGATCTGTAATGATATGAGGGATCTCTGCTATATAAGAGATCTGTGGTCACATGAGGGATCTCTGCTATATAAGGGATCTGTGGTCATATGAGGGATCTCTGCTATATAAGGGATCTGTAAACATATGAGGGATCTGTGGTCATACAAGGGATCTGTGATCATATGAGGGATCTGTGGTCATATGAAGGATCTCTGCTATATAAGGGATCTGTAAACATGAGGGATCTGTGGTCATACAAGGGATCTGTGATCATATGAGGGATCTGTGGTCACATGAGGGATCTCTGCTATATAAGGGATCTGTGGTCATATGAGGGATCTCTGCTATATAAGGGATCTGTAAACATGAGGGATCTGTGGTCATACAAGGGATCTGTGATCATATGAGGGATCTGCTATATAAGGGATCTGTAAACATATAAGAGATCTGTTATCATATGAGGGATCTCTGCTATATAAGGGATCTGTGGTCATACAGTATATAGGGTGATATGTGATAATATACTATTAGGCTCTCACACAGGATTTTTGCTCAATATTTTGCAATCAAAACCAGGAGTGGAGTATATTGGGTGACAGTACTGTGTATACAGGAGGCGGAGGGGTATACAGGATGCGGAGGGTGTATACAGGAGGTGTAGGGGTATAGAGGAGGTGTATACAGGAGGCGGAGGGGTATACAGGATGCGGAGGGTGTATACAGGAGGTGTAGGGGTATAGAGGAGGTGTATACAGGAGGTGTAGGGGTATAGAGGAGGTGTATACAGGAGGCGGAGGGGTATACAGGATGCGGAGGGTGTATACAGGAGGTGTAGGGGTATAGAGGAGGTGTATACAGGAGGCGGAGGGGTATACAGGATGCGGAGGGTGTATACAGGAGGTGTAGGGGTATAGAGGAGGTGTATACAGGAGGCGGAGGGGTATACAGGATGCGGAGGGTGTATACAGGAGGTGTAGGGGTATAGAGGAGGTGTATACAGGAGGCGGAGGGGTATACAGGATGCGGAGGGTGTATACAGGAGGTGTAGGGGTATAGAGGAGGTGTATACAGGAGGTGGAAGTGAATACAGGAGGTGGAGGGGTATAGACACAGCTGTCTGGATTGGTTCCATACTGTGCAGCACATAAATACCAGCGCTACATCGGTGTCTCACTATAACAGTAACAACTTCCCCTCACACACACACACACGCTCACTCACACACACATTCACACACGCTCACTCACACACACACTCACACACACTCTCTCACACACTCACTTACACACACATTCACACACACTCACACACACACACACACACACACACACACTCTTCATAATACTCCAGACCCAGCACTCCTTTATTCTTTATTCATCCTTTATTCATGCCCCTTGATAAAGTGGGCATCTGCGAAACGCGCGTCGGGGTGTGCCAGGGAAGTAGCAATATGGGTAAGACTTGACTAATATATGTATGTCTTTTTGGGCTGGTGGCAATCATAGGAGTGTAACGTTTACAGGTCCCAATTGTGTTTAGACGGCTAGCCTCACATGCACTAATGCACTTATGGATTTTTGAGAGGTT
This sequence comes from Dendropsophus ebraccatus, assembly GCA_027789725.1. Classification (NCBI taxonomy): domain Eukaryota; kingdom Metazoa; phylum Chordata; class Amphibia; order Anura; family Hylidae; genus Dendropsophus; species Dendropsophus ebraccatus. Next base: position 10,640,608 of record JAQFWZ010000009.1, on the reverse strand, counting down.
TTTTTCTTGGGATCCTGTTATTTGTACTATTGATTGAACCTGTGCCCTTTATACATGTAATATTTCTTTACTCATTATTTTTGTTATTCATATTGTGTCTTCCCTGGATTGTTGTACTGTCATCACCTTTTCCCTCATTCTTTATGTTTTTGACATTTCTATTTTATTAATTTTTAAATAATAAAGGAATTTTTTTGCATTAGGAAGTTGTGCTCAATTAGTGTATGTGGTATATTTTTGTATACAGGAGGTGTAGGGGTATAGAGGAGGTGTATACAGGAGGCGGAGGGGTATACAGGATGCGGAGGGTGTATACAGGAGGTGTAGGGGTATAGAGGAGGTGTATACAGGAGGTGGAAGTGAATACAGGAGGTGGAGGGGTATAGACACAGCTGTCTGGATTGGTTCCATACTGTGCAGCACATAAATACCAGCGCTACATCGGTGTCTCACTATAACAGTAACAACTTCCCCTCACACACACACACACACACACACACACACACACACACACTCACACTCTCTCACACACTCACTTACACACACATTCACACACACATTCACACACGCTCACTCACACACACTCACACACACTCTCTCACACACTCACTTACACACTCACTTACACACACATTCACACACACTCACACACACACACTCTCTCACACACTCACTTACACACATTCACACACACACACACACACACTCACTCTTCATAATACTCCAGACCCAGCACTCCTTTATTCTTCACAATGTAGAATTCACTTGGGACGAGACTTTCCTCAATCTCCCGATCCTGGAGGAAAAATAAGATCCCGATTATCACATAGAAAAAGAACAACATAAAACTCATGTAACCTAACAGAGCCCGGACCCCCGATAGCAGTGCCAGGTGTACAGCCCAGAGGTAGAGACATGTAACAAAGCCCGGACCCCCGATAGCAGTGCCAGGTGTACAGTCCAGAGGTAGAGACATGTAACAAAGCCTGGACCCCCGATAGCAGTGCCCGGTGTACAGCCCAGAGGTAGAGACATGTAACAAAGCCTGGACCCCCGATAGCAGTGCCCGGTGTACAGCCCAGAGGTAGAGACATGTAACAGAGCCCGGACCCCCGATAGCAGTGCCCGGTGTACAGCCCAGAGGTAGAGACATGTAACAGAGCCCGGACCCCCGATAGCAGTGCCAGGTGTACAGCCCAGAGGTAGAGACATGTAACAGAGCCCGGACCCCCGATAGCAGTGCCAGGTGTACAGCCCAGAGGTAGAGACATGTAACAGAGCCTGGACCCCCGATAGCAGTGCCAAGTGTACAGCCCAGAGGTAGAGACATGTAACAGAGCCCGGACCCCTAATAGCAGTGCCAGGTGTACAGCCCAGAGGTAGAGACATGTAACAGAGCCCGGACCCCCAATAGCAGTGCCCGGTGTACAGCCCAGAGGTAGAGACATGTAACAGAGCCCGGACCCCTGATAGCAGTGCCAGGTGTACAGCCCAGAGGTAGAGACATGTAACAGAGCCCGGACCCCCGATAGCAGTGCCAGGTGTACAGCCCAGAGGTAGAGACATGTAACAGAGCCCGGACCCCCAATAGCAGTGCCAGGTGTACAGCCCAGAGGTAGAGACATGTAACAGAGCCCGGACCCCCGATAGCAGTGCCAGGTGTACAGCCCAGAGGTAGAGACATGTAACAGAGCCCAGACCCCTAATATCAGTGCCAAGTGTACAGCCCAGAGGTAGAGACATGTAACAGAGCCCAGACCCCTAATAGCAGTGCCAGGTGTACAGCCCAGAGGTAGAGACATGTAACAGAGCCCGGACCTCCGATAGCAGTGCCAGGTGTACAGCCCAGAGGTAGAGACATGTAACAGAGCCCGGATCCCCGATAGCAGTGCCAGGTGTACAGACCAGAGGTAGAGACATGTAACAGAGCCCGGATCCCCGATAGCAGTGCCAGGTGTACAGCCCAGAGGTAGAGACATGTAACAGAGCCCGGACCCCCGATAGCAGTGCCAGGTGTACAGCCCAGAGGTAGAGACATGTAACAGAGCCCAGACCCCTAATATCAGTGCCAGGTGTACAGCCCAGAGGTAGAGACATGTAACAGAGCCCGGACCCCCGATAGCAGTGCCCGGTGTACAGCCCAGAGGTAGAGACATGTAACAAAGCCTGGACCCCCGATAGCAGTGCCCGGTGTACAGCCCAGAGGTAGAGACATGTAACAGAGCCCGGACCCCCGATAGCAGTGCCCGGTGTACAGCCCAGAGGTAGAGACATGTAACAGAGCCCGGACCCCCGATAGCAGTGCCAGGTGTACAGCCCAGAGGTAGAGACATGTAACAGAGCCCGGACCCCCGATAGCAGTGCCAGGTGTACAGCCCAGAGGTAGAGACATGTAACAGAGCCCAGACCCCTAATATCAGTGCCAAGTGTACAGCCCAGAGGTAGAGACATGTAACAGAGCCCAGACCCCTAATAGCAGTGCCAGGTGTACAGCCCAGAGGTAGAGACATGTAACAGAGCCCGGACCTCCGATAGCAGTGCCAGGTGTACAGCCCAGAGGTAGAGACATGTAACAGAGCCCGGATCCCCGATAGCAGTGCCAGGTGTACAGACCAGAGGTAGAGACATGTAACAGAGCCCGGATCCCCGATAGCAGTGCCAGGTGTACAGCCCAGAGGTAGAGACATGTAACAGAGCCCGGACCCCCGATAGCAGTGCCAGGTGTACAGCCCAGAGGTAGAGACATGTAACAGAGCCCAGACCCCTAATATCAGTGCCAGGTGTACAGCCCAGAGGTAGAGACATGTTAAAGAGCCCGGACCCCCGATAGCAGTGCCAGGTGTACAGCCCAGAGGTAGAGACATGTAACAGAGCCCGGACCCCTGATAGCAGTGTCGGGGAGTATAGTTAAGAGGCAATGACTTTACTTTGGTTGTGCCCTTTGGCAGTAATGGTGGGTACAATACTATACCCAATGGGGTAACAAGGGTTTTGTACAGTATAGCGGCAGTGAGATGCGTACCGTCTATAGGAGGAGCGCGGTCAGGCACCTACCATTGTTCTCGGTGATTTGTCACTTCGGCTTGTCAGCTGTGCGGCTGCCGTGTTCTTTTTCTCCATCACCAAAGCATCGCATAGGAATGAAATATCCCTGAAAGATGGACATCATCTCAGCAGACAGAATAATCCCGCTGCAATCCATTACACCAATACTGCCCAGTGCCCGGTGATGGGGCCTGGAGGCTTCAAGGGGTCAGGATATCGGGTTAGAGACGACATCACCGGCCTGACAAGTGCCGGGAATTGTTTGGGAATTGGGAGACAAAAGTTATTTGCAACTTTTTGTTACAAGTTTCCTTGGATTTACAGCCCCTATGACAGCAATGCATCTCTATGGTAACAGACTACAAACAAATCTAATGTAGTCCCACGCTGCCCCTATGTAATGTAAGAGTCCCATTCACAGATTGTGGTAATAGATGAGACGTCTCACCTCCCGGCGCCCGACACACACACCGGCTGCTCCGTCAGATGCTTAAACCGGGCCCTGCGGAGAGGATGATGCCAGACCGGGTCTGTGGGCCGCAAGGAAACCTGGAGCAAACATAATGTAACTTATAGATAACTAATATACAGAGTATAACACAGAACATACGACATATAACACATAACATACGGCATATAACACATAACATACGGCGTATAACAACATACAGCGTATAACACATAACATACAGCGTATAACACAACATACAGCGTATAACACATAACATACGACATATAACACATAATATACGGCGTATAACACATAACATACAGCATATAACACATAACATACGACATATAACACATAACATACGGCGTATAACACATAACATACGGCGTATAACACATAACATACAGCGTATAACACATAACATACAGCGTATAACACATAACATACAGCGTATAACACATAACATACAGCGTATAACACATAACATACAGCGTATGACACATAACATACAACATATAACACATAGCATACAGCGTATGACACATAACATACAGCGTATAACACATAACATACAGCGTATGACACATAACATACAGCGTATGACACATAACATATAACACATAGCATACAGCGTATGACATAACATACAGCGTATGACACATAACATACAACATATAACACATAACATACGGCGTATGACACATAACATACAACATATAACACATAACATACAGCGTATAACACATAACATACAGCGTATAACACAACATACAGCGTATGACACATAACATACAGCGTATGACACATAACATACAGCGTATGACACATAACATACAACGTATAACACACAGCATACAGCGTATAACACATAACATACAGCGTATGACACATAACATACAGCGTATGACACATAACATACAGCGTATGACACATAACATACAGCGTATGACACATAACATACAGTGTATGACACATAACATACAACATATAACACATAACATACAGCGTATAACACATAACATACAGCGTATAACACATAACATACAGCGTATGACACATAACATACAGCGTATGACACATAACATACAGCGTATGACACATAACATACAGCGTATAACACATAACATACAGCGTATAACACATAACATACAGCGTATAACACATAACATACAGCGTATGACACATAACATACAACATATAACACATAACATACAGCGTATAACACATAACATACAGCGTATAACACATGTTACATACAGCGTATGACACATAACATACAGTGTACAACACAACATGTAACATACATCCTATAACACAGCTTGTGATACTTAATACGATGTGATTCTTACCATTTCTGTAAATCACTTCACTTACCATAAATATCTCTCAGCAACTAGATGTCTCATTTCCTACAATCTGATGTTTGCTGCCTGTTGTCAGGGGAAATCTGTCTCTAGTAACAGCTAGAGCAGGACAAACTACAGGAAGTGAGGGGAATGTGGGGGGAGGGCTTACAATGTGCTGTGTGCAGAAGAGGGGAGCAGCGAGTCTGGGCTGTGTACCTACATGTCTCCTGCTTCCTCACTGTTCCTCAAAGATAAATCAAGGCTTCCCTCTCATCTCTCACCACCCATAAGGCTCAGGGCTTGGTGTAACCCTTTCCTTGCTGTCATCCCGTTGCTGCTGTTTTTCGCTGTTATCTCTCAGGCACTGAGTATCAGTAACCCCTTCTACCTCCACTGCCTTCTATAGCACTAGATTCCCCCTAACACAGTGGCCGACCATTAGTGTCTTTGCACTATTTCCTGGCACAGCAGAAGAGCAGTAGGTGCTGTGATTGACCAGAGAAGTAAGGGAGTCCATGTGTGTGTGTGTGTGTGTGCACTACTGGCAAAGAGCCCCAATCTGGTGCCACCACCCTGACAATAAGAGATAGCTGGACCATGGAGGGAGGGCTCACAGGCTCAGTAATGTCAGTTCTCTCCCGATAAGTCACCGCGCTGACGTCATCAAGAGGGGCGGTGCCCATGGCAACCCAATGCCGGACGCCCGGAGAAGAGAGGCACGACCAGGGCACATCGGGCTGGGATCAGTCTGGAGGAGGAGGATGTCTCAGGGAGTCCAGTGCCGCTGGTGGTAGTCTTTTGGGACCCTGGCACCAGCACAGACCAGGGGGGCGGCAAGCAACAGTCCAACTGGCCTCCATCACAATTAATGGGATCCAATGAGAAGACTTATGTGTTAAACGTATACCTCTCTTAATTACAGTGGTGCCCTATGTATGCCAGGTGTCAGATCATGCCACAGTATGCCAGGTGTCAGATCATGCCACAGTATGCCAGGTGTCAGATGTCACAGTATGCCCGGTGTCAGATGCCACAGTATGCCAGGTGTCAGATGCCACAGTATGCCAGGTGTCAGATCATGCCACAGTATGCCAGGTGTCAGATCATGCCACAGTATGCCAGGTGTCAGATGCCACAGTATGCCAGGTGTCAGATCATGCCACAGTATGCCAGGTGTCAGATCATGCCACAGTATGCCAGGTGTCAGATGCCACAGTATGCCAGGTGTCAGATCATGCCACAGTATGCCAGGTGTCAGATGTCACAGTATGCCCGGTGTCAGATGTCACAGTATGCCCGGTGTCAGATGTCACAGTATGCCCGGTGTCAGATGTCACAGTATGCCCGGTGTCAGATCATGCCACAGTATGCCAGGTGTCAGATATCACAGTATGCCAGGTATCAGATGTCACAGTATGCCAGGTGTCAGATGTCACAGTATGCCAGGTGTCAGATGCCACAGTATTCCAGGTGTCAGATGTCACAGTATGCCAGGTGTCGGATGTCACAGTATGCCAGGTGTCGGATGCCACAGTATGCCAGGTGTCAGATGTCACAGTATGCCAGGTGTCAGATGTCACAGTATGCCAGGTGTCAGATGCCACAGTATGCCAGGTGTCAGATGCCACAGTATGCCAGGTGTCAGATGCCACAGTATGCCAGGTGTCAGATGTCACAGTATGCCAGGTGTCAGATATCACAGTATGCCAGGTGTCAGATGCCACAGTATGCCAGGTGTCAGATCATGCCACAGTATGCCAGGTGTCAGATGTCACAGTATGCCAGGTGTCAGATGCCACAGTATGCCAGGTGTCAAATATCACAGTATGCCAGGTGTCAGATGCCACAGTATACCAGGTGTCAGATGTCATAGTATGCCAGGTGTCAGATCATGCCACAGTATGCCAGGTGTCAGATCATGCCACAGTATGCCAGGTGTCAGATGTCACAGTGTGCCAGTTGTCAGATGCCACAGTATGCCAGGTGTCAGATGTCACAGTATGCCACAGTATGCCAGGTGTCAGATGCCACAGTATGCCAGGTGTCAGATGTCACAGTATGCCAGGTGTCAGATGTCACAGTATGCCCGGTGTCAGATGCCACAGTATGCCAGGTGTAAGATCATGCCACAGTATGCCAGGTGTCAGATCATGCCACAGTATGCCAGATGTCAGATTCCACAGTATGCCAGGTGTCAGATTCCACAGTATGCCAGGTGTCAGATGTCACAGTATGTCAGATGTCACAGTATGCCAGGTGTCAGATGTCACAGTATGCCAGGTGTCAGATCATGTCACAGTATGCCAAGTGTCAGATGCCACAGTATGCCAGGTGTCAGATGTCATAGTATGCCAGGTGTCAGATGTCACAGTATGCCAGGTGTCAGATGCCACAGTATTCCAGGTGTCAGATGTCATAGTATGCCAGGTGTCAGATCATGCCACAGTATGCCAGGTGTCAGATGTCACAGTATGCCAGGTGTAAGATCATGCCACAGTATGCCAGGTGTCAGATGCCACAGTATGCCAGGTGTCAGATGCCACAGTATGCAGTCAGATGACCTCAGATCAGTATATGTGTAATAGGATGAGGGAAACCCCCAGCACACCCTGCAGCACTGTATAAATGGAGGCCACAATGGCGGCAGTGTGAACATAACCCGACGCCGAACCCTGAACCATCGCTCATACAGAGCGGAGACCCAAGGGGCACTCCGCAGAAAATATACTCATATAAACTGGGACCAGAAATTGGGCCAGCACTGGCTGTAGTACGGCTCTGTACACATCGCACCTTTCCATCCGTCTCTCCTCCAGGTTTCTTTATTTGACCCATTTGCGGCTTCTCGGCTCCTCGTCCGGATGAGATGAGAACCTGGAGGATTTCCTGGGGGATAAAGTCATCCGGATCCCGTAAAGAAAGAGCCTGAGGGGGTCCCGGAACGGCCGAGACGTCCTCAACACGAAGCAGATCTATAGAGGAAGAAAGAAAGGAGGGGTCTGTAGTATGGAGGGTCTGTAGTATAGGGGGGAGGCGCTGTAGTATAGGGGGGTCTGTAGTATGAAGGGTCTTTAGTATGGGGGGTTGTAGTATGGGGGGTCTGTAGTATGGGGGGGTCTGTAGTATGGAGGGTCTGTAGTATGGGGGGTCTGTAGTATGGGGGGTCTGTAGTATGGAGGGGTCTGTAGTATGGGGGGTCTGTAGTATGGGGGGTCTGTAGTATGGGGGGTCTGTAGTATGGGGGGTCTGCAGTATGGGGGTCTGTAGGATGGGGGGTCTATATTATGGGGGTCTGTAGTATGGAGGGTCTGTAGTATGGGGGGGTCTGTAGTATGGGGGGGTCTGTAGTATGGAGGGTCTGTAGTATGGAGGGTCTGTAGTATGGAGGGTCTGTAGTATGGAGGGTCTGTAGTATGGAAGGGTCTGTAGTATGGGGGGTCTGTAGTATGGGGGGGTCTGGAGTATGGGGGTCTGGAGTATGGGGGGGTCTGTAGGATGGGGGTCTGTAGGATGGGGGGTCTATATTATGGGGGTCTGTAGTATGGAGGGTCTGTATTATGGGGGGTCTGTAGTATGGGGGGTCTGTAGTATGGGGGGGTCTGTAGGATGGAGGGTCTGTAGTATGGAGGGTCTGTAGTATGGGGGGTCTGCAGTATGGGGGTCTGTAGGATGGGGGGTCTATATTATGGGGGTCTGTAGTATGGAGGGTCTGTAGTATGGGGGGTCTGTAGTATGGAGGGATCTGTAGTATGGGGGGTCTGTAGTATAGGGGGAAGGGAATGTAGTATGGAGGGGTCTGTAGTATGGAGGGGTCTGTAGTATGGGGGGTCTGTAGTATGGGGGGGTCTGTAGTATGGGGGGTCTGTAGTATGGGGGGGCCTGTAGTATGGGGGGGTCTGTAGTACGGGAGGTTCTGTAGTACGGGGGGTCTGTAGTATGGAGGGGTCTGTAGTACGGGGGGGTCTGTAGTATGGGGATGTCTGTAGTATGGGGAGGTCTGTAGTATAGGGAGGTCTGTAGTATGGGGGGGTCTGTAGTATGGAGGGGTCTGTAGTATGGAGGGTCTTTAGTATGAGGGGTCTGTAGTATGGGGGTCTGTAGTATGGGGGTCTGTAGTATGGAGGGGTCTGTAGTATGGGGGATCTATAGTATGGGGGTCTGTAGTATGGAGGGGTCTGTAGTATGGGGGATCTATAGTATGGGGGTCTGTAGTATGGGGGTCTGTAGTATGGAGGGGTCTGTAGTATGGGGGTCTGTAGTATGGAGGGGTCTGTAGTATGGGAAGGGTCTGTAGTTTGGGGGTCTGCAGTATGGGGGGTCTGTAGTATGGAGGGAGTCTGTAGTATGGGGGGTCTGTAGTATGAGGGGGGTCTGTAGTATGGGGGGGTCTGTAGGATGGGGGTGTCTGTAGTATGGGGGGTCTGTAGTATGGGGGGTCTGTAGTATGGGGGTTGTGGTATGGGGGGTCTATAGTATGGAGGGGTCTGTAGTATGGGGGGGCTGTAGTATGGGGGTTGTAGTAAGGGGGGTCTGTAGTATGGAGGGGTCTGTAGTATGGGGGGGCTGTAGTATGGGGGGGTTGTAGTATGGAGGGGTCTGTAGTATGGGGGGGTCTGGAGTATGGGGGGGTCTGGAGTATGGGGGGGTCTGGAGTATGGGGGGGTCTGGAGTATGGGGGGGTCTGGAGTATGGGGGGGTCTGGAGTATGGGGGGTCTGTAGTATGGAGGGGTCTGTAGTATGGGGGGTCTGTAGTATGGGGAGGGGTCTGTAGAATGGGGGGTCTGTAGTATGGGGGGGTCTGCAGTATGGGGGGTCTGTAGTAAGGAGGGGTCTGTAGTATGGGGGGTCTGCAGTATGGGGGGTCTGTAGTAAGGAGGGGTCTGTAGTATGGGGGGTCTGCAGTATGGGGGGTCTGTAGTAAGGAGGGGTCTGTAGTATGGGGGGGTCTGTAGTATGGAGGGTCTGTAGCATGGGGGGGTCTGTAGTATGGGGGGTCTGGTCTGGGGTCTGTAGCATGGGGGGTCTGTAGTATGGGGGGGTCTGTAGTATGGGGGGTCTGTAGTATGGGGGGTCTGTAGTATGGGTGGGGTCTGTAGTATGGGTGGGGTCTGTAGTATGGGGGTCTGTAGTAAGGAGGGGTCTGTAGTATGGGGGGGTCTGCAGTATGGGGGGTCTGTAGTAAGGAGGGGTCTGTAGTATGGGGGGTCTGTAGTATGGGGGGGTCTGCAGTATGGGGGGTCTGTAGTAAGGAGGGGTCTGTAGTATGGGGGGTCTGTAGTATGGAGGGTCTGTAGCATGGGGGGGTCTGTAGTATGGGGGGTCTGGTCTGGGGTCTGTAGCATGGGGGGTCTGTAGTATGGGGGGGTCTGATCTGGGGTCTGTAGTATGGGGGGTCTGTAGTATGGGGGGGGTCTGTAGCATGGGGGTCTGTAGTATGGGGGGGTCTGTAGCATGGGGGGTCTGTAGTATGGGGGGGTCTGTAGTATGGGGGGGTCTGTAGTATGGGGGGGTCTGTAGTATGGGGGGGGTCTGTAGTATGGGGGGGTCTGTAGTATGGAGGGGTCTGTAGTATGGGGGGGTCTGTAGTATGGGGGGGTCTGTAGTATGGGGGGGGTCTGTAGTATGGGGGGGTCTGTAGTATGGGGGGGTCTGTAGTATGGGGGGGGGTCTGTAGTATGGAGGGGAGGTTCTCTAATAACAGAAACAAAGAGAATAAGAGGAGCAGAGAGTGTGAGGAGCGGTACCGCAGCAGTGTGCACGTCGCTGTACCTGTGCTGCCCCTCTGTCCCGGGGGTCGCGGTTCCGCACTCACTGACATCTTCTCGGCTCCGGATTCCAGCACTCAGCGCCAGGACGCCCCGGGTCTCCATGACGACGCCCCGCCCGGTTACCATAGCGACAGAACACGCAGCTCAGGAGAAGGAACAAGTCCACACGCTGGACCTGACCGCTGCGACCGGAGGAAACGTGACAACGAGGCATCGCGATAATCCCCCCTGCGCCTCATGTCGGGATATTATTGCAGATAATCGTGATGTGGAATAACCGGCCCTGAACGGGAGAAACCGAAAGTTCTATAGAGACGTGATACAATAGCGACACCTGCTGGCAGACACCGAGGAGTGCAACTCATACAGCGACACCTGCTGGCAGACACCGAGGAGTGCAACTCATACAGCGACACCTGCTGGCAGACACCGAGGAGTGCAACTCATACAGCGACACCTGCTGGCAGACACCGAGGAGTGCAACTCATACAGCGACACCTGCTGGCAGACACCGAGGAGTGCAACTCATACAGCAACACCTGCTGGCAGACACCGAGGAGTGCAACTGATACAGCGACACCTGCTGGCAGACACCGAGGAGTGCAACTGATACAGCGACACCTGCTGGCAGACACCGAGGAGTGCAACTGATACAGCGACAGCTGCTGGCAGACACCGAGGAGTGCAACCAGGGCCGGGACAAGGAATTTTGGTGCCCTAGGCAGAGAAGGCAAATGGCGCCCCCCCCCCCCATATGTATATATATGCCCTGTTTGCTTCCCCCAGTAGTATATAGACCCCCCTGTTTGCTTCCCAAGTTGTATATATATCCCCTGTGTGCTTCCCCCAGTTGTATATATATCCCCTGTGTGTTGCCCCCAGTTGTATATATATATCCCCTGTGTGCTGCCCCCAGTTGCATATATTTTTATGTATATATATTTATGCATTTACACACAGACACATATTTATGCATATACACACACACATTTATGTACAGTATATACACTTATGTATACACACACACACACACTCCTTATGTATACACACACACACAGTCACACTCTCACACATGTAAACACACACACACACAAAACAGCTACCCAAGTGACACACACACTCACACATGTACACACACACAAAACAGCTACACCTCAGTGTGACACACACACTCTTATGAATACATACACACTCTTATGAATACACACGCACACTCTTATGTATACACACACACACTCACTCTTATGTACACATACACACAGACACAAAACAGCTACCTCTCAAGAGTGACACACACACACGCACTCTTATGTATATACACACACACGCACTCTTATGTATATACACACACACACGCACTCTTATGTATATACACACACACACACACTCTTATGTATACACACACACACACTTATGTATACACACACACACACACACTTATGTATACACACACACTTATGTATACACACACACTTATGTATACACACACACTTATGTATACACACACACACTCATGTATACACACACACTCATGTATACACACACACTCATGTATACACACACACACTCATGTATACACACACACACTCATGTATACACACACACACTTATGTATACACACACACACTTATGTATACACACACACACACACTCTTATGTATACACACACTCTTATGTATACACACACTCTTATGTATACACACACTCTTATGTATACACACACTCTTATGTATACACACACTCTTATGTATACACACACACTCTTACGTATACACACACAGACTCATGTATACACACACAGACTCATGTATACACAACACACACTCATGTATACACACACACACACACACACACACACACACACTTGTTGTTGCTGTACACATACACAGGCACAAAACAGCTACCTCTCAGCTAGGTTGCTTGCACTTTCTCTCCTCACGGTCCTGGGACTGTCATGGAGGGGTCTGATGCTGATGCTGCTGCTGCTGATGATGATGATGATGATGCAGCCATGAGCAGCTGACAGGAGAGGCCCAGGCAGACACTTCCTGGTCCCCATGTGCTGTGTCTGCAGGCTGCCGTTCTTCACCTCCTCCTCTCTGGCCCGACAGCTGAGCAGCTCCCACAGGCAGGCGGATGTGTAATGCTGCACATTCCCCCATACTGGCCTCCTGCACCAGGTCAGACGCCTCCTGGCAAAGGGAGCTCAGCCAGAGCAGTGTCTTCAGCCGGAGGCCGCCCCTCCCCCCGGCCCTGTGGAGCAGCAGCAGAAGACTCACAGACCTGTGTATCTCCCTGCAGGGGCTGATGTAATCACCTCCTGTGTGCTGCTTCCGGGTTCGGCCTGGTGGCGCCCCCTGCTGTTTGGCGCCCTAGGCCATCGCCTACCCCTGCCTACTCTTTGTCCCGGCCCTGAGTGCAACTCATACAGCGACACCTGCTGGCACACACCGAGGAGTGCAACTAATACAGCGACACCTGCTGGCACACACCGAGGAGTGCAACTAATACAGCGACACCTGCTGGCACACACCGAGGAGTGCAACTGATACAGTGACACCTGCTGGCAGACACCGAGGAGTGCAACTCATACAGCGACACCTGCTGGCACACACCGAGGAGTGCAACTCATACAGCGACACCTGCTGGCACACACCGAGGAGTGCAACTAATACAGCGACACCTGCTGGCAGACACCGAGGAGTGCAACTGATACAGTGACACCTGCTGGCAGACACCGAGGAGTGCAACTCATACAGCGACACCTGCTGGCAGACACCGAGGAGTGCAACTCATACAGCGACACCTGCTGGCACACACCGAGGAGTGCAACTAATACAGCGACACCTGCTGGCACACACCGAGGAGTGCAACTCATACAGCGACACCTGCTGGCACACACCGAGGAGTGCAACTCATACAGCAACACCTGCTGGCAGACACCGAGGAGTGCAACTGATACAGCGACACCTGCTGGCAGACACCGAGGAGTGCAACTGATACAGCGACACCTGCTGGCAGACACCGAGGAGTGCAACTCATACAGCGACACCTGCTGGCAGACACCGAGGAGTGCAACTAATACAGCGACACCTGCTGGCACACACCGAGGAGTGCAACTGATACAGTGACACCTGCTGGCAGACACCGAGGAGTGCAACTCATACAGCGACACCTGCTGGCAGACACCGAGGAGTGCAACTCATACAGCGACACCTGCTGGCACACACCGAGGAGTGCAACTCATACAGCAACACCTGCTGGCAGACACCGAGGAGTGCAACTGATACAGCGACACCTGCTGGCAGACACCGAGGAGTGCAACTGATACAGCGACACCTGCTGGCAGACACCGAGGAGTGCAACTCATACAGCGACACCTGCTGGCAGACACCGAGGAGTGCAACTGATACAGCGACACCTGCTGGCAGACACCGAGGAGTGCAACTCATACAGCGACACCTGCTGGCAGACACCGAGGAGTGCAACTCACACAGCAACACCTGCTGGCAGACACCGAGGAGTGCAACTGATACAGCGACACCTGCTGGCAGACACCGAGGAGTGCAACTGATACAGCGACACCTGCTGGCAGACACCGAGGAGTGCAACTCATACAGCGACACCTGCTGGCAGACACCGAGGAGTGCAACTGATACAGCGACACCTGCTGGCAGACACCGAGGAGTGCAACTGATACAGCGACACCTGCTGGCAGACACCGAGGAGTGCAACTGATACAGCGACACCTGCTGGCAGACACCGAGGAGTGCAACTCATACAGCAACACCTGCTGGCACACACCGAGGAATGCAACTGATACAGCGACACCTGCTGGCAGACACCGAGGAGTGCAACTGATACAGCGACACCTGCTGGCAGACAGCAGATAGTAACTTTATTTATGTTTTTTTGTATTGGTCAAAGAGTGTCACCTGCTGTTAGATACCAGACACTGACTTTATGTGATTTCTACCAGTAGTTATCGCTCTATGACTAATATAAAATTCCGTACATCATTATCTGGGTTCTCCCAGCAGTTTATGTACTATATTTCATATAAGTCATACAGCGACACCTTCTCATAGATACGAGATAATAATTTACTATAGTATATGTTTGGAATAGAGCGACACCTGCTGGTAGAAACCAGATAGTGACTTTATGTGTTTTATATTAGAAATAGAGCGACATCTGCTGGTAGAAAAAGAATAGTGACGATATCTGATTTCTGCCAGCAAATATAATATATAATACAATGTTCCACAGGGAGCTGCTACTGTCTCCTGTATCTACTGGTGTCACATGACGCTGCAATGCTGTACAGATCACTTTACAACAGGCGCCTATCATCATAGACACAACAGGACGGTGGTAAATTCCCTCTAATGGGTTTCTATACTTATAGTGTCCCCTGTGAAAAGTTGGGATTGGTCGGTGTGGCTGTTTATCTTCATCCCCAGCAACATCATCCTCCATTGCAGCTTTATACAAAGCAACACAGAATGGGTGATTAAATGGAAACTCCCGGCTGGGGGCCTCCTCCTTAGTTGTCCCGGCTGGGGGCCTCCTCCTTAGTTGTCCCGGCTGGGGGCCTCCTCCTTAGTTGTCCCGGCTGGGGGTCTCCTCCTTAGTTGTCCCGGCTGGGGGTCTCCTCCTTAGTTGTCTCGGCTGTGGGTTTCCTCCTTAGTTGTCCCGGCTGGGGGTCTCCTCCTTAGTTGTCCCGGCTGGGGGTCTCCTCCTTAGTTGTCCCGGCTGGGGGTCTCCTCCTTAGTTGTCCCGGCTGGGGGTCTCCTCCTTAGTTGTCCCGGCTGGGGGTCTCCTCCTTAGTTGTCCCGGCTGGGGGTCTCCTCCTTAGTTGTCCCGGCTGGGGGTCTCCTCCTTAGTTGTCCCGGCTGGGGGTCTCCTCCTTAGTTGTCCCGGCTGGGGGTCTCCTCCTTAGTTGTCCCGGCTGGGGGTCTCCTCCTTAGTTGTCCCGGCTGGGGGTCTCCTCCTTAGTTGTCCCGGCTGGGGGTCTCCTCCTTAGTTGTCCCGGCTGGGGGTCTCCTCCTTAGCTGTCCCGGCTGGGGGTCTCCTCCTTAGTTGTCCCGGCTGTGGGTCTCCTCCTTAGTTGTCCCGGCTGTGGGTCTCCTCCTTAGTTGTCCCGGCTGTGGGTCTCCTCCTTAGTTGTACCGGCTGGGGGTCTCCTCATTAGTTGTCCCGGCTGGGGGTCTCCTCATTAGTTGTCCCGGCTGGGGGTCTCCTCCTTAGTTGTCCCGGCTGGGGGTCTCCTCCTTAGTTGTCCCGGCTGGGGGTCTCCTCCTTAGTTGTCCCGGCTGTGGGTCTCCTCCTTAGTTGTCCCGGTTGGGGGTCTCCTCCTTAGTTGTCCCGGCTGGGGGTCTCCTCCTTAGTTGTCCCGGCTGGGGGTCTCCTCCTTAGTTGTCCCGGCTGGGGGTTTCCTCCTTAGTTGTCCCGGCTGGGGGTTTCCTCCTTAGTTGTCCCGGCTGGGGGTTTCCTCCTTAGTTGTCCCGGCTGGGGGCCTCCTCCTTAGTTGTCCCGGCTGGGGGTTTCCTCCTTAGTTGTCCCGGCTGGGGGTTTCCTCCTTAGTTGTCCCGGCTGGGGGTCTCCTCCTTAGTTGTCCCGGCTGGGGGTTTCCTCCTTAGTTGTCCCGGCTGGGGGTTTCCTCCTTAGTTGTCCCGGCTGGGGGTTTCCTCCTTAGTTGTCCCGGCTGGGGGTTTCCTCCTTAGTTGTCCCGGCTGGGGGTCTCCTCCTTAGTTGTCCCGGCTGTGGGTTTCCTCCTTAGTTGTCCCGGCTGTGGGTTTCCTCCTTAGTTGTCCCGGCTGTGGGTTTCCTCCTTAGTTGTCCCGGCTGGGGGTTTCCTCCTTAGTTGTCCCGGCTGGGGGGATGGATACAGGGAAGGGGGAGGGGTGATAGGTTCTATACATATGCATTTATATTATTTTGGTCTAAGAACTTGTCTCTCCTGTTTTGAAGCCCTCTAATGTTTTTGCTGTGACCAGATCCTGTGGTAGACTGTTCCACAGATTCACAGTTCTCATGGTAAAGAAGACTTGTCGCCTCCAGAGATTGAACCTTTTTTTCTCCAGGCGGAGGCAGTGCCCCCTTGTCTCTCCAGGCGGAGGCGGTGCCCCCTTGTCTCTCCAGGCGGAGGCAGCGCCCCCTTGTCTCTCCAGGCGGAGGCAGCGCCCCCTTGTCTCTCCAGGCGGAGGCAGCGCCCTCTTGTCTCTCCAGGCGGAGGCAGCGCCCTCTTGTCTCTCCAGGCGGAGGCAGCGCCCCCTTGTCTCTCCAGGCGCAGGCACCGCCCCCTTGTCTCTCCAGGCGGAGGCAGTGCCCTCTTGTCCTTTGAGGGGGTTTTACCTGGAACATCTTTTCCCCATATTTCTTGTAGGGGCCATTTATATATTTAAATAAGTTAATCATATCTCCCCTTAAACGTCTCTTCTCCAGACTAAACAAATGTAATTCTTTTAATCTCTCCTCATAACTAAGATGCTCCATTCCCCTTATTAGTTTAGTTGCCCGTCTTTGTACCCTCTCCAGCTCTAGAACGTCCTTTTTATGAATCGGGTTCCAAAACTGGACAGCATACTCCAGATGAGGCCGCACTAAAGCTTTATATAGCGGTAATATTATATCCCTGTCCCGTGAGTCCATGCCTGTTTTAATGCATGACAATATCCTGCCGGCCTTAGAAGCAGCTGACTGACATTGTGCTGTTCTGTAGTCTATTATCTACAAGTACACCCAGATCCTTCTCTATCAGCGACTCTCCCAGAGTAACTCCCCCCAGGACATAGGATGCTGCAGGTTATTACTCCCCCCAGGACATATGATGCTGCGGGTTATTACCCCCCCCCCCCCAGGACATATTATGCATGTGGGTTATTAGTACCCAGGTGCATAACTTTACATTTATCCACATTGAACCTCATTTGCCAAGTGGACGCCCAAACACTCAGTGTGTCTAAGTCATCCTGTAATATCTGCACATCCTCCATAGACTGTACTGTACTACAAAGCCTGTAACATCTGCACATTCTCCATAGACTGTACTGTCCTACACATCCTGTAACATCTGCACATCCTCCATAGACTGTACTGTACTACAAAGCCTGTAACATCTGCACATCCTCCATAGACTGTACTGTACTACACATCCTGTAACATCTGCACATCCTCCATAGACTGTACTGTACTACAAAGCCTGTAACATCTGCACATCCTCCATAGACTGTACTGTACTACACAGCCTGTAACATCCGCACATCCTCCATAGACTGTACTGAACTACAAAGCCTGTAACATCTGCACATCCTCCATAGACTGTACTGTACTACACATCCTGTAACATCTGCACATCCTCCATAGACTGTACTGTACTACAAAGCCTGTAACATCTGCACATCCTCCATAGACTGTACTGTACTACACAGCCTGTAACATCCGCACATCCTCCATAGACTGTACTGAACTACAAAGCCTGTAACATCTGCAAAGATAGAAACATTGCTGTTAATTCCATTCTCAATATCATTAATAAACAAGTTAAACAGAAGAGGGCCCAGTACTGACCCTTGGGGTACACCACTTATTACCGGGGACCATTCGGAGTAGGAATCACTGACCACCACTCTCTGGGTACCATTATTAAGCCAGTTTTCAATCCAGTTACACATTAAACTTTCCAAACCGATAGACTTTAACTTACCCATCAGATGTTCATGAGGAACTGTGTCAAACGCTTTAGCAAAATCCAGGTACACGATATCCACAGCCGCCCCCCCCCATCCAGGTACACGATATCCACAGCCGCGCCGCCATCCAGGCTTCTACTCACCTCTTCGTAGAAACATATTAGGTTGGGTTGACAGCTTCTGTCCTTAGTAAAACCATGCTGGTTATCACTTATAATACTATTAGCCCTATATATATATTCCTGGATGTAGTCCCTTATAAGCCCCTCAAGTAGTTTCCCCACAATGGACGTTAAGCTTACAGGTCTATAGTTACCTGGGGAAGTTCGAGAGCCCTTTTTGAAAATCTGCACTACATTTGCCTTACGCCAGTCCCTCGGCACAATACCAGTAAGCAAAGAATCAATGAATGTTTCATACAAGGGTAGAGAAATTACAGAACTGAGTTCCCTAAGAACTCTGGGGTGTAATCCATCAGGCCCTGGAGCTTTGGTTACATTGAGTTTATTTAATTTATCTTGGACCATATCTATAGTAAACCAGTTCAGTACATTACATGTGTTAGCAGCACTGGCCCCACCCACCTCAGTACTGGCCCCACCCACCTCAGTACTGGCCCCACCCACCACAGCTCCATCCTCTTTTGTATATACAGAACTGAAGAACCCATTAAGTAACTCAGCTTTCTCCTGATCCCCAGTTATTAATTCCCCTTCACCATTATTTAGGGGTCCTACATGCTCTGACCTTGGTTTTTTTGCATTAATATATTTGAAGAATTTTTGGGGGGGTTCTTTTGCTTTCTATGGCCCCCGCCTTTCATTGTGAATTTTTGCTGCTTTTATTACATTTTTACAGGTTTTGTTGACTTCTTTGTAATGTTTAAATGCTACAGCTGACCCCTCTCATTTGTATTTTTTGAATGCCCCTTTTTTCTCATTTATAGCCCTTCTAACCTCGGTTGTCGCCATGTGGGGTTGGATTTTAACCGTTTATATTTGTTCCCCATAGGAATATATTTGGCCGTACAGTTATTTAATGTGGATTTGAAGATTTCCCATTTATTAGCTGTATCAGTATGTGACAGCAGCCGCCCCCAGTCTATGCCCTGAAGTTCGGCCCTTAACCCAGGAAAATTGGCCCTTTTAAAATGAAGAGTTTTTGCCCTCCCAACATGTTTTTCTTTTCTACACTTTAAGCTAAAAGTCACTATATTGTGGTCACTATTCCCCAGGTGTTCATGGACAGTGACATCCCCAACCAGCTCAGCATTGTTAGAAATAACCAGATCCAACAAGGCATCACTTCTAGTCGGCTCCTCCACAAACTGGCCCAGAAAATTATCCTGCAGGAGGTTAAGAAATTCCCCCCCCTTGTGGTTTTAGCTGAACCGTGACCCCAATCTATATCTGGGTAGTTGTCCCCATTACCACTACTGTTCCCTCCCGGGCAGCCCGCTCTATTTGTCTATTCAACTGGCCATCTACCTCCTCAGTAATGTTGGGGGGTCTATAGATTACACCAAGAATAATTTTTTCACTCTTTACCTCCTTCTGTAGTTCTACCCATAATGCTTCCACATCATCACAGTCATCTCCCACTATTGCATCTTTTACACTCACTTTAATATCATTTCTGACATACAGACATACTCCTCCTCCTGCCCGCCCTGTCCTTATACCATACAGACATACTCCTCCTCCTGCCCACCCTGTCCTTATACCATACAGACATACTCCTCCTCCTGCCGGCCCTGTCCTTATACCATACAGACATACTCCTCCCCCTGCCCGCCCTGTCCTTATACCATACAGACATACTCCTCCTCCTGCCGGCCCTGTCCTTATACCATACAGACATACTCCTCCTCCTGCCGGCCCTGTCCTTATACCATACAGACATACTGCCCGCCCTGTCCTTATACCATACAGACATACTCCTCCTCCTCCTGCCCACCCTGTCCTTATACCATACAGACATACTCCTCCTCCTGCCCGCCCTGTCCTTATACCATACAGACATACTCCTCCTCCCCTTCTGCCCACCCTGTCCTTATACCATACAGACATACTCCTCCCCCTGCCCGCCCTGTCCTTATACCATACAGACATACTGCCCGCCCTGTCCTTATACCATACAGACATACTCCTCCTCCCCCTGCCCGCCCTGTCCTTATACCATACAGACATACTGCCCGCCCTGTCCTTATACCATACAGACATACTCCTCCCCCTGCCCGCCCTGTCCTTATACCATACAGACATACTGCCCGCCCTGTCCTTATACCATACAGACATACTCCTCCTCCCCCCCTGCCCGCCCTGTCCTTATACCATACAGACATACTGCCCGCCCTGTCCTTATACCATACAGACATACTCCTCCTCCCCCTGCCCGCCCTGTCCTTATACCATACAGACATACTGCCCGCCCTGTCCTTATACCATACAGACATACTCCTCCTCCCCCTGCCCGCCCTGTCCTTATACCATACAGACATACTCCTCCTCCCCTTCTGCCCACCCGATCCCTTCTGAACAACGCAAATCCCTGAATATTGACAGCCCAGTCATGTGAGGAGTCCAGCCATGTCTCAGTCCAACCACATCAATGGACTCCTCCAGAACCAAGGCCTCCAGCTCCCCCATCTTGCTGGCTAGACTTCTGGCATTAGTAACCATACACTTTATATTACCATTGAGTTTAACCGCTTCATTATAAGAACTAGGATTTATTACAGTGCTGTGGCTACAATCATCCCCACTGCTCATCTGCAACATATGGATCTCCCTATCCCCTGCTCTTATCCTCCCCCACAGGATCCTTCTCCCTATCCACTGCTCTTATCCTCCCCCACAGGACCCTTCTCCCTATCCACTGCTCTTATCCTCCCCCACAGGACCCTTCTCCCTATCCACTGCTCTTATCCTCCCCCTCCCCCACAGGACCCTTCTCCCTATCCACTGCTCTTATCCTCCCCCACAGGACCCTTCTCCCTATCCACTGCTCTTATCCTCCCCCTCAGGACCCTTCTCCCTATCCACTGCTCTTATCCCCCCCCCACAGGACCCTTCTCCCTATCCACTGCTCTTATCCTCCCCCTCAGGACCCTTCTCCCTATCCACTGCTCTTATCCTCCCCCACAGGACCCTTCTCCCTATCCACTGCTCTTATCCTCCCCCCTCAGGACCCTTCTCCCTATCCACTGCTCTTACCCTCCCCCCACAGGACCCTTCTCCCTATCCACTGCTCTTACCCTCCCCCCACAGGACCCTTCTCCCTATCCACTGCTCTTATCCTCCCCCCACAGGATCCTTCTCCCTATCCACTGCTCTTACCCTCCCCCCACAGGACCCTTCTCCCTATCCACTGCTCTTATCCTCCCCCCACAGGACCCTCCTCCCTATCCACTGCTCTTATCCTCCCCCTCCCCCACAGGACCCTTCTCCCTATCCACTGCTCTTACCCTCCCCCCACAGGACCCTTCTCCTCCCACCTCAATGTTCTGTTCCCTCTCTAACCTATCCGCCACTATATTACACACTACATTGTCCTCCCTCCACATCCCTAGTTTAAAACCCCCTCCACCCCTTCTAGGATTCTCTCCCCCAGCACAGCGGACCCCCTTCCATTAAGGTGCAAATTATCTGTGGAAAACAGATTGTACCCCAATGAAAATTCAGCCCAGTGCTCTAAAAACCCAAACCCTTCTCCTCTACACCACGACTTGAGCCATGCATTTACCTCCCTAAGCTCCCGCTGTCTTTCCTGTGATGCGCATGGCACAGGCAGTATTCCAGAGAATACCACCTTGGAGGTCCTTCCCTTCAACTTAGCACCTAGCTCTCTAAAATTATTTTTAATAGACCTCCACCTACCTTGTATCCTGTCATTGGTTCCCACATGGACCACGACAGCTGGGTCATCCCCAGCCCCCCCAAGTAATTTATCCACCCTTTCCACCACATGCCGAACCCTGGCACCAGGGAGACAGCAAACCATTCGGTTGAGGCGGTCTTGGCGACAAATTATTCTATCCGTCTTCCTGATTATAGAATCCCCTACAACCACTAACTGTCTAGGCCTACCTACAATACCATCCCGCCCACTACTAGTTGGACTGTTCCCCCGGCTGTTAGGGAGAACAGGTTCCACTAGAGCTGCCATTTCTGACACAGACGCCCTTGCATCATCACCTAACTTGGCAATTTTGCTTGGGCATATAGTAGGAGAAGTGGCCTTCCTTTTCTTGGATCCCTTACTGGTCCCTCTAACTACATTAACCCAGCTACTTACTTGGGCCTCCTGATCTATATCACCTCCCTCCATCTCTAACCCACTAACTTCCTGCTCAGTGAGCCGAAGTTCCCTCTCAAGGTGGCCAAGTTCCCTCAGTGTTGCAATCTGCTTCTCCAGATCTCTAACTCGAGCTTCTAGATGGGCAACATGCTCCCATCTGTCACAGCGGTACTCACCCTGGAACACCTGCACCAGTTGTGCGTACATGCGGCAGACTGCGCACTGAATGAATCCTTCCATCTCGCCGGCCATCATCCTCAGTGCAACAAAAACAGTGAAAAAGAAAGAGATTTCGCACTTACCAGAACTTGTAACTCCTTCTTTCAACTCCACTTATTTTCAACCACTTGTCAGCAACCACAGTGAGCAAGCACACACAGTGAGTGCTGAGCCTTGATTTAAGCACCTGAGATCAATGTGTGTTTCCTCCTTAGTTGTCTCGGCTGTGGGTTTCCTCCTTAGTTGTCCCGGCTGGGGGTCTCCTCCTTAGTTGTCCCGGCTGTGTGTTTCCTCCTTAGTTGTCCCGGCTGTGGGTTTCCTCCTTAGTTGTCCCGGCTGTGTGTTTCCTCCTTAGTTGTCCCGGCTGTGGGTTTCCTCCTTAGTTGTCCCGGCTGTGTGTTCCCTCCTTAGTTGTCCCGGCTGGGGGTTTCCTCCTTAGTTGTCCCAACTGGGGGTCTCCTCCTTAGTTGTCCCGGCTGTGTCTCCTCCTTAGTTGTCCCGGCTGGGGGTCTCCTCCTTAGTTGTCCCGGCTGGGGGTCTCCTCCTTAGTTGTCCCGGCTGGGGGTCTCCTCCTTAGTTGTCCCGGCTGTGGGTCTCCTCCTTAGTTGTCCCGGCTGGGGGTTTCCTCCTTAGTTGTCCCGGCTGTGGGTTTCCTCCTTAGTTGTCCCGGCTGTGTGTTCCCTCCTTAGTTGTCCCGGCTGGGGGTTTCCTCCTTAGTTGTCCCGGCTGGGGGTTTCCTCCTTAGTTGTCCCGGCTGTGTGTTTCCCCCTTAGTTGTCCCGGCTGTGTGTCTCCTCCTTAGTTGTCCCGGCTGGAGGTCTCCTCCTTAGTTGTCCCGGCTGTGTGTTTCCTCCTTAGTTGTCCTGACTGTGGGTTTCCTCCTTAGTTGTCCCGGCTGTGGGTCTCCTCCTTAGTTGTCCCGGCTGGGGGTTTCCTCCTTAGTTGTCCCGGCTGTGGGTTTCCTCCTTAGTTGTCCCGGCCGGGGGTTTCCTCCTTAGTTGTCCCGGCTGGGGGTTTCCTCCTTAGTTGTCCCGGCTGGGGGTTTCCTCCTTAGTTGTCCCGGCTGGGGGTTTCCTCCTTAGTTGTCCCGGCTGTGGGTTTCCTCCTTAGTTGTCCCGGCTGGGGGTTTCCTCCTTAGTTGTCCCGGCTGGGGGTTCTCGTTCATTGTCATGCGGGAAAACCCATCCACCACCCATTTATAATGACCTGGCGGAGGGAAGGAGGTTGTCACTCAGGATATTACGGTGCGTGGCTCCATCCAATGTACTGGTGTGCTCCTGATAATCGTCACCCAATGTTTCCCTCCCCATGACTGACAGTGGGGACGGGTTTCTTTGGGTCATAGGTGGCATTTCTCCAAACACTAAGAGCTAATGCCATAGAGCTCACTGTTTTTCCCATCTGATCTCAGCACCTTCTCCCATCACTCTGAGTCATCCAGGTGTTATTGGTGACCTCACACCGGCCGGCACATGTCCTCAATTAACTTTTTTCTTCCTGCGTGAGTCTCACCATTTTCACCAGTCTTACTGGTGCACTTGTGCTTCACAGAACAAGCGGCTCCCCCCTCCGGCCCCCAGGTTCCATACACTTCATTGTCAGTTTGGAGCATACACGAATCGTGCACAAGTCTCATCTTACCATAAATGCAAAAGTACTGCAGAGACACCATCACGTGTTTCTCAACGTCAGTGAGCTAGCCAGACGTTCCTCCAGGAAGGAACAACCAAGCCAAAGGCGTTCTCCAGTCAAAGAAACCACCTCAGCAAGGTATCCATCCACAGACAGCTGTTTCAGGGTATTTGCCCCTCATCAGTGTGGAGTAGGAATCCACATATTTGATTTCCCAGGGGGCAATGTTCCTAGATTCCCTGACGTTGAGAAACAAGTGATGGTGTCTCTGCGGTGTTTTGGTTGATCTCCCTGAGGTCAGCCATCATTCTCTTGAATCATCTTACCATATAGACCAGAGTATGACACGGTCTTCATGCTTCATTTATATGTTGTTCATCTTAACAAGCACACAAGTGACTGATCGGGCTAGAGGCGTGCGTCCCCGAGTCGGCGCTCCTCTTGCATACTATGCGACCTTCCCCGATCAGTCAGTCCCTTCTATTCTTGTCAAGATGGACTATGAATATTTGACGCTGGGCCGGCACATCTGCCTCCCTGAGCAGGGGGAGTTTGCAGAGAAGGCAGGAGACTAATCCATTATGACATAATATGCTACCAATAGTTTTCTTGGTAATAGTGCTCCAGCTGCCTTGAGATCATCAAGATGTCGTCCCCCCCGCAATATACAGGACAGAGCGGAGGCCTCTATATACTGCTCACACCTCCATGTCTACAATATACAGGACAGAACCACAGCGAGTGGTAAGTCTGGACCCTCCTGTGTACAATATACAGGCAGACCCAGGATTACTGATGTGTGGATCCAGTAAGTATGTACCCCCCAGCCCCCAACCCGGTCCGACCCCTTCCCCCCACTCCCCGAACCTGGTCCAGAACACAGAAGAAAACACAAGAGATTAAAAAAAAAATAAACCTTTTTCTTTAGTTGTAGTAAAAGGACATAAAGTGAGATGCTGTGCGAGTCCGGGGCGGCAGCGCCTGAGGTGCGGGACCAGTCCTCCGCTCATACATGACACTATGGGATTACCTGTTACATGCAAGTAGCAATGTCCTATAGTAACGTCACGTGAATGTGGGAGGTATCGCTGTTCCTAGGTCACACGCCATTGGTGATAGAAGGGTCCGGAACCCCCTCCCCTGAGCACATCTTACTCCTTCCCCTCAGGAGGCGTCTGTCGGCCCATAGTAGACACAGACTTCTCCGCTGGAGGCCGCCATGAGGTTCGGGGCTCCCCCTCTCTGCCGGTGTCACCACACCTGACCGTGTTTTCTCCGCTGACCAGCGCCGCTGCCACTAACTGCTCCCCGTGGAATTGGAGTGGATGTGGTTTGTGTTGAGGTGATGGTTCAGGGAGGCGGAGGTGTCCGCAGAGATGCCGGAGTTATTCTGCTGCAGGGGAGGAAGAAGAGGAGCAGAAAAGTGTACAGTGATGTGTATATCACCATATAGTGTACAATGATGTGTATATCACCATATAGTGTACAGTGCTGTGTATATTACCATATAGTGTACAGTAATGTGTATATTACCATATAGTGTACAGTGCTGTGTATATCACCATATAGTGTACAGTAATGTGTATATTACCATATAGTGTACAGTGCTGTGTATATCACCATATAGTGTACAGTAATGTGTATATTACCATATAGTGTACAGTGCTGTGTATATCACCATATAGTGTACAGTGCTGTGTATATTACCATATAGTGTACAGTAATGTGTATATTACCATATAGTGTACAGTGCTGTGTATATCACCATATAGTGTACAGTGCTGTGTATATTACCATATAGTGTACAGTAATGTGTATATCACCATATAGTGTACAGTGCTGTGTATATTACCATATAGTGTACAGTAATGTGTATATTACCATATAGTGTACAGTGCTGTGTATATTACCATATAGTGTACAGTGATGTGTATATCACCATATAGTGTACAGTGCTGTGTATATTACCATATAGTGTACAGTGCTGTGTATATCACCATATAGTGTACAGTGCTGTGTATATCACCATATAGTGTACAGTGATGTGTATATCACCATATAGTGTACAGTGCTGTGTATATCACCATATAGTGTACAGTGCTGTGTATATTACCATATAGTGTACAGTGATGTGTATATCACCATATAGTGTACAGTGCTGTGTATATGTGTACAGTGATGTGTATACCACCATATAGTGTACAGTGCTGTGTATATTACCATATAGTGTACAGTGCTGTGTATATCACCATATAGTGTACAGTGATGTGTATATTACCATATAGTGTACAGTAATGTGTATATTACCATATAGTGTACAGTGCTGTGTATATCACCATATAGTGTACAGTAATGTGTATATTACCATATAGTGTACAGTAATGTGTATATTACCATATAGTGTACAGTGCTGTGTATATCACCATATAGTGTACAGTGCTGTGTATATTACCATATAGTGTACAGTAATGTGTATATCACCATAGTGTACAGTGCTGTGTATATCACCATAGTGTACAGTGCTGTGTATATCACCATATAGTCTGCAGTGCTGTGTATACCACCATATAGTGTACAGTGCTGTGTATACCACCATATAGTGTACAGTGCTGTGTATATCACCATATAGTGTACAGTGATGTGTATATCGCCATATAGTGTACAGTGACATGTCACCATAGTGTACAGTGCTGTGTATATCACCATATAGTGTACAGTAATGTGTATATCACCATATAGTGTACAGTAATGTGTATATTACCATATAGTGTACAGTAATGTGTATATCACCATATAGTTTGCAGTGATGTGTATATTACCATATAGTGTACAGTGCTGTGTATATTACCATATAGTGTACAGTAATGTGTATATTACCATATAGTGTACAGTGCTGTGTATATCACCATATAGTTTGCAGTGATGTGTATATTACCATATAGTGTACAGTGCTGTGTATATTACCATATAGTGTACAGTAATGTGTATATTACCATATAGTGTACAGTGCTGTGTATATCACCATATAGTTTGCAGTGATGTGTATATCACCATATAGTTTGCAGTGATGTGTATATTACCATATAGTGTACAGTGCTGTGTATATTACCATATAGTGTACAGTAATGTGTATATCACCATATAGTGTACAGTGCTGTGTATATCACCATATAGTTTGCAGTGATGTGTATATTACCATATAGTGTACAGTGCTGTGTATATTACCATATAGTGTACAGTAATGTGTATATTACCATATAGTGTACAGTGCTGTGTATATCACCATAGTGTACAGTGCTGTGTATATCACCATATAGTCTGCAGTGCTGTGTATATCACCATACAGTGTACAGTGCTGTGTATACCACCATATAGTGTACAGTGCTGTGTATACCACCATATAGTGTACAGTGACATACCACCATATAGTGTACAGTGACATATTACCATATAGTCTGCAGTGCTGTGTATATCACCATATAGTGTACAGTGCTGTGTATACCACCATATAGTGTACAGTGACATATCACCATATAGTCTGCAGTGCTGATTATATCACCATATAGTGTACAGTGCTGTGTATACCACCATATAGTGTACAGTGCTGTGTATACCACCATATAGTGTACAGTACAACAGCCGCCATACATCCTCTCACCTGGCGTTTGAATATACGGTGCAGCAGACTTTTCTTGGGCGGCTCGGGGGGGTGACTCCGGTTTAGGTCGGGTGACAGGGTCCCATTAGGTCCAAAAATAT
Source organism: Dendropsophus ebraccatus (assembly GCA_027789725.1). NCBI lineage: Eukaryota > Metazoa > Chordata > Amphibia > Anura > Hylidae > Dendropsophus > Dendropsophus ebraccatus. Next base: position 10,612,395 of record JAQFWZ010000009.1, on the reverse strand, counting down.
TTAATTCTTTAAAGCATTCAGTCTCTATCATCTATAGGAATAGGAGAAAAAAACAGTAATATATAATCTATACAGTATAAGGCCATGTTCAGACGCGGTATTAGACTGGCCGTTCAGTGACCTGGCCGGGTGACATAACGGCCGGTCTCTGAAAAGATCATCCTGGCTGGTGCTGCAGTACCGGCCGGATGATCTTTATGGCCGCAGAGTTCTGATGCGGACGCATCCCTGCACACCCGCATCAGAACACTCCACAGTACACTATGGAGCAAGTGGCCGGAGCGGCTCGCTCCACAGTCTGCACTGACAGGGTTGTCTGCGGCCGCTATTCAATGAATAGTGGCCGCAGAAAACTGACATGTCAGTTGTTTGCGGCGCCGCAAGGGATCCCAGCCGGAGCGTATACTATGTGTGTGTATATATGTACTGTGTATTCGCTCCGGACGGGATTCCATAGAAGACTAAGCAACGTATATTTTCGTAAAAAGTACGTCAGTTGTTGCCGATTGCAACAACGGCCGTACTTTTACAAAAAGATACATTGTGTGAACATAGCCTGATGTTGTATAGTAATGTATGATCATACAGTGTGATGGTATATGGTGTATATAGTAATGTATGATCATACAGTGTGATGGTATATGGTGTATATAGTAATGTATGATCATACAGTGTGATGGTATATGGTGTATATAGTAATGTATGATCATACAGTGTGATGGTATATGGTATATAGTAATGTATGATCATACAGTGTGATGGTATATGGTGTATAGTAATGTATGATCATACAGTGTGATGGTATATGGTATATAGTAATGTATGATCATACAGTGTGATGGTATATGGTACATAGTAATGTATGATCATACAGTGTGATGGTATATGGTGTATAGTAATGTATGATCATACAGTGTGATGGTATATGGTGTATAGTAATGTATGATCATACAGTGTGATGGTATATGGTGTATATAGTAATGTATGATCATACAGTGTGATGGTATATGGTGTATATAGTAATGTATGATCATACAGTGTGATGGTATACGGTGTATATAGTAATGTATGATCATACAGTGTGATGGTATATGGTGTATAGTAATGTATGATCATACAGTGTGATGGTATATGGTATATAGTAATGTATGATCATACAGTGTGATGGTATATGGTGTATAGTAATCCTCCTCACTGTAGGGATAGTATGGGGGCAGGTGATGGGCAGTGCCCGGTCTCCTCACTGTAGGGATGGTATGGGGGCAGGTGATGGGCAGTGCCCGGTGTCCTCCTCACTGTAGGGATGGTATGGGGGCAGGTGATGGGCAGTGCCCGGTCTCCTCACTGTAGGGATGGTATGGGGACAGGTGATGGGCAGTGCCCGGTCTCCTCCTCACTGTAGGGATGGTATGGGGCAGGTGATGGGCAGTGCCTGTTGTCCTCCTCACTGTAGGGATGGTATGGGGGCAGGTGATGGGCAGTGCCCGGTCCCCTCCTCACTGTAGGGATGGTATGGGGGCAGGTGATGGGCAGTGCCCGGTCCCCTCCTCACTGTAGGGATGGTATGGGGCAGGTGATGGGCAGTGCCTAGTCTCCTCACTGTAGGGATGGTATGGGGGCAGGTGATGGGCAGTGCCCGGTCTCCTCCTCACTGTAGGGATGGTATGGGGCAGGTGATGGGCAGTGCCCGGTCTCCTCCTCACTGTAGGGATAGTATGGGGGGCAGGTGATGGGCAGTGCCCAGTCTCCTCCTCACTGTGTGGATGGTATGGGGGCAGGTGATGGGCAGTGCCTGGTCTCCTCCTCACTGTGTGGATGGTATGGGGGCAGGTGATGGGCAGTGCCCGGTCTCCTCCTCACTGTAGGGATAGTATGGGGGCAGGTGATGGGCCCGGTCTCCTCCTCACTGTAGGGATGGTATGGGGCAGGTGATGGCAGTGCCCAGTCTCCTCCTTACTGTAGGGATAGTATGGGGGCAGGTGATGGGCCCGGTCTCCTCCTTACTGTAGGGATGGTATGGGGGCAGGTGATGGACAGTGCCCGGTCCCCTCCTCACTGTAGGGATGGTATGGGGCAGGTGATGGGCAGTGGTCTCCTCCTCACTGTAGGGATGGTATGGGGGCAGGTGATGGGCAGTGCCCGGTCTCCTCCTCACTGTAGGGATGGTATGGGGCAGGTGATGGGCATTGGGTTCTTGGTCACATTTACACACGCTGTACGGGCAGCTCTTTCCTCCTCCACACAGTCCTGTCTCTGAGCTCTACAGGCAGCTCTTTCCTCCTCCACACAGTCCTGTCTCTGAGCTCTACAGGCAGCTCTTTCCTCCTCCACACAGTCCTGTCTCTGAGCTCTACAGGCAGATCTTTCCTCCTCCACACAGTCCTGTCTCTGAGCTCTACAGGCAGCTCTTCCCTCCTCCTCACAGTCCTGTCTCTGAGCTCTACAGGCAGCTCTTTCCTCTTCGTGGCTTGGTGTTTGCTCCGGTGTATTGTCAGGGGTGGAGTCTCTACAGATCTCATCCAATCAGCTGAATTTACCATCAGTAACTCCAATCAGGGTGCAGAAACAGCTCATACATGATCGGGAGGAGTTGAATGTCATGTATCATAGTAAAGGTTGCGCAAAATTTTAATTTTATTTTTAAAGGAGAAGTCCTGAGAAATTCAAAACAGGCAGGCTCACTAGTCCTTGCGCCTCTGTAATACTACTGCCGGGTCCCGCTGATGGCTGCCAGCTGTCATTTTTGGCTAGAATTCGGGTACATCACATACCTGTCTCTTCCAGCTGCATCATCATGATCAGTGATTGGCCGCTCAGCCAGTCAGTCACTGGTGTGGTGTCCTTATCCAGTCACTGATTGGCTGAGCGCGCTATCGCTAAGCTGATTATGTGACGTTGCAGCTGGAGGAGCTGGGTATGTGATGTACCGGAGTGAAGCACATAATGCCAGCCAGCGGAGGAGCTGCAGGAGGCCGGTGGCGGTCAGCTGGACCTGGACCGCTATGGGGCACAGTGATAGGTAAATATGAGGCTCCCGCACCCCCATGGCTTTGTGCTTTTTTATTATTTCACAGGACTTCTCCTTTAATACATTTACAAAACTTTCTATAATCCCGTTGTCCCCTTCTTATTCTGGGGCATTGAGGGCAGAATGATGGGAACGTGTCTGACGCCATTGTGAATGCCCCATAGATACGCTGTATACATGATACCCCATGTGATACTGTCACCTTCTCACCTCATTCTGCCAGGGAATAGAGACCGAGCCTGTAGAAAACTTTGTGTAGAAATCGTCGTCTGTCTGATCCAGGTTCACGCCCTTCACAGTGGAGAATTGTTCTATGTCCAGGACGTCTTTACAGTACACGGCGCGGGGCTGCAGCAAGACACCAATCACAGAGCTCAATGTAATAAAGTACTGGGGAGAACACCCATCACCCACACCAGAGACCACCCATCACCCACACCAGAGACCACCCATCAGCCACACCAGAGACCACCCATCACCCACACCAGAGACCACCCATCACCCACACCAGAGACCACCCATCACCCACACCAGAGACCACCCATCACCCACACCAGAGACCACGCACACCAGAGACACCAGAGACCATCCATCACCCACACCAGAGACCATCCATCACCCACACCAGAGACCACCCATCACCCACACCAGAGACCACCCATCACCCACACCAGAGACCACCCACACCAGAGACCACCCATCACCCACACCAGAGACCATCCATCACCCACACCAGAGACCACCCACCCACACCAGAGACCACCCACACCAGAGACCACCCACACCAGAGACCAACCATCACCCACACCAGGGACCACCCACACCAGAGACCACCCATCACCCACACCAGGGACCACCCACACCAGAGACCACCCATCACCCACACCAGAGACCACCCATACCAGAGACCACCCACACCAGAGACACCAGTATACGGAGGAGACCACCCATCACCCACACCAGAGACCACCCACACCAGAGACCACCCATCACCCACACCATAGACCACCCACACCAGAGACCACCCATCACCCACACCAGAGACCACCCACACCAGAGACCACCCATCACCCACACCAGGGACCACCCACACCAGAGACCACCCATCACCCACACCAGGGACCACCCACACCAGAGACCACCCATCACCCACACCAGAGACCACCCATCACCCACACCAGAGACCACCCACACCAGAGACACCAGTATACGGAGGAGACCACCCATCACCCACACCAGAGACCACCCACACCAGAGACCACCCACACCAGAGACACCAGTATACGGAGGAGAGAACCCATCATCCACACCAGAGACCCCAGTATACGGAGGAGAGCCCCCATCACCCACACCAGAGACCACCCACACCAGAGACCACCCATCACCCACACCAGAGACCCCAGTATACGGAGGAGAGCCCCCATCATCCACACCAGAGACCCCAGTATACGGAGGAAACCCCCATCATCCACACCAGAGACCCCAGTATACGGAGGAGAGCCCCCATCATCCACACCAGAGACGCCAGTATACGGAGGAGAGCCCCCATCATCCACACCAGAGACCCCAGTATACGGAGGAGAGCCCCCATCATCCTCATGTACATCAGTAATACTCACATCAGGTACAAAGGGAGGATCCATGATTCCAGCTTCTAATCTCTTAAAGTTGATAACCCTGAAGAAGGGGTGACGCTTCACCTCCAGTGCCCGCCCCTCGTGGCACCCCAGACGCTGCTTCACATCCTTAGTGAGGAGCTACAAGAGAGATGTCACATCAACAGCCGTCCCGAAACCTGCGCCACTCCATATCATCACACACAGCGCCCCCCAATGGGCACACAAGGACACTGCTACCTGGGGCTTATGTACTACAATGAGATAGAGTCCTGACCATAGGAGCTTACACTCTATAAGAAGGAGGAGGAGTCCTGACCATAGGAGCTCACACTCTATAAGAAGGAGGAGGAGTCCTGACCATAGGAGCTCACACTCTATAAGAAGGAGGAGGAGTCCTGACCATAGGAGCTCACACTCTATAAGAGGTGGAGGAGTCCTGACCATAGGAGCTTACACTCTATAAGGAGGAGGAGGAGTCCTGACCATAGGAGCTTACACTCTATAAGGAGGAGGAGGAGTCCTGACCATAGGAGCTTACACTCTATAAGAAAGAGGAGTCCTGACCATAGGAGCTTACACTCTATAAGAAGGAGGAGGAGTCCTGACCATAGGAGCTTACACTCTATAAGGAGGAGGAGGAGTCCTGACCATAGGAGCTTACACTCTATAAGGAGGAGGAGGAGTCCTGACCATAGGAGCTTACACTCTATAAGGAGGAGGAGGAGGAGGAGTCCTGACCATAGGAGCTTACACTCTATAAGAAGGAGGGGGAGTCCTGACCATAGGAGCTCACACTCTATAAGAGGGGGAGAAGTCCTGACCATAGGAGCTTACACTCTATAAGGAGGAGGAGGAGTCCTGACCATAGGAGCTTACACTCTATAAGGAGGAGGAGGAGTCCTGACCATAGGAGCTTACACTCTATAAGGAGGAGGAGGAGTCCTGACCATAGTAGCTTACACTCTATAAGAAGGAGGGGGAGTCCTGACCATAGGAGCTTACACTCTATAAGAAGGAGGAGTCCTGACCATAGTAGCTTACACTCTATAAGAAGGAGGAGTCCTGACCATAGGAGCTTACACTCTATAAGGAGGACGAGGAGTCCTGACCATAGTAGCTTACACTCTATAAGAAGGAGTGGGAGTCCTGACCATAGGAGCTTACACTCTATAAGAAGGAGGAGTCCTGACCATAGGAGCTTACACTCTATAAGAGGAGGAGGAGTCCTGACCATAGGAGCTTACACTCTATAAGGAGGAGGAGGAGTCCTGACCATAGGAGCTTACACTCTATAAGGAGGAGGAGGAGTCCTGACCATAGGAGCTTACACTCTATAAGGAGGAGGAGGAGTCCTGACCATAGGAGCTTACACTCTATGAGGAGGAGGAGGAGTCCTGACCATAGGAGCTTACACTCTATAAGGAGGAGGAGGAGTCCTGACCATAGGAGCTTACACTCTATAAGAAAGAGGAGTCCTGACCATAGGAGCTTACACTCTATAAGAAGGAGTGTCCTGACCATAGGAGCTTACACTCTATAAGGAGGGGGAGTCCTGACCATAGGAGCTTACACTCTCTAAGAGGAGGAGGAGTCCTGACCATAGGAGCTTACACTCTATAAGAAGGAGGGGGAGTCCTGACCATAGGAGCTTACACTCTATAAGAAGGAGGAGTCCTGACCATAGTAGCTTACACTCTATAAGAAGGAGGAGTCCTGACGATAGGAGCTTACACTCTATAAGAGGAGGAGGAGTCCTGACCATAGGAGCTTACACTCTATAAGAAGGAGGAGGAGTCCATAGGAGCTTACACTCTATAAGGAGGACGAGGAGTCCTGACCATAGTAGCTTACACTCTATAAGGAGGAGGAGGAGTCCTGACCATAGGAGCTTACACTCTATAAGGACGAGGAGTCCTGACCATAGGAGCTTACACTCTATAAGAGGAGGAGGAGTCCTGACCATAGGAGCTTACACTCTATAAGAGGAGGAGTCCTGACCATAGGAGCTTACACTCTATAAGGAGGAGGAGGAGTCCTGACCATAGGAGCTTACACTCTATAAGGAGGAGGAGGAGTCCTGACCATAGGAGCTTACACTCTATAAGAAGGAGGAGGAGTCCTGACCATAGGAGCTTACACTCTATAAGGAGGAGGAGGAGTCCTGACCATAGGAGCTTACACTCTATAAGAAAGAGGAGTCCTGACCATAGGAGCTTACACTCTATAAGAAAGAGGAGTCCTGACCATAGGAGCTCACACTCTATAAGGAGGAGGAGTCCTGACCATAGGAGCTTACACTCTATAAGAAGGAGTCCTGACCATAGGAGCTTACACTCTATAAGAAGGAGGGGGAGTCCTGACCATAGGAGCTTACACTCTATAAGAAGGAGGAGGAGTCCTGACCATAGGAGCTTACACTCTATAAGGAGGAGGAGTCCTGACCATAGGAGCTTACACTCTATAAGGAGGAGGAGTCCTGACCATAGGAGCTTACACTCTATAAGGAGGAGTCCTGACGATAGGAGCTTACACTCTATAAGAGGAGGAGGAGGCCTGACCATAGGAGCTTACACTCTATAAGGAGGAGGAGTCCTGACCATAGGAGCTCACACTCTATAAGTAGAAGGAGGAGTCCTGACCATAGGAGCTTACACTCTATAAGTAGAAGGAGTTCTGACCATAGAAGCTTACACTCTATAGGGAATGAGGGTGTAGGAGGAGGGCAGACGTTCGGCCGTCACTCACCATCTTACACACAGACTTTGCCTCCTCTGAGAACTTGTGAGTATAATCCTCCTCAGTCTCCAGCACGCGCCTGTCCACCTCCTCCCGCTTGACCTTCTCCTTCCTGCCCCTGAATGGAGACTGTCCAGCGATCATCTCGTAGATCAGGCAGCCCAGGCCCCAATAGTCAGGACTGAAGGTGTAGCGCTGGTTATTGAGAACCTCGGGGGCTGGAGGGAAGAATAATGTTAGGTGCCATAGATACCGCCCACGAGGAGCTGCGTACTGTAATGTAACACTCACCCATGTAGCCCACTGTTCCCACACGGCCGCGGATGGAGTCTCCTTCCGGGATTTTCACAGCCAGACCCAGATCTGAGATCCGTATGTGACCTGCAAGACAGAGAGCACAAAGACTAAGCAAAGAGGAAGCACAGCCGTATCAGCCCTCCCCTATATACCCACCCATTATCATGTAACTCCTCCCCCAGCCATACACCTCCCCTATATACCCCACCCATTATCATGTAACTCCTCCCCCAGCCATACACCTCCCCTATATACCCCACCCATTATCATGTAACTCCTCCCCCAGCCATACACCTCCCCTATATACCCCACCCATTATCATGTAACTCCTCCCTCAGCCATATACCTCCCCTATATACCCGACCCATTATCATGTAACTCCTCCCCCAGCCATACACCTCCCCTATATACCCCCCCCATTATCATGTAACTCCTCCCCCAGCCATACACCCCCCCTATATACCCCCCATTATCATGTAACTCCTCCCCCAGCCATACACCTCCCCTATATATCCCCCATTATCATGTAACTCCTCCCCCAACCATACACCTCCCCATATACCCCACCCATTATTATGTACCTCCTCCCCCAACCATACACCTTCCCTATATACCCCACCCATTATCATGTAACTCCTCCCCCAACCATACACCTCCCCATATACCCCACCCATTATTATGTACCTCCTCCCCCAACCATATACCTCCCCTATATACCCGACCCATTATCATGTAACTCCTCCCCCAGCCATACACCTCCCCTATATACCCCCCCATTATCATGTAACTCCTCCCCCAGCCATACACCTCCCCTATATATCCCCCATTATCATGTAACTCCTCCCCCAGCCATACACCTCCCCTATATATCCCCCATTATCATGTAACTCCTCCCCCAACCATACACCTCCCCATATACCCCACCCATTATTATGTACCTCCTCCCCCAACCATACACCTTCCCTATATACCCCACCCATTATCATGTAACTCCTCCCCCAACCATACACCTCCCCATATACCCCACCCATTATTATGTACCTCCTCCCCCAACCATATACCTCCCCTATATACCCGACCCATTATCATGTAACTCCTCCCCCAGCCATACACCTCCCCTATATACCCCCCCATTATCATGTAACTCCTCCCCCAGCCATATACCTCCCCTATATACCCCACCCATTATAATGTAACTCCTCCCCCAGCCATACACCTCCCCTATATACCCCACCCATTATCATGTAACTCCTCCCCCAGCCATACACCTCCCCTATATACCCCCCCATTATCATGTAACTCCTCCCCCAGCCATACACCTCCCCTATATATCCCCCATTATTATGTACCTCCTCCCACAACCATACACCTTCCCTATATACCCCACCCATTATCATGTAACTCCTCCCCCAGCCATATAGCACCTACAATATAGTGATAAATAGAGCTCATAGAGGGGCCATACACATACTGTAAGAGGGTCTCAACTGACACCTCCAGGCTCCTCTTGCCTCTATATTCCTCCCCCAGATCCCTCCCTCCTCCTCTATATCCCTCCCCCAGACCCCTCCCTCCTCCTCAGACTTCTCCATATCCCTCCCCCAGACCCCTCCCTCCTCCTCAGACTCCTCTATATCCCTCCCTCCTCCTCAGACTCCTCTATATCCCTCCCCCAGACCCCTCCCTCCTCCTCAGACTCCTCTAGATCCCTCCCCCAGACCCCTCCCTCCTCCTCAGACTCCTCCATATCCCTCCCCCAGACCCCTCCCTCCTCCTCAGACTCCTCTATATCCCTCCCCCAGACCCCTCCCTCCTCCTCAGACTCCTCTATATTCCTCCCCCAGATCCCTCCCTCCTCCTCTATTTCCCTCCCCCCTGACCCCTCCCTCCTCCTCAGACTTCTCCATATCCCTCCCCCAGACCCCTCCCTCCTCCTCAGACTCCTCTATATCCCTCCCTCCTCCTCAGACTCCTCTATATCCCTCCCCCAGACCCCTCCCTCCTCCTCAGACTCCTCTATATCCCTCCCTCCTCCTCAGACTCCTCTATATCTTTCCCCCAGACCCCTCCCTCCTCCTCAGACTCCTCTAGATCCCTCCCCCAGACCCCTCCCTCCTCCTCAGACTCCTCCATATCCCTCCCCCAGACCCCTCCCTCCTCCTCAGACTCCTCTATATTCCTCCCCCAGATCCCTCCCTCCTCCTCTATTTCCCTCCCCCCTGACCCCTCCCTCCTCCTCAGACTTCTCCATATCCCTCCCCCAGACCCCTCCCTCCTCCTCAGACTCCTCTATATCCCTCCCTCCTCCTCAGACTCCTCTATATCCCTCCCCCAGACCCCTCCCTCCTCCTCAGACTCCTCTATATCCCTCCCTCCTCCTCAGACTCCTCTATATCTTTCCCCCAGACCCCTCCCTCCTCCTCAGACTTCTCCATATCCCTCCTCCAGACCCCTCCCTCCTCCCCAGACTCCTCTAGATCCCTCCCCCAGACCCCTCCCTACTCCTCAGACTCCTCTATATCCTCCCCCAGACCCCTCCCTCCTCCTCAGACTCCTCTATATCCCTCCCTCAGACCCCTCCCTCCTCCTCAGACTCCTCTATATCCTCCCCCAGACCCCTCCCTCCTCCTCAGACTCCTCTATATCCCCCCAGACCCCTCCCTCCTCCTCAGACTCCTCCATATCCCTCCCCCAGACCCCTCCCACCTCCTCAGACTCCTCTAGATCCCTCCCCCAGACCCCTTCCTCCTCCTCAAACTCCTCCATATCCCTCCCCCAGATTGTTCCCTCCTCCTCAGACTCCTCTATATCCCCCCCCCCAGATCCCTCCCTTCTCCCCAGACTCCTCTAGATCCCTCCCCCAGACCCCTCCCTCCTCCTCAGACTCCTCTATATCCTTCCCCAGACCCCTCCCTCCTCCTCAGACTCCTCTATATCCTCCCCCAGACCCCTCCCTCCTCCTCAGACTCCTTTAGATCCCTCCCCAGACCCCTTCCTCCTCCCCAGACTCCTCTATATCCCTCCCTCAGACCCCTCCCTACTCCTCAGACTCCTCTATATCCCTCCACCAGACCCCTCCCTCCTCCTCAAACTCCTCCATATCCCTCCCCCAGATTGTTCCCTCCTCCTCAGACTCCACTATATCCCCCCCCAGATCCCTCCCTCCTCCCCAGACTCCTCTAGATCCCTCCCCCAGACCCCTCCCTCCTCCTCAGACTCCTCTATATCCCTCCCCCAGACCCCTCCCACCTCCTCAGACTCCTCTATATCCCTCCCCCAGACCCCTCCCTCCTCCTCAGACTCCTCTATATCCCTCCCCCAGACCCCTCCCTCCTCCTCAGACTCCTCTATATCCCTCCCCCAGACCCCTCCCACCTCCTCAGACTCCTCTATATCCCTCCCCCAGACCCCTCCCTCCTCCTCAGACTCCTCTATATCCCTCCCCCAGACCCCTCCCTCCTCCTCAGACTCCTCTATATCCCTCCCCCAGACCCCTCCCTCCTCCTCAGACTCCTCTATATCCCCCCCCAGACCCCTCCCTCCTCCTCAGACTCCTCTATATCCCTCCCCCAGACCCCTCCCTCCTCCTCAGACTCCTCTATATCCCTCCCCCAGACCCCTCCCTCCTCCTCAGACTCCTCTATATCCCTTCCCCAGACTCCTCCCTCCTCCTCAGACTTCTCCATATCCCTCCCCCAGACCCCTCCCTCCTCCTCAGACTCCTCTATATCCCTCCCCCAGACCTCTCCCTCCTCCTCACAATCCTCTATATCCCTCCCCAGTCCCCTCCCTCCTCCTCAGACTCCTCTATATCCCTCCCCCAGACCCCTCTCTCCTCCTCAGACTTCTCCATATCCCTCCCCCAGACCCTTCCCTCCTCCTCAGACTCCTCTATATCTTTCCCCCAGACCCCTCCCACCTCCTCAGACTCCTCCATATCTTTCCCCCAGACCCCTTCCTCCTCCTCAGACTCCTCTATATCCTCCCCCAGATTGTTCCCTCCTCCTCAGACTCCTCTAGATCCCTCCCCCAGACCCCTCCCTCCTCCTCAGACTCCTCTAGATCCCTCCCCCAGACCCCTCCCTCCTCCTCAGACTCCTCTAGATCCCTCCCCAGACCCCTCCCTTCTCCTCAGACTCCTCTAGATCACTACTTCCCCATCATCCACACACCACACTCACCATAATCATCCAGGAGGATGTTCTCTGGTTTCAGATCTCTAAATAAAACAGAAGAAAATGAGGGTTATAGTCTAGATGCTCGTCATGAGAGGATGAGTACGAGTCCCCCCCCCCACCACCACCACCACTCACCGGTACACGATACTCTCTCTATGAAGGTCGCTCAGGCCGCACAGTATTTCCGCTGCATAGAAGGAGGCTCTCTGCTCCTGGAATCCGGGGTTCCCCATGTTATAAATGTGAAATTTCAGGTCCCCTCCATTCATGAGTGTCAGCACCAGGCACAGGGCGTCCTTTGTCTCATAGGCGTATGCCAGGTTCACCTTGTGGGGAGACCACCATAGATTAGATGCTTCCTCATGTATATACCGTATATACCAGTGCCTGAGGAGCGACCCAGTGACAACCAGAGGTTAACACCAGCCATGCCGGACTATATACAGCTGCACTGATGACGAATATAATGTGCTGAGACTATGGACAAACACAATGTAAGTAAACTGAGAACACAGACAAACATCCACAGTGCAGGGGGAAAAACAAACCCACCCATCTTAAAGGGGTACTCTGGGGAAAAGAAATAGTTTTTTAATCAGCTGGTGTCAGAAAATTATACAGATTTGTAATTTACTTGTATTTAAAAATCTCCAGTCTCCCAGTACTTATCAGCTGCTGTATGTCCTGCAGGAAGTGGTGTATTCTTTCAGGAGAGGTTTTCTATGGGGATTTGCTCCTGCTCTGGACAGTTCCTGACATGGACAGAGGTGGCAGCAGAGAGCACTGTGTCAGACTGGAGAGAATACACCACTTCCTGCAGGACATACAGCAGCTGATAAGTACAGGAAGACTGGAGATTTTTTAATAGAAGTAATTTACAAATCTATATAACTTTCTGACACAATGCACAGGGATCCCCCACTGACAAATTCAAGGAATACATTTGTATTTTTTTGTGTTTTTTTTGTGACCTTTTTTAAGTTCGGGCACTTACTATTACATCAAGCCTGTATGTAATTCTTCTCACGCCTCAATACTAACAACATTCAGACGACCTCATAAGATGTGAGGCTCCAGAATAACCTCCGTCCATCTGTCCACTGCTTCACATTAGAGAGCCGAGGCCATTGTGTTTGTCTATGATGGTGACCTAGTGATCACTGCAGGAATCCCAGAAGGGTCATGTGACTATACAGTGCTGTAATAAAGAGTGTACCAGAGGGGTCATGTGACTGTACAGCGCTATAATACATGTGCGATCTATGTATATCCCAGAGGGGTCATGTGACTATACAGCACTATAATAAAGAGGATGACCCATGTACTGTATATCCCAGAGGGGTCATGTGACTATACAGCACTATAATAAAGAGGATGACCCATGTATGTATATCCCAGAGGGGTCATGTGACTATACAGCACTATAATTAAGAGGATGACCCATGTATATCCCAGAGGGGTCATGTGACTAAACAGCACTATAATAAAGAGGATGACCCATGTATATCCCAGAGGGGTCATGTGACTATACAGCACTATAATACATGTACAATATATGTATATCCCAGAGGGGTCATGTGACTATACAGCACTATAATACATGTACGATCTATGTATATCCCAGAGGGGTCATGTGACTATACAGCGCTATAATAAAGAGGATGACCCATGTATGTATATCCCAGAGGGGTCATGTGACTATACAGCGCTATAATACATGTACAATATATGTATATCCCAGAGGGGTCATGTGACTATATAGCGCTATAATAAAGAGGATGACCCATGTATGTATATCCCAGAGGGGTCATGTGACTATACAGCGCTATAATAAAGAGGATGACCCATGTATGTATATCCCAGAGTGGTCATGTGACTATACAGCACTATAATACATGTACAATATATGTATATTACAGAGGGGTCATGTGACTATACAGCGCTATAATACATGTACAATATATGTATATCCCAGAGGGGTCATGTGACTATACAGCGCTATAATACATGTACAATATATGTATATCCCAGAGGGGTCATGTGACTATACAGCGCTATAATAAAGAGGATGACCCATGTATGTATATCCCAGAGGGGTCATGTGACTATACAGCACTATAATACATGTACAATATATGTATATCCCAGAGGGGTCATGTGACTATACAGCGCTATAATAAAGAGGATGACCCATGTATATCCCAGAGGGGTCATGTGACTATACAGCGCTATAATACATGTACGATCTATGTATATCCCAGAGGGGTCATGTGACTATACAGCGCTATAATACATGTACAATATATGTATATCCCAGAGGGGTCATGTGACTATACAGCGCTATAATACATGTACAATCTATGTATATCCCAGAGGGGTCATGTGACTATACAGCGCTATAATACATGTACAATCTATGTATATCCCAGAGGGGTCATGTGACTATACAGCGCTATAATACATGTACGATCTATGTATATCCCAGAGGGGTCATGTGACTATACAGCGCTATAATACATGTACGATCTATGTATATCCCAGAGGGGTCATGTGACTATACAGCGCTATAATAAAGAGGATGACCCATGTATGTATATCCCAGAGGGGTCATGTGACTATACAGCGCTATAATACATGTACAATATATGTATATCCCAGAGGGGTCATGTGACTATACAGCGCTATAATACATGTACAATATATGTATATCCCAGAGGGGTCATGTGACTATACAGCGCTATAATAAAGAGGATGACCCATGTATATCCCAGAGGGGTCATGTGACTATACAGCGCTATAATACATGTACAATATATGTATATCCCAGAGGGGTCATGTGACTATACAGCACTATAATACATGTACAATATATGTATATTACAGAGGGGTCATGTGACTATACAGCGCTATAATACATGTACAATATATGTATATCCCAGAGGGGTCATGTGACTATACAGCGCTATAATACATGTACAATATATGTATATCCCAGAGGGGTCATGTGACTATACAGCACTATATTACATGTACAATATATGTATATCCCAGAGGGGTCATGTGACTATACAGCGCTATAATACATGTACAATATATGTATATCCCAGAGGGGTCATGTGACTATACAGCGCTATAATAAAGAGGATGACCCATGTATGTATATCCCAGAGGGGTCATGTGACTACACAGCGCTATAATACATGTACAATATATGTATATCCCAGAGGGGTCATGTGACTATACAGCGCTATAATACATGTACAATATATGTATATCCCAGAGGGGTCATGTGACTATACAGCGCTATAATAAAGAGGATGACCCATGTATGTATATCCCAGAGGGGTCATGTGACTATACAGCGCTATAATAAAGAGGATGACCCATGTATGTATATCCCAGAGGGGTCATGTGACTATACAGCACTATACAGGTACAATCCATGTACATCCTGTGTATACATCCTGCGGACACCAGGGCTCTTACCACGAATCTGCTGGTGACTTTCTCCAGGATCTGCTTCTCATTGAGCGCCATTGACTCCCCTTTCCTCTTCTTGATGCGCTTCTTCTCCAGCCGCTTGCAGGCGTACATCTTCCCGGTGGCGCGGACCTGACAAGCACACACCTGGTGATGAGAGAACACAGACATGTCCAGCCCAGGCTCACCATGAAGCTCTATGGGGGGGGGGGGGGCACTCTCACTGCTCTGGGGTCACTCTCCGCCGTCTGTTATCTTTCTAGGTGGCGCTGCTGTATTTCCTGTGTATATTGTACTAGCTGAAGGTCTCCTGGGTTATCTGTCTTTTGTGATGCTATGTTTCCTCCTGTCACAGAGGCCGGCCTCCTTCCCTCTTACTTCACCCTATCACCTCTTTTTTCTTTCACACACAGCCCACCAATCAGAGTCTAGCTAAGTTGTCCCTATAAAAAGGAGCTAGTTCCTGGTGGGAGAGTCTTTTTCTTTAGTCAGTAGAGATGGAGGGAGGCAGACACAGAGAGCAGCTCCTGCTGGAGTCAAGCCAGGGCCTGGCTCAGGCCAGGACCCTTGTCTGGGAGTAAGAAACATATTTCTTCTATGGAAGTATCTACCGCTAGCATGCAGTGCTAGGAAGCTAGGAGTGACGTCCTCCTAAGCAACACACAGGGCAGTCACCCGGATCAGGTACTGGCCCCAGTAGAACAAAGCAGCATGCAAGCCTATGTATTCTTCTGTAACGCACGGCTATTCTGTTTTTTTGGAAAGTCTGTTCACCCCAGCGCAGGGACCTGGGACCTCATACTAGCAGGAGGGGTCACCCGACACTATAGGGCATAAAGCGGTCAAATGAGAGAGATCTATACGTGAGTACGAGTTTCTTCTTCTTCTCTACTACACTATCCCGGGAGAGTACACAAGAAGCTCCTCTACTTCACTCTACTCTTACTTTAGCAAGTCTATCGCAGCTTCCTCCTGCCTGCAGCTCCATTCCAGTGTTATTATTGTGTATTGCACTGAAATAAACAGACGTTATCCTGGTTAAGCTATTGGACTTTGGTCTATCATTCTGCACCTGCACACCAGGTTATACTTGGGTTATCTAAACCTCAAGCGCGTTGCCTGTTTATCCAGGGGTGGGTAGTATTTGTTGATGTTAGTGTTAGGGGTCAGTATGGGGGGGTTATCTGTAGTATTTGTTGATGTTAGTGTTAGGGGTCAGTATGGGGGGGTTATCCTTAGTATTTGTTGATGTTAGTGTTAGGGGTCAGTATGGGGGGGGTTATCTGTAGTATTTGTTGATGTTAGTGTTAGGGGTCAGTATGGGGGGGTTATCCTTAGTATTTGTTGATGTTAGTGTTAGGGGTCAGTATGGGGGGGGTTATCCTTAGTATTTGTTGATGTTAGTGTTAGGGGTCAGTATGGGGGGGTTATCCTTAGTATTTGTTGATGTTAGTGTTAGGGGTCAGTATGGGGAGGTTATCCTTAGTATTTGTTGATGTTAGTGTTAGGGGTCAGTATGGGGGGGTTATCCTTAGTATTTGTTGATGTTAGTGTTAGGGGTCAGTATGGGTTGGTTATCCTTAGTATTTGTTGATGTTAGTGTTAGGGGTCAGTATGGGTTGGTTATCCTTAGTATTTGTTGATGTTAGTGTTAGGGGTCAGTATGGGGAGGTTATCCTTAGTATTTGTTGATGTTAGTGTTAGGGGTCAGTATGGGGGGGTTATCCTTAGTATTTGTTGATGTTAGTGTTAGGGGTCAGTATGGGGGGGGTTCTCCTTAGTATGTGTTGATGTTAGGGGTCAGTATGGGGGGGTTATCCTTAGTATTTGTTGATGTTAGTGTTAGGGGTCAGTATGGGGGGGGGTTCTCCTTAGTATGTGTTGATGTTAGGGGTCAGTATGGGGGGGTTATCCTTAGTATTTGTTGATGTTAGTGTTAGGGGTCAGTATGGGGGGGGGTTCTCCTTAGTATTTGTTGATGTTAGGGGTCAGTATGGGGGGGTTATCCTTAGTATTTGTTGATGTTAGTGTTAGGGGTCAGTATGGGGGGGTTATCCTTAGTATTTGTTGATGTTAGTGTTAGGGGTCAGTATGGGGGGGTTATCCTTAGTATTTGTTGATGTTAGTGTCAGGGGTAGTATGGGGGGGGGTTATCTGTAGTATTTGTTGATGTTAGTGTCAGGGGTCAGTATGGGGGGGTTATCTGTAGTATTTGTTGATGTTAGTGTTAGGGGTCAGTATGTGAGTGCACCCCCAGTACTCACCTCCCCAAAGCCTCCTTTGCCGAGGACCCGGTACTGGCGGAAGGTGTTCTTGGTGACCGGCTGCCTGGAAGAGAAGTTGCCAGTCAGCACATGGCACCCCTGGCAGCAGCTGCCATCATTCATCGCTTGGCTCTCTTACCTCTCCAGCCATTTCCACTGCAGAAAGCGGTCGAAGTACATGCTGTCCAGGTAACAGTGGAAGGGCTCCCGGCTGAGGAAGTCATAGACAGATCTGTCTCACAGGAAGAGAAGGGACATCTTATACAGCTGAACCTGCCATACAGGGGACTGCCATACAGGGGCTGCTATACAGGGGACTGCTATACAGGGGACTGCTATACAGGGGCTGCTATACAGGGGGCTGCTATACAGGGGACTGCCATACAGGGGCTGCTATACAGGGGGCTGCTATACAGGGGACTGCTATACAGGGGACTGCTATACAGTAGACTGCTATACAGGGGGCTGCTATACAGGGGACTGCTATACAGGGGGCTGCTATACATGAGACTGCTATACAGAGGACTACTATACAGGGGGCTGCTATACAGGCGGCTGCTATACAGAGGACTACTATACAGGGGACTGCTATACAGGGGGCTGCTATTCAGGAGACTGCTATAGAGGGGGCTGCTATACAGGAGACTGCTATACAGGGGGCTGCTATTCAGGAGACTGCTATAGAGGGGGCTGCTATACATGAGACTGCTATAGAGGGGGCTGCTATACAGGGGGCTGCTATACAGGGGGCTGCTATACATGAGACTGCTATAGAGGGGGCTGCTATACAGGGGGCTGCTATACAGGGGGCTGCTATACATGAGACTGCTATAGAGGGGGCTGCTATACAGGGGGCTGCTATACAGGGGGCTGCTATACAGTGGGCTGCTATAGAGGGGGCTGCTATACAGGAGACTGCTATAGAGGGGGCTGCTATACATGAGACTGCTATAGAGGGGGCTGCTATACAGGAGACTGCTATACAGGGGGCTGCTATACAGGGGGCTGCTATACATGAGACTGCTATAGAGGGGGCTGCTATAGAGGGGGCTGCTATACAGGAGACTGCTATAGAGGGGGCTGCTATACAGGAGACTGCTATAGAGGGGGCTGCTATAGAGGGGGCTGCTATACAGGAGACTGCTATAGAGGGGGCTGCTATACATGAGACTGCTATAGAGGGGGCTGCTATACATGAGACTGCTATAGAGGGGGCTGCTATTCAGGAGACTGCTATAGAGGGGGCTGCTATACAGGAGACTGCTATAGAGGGGGCTGCTATAGAGGGGGCTGCTATACATGAGACTGCTATAGAGGGGGCTGCTATACATGAGACTGCTATAGAGGGGGCTGCTATTCAGGAGACTGCTATAGAGGAGACTGCTATAGAGGGGGCTGCTATACAGGAGACTGCTATAGAGGGGGCTGCTATACATGAGACTGCTATAGAGGGGGCTGCTATTCAGGAGACTGCTATAGAGGAGACTGCTATAGAGGGGGCTGCTATACAGGGGACTGCTATAGAGGGGGCTGCTATACAGGGGACTGCTATAGAGGGGGCTGCTATACATGAGACTGCTATAGAGGGGGCTGCTATAGAGGGGGCTGCTATAGAGGGGGCTGCTATACAGGAGACTGCTATAGAGGGGGCTGCTATAGAGGGGGCTGCTATACATGAGACTGCTATAGAGGGGGCTGCTATACAGGAGACTGCTATAGAGGGGGCTGCTATAGAGGGGGCTGCTATACAGGAGACTGACCCATCACTGCATACAGGCTGCTCTAAGCTGTGAAAGGTTCAAACTATATGTTGCAATGAAATGATAGAATCCTGGGAAATGATGAGCTGACTGCGCCGTTCCATCATTTCCCAGGGATCTGATCAAATCGCTGACCGCTTTCCGGGAAATGGTGGAATGTATTCTGTCATTTCCCCCTGAAACATAGACATTGCTTACCGTATCGCCTCTCTGCTCCTCCAGCCTGTCTGCTCTGCTCCCCGTCAGCCCTGCCGCCTCTCTGCTCCTCCAGCCTCTCTGCTCCCCGTCCGCCCTGCCGCCTCTCTGCTCCTCCAGCCTGTCTGCTCTGCTCCCCGTCCGCCCTGCCGCCTGTCTGCTCCGCTCCCCTGTCTGCCTCCATGCCTGCCAGGAGTTCCCATCCGCCAAACCTGCCATAGCTTCAGCCTCCTCTACTCCCTCCACCAGACCCCTCTGCCCTTGTCTGCCTCCTCTGTCCCCTCCAGCAGACTCCTCTGTCCCTATCAGACTCCTCTGTCCCCTCCAGGTTCCTCTGTCCCCTGCAGGTTCCTCTGTCCCCAGCAGACTCCTCTGTCCCCTCCAGGTTCCTCTGTCCCCAGCAGACTCCTCTGTCCCCTCCAGGTTCCTCTGTCCCCAGCAGACTCCTCTGTCCCCAGCAGACTCCTCTGTCCCCTCCAGGTTCCTCTGTCCCCAGCAGACTCCTCTGTCCCCTCCAGGTTCCTCTGTCCCCAGCAGACTCCTCTGTCCCCATCAGACTCCTCTGTCCCCTCCAGGTTCCTCTGTCCCCAGCAGACTCCTCTGTCCCCTCCAGGTTCCTCTGTCCCCAGCAGACTCCTCTGTCCCCATCAGACTCCTCTGTCCCCAGCAGACTCCTCTGTCCCCTCCAGACTCCTCTGTCCCTTCCCAGGTTCCTCTGTCCCCAGCAGACTCCTCTGTCCCCTCCAGGTTCCTCTGTCCCCAGCAGACTCCTCTGTCCCCATCAGACTCCTCTGTCCCCAGCAGACTCCTCTGTCCCCTCCAGACTCCTCTGTCCCTTCCCAGGTTCCTCTGTCCCCATCAGACTCCTCTGTCCCCTCCAGGTTCCTCTGTCCCCAGCAGACTCCTCTGTCCCCTCCAGGTTCCTCTGTCCCCATCAGACTCCTCTGTCCCCAGCAGACTCCTCTGTCCCCTCCAGGTTCCTCTGTCCCCATCAGACTCCTCTGTCCCCAGCAGACTCCTCTGTCCCCAGCAGACTCCTCTGTCCCTTCCCAGGTTCCTCTGTCCCCATCAGGCTCCTCTGTCCCCAGCAGACTCCTCTGTCCCCAGCAGACTCCTCTGTCCCCTCCAGGTTCCTCTGTCCCCATCAGACTCCTCTGTCCCCAGCAGACTCCTCTGTCCCCTCCAGGTTCCTCTGTCCCCATCAGACTCCTCTGTCCCCAGCAGACTCCTCTGTCCCCAGCAGACTCCTCTGTCCCCATCAGACTCCTCTGTCCCCAGCAGACTCCTCTGTCCCCTCCAGGTTTCTCTGTCCCCAGCAGACTCCTCTGTCCCCTCCAGGTTCCTCTGTCCCCAGCAGACTCCTCTGTCCCCATCAGACTCCTCTGTCCCCAGCAGACTCCTCTGTCCCCTCCAGACTCCTCTGTCCCTTCCCAGGTTCCTCTGTCCCCATCAGACTCCTCTGTCCCCTCCAGGTTCCTCTGTCCCCAGCAGACTCCTCTGTCCCCTCCAGGTTCCTCTGTCCCCATCAGACTCCTCTGTCCCCAGCAGACTCCTCTGTCCCCAGCAGACTCCTCTGTCCCCTCCAGGTTCCTCTGTCCCCATCAGACTCCTCTGTCCCCAGCAGACTCCTCTGTCCCCAGCAGACTCCTCTGTCCCTTCCCAGGTTCCTCTGTCCCCATCAGGCTCCTCTGTCCCCAGCAGACTCCTCTGTCCCCAGCAGACTCCTCTGTCCCCTCCAGGTTCCTCTGTCCCCATCAGACTCCTCTGTCCCCAGCAGACTCCTCTGTCCCCTCCAGGTTCCTCTGTCCCCATCAGACTCCTCTGTCCCCAGCAGACTCCTCTGTCCCCATCAGACTCCTCTGTCCCCAGCAGACTCCTCTGTCCCCTCCAGGTTTCTCTGTCCCCATCAGACTCCTCTGTCCCCTCCAGGTTCCTCTGTCCCCTCCAGGTTCCTCTGTCCCCAGCAGACTCCTCTGTCCCCTCCAGGTTCCTCTGTCCCCTCCAGGTTCCTCTGTCCCCAGCAGACTCCTCTGTCCCCATCAGACTCCTCTGTCCCCAGCAGACTCCTCTGTCCCCTCCAGGTTTCTCTGTCCCCAGCAGACTCCTCTGTCCCCTCCAGGTTTCTCTGTCCCCAGCAGACTCCTCTGTCCCCAGCAGACTCCTCTGTCCCCTCTTCCCTCCCGTCTCCTGCTGGTGACACTTACTTAGCACAGTGAGAGAAGAGTTCCTTGTACGGACTGATCTCCAGCTTCTCCTCCATCTGGTGCACAATGTCCTGGCCGACCTCAGAGACGTAAACGGGAGACTGCGAAAGACAAGAAATACAGGAAATACATGACTGGACCACCAGGGACAATACATGACTGAACCACCAGGGACAATACATCTCTGGACCACCAGGGAGAATACATGACTGGACCACCAGGGACAATACATGACTGGACCACCAGGGACAATACATGACTGAACCACCAGGGACAATACATCTCTGGACCACCAGGGAGAATACATGACTGGACCACCAGGGACAATACATGACTGGACCACCAGGGACAATACATGACTGAACCACCAGGGACAATACATCTCTGGACCACCAGGGAGAATACATGACTGGACCACCAGGGACAATACATGACTGGACCACCAGGGACAATACATGACTGGACCACCACGGACAATACATGACTGGACCACCAGGGACAATACATGACTGGACCACCAGGGACAATACATGACTGGACCACCAGGGACAGGACGATACATAACTGGAACACCAGGGAAAATACATGACTGGACCACCAGGGACAGGACGATACATAACTGGAACACCAGGGAAAATACATGACTGGACCACCAGGGACAGGACGATACATGACTGGACCACCAGGGACAGGACGATACATGACTGGGACACCAGGGACAGGATGATACGTGACTAGCCCACCAGGGACAGGACGATACATGACTGGGACACCAGGGACAGGATGATACGTGACTAGCCCACCAGGGACAGGACAATACGTGACTGGGACACCAGGGACAGGACAATACGTGACTGGGACACCAGGGACAGGACGATACATGACTGGGACACCAGGGACAGGACAACACATGACTGGACCACCAGGGACAGAACGATACGTGACTGGGACACCAGGGACAGGACGATACGTGACTGGGACACCAGTGACAGGATGATACGTGACTGGACCACCAGGGACAGGACAATACGTGTCTAGCGCACCAGGGACAGGACGATACGTGACTGGGACACCAGGGACAGGACAAAACATGACTAGACCACCAGGGACAGGACAGTACTTCACTGGGACACCGGGGACAGGACAATACATGACTGGACCACAAGGGACAGGACAATACATGACTGGACCACCAGGGACAATACATGACTGGACCACAAGGGACAGGACAATACATGACTGGACCACCAGGGACAGGACGATACATGACTGGGACACCAGGGACAGGATGATACGTGACTAGCCCACCAGGGACAGGACAATACGTGACTGGGACACCAGGGAAAATACATGACTGGACCACCAGGGACAGGACGATACATGACTGGAACACCAGGGACAGGACGATACATGACTGGACCACCAGGGACAGGACGATACATGACTGGACCACCAGGGAAAATACATGACTGGACCACCAGGGACAGGACGATACATGACTGGGACACCAGGGACAGGATGATACGTGACTAGCCCACCAGGGACAGGACAATACGTGACTGGGACACCAGGGACAGGACGATACATGACTGGGCCACCAGGGACAGGACGATACATGACTGGGACACCAGGGACAGGACAACACATGACTGGACCACTAGGGACAGAACGATATGTGACTGGGACACCAGGGACAGGACGATACGTGACTGGGACACCAGGGACAGGATGATACGTGACTGGACCACCAGGGACAGGACAATACGTGACTAGCGCACCAGGGACAGGACGATACGTGACTGGGACACCAGGGACAGGACAAAACATGACTAGACCACCATGGACAGGACAGTACTTCACTGGGACACTGGGGACAGGACAATACATGACTGGACCACAAGGGACAGGACAATACATGACTGGACCACCAGGGACAATACATGACTGGACCACAAGGGACAGGACGATACATGACTGGGACACCAGGGACAGGATGATACGTGACTAGCCCACCAGGGACAGGACAATACGTGACTGGGACACCAGGGACAGGACGATACGTGACTGGGCCACCAGGGACAGGATGATACGTGACTAGCCCACCAGGGACAGGATAATACGTGACTGGGACACCAGGGACAGGAAGCTACGTGACTGGACCACCAGGGACAATACATGACTGGACCACCAGGGACAATACATGACTGGACCACCAGGGACAATACATGACTGGACCACCAGGGGCAGGACGCTACATGACTGGGACACCAGGGACAGTTACCTCCGGGGTGAGGTATTTCAGAAGTATCTCTCGTCCCTTTTCTCCCATCTTTTCATCTGGGGTGACTTCATATTCTGCCTGAAAAAGAGATGACTGTCTGAGCAGCAGTGACTACTGGCAGACAATAGATCACAACGTCCACACGAGACAGAGGCAGGCAACATGGCCGCCCACTGAACACATCTGCACAGATTGTTGCCCCAAAAGCAGAAATATGGGTTGACCACCTTACCACAGCGTCCAGGAAGCGGATGAGGCACTCCAGCTCCGGCTGCGACTCACAGAACTGACGGAACAGGAGCCTCCCGATCGGCTGCTTCTCACACAGGTGGTAGTAGTCCTTGTCTGTAATACAGTCCATATAACCATCACACCAGCACAGCACACCCTGCAGAACACCAGCACAGCACACCCTGCAGAACACCAGCACAGCACACCCTGCAGAACACCAGCACAGCACACCCTGCAGAACACCAGCACAGCACACCCTGCAGAACACCAGCACAGCACACCCTGCAGAACACCAGCACAGCACACCCTGCAGAACACCAGCACAGCAAATACCCTGCAGAACACCAGCACAGCAAATACCCTGCAGAACACCAGCACAGCACACCCTGCAGAACACCAGCACAGCACACCCTGCAGAACACCAGCACAGCACACCCTGCAGAACACCAGCATAGCACACCCTGCAGAACACCAGCACAGCACACCCTGCAGAACACCAGCACAGCAAATACCCTGCAGAATACCAGCACAGCACACCCTGCAGAACACCAGCACAGCACACCCTGCAGAACACCAGCACAGCAAACCCTGCAGAACACCAGCACAGCAAATACCCTGCAGAACACCAGCACAGCACACCCTGCAGAACACCAGCACAGCACACCCTGCAGAACACCAGCACAGCACACCCTGCAGAACACCAGCACAGCACACCCTGCAGAACACCAGCACAGCAAATACCCTGCAGAACAGCAGCACAGCACACCCTGCAGAACACCAGCACAGCACACCCTGCAGAACACCAGCCTTCCCATGCCCCTCACCTTCCCATGCTCCCGGCTCATGCCCCTCACCTTCCCATTCTCCCGGCCCATGCCCCTCACCTTCCTATGCTCCCAGCTCATGCCCCTCACCTTCCCATTCTCCCGGCCCATGCCCCTCACCTTCCCATTCTCCCGGCCCATGCCCCTCACCTTCCCATTCTCCCGGCCCATGCCCCTCCCCTTCCCATGCATCTGGCCCATGCCCCTCACCTTCCCATGCTACTGGCTCATGCCCCTCACCTTCCCATACCCTGGCCCATGCCCCTCACCTTCCCATACCCTGGCCCATGCCCCTCACCTTCCCATGCTCCCAGCCCATGCCCCTCACCTTCCCATTCTCCCAGCCCATGCCCCTCACCTTCCCATTCTCCCGGCCCATGCCCCTCACCTTCCCATACCCTGGCCCATGCCCCTCACCTTCCCATGCTCCCGGCCCATGCCCCTCACCTTCCCATGCATCTGGCCCATGCCCCTCACCTTCCCATACCCTGGCCCATGCCCCTCACCTTCCCATGCTCCCGGGCCCATGCCCCTCACCTTCCCATTCTCCTGGCCCATGCCCCTCACCTTCCCATGCTCCCGGCTCATGCCCCTCACCTTCCCATGTTCCCAGCTCATGCCCCTCACCTTCCCATTCTCCTGGCCCATGCCCCTCACCTTGCCATGCTCCCGGCCCATGCCCTGCACCTTCCCATGCTCCCGGCCCGTGCCCCTCACCTTCCCATTCTCCTGGCCCATGCCCCTCACCTTCCCATGCTCCCGGCTCATGCCCCTCACCTTCCCATGTTCCCAGCTCATGCCCCTTACCTTGCCATGCTCCCGGCCCATGCCCTGCACCTTCCCATGCTCCCGGCCCGTGCCCCTCACCTTCCCATTCTCCTGGCCCATGCCCCTCACCTTCCCATGCTCCCGGCCCGTGCCCCTGGCCCATGCCCCTCACCTTCCCATACCCTGGCCCGTGCCCCTGGCCCATGCCCCTCACCTTCCTATGCCCCTGGCCCAGCGCACCTCACCTTCACATACTCACCTGTGCTTCTTCTCAGCTCCTCACACTGACTGATATGTGGAAACTTTAGGATTTCTTTCCACTTCTTGCTTTTCCCCTTGCGTTTTCCACCACCTCCTAGTAGGGACACAACAAAGCAGAATTGTTACTCCAGGAAAAGCCTCAAGTGACAGACAACCCTTTGACTTGCAACATTTTACTATCTTTGTTTTGCTTTTATTTTCCAGATTACTATTGGCCATAATCCTCAGCCCTGTCCGGTCTTCTTCTGTCTCCCCATCACCGGGAATCACCCTTACATTTATACACATAGGATTGTATCTCAGTTCTCTCATCCGTCACCCTCTCGCAGTCCTATTCCACCTTCTTTTTAACCCACATTCCCAGTTGCAGTGTCCATATTTCTAAATGACCCCCACACCTGGAGGCCATGATTCTGGAGTATGGACCCTCCATTTTTTCTTTGTCACCTTCCTGTTTCTTTCTTCCTCTCTCCCATTTTTTCCTACCTAACCCCTTTATTACTTTCCTTTAAATCTTGTTTTTTTTATTTTGTGCCTTTCTTTTCCTCAATGAATGTTCCTTTCTTCCCTTCGCTGTTTTCTCCTTCCTTTCTGTTTCTTCTACTTCCTTTACTACTTTGTCTTCAGTTTCATCTCCTCTTTAACTTTCTTTCTCTCTTTTTTCATCTCTCCTCACTCCACACTTTTTCCTTTTTTAGCTGTATTTTTTATTTTTGTCTTTTCCTTTCTTCTTTTTCCCTTCTCTTTTCCCCCTTTCTTTTTCATATTCTTCACTTTTTTTTACACTGTTCTCTCTTTGTTTCCTTCCTCTTTTGTTTTTTTCTCATTATTCTTCTTCTCTTCCTCCCTTTTCTTTTTGCTTTTCTTTCCTTTCTCTTGCTCTCTTTTCTCTGGTTTTCTCCCTCTTTTCTATTGTCTTGTTACTTTTCCTCACTTCTCTCCTTACTGTCTCTCATGTTCACTCCCTCTTTACTTTTCCTCTCTTGCTCCCTCTTTTCTTTTTTCTCTTTTCTTTTTGCTCTACTTTCCTTTCTCTTGCACTCTTCCCTCTTGTTTTCTCCCTCTTTTCTCATTACTTTTCCTCTCTTCTCTTCTTTTGTGTCATTACTTTCCTCTCTTCTCTGCTTTTCTTTTGTGTCATAACTTTCCTCTCTTCTAATCGGTTTCCTCCCTCTTTTCTTTTTCCCCTTTCTTTTTGCTATTTTCTTTCTCTTGCACTCTTCTCTCTGGTTTTCTCCCTCTTTTCTTTTGTCTTGTTACTTTTCCTCACTTCTCCTAATGTCTCTCATGTTCCCTCCCTCTTTACTTTTCCTCTCTTGCTCCCTCTTTTCTTTTTCCCCTTTTTCTTTTTGCTCTACTTTCCTTTCTCTTGCACTCTTCCCTCTTGTTTTCTCCCTCTTTTCACATTACTTTCTCTTTTCTCATTACTTTCCTCTCTTCTCTGCTTTTCTTTTGTATCATTACTTTCCTCTCTTCTAATCGGATTCCTCCCTCTTTTCTTTTTCCCCTGTCTTTTTGCTATTTTCTTTCTCTTGCACTCTTCTCTCTGGTTTCCTCCCTCTGTTCTTTTATCTCATTACTTTTACTCTCTTCTCTTCTTAATGTCCCTCCTGTTTCCTCACTCTTTTTGAGACGTTTTGTCTCATTACTTTACCTCTCTTGCTCCCTTTCTTTTTGCTTTTTTTTTCTTTCTCTTGCACCCTTCTCTCTGGTTTCCCCTCTCTTTTCTTTTTCATTACATTTCCTCTCATCTCTTCTTTTTTCAATGTCCCTCTAGTTTCCTCCCTCTCATTACTTTTCCTCTCTTCTCTTCCCGATGTCGTCCTCCCTGTTACCTCGCTCTTTTCTTTTGTCTCTTTACTTTTCCTCTCTTGCTCCCTCTTTTCCCCTTTCTTTTTGCTCCCCTTTTCTTGCACCCTTCTCTCTGGTTTTCTTCCTCTTTTCTCTCATTACTTTTCTCTCTTCTCTTCCCAATGTCCGCCCTGTTACCTCGCTCTTTTCTTTTGTCTCATTACTTTTCCTTTCTTGCTCCCTCTTTTCCCCTTTCTTTTTGCTCTTCTTTTCTTTCTCTTGCATCCTTCTCTCTGGTTTTCTTCCTCTTTTCTCTCATTACTTTTCCTCTCTTCTCTTCCCGATGTCCTTCCTGTTACTTCGCTCTTTTCTTTTGTCTCATTACTTTTCCTTTCTTGTTCCTTCTTTTCTTTTTACTCTTTCTTTTTGCTCTTCTTTCCTTTCTCTTGCACCCTTCTCTCTGGTTTACTTCTTCTTTTCTCTATCATTACTTTTTCTCTTTTCTCTTCGTGATGTGCCTCCTGTTTCCTCCCTCCATTATCACTTTTCTCTACTCTCCTTTTCTTTTTTCTCTCATTACTTTTCCTCTCTTCTCTTCTTGATGGCCCTCCTGTTTCTTTCCTCCATTATCACTTTTCTTTACTCTCCTCTCCTTTTTTATTCATATCTTTTATCTCCTTTCCTCTTTTCCTTCCCTCTCTTCTTTTCTTGTTTCTTCATGTAGCTTTTTATTGTTTATTTTCTTTTCATTTTCTCTAATTTTATCCTTCCATTCTGACTCTTTTACCTTATTTTCCTGTCTTTTGCCTTCGTCTTCTCTTTTTTCCCTTCTTCCTACCAATCCCCTTTCCTTTCCCCTTCCTCTATTTTCCTTCTTTTTCCTCTCATTTCCTTTCTTCTTTCTCCTTACCCTGAGTCATGAGAGGTTAGAGCTCTCTAGTGATCCCCACTAAGATACGGAGCAGCCACCGGCATCATGATCACCACTAAGATACGGAGCAGCCACCGGCATCATGATCACCACTGAGATACAGAGCAGCCACCGCCATCAGGATCAACACTAAGATACGGAGCAGCCACCGGCATCATGATCACCACTAAGATACGGAGCAGCCACCGGCATCATGATCACCACTAAGATACAGAGCAGCCACCGCCATCATGATCACCACTAAGATACGGAGCAGCCACCGGCATCATGATCACCACTGAGATACAGAGCAGCCACCGGCATCATGATCACCACTGAGATACAGAGCAGCCACCGGCATCATGATCACCACTAAGATACGGAGCAGCCACCGGCATCATGATCACCACTGAGATACAGAGCAGCCACCGGCATCATGATCACCACTGAGATACAGAGCAGCCACCGGCATCATGATCACCACTAAGATACGGAGCAGCCACCGGCATCATGATCACCACTAAGATACAG
Organism: Dendropsophus ebraccatus; assembly: GCA_027789725.1. Classification (NCBI taxonomy): domain Eukaryota; kingdom Metazoa; phylum Chordata; class Amphibia; order Anura; family Hylidae; genus Dendropsophus; species Dendropsophus ebraccatus. The sequence goes on along the minus strand of JAQFWZ010000009.1, from coordinate 10,583,037 downwards.
AGCAGCCACCGCCATCATGATCACCACTGAGATACAGAGCAGCCACCGCCATCAGGATCACCACTGAGATACAGAGCAGCCACCGCCATCAGGATCACCACTGAGATACAGAGCAGCCACCGCCATCAGGATCACCACTGAGATACAGAGCAGCCACCGCCATCAGGATCACCACTGAGATACAGAGCAGCCACCGGCATCATGATTACCACTAAGATACAGAGCAGCCACCGCCATCAGGATCAACACTAAGATACGGAGCAGCCACCGGCATCATGATCACCACTAAGATACGGAGCAGCCACCGGCATCATGATCACCACTAAGATACGGAGCAGCCACCGGCATCATGATCACCACTAAGATACGGAGCAGCCACCGGCATCATGATCACCACTAAGATACGGAGCAGCCACCGGCATCATGATCACCACTAAGATACGGAGCAGCCACCGGCATCATGATCACCACTAAGATACGGAGCAGACCCCGGCACCATGATCACCACTAAGATACGGAGCAGCCACCGGCATCATGATCACCACTAAGATACGGAGCAGCCACCGGCATCATGATCACCACTAAGATACGGAGCAGCCACCGGCATCATGATCACCACTAAGATACAGAGCAGCCACCGGCATCATGATCACCACTAAGATACAGAGCAGCCACCGGCATCATGATCACCACTAAGATACAGAGCAGCCACCGGCATCATGATCACCACTAAGATACAGAGCAGCCACCGGCATCAGGATCACCACTAAGATACAGAGCAGCCACCGGCATCAGGATCAACACTAAGATACGGAGCAGCCACCGGCATCATGATCACCACTGAGATACGGAGCAGCCACCGGCATCATGATCACCACTGAGATACGGAGCAGCCATCTGCATCATGATCACCACTGAGATACGGAGCAGCCACCGGCATCATGATCACCACTAAGATACGGAGCAGTCACCAGCATCATGATCACCACTGAGATACAGAGCAGCCACCGGCATCATGATCACCACTAAGATACGGAGCAGCCACCGGCATCATGATCACCACTAAGATACGGAGCAGTCACCAGCATCATGATCCCCACGAATATACGGAGTAGTCACTGGCATCATGATCACCACTAAGATACGGAGCAGCCACCGGCATCATGATCACCACTGAGATACAGAGCAGCCACCGGCATCATGATCACCACTAAGATACGGAGCAGCCACCGGCATCATGATCACCACTAAGATACGGAGCAGTCACCAGCATCATGATCCCCACGAATATACGGAGTAGTCACTGGCATCATGATCACCACTAAGATACGGAGCAGCCACCGGCATCATGATCACCACTGAGATACAGAGCAGCCACCGGCATCATGATCACCACTAAGATACGGAGCAGCCACCGGCATCATGATCACCACTAAGATACGGAGCAGTCACCAGCATCATGATCCCCACGAATATACGGAGTAGTCACTGGCATCATGATCACCACTAAGATACGGAGCAGCCACCGGCATCATGATCATCGCTAAGATACAGAGCAGCCACCGGCATCATGATCACCACTAAGATATTGAGCAGTAACTGGCATCATGATCACCACTAAGATACGGAGCAGCCACCGGCATCATGATCACCGCTAAGATACAGAGCAGCCACCGACATCATGATCACCACTGAGACCGGTCAGACATAGGCGAGTGTGGGGAGATACAAGTGAAACATACAAGGAAATCCCTACTGTATAGAAGTTTCCTGTAGAAAGAAGTTTTGGAGCAGTAGGGTTTGGGGTGATGATGGGACCCGGGGTGATAGATATCTATGATGATGGGAGTTACCCCACAAGCCTCTCTGTCCATTGTGTCACATCTTGGTCATAGACCTCGGAGATTGGTCACATTAGTAGCAATGTACAACAATTAGTACAATGATCCTGGACCAGCTGTAATAATACCTGCATGGAGGCAGAGGATGGCTGTAGGACAGTCACCGGACAGTCAGCGTAAACAGCCGAGCCTATGCTATCTTACTGGTCACACAACACCATGACTGTCTATACATGACCAATGTAACCCTTGTACAAGTGGGAATCCCAAATACGACAACTGAGGAGCAGCATGGATACCATCTGACAACCACTGACTGCACTACTGTATAGGGGGGTGTATAAACGCAGTGTGACCACCCAATCCTCAAACTCTCACCCAATGAATACCGATTCCCCTTAGTCTCTCGGCCTGGAAGATGAACATTCCATCTCCATTCCGACTAGTGGTGCCCATCTATACCTGTGTATGGTGATGTGTATATCACTGTGGCCTTCTACAAAGCCCAAACATTTACACATCTCTACCTATCTATGTATCCCTCGTACAGCAGTAACCACAGACCCTCCCACAGAACACCCCAAAACCATCTACACAGCAGGATACGGAGGCAGCGCAAGGGTTAACGAAGAGCAGCGCAGAAGGAAGGGTTAATAAGACGTCACTTGCTGCTGGGTGTCACATCTCCCGGTAATGCAGATTATTGGGGGTCAGATGTGTCCCCCCTCAGTGACGGCTGGAGATGCTGCTGCCGTCTGTCATGTCATAGATGATGGGTGAAGAGAACAGGTGCACAGACAATGCCACAGTCATCATCCATCATGTCACACAGCAGCAGCAGCATCAGCATCCTGCCGGACCAGGAGGAGAGCCGCCCCCGGCATCATCTCACCCGCTTTACCTTCTCTGGCTTTCAGCAGAACTGTGTTGGCCACAATGTTTTCCAGCTCCATTGACAGGCTCTGTGTGCAAGGTAGCAATGCAGCAGCTTCAGAGGCAGCAGGAAGGGAAGGAAGGGAGAAGGGGAGGGAGGGGGCAGGGAAGGAGGAGGGAAGGGAAAGACACAGAGATCACACACAACATGCAGGCAGCTGTCATACAACCGCCGGGGAGCGGGTGACACCGAGCAAAGCCAGGGGCAGGAGGGGAGCAGCACCGCATCACTATATACATCACACATACCCATCACTATATACATCACACATACCCATCACTATATACATCACACATACCCATCACTATATACATCACACATACCCATCACTATATACATCACCTATACCCATCACTATATACATCACATATTCACATGACCATATACATCACCATACATACCCATCACTATATACATCACACAGTGCAGCATCACCTATACCCATCACTATATACATCACATATACCCATCACTATATACATCACATATACCCATCATTATATACATCACACAGTGCAACATCACATATACCCATCACTATATTCATCACATATACACATCACTATATACATCACACAGTGCAGCATCACCTATACCCATCACTATATACATCACACAGTGCATCATCACCTATACCCATCACTATATACATCACATATACCCATCACTATATACATCACATATACCCATCACTATATACATCACATATACCCATCACTATATACATCACCTATACCCATCACTATATACATCACATATACCCATCACTATATACATCACATATACCCATCACTATATACATCACCTATACCCATCACTATATACATCACATATACCCATCACTATATACATCACATATACCCATCACTATATACATCACATATTCACATGACCATATAAATCACAATACATACCCATCACTATATACATCACCATACATACCCATCACTATATACATCACAATACATACCCATCACTATATACATCACCATACATACCCATCACTATATACATCACAATACATACCCATCACTATATACATCACCATACATACCCATCACTATATACATCACACAGTGCAGCATCACCTATACCCATCACTATATACATCACATATACACATGAACATATACATCACATCACCATACATACCCACCACTATATACATTACATATACCCATAACTATATACATCACACAGTGCAGCATCACATATACCCATCACTGTATACATCACATCGTATATACACATCACCGTACATACCCTTCACTATAAACATCACATATACCCATCCCTATATACATCACATATACCCATCACCATATACATCACATACACCCATCGCTATGTACATCACATACACCCATCGCTATATACATCACATATAACCATCACCATATACATCACATATACAAATCACTATAAACATCACATATACCCATTACTGTATACATCACATCTACACTTCACATACTGTATACATCACATCACCATACATACCTATCACTATATACATCCCCATATACCCATCACTATATAAATCACTATATATATCACATATACCCATCACTATATACATCACATATATACATCCCTGTTTACATGTCACCATATACATCATATCACTGTCTACATCACATATACCCATCACTATATACATGACATATACCCATCACTATATACATGACATATACCCATCACTATATACATGACATATACCCATCACTATATACATCACTATATACATGACATATACCCATCACTTTATACATCACATATATACATCACCGTATACATTACATATACCCATCACTATATAAATCACTATATATATCACATATACCCATCACTATATACATCACATATATACATCCCTGTTTACATGTCACCATATACATCATATCACTGTCCACATCACATATGCCCATCACTATATACATAACATATACCCATCCCTATATACATTACTATATACACATCACCATATACATTACTATATACACATCACCATATACATCACATATACCCATCACTATATACATCACATATACCCATCATCCATATATCACATCATTACATACATAACATCCCAGTATAATTACTGTATCTATCACATCACCATATACATCACACGATGCAGCATCACATATACCCATCACTATATACAGTAAATCACATATACCCATCACATTATACATAATATATACAAATCACTATACATCCCCATCACTATATACATTAAATCACCATACATACCCATCACTATATACATCACATATACCCATGACCATATACATCACATATACCCATCGCCATATACATCACATATACCCATCACCATATACATCACATCTACCCATCACTATATACATCACATATACCCATAACTTTATACATTACATATAAAAATCACTATATACATCACATATACCCATCACTATATACATCACATCACTATTCACATCACATATACCCATAACTTTATACATTACATATAAAAATCACTATATACATCACATATACCCATCACTATATACATCACATCACTATTCACATCACATATACCCATAACTTTATACATCACATATAAAAATTACTATATACATCACATATACACATAACCATATACTTCACATCTCTATCTGTGGTGTCCCACCACGGGTGTTGCTATTAGTGTAACGCCTGGAGTAGTGGATCCACTGGACCGTCACTAGCGATAGCACTAACCTCACCAGGGAGCGGATACTAAGGGGCCGCTGGTTTTCACCAGAGCCCGCCGCAAGGCGGGACGGACTTGCTGCGGCAGGCGACCCCCAGGTCGCTACCCCTGGCTTGGTTGCTAGTGACGGCAGGCGAGGCGTGGCAGGAGCAGTAGGCAGGAGATAGTGCAGGCAGAGGACTGTAGACGTGCTCGCAGGTGGCGGACAGGACTCAGGAACAATGGGAAGGCAGCGGGCAAGGACTAGGGACAAGGACTAAAGACAGGAACAAGGGACAAGGACTAAAGGCCCTATTCCACGGGTCGTTTAGAGGAGCAATATCGTTCGCTACGAACGATATTCGTCCCGTGGAATAGAGTGCAACGATCAGCCGACATCGTTCATGTCGGCTGATCGTTGCAGTCGCTTGTTTTTCAACATGTTGAAAAACAAGCGACTGATATAGCAGCGATCTGCTGCCGTCGCTCCGTTGAATAGGACCGTCGGCAGCAGATGCTGCTATATCCTATGGGCTGCCCAGACGATCAGCGATCCCCCGGGCAGCCCCCCCAGCAGCTCCCCGCCGCCCCTCCCGCACTCACCCGCTCGCTGACGCCGCGTTGAATAGCGGCGGCAGCGAGCGGGGAACGAGGAGCAAACGAGCGCTAATAGCGCTCGTTTGCTCCTACAAACGACTCGTGGAATAGGGGCATTAGGTCAGGAACAAGAGGGAGCTGGGCCAAACGCTATGGGAAGCATGTAGAGGCTCCAACACCTGGGAGGGGGCAGGGCTGGAACTTATAGGAGAGTGTGATGTGCAGCAACCAATTAGGGGCGGAACTGGCCCTTTAAATCTGAGACAGCCGGCGCGCGCGCGCCCTAGGAGGCGGGGACGTGCGCGCCGGCCGGCACAGTGAGAGACAGGAGCGGAGGAAGGTGAGGCTCCCCCAGGGGCCGAACTAGCAGCAGCGCCGGGTCCCTGCACAAGATCCCCCGCGACTGCATGGGGCAGGAGGAGGTTGCGGCCGCCGCGGCCGTGATAATTAGTTACACCCTTCGTAAAAGCCTGTACTTTTTATGTACTTTTTGGATGAAAGAGGTGATGTAGTGGTGTTTAAATTTCTCCACAAGATGTCACTATTATAAGTATGTGTATACTGTATTGCACAGCTGTAGTATTGAAGGGGTATTGTTTCTTTGTATGACACATGGATCTGTAGACCAATGAGAGTACTTTCTTCTTCTATCTTACCATTTCTCTCTTTACTACTTGGCGTCACGAACAGGATTCAAAGCTCGTTTTTGCCGTCCTAAAGAACTGTGTATGGAACACATGCATTCCTTGGGTCATCTTCCCTTTCTGTGGGTGGCAGTGCCAATAGTCTGGGTGGGTCATTATTCCACTCCGGACCACTGTGACAACAGCCCAAGGGACCCCGCAACAACCCGGCATGTTACTGTTCACAGGGAAACAAGGTATAATCGGCCCTTTAAAATAAAAGCAGGTGTACCACCATACCTGTGTGTCCAACCGGCACTGGCGTCATGACATAACATCACTGGGCCCGGCTATATCTCAGCAAACCACCATAGAACTGGCGTCACACTTCACCACCTAGCAAGTGACTGGCTGCAACCTCCCCCACCAGGGGTGTACCACATAATTGACGTCACAAACAGGATTCAAACCTCATTGTTGCCTATAATTGCTGTCCTGTGTATGGTGTGTGATTTACTTTGCAAAGATTGCCAAGAACTGTGTGCTCCTCATTGCTGAAGCAAGTTGCAAAGTGTTAACCATCAAAACCCCTATTGCCCTGAAGATAAGTACCCCAAAGAGAATCGCCCTGACCGTGCATGTAAAAGTGGGGGAGCCATCTTTATAGTTCACTAACTCTGGAAAGCCCGCCAACCCTGGCAGAACACAGGAGTTCAGCATAGTTTCCGGGAGGACCTCTAAGGGTGAGACGCCTACTTGTCAGTACTTGCGGCGCGGCCATGATGGAGAAGGCCGGCGCTTCACCAGAAGTAATGACTCCGCCCTCAGTTGCTTCACAATGGCGGCTGGTGACCCACTGGTTATTCTCGTTGCCGCCCGAGCACTCAGGGAGGTTGCTTACATCCTGTCACAATGGGCATTGGAGCGTAGCAATCCTACCGAGGGGAATCCTACTGCCTTACCGAACCCCCCAAGACAAGAAACGCGAGTACAGGCGGATGCCCTTGCTCTCCTGAAACCGCATGGCCCTGGAGTCAGGCCTTGACCAGAACCCGGGACTGACACCAGTGACAGCGGTTCTGAAGATGAGGATGACACTGTCCCTACCCTTGGAGCCCAGCCGGTGGAAAGAGCGTTGATGATCTTCAGGACCATTCGTCCCCCGGGGCCACAGTCCCTGCTGCAGTGGCTGTTCAAGAAGTGTTGCCCCCGTTCTCACCCAGCTGTTGAGACGGAGGCGGCTTCAGCTAGGGCTTTTTGTTTGCAACAAAGGAACCGACCTCTGCAGCCTGCGCAGCCGCGAGTCCAGTCCACCAAGGTACGGCCTTACTACCTATGCTACATGCCTTTAGGGTGTTAGGAAAGAGCGTCCCACAACACACTGAAAAGGATGCTACACTGTCCCCTTGAGCAATTCGGCTGAGCTATTTGTTGAGCCACGTTGGCTCCCAAGTGTTTTGTGTGTCCCCCATGTTTGCAACATCCATGTTTAAGTTCTTGCACCCTGCCTAGCCGTGATTCCCTTTCCCTATACCCCCCTTTCTTGTGAGGAACAAGCCTCACCGTTTTAAAGGAACTGATGCATTATAGCACCAACCAGGGTGCATATGGACAGATGCATCCAGTACTTTTGATTTTATTGTGGACGATTGTATTATTGCCCAAGATCAACAAAGTTTTATTTGCACTTAAGTTTTATAATATATGTTTGCATTTAATAACCCATGCTGTGCCTTAACCAAACATACAGTCTTTTCCTCAAGGTGTTACGCCGTGGACAGCTTTTCTCAGGTGGGGCAGTATGTAGTGTCCCACCACGAGTGTTGCTATTAGTCACACCCTTCGTAAAAGCTTGTACTTTTTGTGTACTTTTTGGATGTAAGTGGTGATGTAGTGGTGTTAAAGTTTCTCCACAAGATGTCGCTATTATAAGTATGTGTATAACGCATTGCACAGCTGTAGTATTGAAGGGGTTATTGTTTGTTTGTATGTCACATGGATCTGTAGACCAATGAGAGTACTTTCTTCTTCTATCCTATCATTTCTCTCTTTACTTCTCACATATGCACTCTTCAACCATTCACAGCACACCTTATAGGGGCTGTAGATAGGAAATCACAAGGGTAGAGGAAGTGTAAGGTCTTTTGTCGCTAGACTTTGTAGAGGAAGGACACAAGCTATAACGCTCTCTACAGCGGTCCAGTTGGGCCCTGGCCCTCTGCAAGGTCCCCAGTCTAAGTGTGCAGTCTAGAAGCAGACCCAGGCACATGCAACCTACAGTTTCTTCTCAAGTAACTCAACACAACACTATGCAGTGTTTAACCCTTCACTAGAGAGGACAAGTCAGAGATCGTCTCAACCCACGCCGTGGACAAGGAGCGACACAGTGCAGGACAGTATCCATAGAGAAAGTAAAGGAACTGATCCGGATAGAGCAAAGTTGCTAGAAGCCTATGAACTCTATCTCACAGCAAGGGTGTGGACAGAGAACCCTTAGCATTCCGCTCATACCAGGTAACCAGGTCTGGGGCTTGTGTCACCCACTAGGACGGGTCCCCCAACACTGGTAGGGCAATGAGTCAAAACACAGGCACAAGTATTCTCTCTCTTCTTAAGTATTGTTTTATTTCTACCTCCGACATCCCGACAGAGCACAGTACTACTTGGGTTGGGACTCCTCCTCTCTACTCTTCTGATTCTTCTATATACCTCTCAGCACACAACCCAGTAAGCACGACTGTATCATTCTCTATACTCTCACTACAGATATGGATCCTAAACTGACAAGTGTGTCTTATCAAGTGAAACGTGTTATATCAACGCAAAGCTGTATGATCTGCTGCATACAAGTATCTTCAGAGTAAACTAGATTTTGTTTATGATAAAGAGACTCTGTGATTCTTCGTCAAGCACCGGCAAAGTACACACACATTCATTGGGTCATCTCCCCTTTCTGTGGGTGGCAGTGCCAATAGTCCGGGTGGGCCACTCCGGACCACTGTGACAACAACCCAAGGGACCCCGCTACAACCCGGCAGGACGCTGTTCACAGGGGAACAACGAATAACCTGCCATTTAAAATAAAAGCAGGTGTGCCACCATACCTGTGTGCCCACCCGGCACTGGCGTCAGAACATAACATCACTGGACCCGGCTATATCTCGGCCAACCACCATAGAACTGGCGGCACACTTCACCACCTAGCAAGTGACCGGCCGCAACCTCCCACACCGGGGGTGTACCACATATCCACATCATACACATATACATTACACCACTACATACATCACATATTCCTATCACCATACATACCCATCACTATATACATCACATATATACATCACCATATACATCACATACATCAATCACTATATGCATGACATATACATATCATCATATACATCATATCACTATCCACATGACATATACCCATCACAATATACATGACATATACACATCACCATATACATCATATCACTATCCACGTGACATATACCCATCACTATATACATGACATATACCCATCACTATATACATCACATCACTATTCACATCACATATACCCATCACTATATACATGACATATACCCATCACTATATACATCACATCACTATTCACATCACATATACCCATCACTATATACATGACATATACCCATCACATCACTATTCACATCACATATACCCATCACTATATACATGACATATACCCATCACATCACTATTCACATCACATATACCCATCACTATATACATGACATATACCCATCACATCACTATTCACATCACATATACCCATCACTATATACATGACATATACACATCGCATCACTGTATACATCACATAATGCAGCATCACATTTACGCATCACATATACATCCCATATAAACATCAAATTATATATTATAATGGAAATAATTACACAGTTTCTGTGATTTCAACAAATTCCTGGTGTTGGTTAAACCCGTTAAAGGGGAAGTCCGGCCAAAATTATTTTTTTATATGTTATTACTTATGTAAAGTTATACAATTTTCTAATGTACATTAATTATGGGAAATGCTCATATACTGCTATTTCCCTTAATTTAGTGTATCAGGAAGTGTTAGAATTCTCTCAGAACCAGTGACGTCACGACGAAGGGTGTAATTCCTATGGAGTGTCCAGCAGGGGGCGCTCTCTATATAGAAGTCAATGAGTACCACTGACTTCTATATATAGTGCGCCCCTGCTGGACACTCCATAGGAATTACAGTGTATGTAATGTAATGTTATGCACTGTACTTTTGTGACTTCATGAATACATTTATGGAATACTTTGGGGAGCAAGTGTCCTTGCTCCCCAAAGTATCCCATAAATGTATTCAATGAATACATTTGCTGGGCACCGAGCAGGGAGGGAGAGAGGTGCCATCTACCTCCCCCCTCCCTCCCTGCTCGGTGCTGGGAACACATACAAAGTACTACTCCCCCATTATCTGCAGATTATGGGGGAGTAGTACCTGTGCTATCCCTATCACCGCCCGCGCCGCCGCCACCGCCGCTCACACAGGGGCTGCTTTTCATGCCCCCCGCCGCTCCCCCTCCACCTCCTGGCTTCAAACTTACTATCGCGCCACTGATTCCCCGCTGCCCGCGCCGCTCCTCACTACCCGGCTGGCCGCTGACTCCCTCCCGCCCGCCCGTTCGCCCCGTTCCTCACACTATCTGGCCGCCGCTCTCTGCTCTTGCATGCCCGCCCCCACCCCGGCCGGGAGCACGGCGCTTCCTGGTGTCCCCGGCCGGGGTGGGGGCGGGCATGCAAGAGCAGAGAGCGGCGGCCAGATAGTGTGAGGAACGGGGCGAACGGGGTGTGCGAACGGGCGGGAGGGAGTCAGCGGCCAGCCGGGTAGTGAGGAGCGGCGCGGCGGGGAATCAGTGGCGCGATAGTAAGTTTGAAGCCGGGAGGAGGAGGGGGAGCGGCGGGGGGCATGAAAAGCAGCCCCTGTGTGAGCGGCGGTGATAGGGATAGCACAGGTACTACTCCCCCATAATCTACAGATAATGGGGGAGTAGTACTTTGTATATGTTCCCAGCACCGAGCAGGGAGGGAGGGGGGAGGTAGATGGCACCTCTCTCCCTCCCTGCTCGGTGCCCAGCAAATGTATTAATTGAATACATTTATGGGATACTTTGGAAAGTATTCCATAAATGTATTCATGAAGTCACAAAAGTACAGTGCATAACATTACATTACATACACTGTAATTCCTATGGAGTGTCCAGCAGGGGCGCACTATATATAGAAGTCAATGGTACTCATTGACTTCTATATAGAGAGCGCCCCCTGCTGGACACTCCATAGGAATTACACCCTTCGTCATGACGTCACTGGTTCTGAGAGAATTCTAACACTTCCTGATACACTAAATTAAGGGAAATAGCAGTATATGTGCATTTCCCATAATTAATGTACATTAGAAAATTGTATAACTTTCCATAAGTAATAACATAAAAAATGATTTTGGCCGGACTTCTCCTTTAAGGACCGGGCCTGAAATGGCCTTAAGGACCGAGGCAAATTTTATGAAAATGACCTATGTCACTTTATTTATTTATAACTTGGGAATGCTTTAACCTATCCAGCTGATTCTGAGATTGTTTTCTCGTGACATATTGTACTTTACATTTCTGGTAAATTGGAGTCAATACTTTATGAAAAAAAAATAATAATAATAATGTAAAAAATTGTGAAAAATTGCATTTTTCCAACTTTGACACTTTTCTGCTTGTACAGAAAATGGTTATGCTACATAAATTATATATTAAATAACATAAGCAACATGTCTACTTTATGTTGGCAGCATTTGTTAAACTTTCTTTCATTTTTTTAAACAATAGGAAGCTTAAAAGGTTAGCAGTAGAGATGAGCGAACCTGGAGCATGCTCGAGTCCATCCGAACCCAAACGTTCGGTATTTGATTAGCAGTGGCTGCTGAAGTTGGATAAAGCCCTGAGGCTATGTGGAAAACATGGATATAGTCATTGGCTGTATCCATGTTTTCCAGACAACCTTAGAGCTTTATCCAAGTTCAGCAGCTGCCGCTAATCAAATCTCTAGTTAGCAGCAATTTTCCAAATTTTCACAAAAATTTCAAAATCAGATTTTTTTAGGGACCTGTTCAGGTTTAGGCTATGTTCACACTACGTAAGTTTCCGGCCGTAGCAGGTTCCGTGAATAAGCGGCTGGAGACTTACGTACAATGCGTACTTGCGTACAATGGAAAGTATACGATGTACGGCTGCACAGTTCACACTACGTACGAACTTACGCCCGGATCGTACGCAGCGCCGTAAAAAATGAACCAGACCATTGTTTGCGGACGAAAATGCCGTAACTTACGCCCGTAGCGTAACATGCGGTCCCATACGTAGTGGTGATTTCTTCATTTTTTAAGCTTTTTGTGCCGATCCAAAAGGTTCTGTGGGGTGTCCGGGGCTAGCTGAAGATTTCCAAGTAAAAGACCGCTGTCGGATCGCTACGTAGGGCGCTCGGGAAGCGTAAGTAGACTACGGGTGTAAGTTCGCGCTCTGTACGTAGCCGGCCGCAAGTAGCGTAAATCTCCGGCCGGAGTTTACCGCGTATATGTCCAGCCGCGAAAATATGCGGACGGACATATACGCAGTGTGAACATAGCCTTAAAGTGTATTTGAGGGGACTTTATTTTAGAAAGCAACAGAAAGCACCCCATTTAAGAAACTGCACTCCCCAAACTCTGCAAAAGCACATCCAGAAAGTTTTTTAACCCTTTAGGTGAGTCACAGAAATAAAAGCTAAGTGTGTAAGAAAATTGAAAATTAAAATTTTCTCTGCAGGAATTTTATTATAATCCAATATCTTTCATAATTATTAACCTATTACCAGAGAAATGCACCCCAATATTGATTGCCCCACTGCAGTTTATAGAAATACCCCATATGTGACCATATTGTGTTGTTTGACGCAACCACAAGCCTCAGATATAAAAGAGCGCCTAGTGAATTTTAACGCCTCCGTTATATTTGGTCATTTTTAACTGTATCACTTCAGGTTGGCAGAGGCTCTGGGGTGTCAAAACATAAAAAAACACTCCTAAAGGGACACCATTTAGAAAACTACACCCCTCAAGGAATGTAACAAGGGGTGCGGTGAGCATCTGGACCCCACAGGTGCTTCACAGATTTTCAGAACAATGTGGCGTGAAAAAGGAAAAGGAAAAATTAAAATTTTTAGACTAAAACGTTCTAGCCTTCAATTTTTTTTAATTTTTACAAGATGATAAAAGAAAAAAAAACACCAAACGTGTAGCGCAATTTCTCCCGAGTAGGGAAATACTTTGCATTTGGACATAAAGTGCCAAGCGGGCGCAGGACTAAAGAGGAGCGCCGATTGGCTTTTGGAAGCGGAATTTAACTGGAATGAGTTCACACATTCACAAACCCCCAATACAGCCAAAACAGTGGAAACCCCCCACAAGTGACCCCATTCTGGAAACTACACCCCTCAAGGAATCTAACAAGGGGTGCAGTGAGCATATGGACTCCACTGGTGACGGGCACAAATGTAGAACAATGTGACGTAAAAGTGAAAATTTAAATTTTTTTCACATTCACGGCACAAATGTGGCCGTTATCAAGGGGTCCATATCCTTACTGCACCCCTTGTTAGATTCCTTGATGGGTGTAGTTTTTTCACTGTCTTGGTAGCACAGAGGCTTTGTAAATGCGACATGGCGTTCATCATCCATTCTCGACAAATCCAGCCTACAAAATCCAAATGGCGCTCCTTCCCTTCGGAGGCTTACCCTGCACCCACATGGTGCTTTATGTCCACATGTGGGGTATTTGAACTCAGGGGAAAGTGCGCTAACACATTTTGTGTGTTTTTTTCCTCTTTTAACCCCTTGTGAAAATGAAAAATTCAAGGCTAGACCAAAATTATAGTGTAAAAAATTTAATATTTCATTTTCACACCACATTGTTCCATATTTGTGTCAGTCACCAGTGGGGTCCATATGCTCACTACACCCCTTGTTACATTCCTTAAGGGGTGTAGTTTCCATAATGGGGCCACTTGTGGGCGGTCTTGGCAAAACAGGGGCCTTTTAATTGCAACATGGCCCTCGAAATCCATTCCAGCCAAATCCAGCCTCCAAAAGCCAAATAGCGCTCCTTCCCTTTGGAGGGTCGTCTTGCAGCCGCATGGCATCTTAAGTCCATATGTGGTGTATTTCCATACTCGGGTTTTGTCTCTTTTAACCCATTGCGCAAATGAAAAATGTGAAGACTAGATCAATGATGTTGAGTAAAAATTACATTTTTTACACTTAAACATTGGCCTAGCCGTGAATTTTTCATTTTCACAAGGGTTTAAAAGACAAAAAAACGAAAATGTGTAGAGCAGTTTGTCTCGAGTACGGAAATATCCCACATGTGGACATAAAGCGCCATGCGGCCGCAAGATGGTCCTCCAAAAGGAGGGAGCGCCATTGGGCTTTTGGAGGCTGGATTTGGCTTGAATGGATTTCGAGGGCCATGTCGCATTTACAAAGCCCATTTGTTGCCAAGACAGTGGAAACCCCCAACAAGTGACCCCATTCTGGAAACTAAACCCCTAAAGTAATCTAACAAGGGGTGCATTCAGTATATGGACCCCACTGGTGACGGGCACAAATGTGGAACAATGTGACGTGGAAGTGAAAAATTTCATTTCTTCACTTTTACGGCACAAATGTGCCCGTCATCAAGGGGTCCATATGCTCGCTGAACCCCTTGTTAGATTCCTTGAGGGGTGTAGTTTCCAAAATGTCACTTGTGAGGGGTTCCACTGTCTTGGCAACACAGGAGCTTTGTAAATGTGACATAGCATTCTCCATCCATTCTAGCCAAATGGTGCTCCTTCCCTTTGCAGGCTCGTCTTGCGGCACTTTATTTCTACATGTGGGGTATTTCTGTACTTAGGGGAAACTGCTCTACACATTTCGTGTTTTTTTTTTTTTTTATCTTAACCCCTTGAAAAAAATCAAGACTAGATCAATGATTTAGTGTAAAAATTTTATTTTTTCTTACACTAAATGTTGGTCTAGCCTTGATATTTTTCATTTCCACAAGGGGTTAAAAGAGAAAAAAAAACGCAAAACGTGTAGGGTAATTTCCCCTGAGTAGAAAAATACCCCATATGTGGACATAATGTGCCATATGGGCACTGGGCAAGACACCAAAGGGACAGAGCGCCATTTAGAGGCTGGAATGGAGGATGGAGGCCATGTCGCATTTACAAAGCCCTTGTGCTGCCAGGACAGTGGAAACCCCCCACAAGTGACCCCATTCTGGAAACTACACCCCTCAAAAAAATCTAACAAGGGGTGCAGTGAGCATATGGACCCCACTGGTGACGGGCACATATGTAGAACATGTGCTGTGAAAATGAAAAGTACAATTTTTTTCATTTTCACGGCCCAAATGTGCCCATCACCAGGGGGCCATATCCCCGCTGCACCCCTTAATTAGATTCCTTAAGGGGTGGACTTTCCAGAATGGGGTCACTTGTGTTTTTTTACTGTCTTAGCAGCACAGGGGCTTTGTAAATATAACATGGCAAGGGACATTCTATTCCTTTGAATTGTGGTCAAAATAAGGACATCACGTTTGTCCTTATACTTGACCAACAACATATTTTTACTGGAAAAGCCCCTGCTCTTACTCCTTGGCATCAGTTGTCTTACCGGATGACTTGGGAGGCAGCGAGGGACCGGAACAGGGGGATGCTGGTATAAACGTTATTTACGTACAGGTGGTAACCTTAATCCACCAGATCTTCCCACTAATGGCACATGCACACTACAGAATAGCGGCGGAGATCCTCCACGTATTCCGTGCTCACTGGCACGCACCTCTCTGCCTGTGGCATACACTCTATTCTATACACAGGCGGATTCCACTCTCCACTCAAGAATGAATCGGTTCATTCTAGGGCGGAGAGCGGAATCCGTCTGTGCATAGAATAGAGTCTATGGCAAAGACGGAGATACGCGTGCCAGTGAGCGGAGATGTGCAACGGAATACTCCGCCTCTCCTATGGAGGAAAGAAGGATCCCTCCATTCATCCTCACTGGCTGCTTCGGTGTCGGAGGCAATAAGAGCGTATGCCTCCTCCGCCGAAAACACCCTGTGGGCCATTTAAGGTGAGTTCGCACTACGGATTTAATGCCGAAATTCCGCAAGCAACCTCCGCCCACGGAATTGGAGCTGGATCCGCGCTGAATCGCCTGTCCTATACCTTTCAATGGGAGAGGCGTGCGCTCTCCGCGCCTCTCCGCTAAAAGAATTGACATGTTAATTTTTCTGGCGGAGAGGCACGGAGAACGGAGAGCATGCGCCTCTCCCATTGAAAGGTATAGGACAGGGGATTCAGCGCGGTTTCAGCTCCGATTCCGTATAGTGTGAACTCACCCTTATATGGGGATTGGTATAAAAAAGAAGTTGCTGCCACACTTATGTGCGGTATTTATCAGCACACAGTGGTGGTAGGATACAGGGGGGGGATTTTTTTTTTAACCAGGAGTGGAAAAAAAACCTATGCCAAAAAGGAGGAGTTACGTGCGATGCTGATCAGTTCTCAGTGGCGATAGGGTGCAAAAAAAAAAAAAGTTGTAAAAGAAAAAGTACATGCAACGCAAAACTGCTGATCAGTGTATAATATACACTGACCAGCCGCTAGGTGGCAGTAGAACGAACCTTGACGAAGACAGGATGAAAGGACAACGGAAATTGCTAAAGATCGCCGGAAATCACCGAAGATAGACTACGGGAACCCGGAAGAAGAGGACGAGGACGGCGGGGGGCTCCGGGATCATGTATGGTATGTATGTGCTTTCCGGGCCATCGATGACCCGGAAAGCTGTGATCAGCTGTAATTGACTGGTCTGCACCGACCAGCCAATTACAGAGATCGTCGGCACGGGGGGTGTAAATCACCCCCCGTGCCGACTAGCAGAGATGGCCTGCTGTATGTTACAGCAGTCATCTTTAACCGATCGTTGTGTGTGTGTATGACCTCCCTACAAGGCCTGGGCTTGCTCCTGATGAGGTGGCTGTATGACCTCCCTACAAGGCCTGGGCTTGCTCCTGATGAGGTGTCTGTATGACCTCCCTACAAGGCCTGGGCATGCTCCTGATGAGGTGGCTGGCGGTCTTCTGAGTGCTCAATCAAGTGTTCTATGTGCTTAAAGGGGTTATCCAGCGTTACAAAAATATGGCCACTTTTCCCCCTACTGTTGTCTCCAGATTGGGTGTGGTTTTGAAACTCAGTTCCATTGAAGTAAATGGAGCTTAATTGCAAACCGCACCTGAACTGGAGACAACAGTAGGGGGAAAAGTGGCCATATTTTTGTAGCGCTGGATAACCCCTTTAAGCACATAGAGCACTTGATTGAGCACTCAGAAGACCGTCAGCCACCTCATCAGGAGCATGCCCAGGCCTTGTAGGGAGGCCATGTTTTTGTAGCGCTGGGAAACCCCTTTAATCGATTCAGGTCTGGGGAACGGGCGGCCAGTCCATAGTTTCACTTTCCATCTTGTAGGAACTGCTGACACACTCCAGCCACATGAGGTCTAGCATTGTCCTGCATTATGAGGAACCCAACCGCACCAGCATATGGTCTGATAAGGGCTCTGAGGGTCTCACTACCTAATGGCAGTCAGGCTACCTCTGGCAGCACATGGAGGGCTGTGCTGCCCCCCAAAGAAATGCCCCCAAATCATTTCTGACCCACCTCCAAATGCTCATGCTGAAGGATGTTGTAGGCAGCAGATCGCTCTCCACGGTGTCTCCAGACTCTGCCACGTCTGTCACATGTGCTCAGTGTGAACCTGCTTTTATCTGTGAGGAGCACAGGGGGCGCCAGTGGTGAATCTGCTAATCCTGGTGTTTTCTGGCAAATGCCAAGTGTCCTACACGGTGTTGGGCTGTGAGAAAAACCCCAATCTGTGGACGTCGGGCCCTCATACCGTCCTCATGGAGTCGTTTCTAACTGTGCAGACACATGCAAGACATTGGAGGACATATGCAGGACACATGCAGGACATTGTGCAGGGCTCTGGCAGTGCTCCTCTTGTTCCTTCTTGCACAAAGGCGGAGGTAGTGTTCCTGCTGCTGGATTTTTGCCCTTCTACGGCCTCCTCCACAACTTCTGGTGTACTGACCTGTATCTTGTTAGCGTCTCCAGCCTCTGGACACTACATTGACAGACACAGTAAACTTTCTTGCCACAGCTCGCATTGATGTGCCATCCTGGATGAGCTGCACTGCCTGAGCCACTTGTGTGGGTTGTAGAGTCTGTCTCATGCTACCACGAGTGCGAAAGCATCACCAACATTCGAAAGTGACCAAAACATCAGCCAGAAAGCCTAGGTACTGAGAAGTGGTCTGTGGCCCACTGGTCCCCACCTGCAGGACCCTCCTTTATTGAGTGTGTCTTGCTCATTGCCAATAATTTCTACCAGTTGTCAACAGCAGGTGAAGTTGATTATCAGTCAGTTCTGCTTCCTAAGTGGACAGTTTGATTTCCCAGAAGTTTGATTTAGAGTTATATTGTATTTTTTAAGTGTTCCCTTTATTTTTTTCAGCAGTGTACATCACTTAGGGATGAGCTGAGTATTTTTGGGTTTGTCCGAACCCGAATTCTCAGCATTTGATTACCGGTGGCTGAAGAAGTTGGATGCAGGGAGTCCTGGGGCTCCAATACACTTTGTCCAGTCAGCAGGATTTAAATGCTGATCGTTCGGATATTTGTGAACGAGAAATTTCTCTAATCTCCAATTACTAAATACATGACATAGAATGGGGTAAATAAGTATTACATATGCTGCTGATCACTTGCACAGAATGGAGTGGTGTGTAGTTTTTCTGGTCGGTAACTTCACCTGAGACAGGATCTATAAAACATTCCAGCTCCCCCAAAGTATGAAAACCCCCCCACCCCCTCCATGCTTCATGGTTGTGACTGTGTTCTTGGGGTTGTACTCACCCTTCTTCCCCCGAACACTGCAAGTGGAGTTGACACTATAAAGTTGTATTTTGGTCTCATCTGACCACATGACCTTCTCCCGTGTCTCCTCTGGATCATCCAGATGGTCATTGGTGACATCACCCAGACCTGGACATGTGCTGGTGTGAGCAGGAGAACCTTGTGTGCTCTGCAGGATTATTATCCATGATGGTGTAGTGTGCCACTGACAGTAATCTATGTGGTCCTAGCTCTCTTTAGGTCATTGACAAGGTTCTCCTGTGTAGTTCTGGGCTCATTCCTGACCTGTTTCAGAATCATCCATACCCTATGAGGCAAAATATTGCGTGGAGCCTCAGAACAAGGAAGACTGACAGTCATCTTGTGTTACCTTCTCACTTGCTATCCTATTGTCCTGTAGCCCATCCCAGCCTTGTGCAGGTCTACAGTTTTGTCCCTGGTGTCCTTAGACAGCTCTGTGGTCTTGGCCATGGTGGAGAGGTTGGAGTGTGATGAGTGTGAGTACAGGTGATTATTGTACAGGTAATGAGATGGAACAGGTGCAAGTAATTCAGGTAATCAAGGTAGAGTAGGAGGAGCTTTTTATAGAGAAACTGACAGCTCTGTGAGAAGCAGACTTCCTGCTAGTCGGCCGGTGATCAAATCCTTGTTTTATTTAATAAAAAGCTAATTAATTATTTAAAAATCAATGTGATTTTCTAGATTTTTTTTTATAGATACTGTTATGAGGGTGTGCTTCTAAATGAGCGGTAAATGCCACACGGCCGGCAGATGTTGGGCTCTATATGGCGATGAAAATGCATGGGACCATAATGCACACAACGCCCATTCTAATCCAATTGGGGTCACATGCATTATGGTCTTATGTGTGTTTGTCACCATGGAGACCCAAACCCGAACTTTGTCAAGCATTATGGAAACTTGCCACTGATCCAGCAGCAGCCCTTCATGACAGGCACACTTTAAAGATTTCCCCTGACCCACTTCTTGTGGAGTAACAAAACTTGGCACAGTTTTAGTCCTTCTCTACACAGGGGCCACCTAGGGCCACACACTTCTCCCATCTCTTTATGATACTGTAAGAAACTCGCTTGTAAAAGCCACAATGTGACTTCGATGGAAGTCCGATGGTGCGAGGTCAGGTGAATAAGGGGGATGAGGTAGGATTTCAAAGCCACCAGAGTGTGCTTCAATTTGGGCAACAAGTGAGTTGTGAACTGAAGGCACTGTCTTGAAGAAGGTGGACACCATTGGTGAGCACGTCACATCACTTGGTTTTGGTTTTCATCAAGACTACTCAGTGCTTGTCCTAAAAGACTGTGAGCAAGACCTCTCCTGCCAAGGGTTGGGCAGGTGCCTTCTTTGTAGCTGGTGAGTCTTGATGCTTCTATTGTATCGACTGGTCTTTAACCCCTTAACGGCCGCGGGCGTATATTTCCGCCCTGGGGCCGCTTTGGGAAGTTCAGAGCGGGGCCGTGCGGCAACTCTGCTCTGAACCGCCGCGGTCCCGGGTGCGGCATGTAGCCCGGGGCCGCAGCTATTAGCGGGCACGGTCCGATCGTCGTGCCCGCTAATAAAGTAATTAGATGCAGCTGTCAAAGTTGACAGCTGCATCTGATTACTTACTTCTGCCCATCCGTGGTGGTCTAGTGGCGGAGATCGCCCCCCCGGGACGTTGTCCCAGAGGAGCGTTCCCCATGTCTTCACCCGGCCGGGGTCTGTGCCGTAATGGCGCTGATCCCGGCTCAGCACTCGAATGCTTTCGGCTGCAGCAGCCGAAAGCAATTGAGTGCCTATCTCATTGATCTATGCTGTATATCTATGCAGCATAGATCTCAATGAGAGATCAGTGTGCTTTTACTAGAAGTCCCCCAGGGGGAATAACCCTAACCCCAGGGGGAATAACCCTAACCACAGGGGGAATAACCCTAACCCCAGGGGGGAATAACCCTAACCCCAGGGGGGCTTCTAGTATAAGTGTAAAAGTGTTTTATTATTAATAAAAAGCCCCCTCCCCTATTAAAAGTTTAAATCACCCCCCTTTCCCCATGTTATAAATAAAAATAAACAACTAAATAAACATGTTTGGTATTGCTGTGTGCGTAATCGCCCAAAATACTAATTTATCACATTCCTGATCTCGCACGGTAAACGGCGTAAGCGCAAAAAAATCCCAAAGTTCAAAATTGCACATTTGTGGTCGCATCAAATCCAGAAAAATTGTAATAAAAAGCGATCCAAAAGTCGTATATGCGCAATCAAGGTACCAATAGAAAGAACACATTATGGCGCAAAAAATGACACCTCACACAGCCCCATAGACAAAGGATAAAAGTGATATAAGCCTGGGAATGGAGCGAACAAAATAGGAACAAATATTTGTTAACAATGGTTTGAATTTTTTACAAGCCATCACATAATATAAAACATGCTACATATCGTATACATGCTACATATCGTTCTAATCGTAACAACTTAAGGAACATATACAACAAGTCAGTTTTACCCCATGGCGAGTGGTGTAAAAGCAAATACCCCCCAAATAAAAACAATGCACTTTTTTTTTTTTTTTTTAATTTCACCACACATTGAATTTTTTCCTGGTTTTGTAGTGTACTTTATGCAGTCTAGGTGAAAAAATGCAAGTGTTATGGTCTTTTAAGCACAAGGAGGAAAAAATTGGCCCGGTTCTTAAGGGGTTAATCTTTGGATCAAAGTGATGGACCCAGCTGCCATCCTGTGTGATCAGTTTAGTCCTCCTGGTTTCCATGGCACATCGCCAATAGAGCCTGGGAGCATTAGACCCGTTCTTGCTTTTGGAAAGGTGTGCGTAGCAATCCAGTGAGCAGATACCTTCCGCTGTACTTGGCTCTTTCCATCCCTCCATAGAAATAAATAGAGCCACGGGTCACGTGCCGACTCGGGGCTCTATTCATAACAGAGCCAGTGGGGTTCGACATGGAGATCGCCGAGGCTACAGGGCAGTTTTAAGTGATGATGTCACCTGTCTGCACCCAAAACTGTCCACTTAAAGGAGAAGTCTGGCCTCAGCTTATTTTTTTTACAGGTGGCAGGGGCAAGGGAGAGAGTAACAATAAAGCTCTGACCGGCCCCAGGACCCCCCGTCAGAAGGCATTTTCCCCTGAGTTGTAATCACGACTTGTGAGAAAATACCTATCCCAGCTGATGGACAGCCCGCTCAGCCAATCAGTGACTAGAGTCGCTTCCTGTCCGAGTCACTGACTGGCTGAGCGGCCAGTCCATTAGCCAGTATGTGATGTCTGCAGCTCCTGAAGAGGTATAAAGAGTGATGTTTGTTATCTTTCCCCGTGTTCCAGCCTTTTTTTTTTAAAAAACATAAGACTTTTCCTTTAATGCAATACTAACTTGTTGGTAATAAGGCTGTTGTATAACATCGGTCAGAACGCATGTAGCCTTTTCTTTGTTCATTATTATGGAAAGAAAAATTCACATCTGCATCTTCAGTGAGTGTCTTTCTTTATACTTTGTAGCATTGAAACAGCTACACTGATGAAGACTGTCAGGTCACAGGGAAACAGCAAGTTAGCAACACCTCCCTGCCAAATGGGGGACCAACCAGCCTGTGTTTTCTCAGCAAAGGTTGTAGGGTGTTTGTTACTGATCAGCGGAGACAAACCTTTACCAATCAGCAGAGAAGACAATCATTTACCAATCAGAAGACAACCCTTTACCAAACAGAAGACAGCCCTTTACCAAACAGAAGACAGCCCTTTACCAATCAGCAGAGAAGACGACACTTTACCAATCAGCAGAAAGGTCAATGCTTTCCAACCTGTACAGCCTTCCTTCCTTTCTTGCCTTACTTTCTCTAAGTTCTTTATAATCTTAGTTAAATTGCGTCATTACACATTTGTATTTTGCTTAAAAAAATGCTGGGCAGTGTCGGTGGGCCTTCCTCACCAGATTCAAATCTATAGTTGGTGTTAATGGGTCCTAAGTGATCAGCTTGTTATAGAACTGTTTCGTTTAGAGATGAGAAGACAACCCTTTACTGATCAGCAGAAAAGACAACCCTTAACCAACCAGAGGAGAAGACAACCCTTTACCAACCAGAGGAGAAGACAACCCTTTATCAACCAGAGGAGAAGACAACCCTTTACCGATCAGCAGAGAAGACAACCCTTTACTGATCAGCAGAGAAGACAACCCTTTACCGATCAGCAGAGAAGACAACCCTTTACTGATCAGCAGAGAAGACAACCCTTTACCGATCAGCAGAGAAAACAACCCTTTACCGATCAGCAGAGAAGACAACCCTTTACCGATCAGCAGAGAAGACAACTCTTAACCAACCAGAGGAGAAGACAGCCCTTTACCGATTAGCAGAGAAGACAACCCTTAACCAACCAGAGGAGAAGACAACCCTTTACCAATCAGCAGAGAAGACAACCCTTTACCAATCAGCAGAGAAGACAACCCTTTACCAATCAGCAGAGAAGACAACCCTTTACCAATCAGCAGAGAAGACAACCCTTTACCAATCAGCAGAGAAGACAGCCCTTTACCAATCATCAGAGAAGACAACCCTTTACCAATGAGTGGAGTAGACAGCCCTTTACCAATCAGCAGAGGTCCAATTCGAATAGTTTCTTTTCTGCAGATGCAACACCGTTAAAAGACAAGGTGACCATCCGTCTGCTTTGGAGCCTCATAGAAGTTAAGGTTTGCTGAACTGTTGTTTAAAGGGTTCCCTGCCGCACAGTATAGAGCTACTGTGCAGCTCGCAATGCATACTAGCCCAGCAGTAGCTTTATAAAGGTGAAAAAGAAGTTTTATTATTATGCCGCATGAGGCAGGCAGAGGGGCAGAAACTAGTAATCTGGGCGGGGAGTGACTAGTCATGCCTCTCTGCCTGTCAGTATGCAGTGCAGAGATGATTGACAGGCAGAGAGACCCATTAGTGGTCTCGCTGCCTGTCAATCATCCCGCACTGCGCAGATGTGAAAAGTTTGACTTGAGTCTTTCCAATCCTATTTAAAGGAGAACCGGAAAGAACAAAAAATACAGTGAGGGTAGGGGGGTGAGGGAATATAAAGGATCTATACTTACCTGTCCCCATGCCCCCGGAGCTCCACATCACCACTTTGCTCTCACCCTTTTTCATTTTCTCCTGCGTCACGCTGTCCTGCCCCAGTCACTTACTGAGTGGTATTTCTTAGCCGGGTCGTGACGTTGAAGAAGCTGGAGTTGTAGGAAGTCGGCGGGGATTCAATAGTAGCTCAGAATACCCATACTGTATATTCTCCCTGGAGTTCTTCTTTTAGGAACCATTTTACTCTGATCTTGATCTGCTATTTGTGTTTATTGCTGTCTTTTCTGACTGAGTGTTCTCTGTATGTTTGTGTTGGCAAACATATGTGGCCTTGCTCATTTACAATCAATCAAAGTAAATGGTTGTTCACTCACACAGCACATTTCTGTTCCCATTTGCTACAGCCACCTTCTTAATTGTCCTGCAGATACTACTACTCCAATTCCGATACAATGCTTGTTTGTTTTTCTTGTGTGATTCCTGGTGAGTTTTCCCATCCTGTTCTACATTGAAGACCTGGGGACAACTGAGTACAAAGAGACATTATTAGGACTCTGGGAAGGCTTCTCATATAGGAGAAGACTAGTCCTGAATCATAGTGTCCCGCTAGTAATGGTACTGATCTGTATTTTCTAATGCCTCATTATAGTCTAGTTTTCTAGTATCCCTGGTTGGTACTTGGTTCTTCTTTGTATCTGTATTTTGCTGCTTTTAAACAGTTTAGTTCCTATGATTTACGTTTCTGCTTATTCCCGTGTTTGCCTGGGTGTTCGTCTGCTAGGATAAGATTGTAGAGCAGGGATATCATAGGGATACTTGCAGGAACAGTGGCACTTAGTGCTAATTCGGTTCAGTGTTCAGTTATTGGTAAGTTAGGGTCATCTATTGTAACTATTCTGTGCGCCATCTTCTGCTTCATTCCCGACTATCATCATTTATTTGTGCCATCATTCATTTCATCATCATCACGTCCAAGCATCTTGAAGAGTTGATATTCTTGTCACCTGCCAGCATTGATACGGGTGTTTTTTTTCTTGTGATTGTCAGCTTGTTGTACAATTCCACTGCACTGTAAATCCTGAGAGTTTCGGATGACTGTATAGGTTTCTGCCATCTAGTGACCGTCTGGCATCATTCCATCAATATACGTATGTATGTGTATCAGTTCAATAAATGTGTATGCAATATTACTGTCATTACTGGCTAGAGTCTTCTCACTTTATCATGATGCCGCTCTCCGGATGAGTCTACATTTACATTCTTTCATAAAAGCCATCATGTTTGACGGCTGATTTTAATTTATTGATAATAAAGTTCACAATTATTAACATTACTGAATAACGTGTAACACTATTCATATGTACGTACACTCTGAAATAAACTTTAAAAAATGTATCCACCAACTTTCTTCCCACATCATATTCTTTCTAGGACTTACTGAAACATAGTTGACATCTACTGACACAGTCCTACGCTGGGCTCCAATTTTATCACACCCTTCACCCTGGCAACAAATAGGCTAGTGGTGTTAGTCTACCTCTAAATGGCCAACCTCCTCTCCTGGGACCCACCGTTGCAGCAGTCCTTCATCGCCTGCCGGTACAGTGGCAGTGGATCTGGTCCGGAACTTGGGGGGGGGCGGGGTTGTTGGGGGGCTGCTGCAGAACTGCAATTGCCAGTATACCTCCATGTGCACTACAACTCGCAGCATACTTTCTTGTGCACTACAGCTCCCAGCATAGCTCCTTGTGCACAAAAAGGTATGATGGGAGTTGTAGTGCACAAGGTGTCACCAGAGTTGCCCTCTCCTGGATCTCCTCTTACCTCTCCAACCGCACTTTTAGGGCCCTATTACATCATGCGAAAAATCGTTATATCGTTCAGATTAACTGAACCATCTTTCTCTGTACGCAATCTTTTGAGCTGACCATAAAATCATTGGTTATCGTTCGCTAATCCTTCACAAATCTTTCAGTGTATGCACACATCGTTTGTTAATTATTGCAATTGTTCATATACTAGAGAATACAATCTCTAGTATTGCAATCGTAACTAATGACCGTCGTTCCATGTATTACAGTGAATGATTTCAAGTCTTTGGCAAATGAGCTCATTTGCAATCGTATATCATTGATCAGAGAAAACGAAAAATGGCTTAGTTTAGTCCTAGTCTTAGGCCCCTTCGTGTCTCCTAATCCCTCATCAATGCTCTCCTCGCCCCCTCACTGTTGGTGTCCCCTAAGCCTCTTCTCTTCTCCATCTATACTTTTGGCCTGGGACAAATCCTAAAATCCCACAGCTTCAGGTACCACCTCTACGTCCATGACACTCAAATCTACCTCTCCGATCCGGATGTCACCTCTCTGCTATCCAGGATACCAGTCTCTCGGCCATATCTTCCTTCTTCTCCTCACGCTTTCTAAAACTAAGACTATGTTCACACAACGTATCAGAACGGCCAGTCTGTGCCCGGATCATCGCCCGGATGATCCGTCCAGCCGCAGAGCTCTGATGCGGGCGCATCAGCGCGCGCCCACATCAGAGCTTCCCATAGCACACAGTGAAGCAAGCGGCCGGAGCCGCTTGCTTCACTGTGTGAACTGACAGGGCTTTCTGTGAATTCAGTGAATTTCGGAGGCAGAAAACCGACATGGCAGTTATTTGCGGCACCGTATGGGATCCCGGCCGGAGCATATACGATGTGTATACGCTCCGGCCAGGATCCCATATCAGATAAGGTTATGTTGCGCGCCGCAAAAAGTACGGCCGTTGTTGCCGATGGCAACAACGGCCGTACTTTTACGTAGTGTGAACATAGCCTAAACATGGACAAAACAGAACTAATAATCTTTCCCCCATCTCGCTTCTCCCCTCCATCTATTCTCTCAATCACAATCAATGGCTGTACTCTGTCTCCTGTCTCCCAAGTCCGCTGCTTTGGGATCACCTCTGATTCTACCCTGTCTTTTAACTCCTTCAGGACAGGGCTAAATTTCGTTTTTGTGTTTTTATTTTTTCCTCCTTGTGTTTAAATGGCCATAGCTCTTGCATTTTTTTCACCTACAGACCCACAAGAGCCCTTATTTTTTGCTCCACTAATTGTACTTTGTAATGGCAGACTTAATTTTTCCATAAAGTATGCTGTAAAACCAGAAAAAAAATTATTTGTGCAGTGAAACTGAAAAAAAAAAAAGGAATTTGCTTTCATTTTGGGGGGTTCGTGTTTACTCCGTCGTTTTATAAAAAAAACTGACATTATCTATGTTCCTCAAGTCAGTACAATTACAACAATATGTAACTTATATCACTTTTATTTTATCTGATTGCTTTTACAAAATTAAAACCTTTAAAAAAAAAACTAAATGTGTTTAAAATTGCTCTATTTCCATCCTTAAAAGGCTTTTATCCTTTAGTCTATGGGAGTGAGGTGTTATTTTTTGCACCACGATCTGTACTTTCTATTGGTACCTTACTTTTGTATATGCAACTTTTTGATCACTTTTTATTACAACTTTTCTTGATTTGATGTGTCAAAAAATGCGCAATTTTGCACATTTGTGCACTTATACCATTGACCGTGCGAGATCAGGAATGTGATAATGTATTAGTTCGGGCGATTACGCACATGGCGATACCAAAAATGTTTGTTTATTTATATTTATAAAATGTGAAAAAAGGGGTAATTCAGACTTTTATTAGGGGGAGGAGATTTTTTTTATTAATAAAAACACTTTTTTTTTTTACGGTATATTTTAACTTTTAGTCCCTCTGGGGGACTTTTATTATTACTGCAGTGATCTCCCATAGAGATCACTGCGGTATACTTAATACAGCAATGATTGATTAGATCATTGCTGTATTACTCTGATCTGCTGCAGACCAGATTCACTGATTGCCGAGCGGGGATCAGAGTCAGTGCGATGCTGAGCCCCAGCCCGGTAAGGAGAAGGGATCTCCCCTCCGCGATCACATCGCAGGGGGGAAATCCCCCCTCTAGACACCAGGGATAGGGGGAAATAATACATTTAAATGCAGCTGTCAATTTTGGCCAGCGCCCGATAATAGCCGCGGTCCCGGACTACAGATAGCACCCAGGACTGCGACAGTTCAGAGCGGGGCCGCTGCGTGACCCCATTTTGAAACCCCCTCCCGTATCAGGACGTACATGTACTGACTGATGCGGGAAGGGGTTAAATTGCACATTCAGGGCCTGACCACCTCCTGTCGCCTTCAACTCAAAAACATTTCCCGAATTCACTCTTTTCTCATCCCTGACTCAACAAAACCGCTGGTATATGCTCTCATTATTTCCAGCCCTCCAACGTCTCCTGGGGCTGTGGCCCTCCATCGTCTTCTGGGACTGCGGCCCTCCATCGTCTTCTGGGGCTGCGGCCCTCCATCGCCTCCTGGGACTGCGGCCCTCCATCGTCTCCTGGGGCTGCGGCCCTCCATCGTCTCCTGGGGCTGCGGCCCTCCATCGTCTCCTGGGGCTGCGGCCCTCCATCGTCTCCTGGGGCTGCGGCCCTCCATCGTCTCCTGGGCCTGTGGCCCTTCATAGTCCCCTGGGGCTGCGGCCCTCCATCATCTCCTGGCACTGAGGCCCTCCATAATCTCCTATATATATTCAGGTCAGAGATGTGGTGATGTTACTCTCTATCTTCTCAGCAGTGATGTCTCTCTGTTAGGATCAGGACAGAGAGACACAAGGACAGGTGAACCCTGAAGCTAGCACCCGCCCCACTGCCCCTACCTGCTTGCCTCAGATGCTCTAATATAGCAAACGGACAACTGGACGGCAGTCCCTGATCTAACTACAGTGAATACACAAAACAAAACAAGACAATACACAACACAATAAAGGGAAGTCAGAAGTCCGAGTCAAAACCAGCCGAGCAACCAAGTACCAAATCGTGTCCAAAAGAATAGTCAAAGCTGAAGTCAGGTAACCAGGATATAATGCAGGGAATGCTAGATCAAGTAACACCAGGCAAACCAGGGACTTTCACAGGCGAAGCATAGTAGACTGGGAAGGATACTTATAGGTTCCAGACTCAAGATTACTGACAGCTGATTGGTAGTGTCAGCTGTCATTCAACAATCAGCTAACACACACACACAACACCTATGCTGCTCAGCCAGGGCAGTGGAACCCTGGCCTCTGCTACAACACAGAATAGCAGAGCCGAGTAGGTAAAAAACACAAGAAGCAGTCCAGCTGCTATGAGCGCCGTCGTCGCGCCCCTAGCAACCGGCCTGAGCGGTCATGTATGCTTTGACTGCATGCATCGGCGGTGCCAGGAGTCGAACGAGTCCAAACACTCTCTCTATCTTCTGAGCAGTGATGTCTCTCTCTCTATCTTCTGAGCAGTGATGTCACTCTCTCTATCTTCTGAGCAGTGATGTCACTCTCTCTCTATCTTCTGCGCAGTGATGTCTCTCTATCTTCTGAGCAGTGATGTCACTCTCTCTCTCTATCTTCTGAGCAGTGATGTCTCTCTATCTTCTGAGCAGTGATGTCTCTCTATCTTCTGAGCAGTGATGTCACTCTCTCTCTATCTTCTGAGCAGTGATGTCTCTCTCTCTATCTTCTGAGCAGTGATGTCACTCTCTATCTTCTGAGCAGTGATGTCTCTCTATCTTCTGAGCAGTGATGTCACTCTCTCTCTATCTTCTGAGCAGTGATGTCTCTCTATCTTCTGAGCAGTGATGTCTCTCTCTCTATCTTCTGAGCAGTGATGTCACTCTCTATCTTCTGAGCAGTGATGTCACTCTCTATCTTCTGAGCAGTGATGTCTCTATCTTCTGCGCAGTGATGTCTCTCTATCTTCTGAGCAGTGATGTCTCTCTCTCTCTATCTTCTGAGCAGTGATGTCACTCTCTCTCTCTCTCTCTCTCTCTTCTGAGCAGTGATGTCACTCTATCTATCTTCTGAGCAGTGATGTCACTCTCTCTCTCTCTCTATCTTCTGAGCAGTGATGTCACTCTCTCTCTCTCTCTCTATCTTCTGAGCAGTGATGTCACTCTCTCTCTCTATCTTCTGAGCAGTGATGTCACTCATTATCTTCTGAACGCTGAAGTGGTGATGTCACTCTCTCTCTATTTGGTGATGTCACTTTCTCTCTACCTTTTATATAACTCCTATAAGGAAAGCAGTGTCACCTACAATACTGTATATTCTAAGTTATTCCCTTCTTTATAACTAGAGCAATGACGTCAATATACGTATATATGTAAAGGCTGGAGATGTTATCTGTAGATCAGTGATGTCACTTCCGTATAAAGTACCTTACATCAGGAGAGCGGTGACGTCAATGCTGTGTAATGGCGTCAGGATTCGCGTTACCTCATTAGAATCCCTGGCCCCGCCCCCAGTTCTATCAGACTAGTCCCCGCCTGAACAGTTCTTCCCGCCACCTCTCCAGCAGCCAATAGCGTGTGTGACTCCGCCTACAGAGGGCGTGGCGTACAGCTGACACTAGAGCGCGCGGCTTATCTCCCACCGTCACTTTTTGACAGCGTTGTGAGCACGTGACTGGAAGATGGCGGCGTCCTGGGGAAGGTTACTGTCGGCGGGGGTGAGTGTCAGGGCCGGTACAGCCGCCCTCCCCTCCTGACAGTGGCGCCTCATACCTGCGTCCGCTCCTGCACCTGGGGACCCGTATCTCGTGATATAATCCCGACTGGACTCTGTACCCCCAGGAGCATGGCGCCTCACACCTCATATACGTCATAATGTTACAGCAGGAGGAGTGATGTCACATGACTGCACCCCATAACCCTCACCCCTGGAGCCCCGGTGACTGCACCCCATAACCCTCACCCCTGGGGCCCCATAACCCTCACCCCTGGAGCCCCGGTGACTGCACCCCATAACCCTCACCCCTGGGGCCCCATAACCTTCACCCCTGGAGCCCCGGTGACTGCACCCCATAACCCTCACCCCTGGGGCCCCCGGTGACTGCACCCCATAACCCTCACCCCTGGAGCCCCGGTGACTGCACCCCATAACCCTCACCCCTGGGGCCCCATAACCCTCACCCCTGGGGCCCCATAACCCTCACCCCTGGGGCCCCAAAACCTTCACCCCTGGAGCCCCGGTGACTGCACCCCATAACCCTCACCCCTGGGGCCCCAAAACCCTCACCCCTGAGGCCCCCGGTGACTGCACCCCATAACCCTCACCCCTGGAGCCCCGGTGACTGCACCCCATAACCCTCACCCCTGGAGCCCCGGTGACTGCACCCCATAACCCTCACCCCTGGAGCCCCGGTGACTGCACCCCATAACCCTCACCCCTGGGGCCCCATAACCCTCACCCCTGGGGTCCCCGGTGACTGCACCCCATAACCCTCACCCCTGAGGCCCCAAAACCTTCACCCCTGGAGCCCCGGTGACTGCACCCCATAACCCTCACCCCTGGGGCCCCCGTGACCGCACCCCATAACCCTCACCCCTGGGGCCCCCGGTGATTGCACCCCATAACCCTCACCCCTGGAGCCCCGGTGACTGCACCCCATAACCCTCACCCCTGGGGCCCCCGGTGATTGCACCCCATAACCCTCACCCCTGGGGCCCCCGGTGACTGCACCCCATAACCCTCACCTCTGGAGCCCCGGTGACCGCACCCCATAACCTTCACCCCTGGGGCCCCCGATGAGCGCACCCCATAACCCTCACCCCTGGGGCCCCCAGTGACTGCACCCCATAACCCTCACCCCTGGGGCCCCCGTGACTGCACCCCATAACCCTTACCCCTGGGGCCCCCAGTGACTGCACCCCATAACCTTCACCCCTGGGGCCCCCAGTGACTGCACCCCATAACCCTCACCCCTGGGGCCCCCGTGACCGCACCCCATAACCCTCACCCCTGAGGCCCCCGGTGACTACACCCCATAACCCTCACCCCTGAGGCCCCCGGTGAGCGCACCCCATAACCCTCACCCCTGGGGCCCCCGGTGAGCGCACCCCATAACCCTCACCCCTGGGGCCCCCAGTGACCGCACCCCATAACCCTCACCCCTGGGGCCCTCAGTGACTGCACCCCATAACCCTCACCCCTGGGGTCCCCGGTGACTGCACCCCATAACCCTCACCCCTGGGGCCCCCGGTGACTGCACCCCATAACTCTCACTCCTGATAACAGGTATCTACTTATCCACTGTTCTCCGTTTCTCTTCTCAGGCTCTCCGTGGCATTGTGGCTCCAGCCGCCCGCTCGGCCCTCCGCAGTACTGCTGCCCGGGTGACATGTTCTGCTCCAAGACTTTTTAGCACTAGTGAGTATTGTGGCCCTAACACTACCCACAGGGGGCGCCACCCTTATTATATCAGGTACCAGCAGTGATCACATGACCTACAGTGGGCGCCACCCTTATTATATCAGGTACCAGCAGTGATCACATGACCTACAGGGGGCGCCACCCTTATTATATCAGGTACCAGCAGTGATCACATGACCCACAGGGGGCGCCACCCTTATTGTACCAGCAGTGATCACATGACCCACAGGGGGTCCCAAATTTATGTACCAGCAGTGATCACATGACCTACAGTGGGCGCCACCCTTATTATATCAGGTACCAGCAGTGATCACTTGACCTACAGGGGGCACCACCCTTATTATATCAGGTACCAGCAGTGATCACGTGACCTACAGGGGGCGCCACCCTTATTATATCAGGTATAAGCAGCGATCACATGACCCACAGGGGGCGCCACACTTGTACTTTCATCTTGCTGAGCAGCAGGGCGTTCCTTCTGTGGTGGTCCCTGGTAGCACCTCCCCAAACACATCTATTAGGCCCAGCCAGTTACCTCCCCTTATAATCGCCCCTCGCAATACCATCCTTGTGCAGTGAATCATGGATCACTATGTCCAGTCCGCTCCGCCGTTTGGAGACTAAAGGGTTATCAGCATCAGAGGAGGGAACATCCTCCCTCAGTTTTCGCACCTGATGTCCAAATTCAACCTGCCGGACCGTCTGTCCGTGTGCAGGGACTCGCCAGCAGGCGTGTCCGAAACTCTGTATTAGTCACGCACCGAGTGAACAGACGTCAATGCTGGCACACCATGAAGATGCTGAGGTACCCTTCAAGAACACAACATTACCAGGATTTATGGGTAAGAGGAGCAAGATGATGGCCGGACCTCTTAAGATGTAACTCTGTGGAGGACATAGTGACTGACTTACTGCACGAGGACTGTATTGCGAGGAGCTATTATTAGGGGAGATGATAGATGTGGTTGGGGGGGGGGGGGATGCTATCAGGGACCACCATAGTAGGAACGCTCGGCTACTCAGCCTCATTTCTTTGTGAGGACGAGGTGTGACGCCACCAGACGTATAGAAGGGCCGATTATACGGATTTTAGCGACCCCCGTTGCTGTCCCTCAGTGTTATTCTGCACAGTCGGTTGATATTCCTGAGAGGGTGCACCCTCCATAGGGATTATTCTGACAGCTAACAGGGATTGTGTATGTAAAGTTACCCTCTGGTTATTTTTATTTGATCACATTAATACATGTTATAGTTTATACAAGGGTCGAGGTACAAGTAGTGGAGGTCTTTGTACCCCAGGCCATGTGCCTCAGGTTATCTGATTGTTGTATCCACATGACCCAGAGAGGACGCAATACTCTCCTAGCCCAGGCTCACAATGTGCAGGTATCATGGCTGCAGCCCTCCATCTGCATCGTTTTCTCACGTTCTAGGTTCTGCGCGGTTCATCCCGGCCGTCACCCAGCAGGCGCCCCACTTTAAGGGGACAGCTGTAGTCAATGGGGAGTTCAAGGAGCTGAGCCTGGAAAACTTCAAGGGCAAATACCTGGTGCTCTTCTTCTACCCCCTGGACTTGTGAGTAGTCGTTGAGAAGATGGCGGCTGTAGGTGGTGGCGCCTCCGCCCTATGTCACTGTTTCTTCCTGTTTCAGCACCTTCGTCTGCCCCACCGAGATTGTGGCTTTCAGCGATAAGGCCAACGAGTTCCGTGACGTGAACTGTGAGGTCGTCGCGGTCTCTGTGGATTCTCATTTCTGTCACTTGGCCTGGACCAACACCCCTCGTAAGGTGAGGAGTGCCCCCTGAGCTGCGGTGGCGTGCTCCCCCTAACCTGCGCCTGACGCCTCTTGTCTGTGTTGTAGACTGGAGGTCTGGGACACATGAACATCCCGCTGCTGTCAGACTTAACCAAACAGATTTCTCGGGACTATGGCGTCCTCCTGGAGACCCCAGGCATCGCTCTGAGGTAATGCCTCCACAGTACACGCCTGTAGGTGGTTGCTGCTGACAGCGCACACCCCCCTCTAACACCTCGTCTCTTCCAGGGGACTCTTTATCATCGATCCTAATGGGATTGTGCGGCACATGAGTGTGAACGATCTCCCTGTGGGAAGGAGCGTTGAGGAGACGTTGCGATTAGTCAAGGCCTTTCAGTATGTGGAGACCCATGGGGAGGTCTGTCCGGCCAACTGGACTCCTCACTCTCCCACGGTATGCATCTCTTCTTAAAGGGGAACTACCTAAATGTATCCAGCAGGCGCTGTCACATCCAAATGAGCCCCCCCCCCCCTCATCCCGGCACAACCCATCACGACTTTCTTAAAGACAATATTTCGCTTCCTCCTATCTCTGCTTTCTGTCAGTAAAAGGATCATTTATCATTTACCACTCAAAGCTTGGTTATTGTGTTGGTGTAGCCCGGGGCACTAACATCTGTGCTATTCTATGCACCATCCTGAGGTCAGGCTCAGATGTTGTTACCTACACCAGTACAATGTAAGAAACCATCTGCTGTGTGATAAGTATGAGGTCAGAACAGGATTCATATAATGTTTCTGTTTTGACTGACATCAAGCAGAGATCTTGGAATTGCACAACATGACTACTAAGCAGCTGCACAACCTGCAGGTGACTGTAAGGGGCGCTGGTTGTCTGCAGGCCGGAGATCTCTCTGATCTTTCCTCTTCTTTATTTACAGATAAAACCAAATCCAAAAGGATCCAAAGAATACTTTGAGAAGGTGAACTGAGGTTGCAGGAGGAGCAGGCCCCAGACCGCCGAGCCGACACGTCCTCAGATCATGTGTGATAGAATTAAAGTGACTCTGTCAGATGTTACCTGTGTGTTGTGTCGCTGCCTCAGATCATTCCCTAGCAATTGTCCTCACTGCGGCTCCAATAACAGAAAGACCTCCCTGGGCTGGGTGCGGGTGGCTGATGGCATATTACTGACTATACTGCTTTGTCCCCTTACCCATGCTTTACACTGCAGCTCTGCTCCATTAAAGAGAACCAATCACCCAGATTTTCCAGGCAACGGTACTAGCAGTGCCCTGGCGATCTGCTAAAAGCTCCGATACCAAGTGTCTCCAGTGTCGTGGAGAAACTTTAGCTGCTCCATGCAGTGTTTTTATTCTGGGCTGTGACTAGTGCTAGCTCTCCGCCTGTCAGCAAATTGTGCAGGATGATTGACAGGAAACAACGCAAATTGCCTTGTTATCTCAGCAGTCGGCTTATCAGCCTGCTCTCTCATAACTCCCTGCCACTCCTCCTTGGGTGTCTGGAAAAGCTGGATCCAGGACTGGGAAACTTCTCCCAGTTTCCCAGGACTGGATCCAGCTTTTCCTGACACCTGGGGAGAAGCGGCAGGGAGTTATGAGGCAGCAGGCTGATAAGCCGACTGCCGAGATAAGAAGGCGATTTTCTTTGTAAGTGTACATTCGCTTATCCCTATTCTTAAGCCTTTTAGTGTAAACACTTGTCATTCACACTGTATACACAAACACAATTACAATCACGTTATCAACTTTTTGGAGTGATTTATCTTTTAGTCTAGACGCCTATTAATTCTCACTTGTCGTTCGCTAAACAAGCTTCTAAGTGATGTATGTGTAAGGGGACCTTTTACACAAAGCGATAAATCGCTCAATCGTTTACCGATTTTGAAGCAACGGTTTGGTTTTTATGCCGATCAGCGTTAAGGCCGTCTCACACGCTATGAAGATTCTTTGAAAGACTGTTTAGACGGCGTGATCTGTGAATGATCAGCAATGATTTGAGAACATGTTGAAAGACCACGATGAACGATTTATCGTCAGATTGTAAGCCGTGTTTACACGGGCAGATAATCACTCAAATGTGATTGTTATCGTGAAGATTTCAACGATATTCGCTCCATCTAAACGACCATTACTCTGAGAAATATCTTGAGGTAATCAAATACGTGGCAGATGTATCCTCGGGGAGCAGAAGAAATCATATAACTGGTGCATAGATCCTCAGATATGGGCAGGACTCAGGTTATTCACATGAATGGCACATGCATCCTCAGGGGAGAACCCTCCATATGTAGAGAAGTCATTGGTTATTCATTCAAACTGCACATTTCCTCGGGAGGAGCCTCAAAAGAGAGTGGAGCCAGGAGTTATTCATAGAAGTGGCACATGCATCCTCCACAGGGGCTTTCATAGGGAGAGGATCTAGGGGTTATTCATATAAGTGGCACATGTTTCCTCAGGGGAAGGGCCATGTTATATTCATATAAGCAGCATGTTTCCTCCAGGAAGGGGCCATGTGATATATAAGTAGCACATGTTTCCTCAGGGGAGGGGCCTTAAAATATATAAGCGGCACATGTTTCCTCAGGGGAGGGGTCATGGGATATTCATATAAGCGGCACATATTTTCTCAGGGGAGGGGCCATGGGATATTCATATAAGAAGCACACGTTTCCTCAGGGCAGGAGCCATGGGATATTCATATAAGAAGCATACGTTTCCTCAGAGCAGGGGCCATGGGATATTCATATAAGCACACGTTTCCTCAGGGGAGGGGCCATGGGATATTCATATAAGAAGCACACGTTTCCTCAGGGCAGGGGCCATGGGATATTCATATAAGAAGCATACGTTTCCTCAGGGCAGGGGCCATGGGATATTCATATAAGCGGCACACGTTTCCTCAGGGCAGGGGCCATGTGATATTCATATAAGCGGCACATGTTTATTTGGGAAGGGCCATGGGATATTCATATAAGCGGCACACGTTTCCTCAGGGCAGGGGCCATGTGATATTCATATAAGAAGCACATGTTTTCTCAGGGGAGGGACCATGGGATATTAATATAAGAAGCACACGTTTCTTTAGGGCAGGGGCCATGGGATATTCATATAAGCGGCACATGTTTACTCAGGGCAGGGGCCATGGGATATTCATATAAGAAGCACCTGTTTCCTCAGGGGAGGGGCCATGGGATATTCATATAAGAAGCACACGTTTCCTCAGGGGAGGGGCCATGGGATATTCATACAAGAAGCACATGTTTCCTGAGGGCAGGGGCCATGGGATATTCATATAAGCGGCACACGTTTCCTCAGGGGAGGGGCCATGGGATATTCATACAAGAAGCACATGTTTCCTGAGGGCAGGGGCCATGGGATATTCATATAAGCGGCACACGTTTCCTCAGGGGAGGGGCCATGGGATATTCATATAAGAAGCACACGTTTCCTCAGGGGAGGGGCCATGGGATATTCATATAAGAAGCACACGTTTCCTCAGGGGAGGGGCCATGGGATATTCATATAAGAAGCACACGTTTCCTCAGGGCAGGGGCCATGGGATATTCATATAAGAAGCACATGTTTCCTCAGGGCAGGGGCCATGGGATATTCATATAAGCGGCACATGTTTACTCAGGGGAAGGGCCATGGGATATTCATATAAGAAGCACACGTTTCCTCAGGGCAGGGGCCATGGGATATTCATATAAGCGGCACATGTTTACTCGGGAAGGGCCATGGGATATTCATATAAGCGTCACACGTTTCCTCAAGGCAGGGGCCATGTGATATTCATATAAGAAGCACATGTTTCCTCAGGGGAGGGGCCATGGGATATTCATATAAGAAGCACACGTTTCTTTAGGGCAGGGGCCATGGGATATTCATATAAGCGGCACATGTTTACTCAGGGGAGGGACCATGGGATATTCATATAAGAAGCACCTGTTTCCTCAGGGGAGGGGCCATGGGATATTCATATAAGAAGCACACGTTTCCTCAGGGGAGGGGCCATGGGATATTCATATAAGCGGCACATGTTTACTCAGGGCAGGGGCCATGGGATATTCATATAAGAAGCACACGTTTCCTCAGGGGAGGGGCCATGGGACATTCATATAAGAAGCACACGTTTCCTCAGGGGAGGGGCCATGGGATATTCATATAAGAAGCACACGTTTCCTCAGGGCAGGGGCCATGGGATATTCATATAAGCGGCACATGTTTACTCAGGGGAGGGGCCATGGGATATTCATATAAGCGGCACATGTTTACTCAGGGTAAGGGCCTGGAGAGGATCCGATAACCTGCACACATCCTCTGGCAGAACCTGGAGTGAATTTACCTATAGGTCAGTCCACATTTAGAAGCTAATATAGGGAGGATTGTGAGATATGTGTCCAGTACGAGGTCAGGTGAGGTCATAGCTGAAGTGTGAAGGTGCTCGATTAGGACGCGCTGTGGATCAGCCCTGACCCATTTCTGTAATATGAGTCTGGGGTGTAACACTGGGACTTGTATCGCATGATATAGTGAAATCTTTCACTATAATGTAATTGACAGAGACACAGCCAATCCTTTCGCTCTCACCCTGCATAGTGACACTCCTGACTGCCCTCTCTACAGGGACTGGCAGCTCCTCCCCATTATTGGCACGGAGGCATGGATGACACCGGAGGAGCCGCCATCTTTACATGGATCATCTGTTCATCAGGTTCTAATCCTGCAGTCTCCTGTGTGACATTGATGTTCTGGAGATGTGGAGAGCTCAGGGCGGCTCATGTCCATAACGCCAGGGATTGTGTCTTCGTATAGCGCTGGTATTACATGATCCATCATGAACGATCCATCTTTTCTGAATCACAACTGTGTATAGATTGTGTAGTATCTGAAGTATCTGCAGCTTCATGCTGCTGTATTACATGTGCGAGACCGTGGGTGCCATCTGCTACAAACACTTTACACCTGCTGTCAGTGGCCGGGATCTGGCATAGCTCAGATTCCATACATTGAATCCTCTAGATACAACAGCCAACCTGATTGAGATGGAGGGTGGGAATGCCCTGCTGTAATGTGACACTGGAGTACTGAACTAATAAAATGGAGGCCAGGAGAGGATGAGACACGATACATCACAATCAAGGCTGACACCATAACTAGAAAGAAAAATAATTATAATATTATATAATAATTAAAATAAATAAATAAAAAAAAAAAAAAAAAATATATATATATATATATATATATATATACTGTATATTATAGAATAAAACATTTTCCATCACAGCACAAAAGCTGGGCCTGCACACTGCTGTACACATCGAGCTTTCAGCTGTCCGGGCATGATGGGAGTTTTAGAACAGCTGCAGAGCCATGGTGGGCTGAAGGAGCTGATCCCTTTGCCGCTAGGAAACTTTAGGTGAGATTTATCAAACATGGTGTAAAGTGACACTGGCTCAGTCGCCCCCGGCAACCAATCAGATTCCACCTTTCATTCCTCGCAGACTCTGGAAAATGAAAGGTGGAATCTAATGACACAAAACAATGGTAAACGACCAAGTACGGCCGATAATGGTTTTGTGTCATAGGGCCCTAAGTGTGTTAGTGAGATAAACCAGCTGATCCTTCTGCCCACTAGGAAATAGCCGGCTGTACGTGAGAATGCTAAATCCTAGGGTGTTAAGGGGCCGGGTCCCTCAGCACAGAAGAATGAAGCTTATTGTCTGATCTCTCGAGGAATTAGATTGTTCTGAATAAGAATGCCGGTGGCCCTTGAACCTTCTGTCCACCAGGATTTAGCTCTAGAGCTCCTGATACAGTAACCTGTGCAACTGGGTCCTTCTGTCAATGGGGAGGGCAAAGTCACCCTTAGGCTATGTTCACATGTCGTATCTGACCTCCTTACAGTCTAGGCCCATCCTCTCCTGGATCCCCTCACAGTCTAGGCCCATCCTCTCCTGGATCCCCTCACAGTCTAGGCCCATCCTCTCCTGGATCTCCTCACAGTCTAGGCCCATCCTCTCCTGGATCCCCTCACAGTCTAGGCCCATCCTCTCCTGGATCCCCTCAAAGTCTAGGCCCATCCTCTCCTGGATCCCCTCACAGTCTAGGCCCATCCTCTCCTGGATCTCCTCACAGTCTAGGCCCATCCTCTCCTGGATCCCCTCACAGTCTAGGCCCATCCTCTCCTGGATCCCCTCAAAGTCTAGGCCCATCCTCTCCTGGATCCCCTCACAGTCTAGGCCCATCCTCTCCTGGATCTCCTCACAGTCTAGGCTCATTCTCTTTTGGATCTCCTCACAGTCTAGGCTCATCCTCTCCTGGATCTCCTCACAGTCTAGGCTCATCCTCTCCTGGATCTTCTCACAGTCTAGGCTCATCCTCTCCTGGATCTCCTCACAGTCTAGGCTCATCCTCTCCTGGATCTTCTCACAGTCTAGGCTCATCCTCTTTTGGATCTCCTCACAGTCTAGGCTCATCCTCTCTTGACCCATTACAGTCCAAGCTCATCCTCTCCTAGATCCCTTTACACACCTACACCAGGTCTGATCCCTCACATGAGCATCCCCATAGCGAACGGCCACACAGCAGCAGTCCGTTCTCTATACTGCCATCACTGCAGCTAAACCCAGGCATAAATATGGGAACCTCCCTCCGGGCACAGGGCATCTCTAAAATATTTTAGCTTATTTATTTTCAGTCAGCCCCCCCCCCCTTCCCGAGCAAATATCATAAAGTCACCTAGTACTAATGAGGAAGCATAGAGGTAACATGTACAAGCGCTGTATAATAGCAGAAAACATACAAAGTAAGGCTATGTTCACACTACATAAAGGTACGGCCGTTGTTGCCAATGCCGTACTTAATGCAGTGTGGAACATTGCCTCTTGTTCTATGGGATCCCGGCCGGAGCGTATACACATCTATTAGATAGATAGATAGGAGATAGAGAGATAGGAGATAGATAGATAGAGAGATAGATAGATAGATAGGAGATAGATAGATAGATAGATAGATAGATAGATAGATAGATAGATAGGAGATAGATAGATAGATAGATAGATAGATAGATAGGAGATAGAGAGATAGGAGATAGATAGATAGAGAGATAGATAGATAGATAGGAGATAGATAGATAGATAGATAGATAGGAGATAGATAGATAGATAGATAGATAGATAGATAGGAGATAGATAGGAGATAGATAGATAGATAGATAGGAGATAGATAGGAGATAGATAGGAGATAAATAGATAGATAGGAGATAGATAGATAGGAGATAGATAGATAGGAGATAGATAGATAGATAGATAGGAGATAGATAGATAGGAGATAGATAGATAGATAGGAGATAAATAGATAGATAGGAGATAGATAGATAGGAGATAAATAGATAGATAGACAGGAGGGCAGGGAAGAGTGTCCTGAGGGGGTGAGAGGGGGAGCGAGACACCACAAAAGCTGCGAGTGAATTAATGCGTCCGCATCAGAACACTATGGCCATAAAGATCATCCGGCCGGTACTGCAGTACCAGCCAGGATGATCTTGGCAGAGACCGGCCGTTCCCTGAACCTGAGACCTGGAGCCGGTGTGTGAGGGGTCCGGAGACCTGGAGCCGGTGTGTGAGGGGTCCGGAGACCTGGAGCCGGTGTGTGAAGGGTCCGGATACCTGGAGCCGGTGTGTGAGGGGTCCGGAGACATGGAACCGGTGTGTGAGGGGTCCGGAGACCTGGAGCCGGTGTGTGAAGGGTCCGGATACCTGGAGCCGGTGTGTGAGGGGTCCGGATACCTGGAGCCGGTGTGTGAGGGGTCCGGAGACCTGGAGCCGGTGTGAAGGGTCCGGAGACCTGGAGCC
Organism: Dendropsophus ebraccatus; assembly: GCA_027789725.1. NCBI lineage: Eukaryota > Metazoa > Chordata > Amphibia > Anura > Hylidae > Dendropsophus > Dendropsophus ebraccatus. The sequence continues at coordinate 10,540,312 of JAQFWZ010000009.1, read as the reverse complement.
GGTGTGTGAGGGGTCCGGAGACCTGGAGCCGGTGTGTGAGGGGTCCGGAGACCTGGTGTGTTGATGAGGGAGAACTTCTTTCTTGTATGCAGAAACTTCCAGCTCAGTAGAAGTAAGAATTCTCTTCCTTATTACAGTGAATGTTAGACGCCATGGACTTTCCTGCCGACACTCTGTCTTTTTCTATCACATAGAGAAACGTTTTCTTTACTTGTAATCGCTAACAATGTGCTCATCAGTTCTGTACGATTCATCAGTCGGTGTTTGGTAGTATGATTATTATTAATAGTATTGGTGTAAATAAATGTAATTTTTGTCATTTTTATATCTGTCATGTTCAGATTATTATTATTGCTGCTCCTAATACATCATGTATGCTATTATTTGTACACACAGTATATCATCAGCCATATCATCCTCCTAATATAAGGCACCCCAACTAGCCTAAAGTAAGTCATCACCCAGAAAGTATCACTGTCGTTTTAATTTTTTTCTTTCTTTCCAGAAATCAATAGTCCAGGCGATTTTAAGAAACTTTGTAACTGGGTTTATTAGCCAAAAAATGCATTTTGATCATTCTTATCTTTCCTTAAGTCAACACTGACCTCTGAATAGAGGCTTTCGCACAGCTTCCGCTGTGTAATCCTTTGTTCTCTGCTGGCGACTAATCTCCCTCCTTCCCCCCTCCATAGAATATGGAATAGTGAATGAGAGAGAGAGAGGGGGGGGGGGGGGGGACCCGGTGTAACGTTTTTGAATGCAGATAATGGCAGATTTGCCTAATAAACTCAATTACAAAGTTTCTTAAAATCGCCTGGACTATTGATTTCTGCAAAAAAAAAAAAAAACGTGGACCCTCACAGCCAGTGCCGCAGGCATTCATGTCCATGGTCCCCACGTCCCACTGGACACTCCTGGTCCGCTGCTGCTGGATGACATCACTCAGCATCGCTCCTGATTTAGGACGTTGGTTAGTATTAAGCGGCGGGGAAGAGGGGGTGATATAACTGTCTTATTTTCAGGGAAACACGGTAGGTAGTAGGGATCAGTGCAATAATTTAGTGTTATGTGCAGTGCTGCCACCTGCTGGGCTTAGTGAGCTGTGGCTTGTAACATTGTTCACACTAAGGAACAGGTAAGGAAATCCAGGCTGAATTCGTGCTCAATGTAACGCATATTCTGCCTGTAAAATAAAAATGTATGCATGGAACGTTCCGCTGCAGATCCGCTTTCTGCCTATTGAATTGCAGATTCTGCTAGAGAAATCCCATAGAAGTCATTAGGGCCTCGAATCTCCGCTTTCTGCTTGAATTCTGCCTATTTCGCCAAAGCTGAAGAAGAGGACATTTCAAGCAGAAGACTTTGCTCTTCCTCAGTGTGAACGTACCCTACGAGTAAGAGCCCTATTAGACCAGACGATAATTGGCCGTTTGGCGTAACAGCGTCTGTTAAAAGACAAAGATCAGGCCGCATGCACCGTCACGATTGTCACAGTCTGCTGCACTTCTCTCTGTGGAATAGGAATGGCGGCAGCAGACCACCGCTCTCTTCTGTGGACCGCCTGGGCGATCTAAGGATCATGTGAGCAGCCCCAGCTCCTGAGGAAGCGAGCGTGAAACCTACATCAGGCTCTCTCTTGGGTGACCACATGGCTGGTATAACTTTTGAGTATGATACTTGAAGCATATACAATCACGATCTCATGTATCCGTTTACATGGGGGCCTGTGCGTCAGTGCATGAGGTACCATTTTGTACTGATTTATCTATGGGCAGCACACATCCTCCTTGAACCTGTCCCCCCCCCCCCTGGTGTCGGGGGGACAGGCTCCCGACCCCCCGCTAGAGCCCCCTATACTTACCTGATCACGCCGGGTCCCACTTCTTGATCCGGTCCAGTGACAGAGATTTCAGCGCCCGGCGCTCTCCTGAGATGAGTCCGATGCCCATAGAGAATGAATGGAGCGTCGGACTGACCATTCATTCTCTATGGGCATCGGACTCGTCTCAGGAGCGAGCCGGGCGCTGAAATCATCATCACCGGACCAGATCAAGAAGCGGGACCCGGCGCAATCAGGTAAGTATAGGGGGCTCTAGCGGGGGGTCGGGAACCTGTCACCCTGGCACGGGGAGTGACAGGTCCTCTTTAACCCCTTGCCGCATATGGACGTACCGGCACGTCCAAACTGCAGCCCGTTTCTGCAGATGGACGTCCCGGTACGTCCTCAGGATGACAGGGGCGCAGGAGCTGCGCTCCTGTCATGCTGGGCTGGGCCCAGCTGTCAGTGATGGCCGGGCACCCACTGCAACTGTTAACCCCTTAGTGACCACCGATACCACGGTGGGTGAAGATGAAATGTATCAATCAGACCCCAGATCAGCCCCCCCTAATGCCCCAGTCACTATCCCTCCCCCGGCGGCCAGCAGATCCAAGATGGCCGCTGCCATCGCTGTGAACAGACTATGTCTGTTCACAGCGATGGAAATGTAAAAATAAATCAAAGCCCCATTCTCTCCGCCACCGGAGGTAGCGGAGAGCATGGGGCAGTGATCTGGGACCCCCCTGTGGGGTCCTAGTACAAGCGATCAGTGGTATATACTATATACCGCTGATCGCTTGTACCATGTGCTGATCAGCACTTTTTATCCCGTCACCATAAATGATTGGTGACTGGGGATAAAAAGTGAAGTGTCCGTCCCCCCCCAAGTCGCCCCCCCCCGTCCCCCCCCTTCCCCCTATACTCACCTGATCCTGGGAGGTCCTTCTTCCTCGGCGTCCTGGCTGGTTCTGAAGTGCGCATGTGCTCCACAACCAGCCAACTCTGAAAATTTTAAGTGACAGAGACCAATTTGGTCTCTGTCATTAAACTATGATTACTGTGATAGAAAATATCACAGTAATCATAGTAATATAGTGAAAATGAATGTGTAAAAGGGCAAAAAGTGAAAAACATACAAAAAAATAAAACACACTTTTTATTATAGTAATAATTGCAGTTTACTCCCAAATTACCCCTAACTCCCCCTCCCAGATTTCCCGTAACCGCCCAAGGTAGTCCGTAATCACGCCAGATTGCACGTAACCACCGCACGTTGCCAGTGACCCCCTCCAGATTGTCCGTAATCACCCCAAATTACATGTACCCACCCCAGATTACCTATAAGCACTTCAGTTTATCCGTAACAATCTAAGATTGTCTGTAACCCCCCAGGTTGGCCGTTACCACTGCAGGTTGCGCATAACCACCCCAGGTTGCCCGTAATCATGCCAGATTACATGTAACCCCCCCCCCCCCCCAGATTGCACGCAACCACCGCACGCTGCCTCTAACCACCCCAAATTGCCAATACCCCCTCCCGATTGCCCGTAACCACGCCAGATTACAGGTACCCACCTCAGATTACCTATAAGCACTTCATGTTTATCCGTAACCACCCCAGATTGTCCGTAACCACCCCATGTTTCCCGTAACCACAGCAGGTTGCCTGTAACCACCCTAGGTTGTCCGTATCCACCCCACGTTGCCCGTGACCACCCCATGTTGACCGTATCCACCCCAGACTGTCCGTAACCACCCCGCATTACCTGTAATCTCATTTTTTTTATTTTGTTTTAGTAACTGCGCTATTCTAATAACCATTACTAGCTGTGGTTTTGCTCCAGCAAATTGTCGCTCCTTCCCTTCTGAGCCCGGCTGTGTGCCCATACAGTGGTTTATGCCCACATATGGGGTACCGTTGTAACACCCTAAAAAAGGAAAATATGTTTATGAAATTATGCCAGAATAAAGACATATTGGTAATGTGACTTAGTAACTAATTTGTGATACGACTTTCTTTTTTTAGAAGCAGAGAATTTCAAAGTTCATTAAATGCTAATTTTTAAAATTTTTCATGATATTTTGAGTTTTTTCACAAAAAACACACAGTGACCAAATTTTGCCACTAATATAAAATGCCATATGTGACGAAAAAACAATCTCAGAATCGCTACCATATGTTAAAGCATCACTGAGCTATAAGCGCATAAAGTGAGACAGGTCAGATTTTGAAAAATGAGCCTGGTCATTAAGGCCCAAATAGGCTTGGTCTTGAAGGGGTTAAGGCCAAACACACAGTGGTCATGAAGTGGTGTTAGATATTCATTTATTCAGATTATGTATCAGCTAATTTTGGCCTTAACCCTTTAAGGACCGCCCCAATTTTCAGTTTTATGAGCTATAACTTTTATTTTTCCCTTTTCAGGGCTAATAACTCCATTCTGGTCTCACCCCAGACAGCAGGCCATCCTCCACAGCACAGAAACACCGGCCATCCTCCACAGCACAGAAACACCGGCCATCCTCCACAGCACAGAAACACCGGCCATCCTCCACAGCACAGAAACACCGGCCATCCTCCACAGCACAGAAACACCGGCCATCCTCCACAGCACAGAAACACCGGCCATCCTCCACAGCACAGAAACACCGGCCATCCTCCACAGCACAGAAACACCTGCCATCCTCCAAAGCACAGAAACACCGGCCATCCTCCACAGCACAGAAACACCGGCCATCCTCCACAGCACAGAAACACCGGCCATCCTCCACAGCACAGAAACACCGGCCATCCTCCACAGCACAGAAACACCATCCTCCACAGCACAGAAACACCGGCCATCCTCCACAGCACAGAAATACAGGCCATCCTCCACAGCACAGAAATACAGGCCATCCTCCACAGCACAGAAATACAGGCCATCCTCCACAGCACAGAAATACAGGCCATCCTCCACAGCACAGAAACACAGGCCATCCTCCACAGCACAGAAACACCATCCTCCACAGCACAGAAACACCGGCCATCCTCCACAGCACAGAAACACCGGCCATCCTCCACAGCACAGAAATACAGGCCATCCTCCACAGCACAGAAACACCGGCCATCCTCCACAGCACAGAAACACCGTCCATCCTCCACAGCACAGAAACACCGGCCATCCTCCACAGCACAGAAACACCGGCCATCCTCCACAGCACAGAAACACCGGCCATCCTCCACAGCACAGAAACACCGTCCATCCTCCACAGCACAGAAACACCGGCCATCCTCCACAGCACAGAAACACCGGCCATCCTCCACAGCACAGAAACACCGGCCATCCTCCACAACACAGAAACACAGGCCATCCTCCACAGCACAGAAACACTGTCCATCCTCCACAGCACAGAAACACAGGCCATCCTCCACAGCACAGAAATACAGGCCATTCCCCACAGCAGATTGTCGCCTCCATCTACAGCTCCACACCACCTGACTCCTCAGTGCTGACAGGAAAGCCCGGGAACACCGAGCATAGCCCCGCCCACACAGGAGACGGGTCACATGGCTATGACGTCACACATGTCCTTCCCGTAGCTGGGATAACCTCTCCCCTCGGGAACAGCAGCTACCGCAGAGCCGCCACTAGGAAGTGTCCCCCCAGTAATGGACTCTGAGGGCCCCACGTGGTGTAGTCTTCGGCTATAGGCCGGGATACTCCGGGCTCCCACTAATCATCAGTGCGCACCCTGCCGGCTGCTGTAGGTAACACAGGAGCCCAGAGCTGAGCGGAACGTTCCCCCTTGCTTAGTTTCCGGGGGACGGCTGAGCGCGGTGCACACATCATGTCTGCGCCCTGGTTGCCCGCTCAGGACTCTCAGGTACATGTCGGGTTTCTTCTGTTTTGTTTTATTTAATCTTTTCTTTGCGGAGTGACGCCAGGAGGGGGCGCTGAGAGCAGAGGCTGGGATCTATAGACAACAGCCCCCCTAATTATACCTGCCCCCAGTAATAACAGCCCCCCTAATTATACCTGCCCCCCAGTAATAACAGCCCCCTAATTATACCTGCCCCCCCAGTAATAACAGCCCCCCTAATTATACCTGCCCCCAGTAATAGCCCCCCTAATTATACCTGCCCCCAGTAATAACAGCCCCCCTAATTATACCTGCCCCCAGTAATAACAGCCCCCCTCATTATACCTGCCCCCAGTAATAATAGCCCCCTCATTATACCTGCCCCCAGTAATAACAGCCCCCCTAATTATACCTGCCCCCAGTAATAACAGCCCCCCTAATTATACCTGCCCCCAGTAATAACAGCCCCCCTAATTATACCTGCCCCCCAGTAATAACAGCCCCCCTAATTATACCTGCCCCCCAGTAATAATAGCCCCCTCATTATACCTGCCCCCCAGTAATAATAGCCCCCTCATTATACCTGCCCCCAGTAATAATAGCCCCCCTAATTATACCTGCCCCCCAGTAATAATAGCCCCCTCATTATACCTGCCCCCAGTAATAATAGCCCCCCTAATTATACCTGCCCCCAGTAATAACAGCCCCCCTAATTATACCTGCCCCCAGTAATAACAGCCCCCCTAATTATACCTGCCCCCCAGTAATAATAGCCCCCCTAATTATACCTGCCCCCAGTAATAATAGCCCCCCTAATTATACCTGCCCCCCAGTAATAATAGCCCCCCTAATTATACCTGCCCCCAGTAATAGCCCCCCTAATTATACCTGCCCCCAGTAATAACAGCCCCCCTAATTATACCTGCCCCCCAGTAATAACAGCCCCCCTCATTATACCTGCCCCCCAGTAATAACAGCCCCCCTCATTATACCTGCCCCCCAGTAATAACAGCCCCCCTAATTATACCTGCCTCCAGTAATAGCCCCCCTAATTATACCTGCCCCCAGTAATAACAGCCCCCCTCGTTATACCTGCCCCCAGTAATAACAGCCCCCCTCATTATACCTGCCCCCAGTAATAACAGCCCCCCTCATTATACCTGCCCCCAGTAATAACAGCCCCCCTCATTATACCTGCCCCCAGTAATAACAGCCCCCCTAATTATACCTGCCCCCCAGTAATAACAGCCCCCCTCATTATACCTTCCCCCAGTAATAACAGCCCCCCTCATTATACCTGCCCCCAGTAATAACAACCCCCCTAATTATACCTGCCCCCAGTAATAACAGCCCGCCTCATTATACCTGCCCCCCCGTAATAGCCCCCCTAATTATACCTGCCCCCAGTAATAACAGCCCCCCTAATTATACCTGCCCCCCAGTAATAACAGCCCCCCTCGTTATACCTGCCCCCAGTAATAACAGCCCCCCTAATTATACCTGCCCCCCAGTAATAACAGCCCCCCTAATTATACCTGCCCCCAGTAATAACAGCCCCCCCTCATTATACCTGCCCCCAGTAATAACAGCCCCCCTCATTATACCTGCCCCCAGTAATAGCCCCCCTAATTATACCTGCCCCCAGTAATAACAGCCCCCCTCGTTATACCTGCCCCCAGTAATAACAGCCCCCCTCATTATACCTGCCCCCAGTAATAACAGCCCCCCTAATTATACCTGCCCCCAGTAATAACAGCCCCGCCTCATTATACCTGCCCCCCCGTAATAGCCCCCCTAATTATACCTGCCCCCAGTAATAACAGCCCCCCTAATTATACCTGCCCCCCAGTAATAACAGCCCCCCTCGTTATACCTGCCCCCAGTAATAACAGCCCCCCTCATTATACCTGCCCCCAGTAATAACAGCCCCCCTAATTATACCTGCCCCCAGTAATAACAGCCCCCCTAATTATACCTGCCCCCAGTAATAACAGCCCCCCCTCATTATACCTGCCCCCAGTAATAACAGCCCCCCTCATTATACCTGCCCCCAGTAATAACAGCCCCCCTCATTATACCTGCCCCCAGTAATAACAGCCCCCTCATTATACCTTCCCCCAGTAATAACAGCCCCCCTCATTATACCTGCCCCCAGTAATAACAGCCCCCCTAATTATACCTGCCCCCAGTAATAACAGCCCCCCTAATTATACCTGCCCCCAGTAATAACAGCCCCCCTAATTATACCTGCCCCCAGTAATAACAGCCCCCCTCATTATACCTGCCCCCAGTAATAACAGCCCCCCTCATTATACCTGCCCCCAGTAATAACAGCCCCCCTAATTATACCTGCCCCCCAGTAATAACAGCCCCCCTCATTATACCTGCCCCCAGTAATAACAGCCCCCCTCATTATACCTGCCCCCAGTAATAGCAGCCCCCCTCATTATACCTGCCCCCAGTAATAACAGCCCCCCTCATTCATATAGGCGTTGTGCTGGCTGTGACTCTGATGGCCGCTCTCTTCTCCAGTCCTTTCTGCAGAGGCATGCCCACTGGCACAATGTCCTGGACCCCAGCAGGTTACTGGCATCTCATGTAAGTTACTGCAGGTGAGAGGAAAGGGGGATGGAAGCTGCCAGGGGCCGTGGTGGCAGGAGGAGGGAAGGGGGGATGTGGCGGTACAGGTGATTGGAGTAGAGAGGGAGTGGAATTGTAAGCAGGAGGGGGAGGTGGTAGATGTTGCTGGAGGAGGAAGGGGGAGGTGGTAGATGTTGCTGGAGGGGGGAGGGGGAGACGATGGTAGATGTTGCTGGAGGGGGAGGTGGCGGTAGATGTGGCTGGAGGGGGGAGGGGGAGACGGCGGTAGATGTTGCTGGAGGAGGGAGGGGATGGCGGTAGATGTTGCTGGAGGGAGGGGGAGACGACGGTAGATGTTGCTGGAGGAGGGAGGGGATGGCGGTGGCTGATGTAGGTGATTGGCTGCTTTAGGACCATGTGACCACAATCTTCTCATTCAGGCAGAAATCCAGAAATCTAAATCCTTGTTGGAGTCGCTGGGGCCCAGAAATACAGAGGAAGAGCAGGATGACAAGGTACAGTGGAAGTGGTACTGTGCAGTGTCTGTACATGCAGAATAAGGGAAGTGGTACTGTGCAGCGTCTGTACATGCAGAATAAGGGAAGTGGTACTGTGCAGTGTCTGTACATGCAGAATAAGGGAAGTGGTACTGTGCAGCGTCAGTACATGCAGAATAAGGGAAGTGGTACTGTGCAGCGTCAGTACATGCAGAATAAGGGAAGTGGTACTGTGCAGTGTCTGTACATGCAGAATAAGGGAAGTGGTACTGTGCAGTGTCTGTACATGCAGAATAAGGGAAGTGGTACTGTGCAGCGTCTGTACATGCAGAATAAGGGAAGTGGTACTGTGCAGTGTCTGTACATGCAGAATAAGAGAAGTGGTACTGTGCAGTGTCTGTACATGCAGAATAAGGGAAGTGGTACTGTGCAGCGTCTGTACATGCAGAATAAGGGAAGTGGTACTGTGCAGCGTCTGTACATGCAGAATAAGGGAAGTGGTACTGTGCAGCGTCTGTACATGCAGAATAAGGGAAGTGGTACTGTGCAGCGTCTGTACATGCAGAATAAGGGAAGTGGTACTATGCAGTGTCTGTACATGCAGAATAAGAGAAGTGGTACTGTGCAGCGTCTGTACATGCAGAATAAGGGAAGTGGTACTGTGCAGCGTCTGTACATGCAGAATAAGGGAAGTGGTACTGTGCAGTGTCTGCACATTGGGGTATGTGGGTGCGCTGATCTCCAGATCTCATTGATCCTTTTCTGTGTTGTACAGGTGACTGAGGCCGGGAAGTTATGTCAGGTAAGTTTCCTGTTGTATCCAGGATAGGAGAGTCCTCAGGGGCAGGGCAGTTCTGGGGGTACAGCAGGGGCTCTCTATATAGGACAGGGGCGGGGCAGTACTTGGGGTATAGCAGGGGCTCTCTATATAGGACAGGGGCTGGGGCAGTACTTGGGGTATAGCAGGGGCTCTCTATATAGGACAGGGGCGGGGCAGTACTTGGGGTATAGCAGGGGCTCTCTATATAGGACAGGGGCGGGGCAGTACTTGGGGTATAGCAGGGGCTCTCTATATAGGACAGGGGCTGGGGCAGTTCTGGGGGTATAGCAGGGGCTCTCTATATAGGACAGGGGCAGGGCAGTTCTGGGGGTATAGCAGGGGCTCTCTATATAGGACAGGGGCAGGGCAGTTCTGGGGTATAACAGGGGCTCTCTATATAGGACAGGGGCAGGGCAGTTCTGGGGGTACAGCAGGGGCTCTCTATATAGGACAGGGGCGGGGCAGTACTTGGGGTATATCAGGGGCTCTCTATATAGGATGGGCGCTGGGGCAGTACTTGGGGTATAGCAGGGGCTCTCTATATAGGACAGGGCTGGGGCAGTTCTGGGGGTATAGCAGGGGCTCTCTATATAGGACAGGGGCAGGGCAGTTCTGGGGGTACAGCAGGGGCTCTCTATATAGGACAGGGGCAGGGCAGTTCTGGGGGTATAACAGGGACTCTCTATATAGGACAGGGGCAGGGCAGTTCTGGGGGTACAGCAGGGGCTCTCTATATAGGACAGGGGCAGGGCAGTACTTGGGGTATATCAGGGGCTCTCTATATAGGATGGGCGCTGGGGCAGTTCTGGGGGTATAGCAGGGGCTCTCTATATAGGACAGGGCTGGGGCAGTACTTGGGGTATAGCAGGGGCTCTCTATATAGGACAGGGCAGTTCTGGGGGTACAGCAGGGGCTCTCTATATAGGACAGGGCAGTTCTGGGGGTACAGCAGGGGCTCTCTATATAGGACAGGGGCGGGGCAGTTCTGGGGGTATAGCAGGGGCTCTCTATATAGGACAGGGCTGGGGCAGTACTTGGGGTATAGCAGGAACTCTCTATATATAGGATGGGGGCGGGGCAGTACTTGGGGTATAGCAGGGGCTCTCTATATAGGACAGGGCTGGGGCAGTACTTGGGGTATAGCAGGGTCTCTCTATATATAGGATGGGGGCGGGGCAGTACTTGGGGTATAGCAGGAACTCTCTATATATAGGATGGGGGCGGGGCAGTACTTGGGGTATAGCAGGGGCTCTCAGTTTTCAGGGGTTCTGGCTCGGGTAGTTTCCTGCAGGGGCTGTACATGTCCTCCGGGGGGCGCAGTACAGCCCCCCTCCTCACGCTGCTGTCATCTTACATGTGACCTCCTTTTCTTCCCCCCTTAGGCCTCTGTGCACCCAGACTCAGGCCATGTGCTCCCCCTGATCTTCAGGCCGCCAGGTGAGCACAGCGCATACATACACAGGCTGAGGACCCGTCCCGTCACAGCTGAGGGTTTGTTACTGTTGTATCCGGCCGTCCAGTTTGCTATCAGTGACGGTAAAATGAGGCTGCTCAGCTACGTACACTGTGACAAACCCTCAGCGGTGATAGTAGGTTTGGATGCATGTGCAGCGTCCTTCCTGTTACTGTGGTGTGATCATGTGACTGCGTCCGGTTGCGGATCCATGTGCTGTAATGCGCCTCTTTCTGTGTTGCAGTGTACATATTGCTGGGGGCTCCGCTGGTGAGTTACATGTCCCGGGTGGGTGTGTGTGTGGGGGGGGTGCGCTCTGATCCACTGGGGGCACTCGCGGCCTTACATGTCTTGTATGTTTGACAGGTGGCGGCGTCGCTGATTCCACACACAAAGGTCATGTCCTCCTTCCTCTTTCAGGTAAGTTCAGGCTGAGCTCCCGGCTGCAGCGCTCGGCTCTGCTACATCAGGTACTCACGTTGTTGTCCCACAGCTTCCTTTCCAGACGTACAATGCGGCCTTCACTGCAATGCATGGGAACCACTCCCAGCAGGTGAGTGACCGACTATGGGGCGGGCTTCAAGTATAAAGACCGTGCACTATGTGACTCTTACTGGGGAAAGGAGCAGGGCTTCGCATATAACAACAAGGCACTATGTGACTATTACTGACGCAGGGGGCGGGGCTTCGCATATAACAACAAGGCACTATGTGACTATTACTGACGCAGGGGGCGGAGCATCGCATATAACAGCAAGGCACTATGTGACTATTACGCAGGGGGCGGAGCATCACATATAACAGCAAGGCACTATGTGACTATTACTGACGCACGGGGCGGAGCATCGCATATAACAGCAAGGCACTATGTGACTATTACTGACGCAGGGGGCGGAGCATCGCATATAACAGCAAGGCACTATGTGACTATTACGCAGGGGGCGGAGCATCGCATATAACAGCAAGGCACTATGTGACTATTACTGATGCAGGGGGCGGAGCATCGCATATAACAGCAAGGCACTATGTGACTCTTACTGACGCAGGGGGCGGAGCATCGCATATATCAACAATGCATTGTGACTATTACTGATGCAGGGGGCGGAGCATCGCATATAACAGCAAGGCACTATGTGACTCTTACTGATGCAGGGGGCGGAGCATCGCATATAACAGCAAGGCACTATGTGACTATTACTGACGCAGGGGGCGGAGCATCGCATATAACAGCAAGGCACTATGTGACTCTTACTGATGCAGGGGGCGGAGCATCGCATATAACAGCAAGGCACTATGTGACTCTTACTGATGCAGGGGGCGGAGCATCGCATATAACAGCAAGGCACTATGTGACTATTACTGATGCAGGGCCTTGCATATAACAACAATGCATTATGTGACTTACTAACGCAGGGGGCGGGGCCTTGCGCATAAGGACAATGCATTATGTGACTTACTAACGCAGGGGGCGGGGCCTTGCGCATAAGGACAATGCATTATGTGACTTACTAACGCAGGGGGCGGGGCCTTGCGCATAAGGACAATGCATTATGTGACTTACTAACGCAGGGGGCGGGGCCTTGCGCATAAGGACAATGCATTATGTGACTTACTAACGCAGGGGGCGGGGCCTTGCGCATAAGGACAATGCACTATGTGACTGTCTTTTCCGGCAGGTGGGAAAGTCTCCGAATCTGCTGTACATGTCCGCCAGCGCTCTGTACCTCGTCTGTATGGGGGTACGTATCTGTGTCAGGCAGGGGGTCACATGACACGCTGGGTGGAGGGCGTCCTGTCATTGTTCTATTCTCCTGCAGGCGGCCCCAGTGCTCGCCATGAAGAGGCTCGGGATTCACAGTCCGTCCAACAGCAGCTTCTTCAGTAGAATCCTCCCACCCCCGCTCTATGGTAATCTCCACAGCCCCTGTCCCCTCCCACTCTATGGTAATCACCTGATGGTCCTCCACAGCCCCTCTCCCCTTCCTCCCACCCCTGCTCTATGGTAATCACCTGATGGTCCTCCACAGCCCCTCTCTCCTTCCTCCCACCCCTGCTCTATGGTAATTACCTGATGGTCCTCCACAGCCCCTCTCCCCTTTCTCCCACCCCAGCTCTATGGTAATCACCTGATGGTCCTCCACAGCCCCTCTCTCCTTCCTCCCACCCCTGCTCTATGGTACTCGCCTAATGGTCCTTCACAGCCCCTCTCCCCTCCCTCCTGCCCCCAGAGACCCTCTCCCTTCTACGGCAGTATGGAGGCCATGATACCCTTTGTGTTTTGCAGCGCTGCTCGGAGGACTGAGTGTAGTTCTCATAAGGTTTCCTGAGGTAGAAAGTGGGGTTCAGGTTGTGGACCGAGAAGGAAATGTGGTCGGAGCTTCTCACAGAGCTGCGGAGAAGGTAAATCCTGTCCCTAACCCACACAGAGGGGAGGAGAGCGATGCAGGGACACACCAGAATGTAATATGGCCGCTCCTGCTCACATCTCTTCTATCCTCTCAGGCCATGAAGGAGACGGCGCTGTCCCGGTCGGCTCTGTTCGGGGTCACAGCGTTGATTCCCTCCGTGATGAGGCGGTGAGTATCGGTCTCCCCTTCCCTCGCTCTGGACCGGGCAGACGCTCCCGTAAGTTACCCCTCCATCCTTCTCTTTCTCTGCAGTTCTCCCCATATGTTAAGGAACCCACAGATGTTCACCCTGCTCAGAAACCTGGCCGCTCTCATCACCTTTGGGATTATGGTTCCCGTTTCGTTCAGTATCTTCCCACAAAAAGGATCGGTGCGTGTCAGTATGGCGGCGGGCAGGCCTGCTGTAGAACAGGGGGGCAGATACTTTACAAACAACTCATGTTACAACCAACTCATGTCCTGCTCCAATGTATTTCAGATCAGACGAGACGACCTGGAGGAAGAGCTGAAGCTGAAGACTGAGGAACCTGAGCTGTTCTACAACCGGGGACTGTGAGGAAGCAGAACCATTCTACAACCGGGGACTGTGAGGAAGCGGAACCGTTCTACAACCGGGGACTGTGAGGAAGCGGAAACATTCTACAACCGGGGACTGTGAGGGAGCAGAACCGTTCTACAACCGGGGACTGTGAGGAAGCGGAAACATTCTACAACCGGGGACTGTGAGGAAGCGGAACCGTTCTACAACCGGGGACTGTGAGGAAGCGGAACCGTTCTACAACCGGGGACTGTGAGGAAGCGGAACCGTTCTACAACCGGGGACTGTGAGGAAGCGGAACCGTTCTACAATCGGGAACTGTGAGGAAGCGGAACCGTTCTACAACCGGGGACTGTGAGGAAGCGGAACTGTTCTACAACCGGGGACTGTGAGGAAGCGGAACCGTTCTACAACCGGGGACTGTGAGGAAGCGGAACCGTTCTACAACCGGGGACTGAGAGAGCGGAACCGTTCTGCAACCGAGGACTGTGAGGAAGCGGAACCGTTCTGCAACCGAGGACTGTGAAAAAGCGGAACCTCTCTACAACTTGCGACTGTGAGGGAACCGGAAACTATGAGGAAGTGGAACAGTTCTATAACCGGGGATTATGAGGAACTTGAGCTGTTCTACAATTGGGGACTGTGAGGGAACCGTTCTAGTCATTCCCGGTGAGAGAACCGGAACCGTTTTTCAACCAGGGATAGTGAGAAAGCGGAATTGTTCTATAACCAGGGACGGTGAAGGTGTCCTCCACTCAGTTACTGATATTTTCTTAAGACACAAAGTAAACAGAAATAAAAATGGTCTTTGAGGCTGCAGTGCAGATTGTGTCCTGTAGGCGGCGACGCCTCTACATGTATTGTATTAAAGGGGAACTCCAGGTAGAGGTAAAAAAAAAAAATAAACCTGCTCCAGAAGCATATAGCATTGCTAAACTGTCTAACCCAGTTCTGAATCTCAAATTATTTGCAGTAATTTATCATTTCATTGTGGTCAGACCCACGCTGTATTCTCTACCTGTAACACCACACAGCACACTGTATTCTCTACCTGTAACATCACACAGCACTGTATTCTCTACCTGTAACACCACACAGCACTGTATTCTCTACCTGTAACACCACACAGCACCCTGTATTCTCTACCTGTAACACCACACAGCGCTGTATTCTCTACCTGTAATACCACACAGCACACTGTATTCTCTTCCTGTAACACCACACAGCGCGCTGTATTCTCTACCTGTAACACCACACAGCACGCTGTATTCTCTACCTGTAACACCACACAGCACACTGCATTCTCTACCTGTAACACCACACAGCACGCTGTATTCTCTACCTGTAACACCACACAGTGCGCTGTTTTCTCTACCTGTAACACCACACAGCTCGCTGTATTCTCTACCTGTAACACCACACAGCACCCTGTATTCTCTACCTGTAACACCACACAGCACGCTGTATTCTCTACCTGTAACACCACACAGCACACTGTATTCTCTACCTGTTACACTACACAGCATACTGCATTCTCTACCTGTAACACCACACAGCACGCTGTATTCTCTACCTGTAACACCACACAGTGCGCTGTTTTCTCTACCTGTAACACCACACAGCACTGTATTCTCTACCTGTAACACCACACAGCACTGTATTCTCTACCTGTAACACCACACAGCACACTGTATTCTCTACCTGTAACACCACACAGCACTGTATTCTCTACCTGTAACACCACACAGCACGCTGTATTCTCTACCTGTAACACCACACAGCACGCTGTATTCTCTACCTGTAACACCACACAGCACGCTGTATTCTCTACCTGTAACACCACACAGCACGCTGTATTCTCTACCTGTAACACCACACAGCTCGCTGTATTCTCTACCTGTAACACCACACAGCACGCTGTATTCTCTACCTGTAACACCACACAGCACGCTGTATTCTCTACCTGTAACACCACACAGCACGCTGTATTCTCTACCTGTAACACCACACAGCACGCTGTATTCTCTACCTGTAACACCACACAGCACGCTGTATTCTCTACCTGTAACACCACACAGCACGCTGTATTCTCTACCTGTAACACCACACAGCGCGCTGTATTCTCTACCTGTAACACCACACAGCACCCTGTATTCTCTACCTGTAACACCACACATCGCTGTATTCTCTACCTGTAACACCACACATCGCTGTATTCTCTACCTGTAACACCACACATCGCTGTATTCTCTACCTGTAACACCACACAGCGCGCTGTTTTCTCTACCTGTAACACCACACAGCACTGTATTCTCTACCTGTAACACCACACTGTATTCTCTACCTGTATCACCACACAGCGCTGTATTCTCTACCTGTATCACCACACAGCGCTGTATTCTCTACCTGTAACACCACACAGCACACTGTATTCTCTACCTGTTACACCACACAGCACGCTGTATTCTCTACCTGTAACACCACACAGCACGCTGTATTCTCTACCTGTAACACCACACAGCACGCTGTATTCTCTACCTGTAACACCACACAGCGCGCTGTATTCTCTACCTGTAACACCACACAGCACCCTGTATTCTCTACCTGTAACACCACACATCGCTGTATTCTCTACCTGTAACACCACACATCGCTGTATTCTCTACCTGTAACACCACACATCGCTGTATTCTCTACCTGTAACACCACACAGCGCGCTGTTTTCTCTACCTGTAACACCACACAGCACTGTATTCTCTACCTGTAACACCACACTGTATTCTCTACCTGTATCACCACACAGCGCTGTATTCTCTACCTGTATCACCACACAGCGCTGTATTCTCTACCTGTAACACCACACAGCACACTGTATTCTCTACCTGTTACACCACACAGCACGCTGTATTCTCTACCTGTAACACCACACAGCACGCTGTAGTCTCTACCTGTAACACCACACAGCACGCTGTATTCTCTACCTGTAACACCACACAGCACGCTGTATTCTCTACCTGTAACACCACACAGCACGCTGTATTCTCTACCTGTAACACCACACAGCACGCTGTATTCTCTACCTGTAACACCACACAGCACGCTGTATTCTCTACCTGTAACACCACACAGCACGCTGTATTCTCTACCTGTAACACCACACAGCACGCTGTATTCTCTACCTGTAACACCACACAGCACGCTGTATTCTCTACCTGTAACACCACACAGCGCGCTGTATTCTCTACCTGTAACACCACACAGTGCGCTGTTTTCTCTACCTGTAACACCACACAGCACTGTATTCTCTACCTGTAACACCACACAGCACTGTATTCTCTACCTGTAACACCACACAGCACACTGTATTCTCTACCTGTATCACCACACAGCGCTGTATTCTCTACCTGTAACACCACACAGCACACTGTATTCTCTACCTGTTACACCACACAGCACACTGCATTCTCTACCTGTAACACCACACAGCACGCTGTATTCTCTACCTGTAACACCACACAGTGCGCTGTTTTCTCTACCTGTAACACCACACAGCTCGCTGTATTCTCTACCTGTAACACCACACAGCTCGCTGTATTCTCTACCTGTAACACCACACAGCTCGCTGTATTCTCTACCTGTAACACCACACAGCTCGCTGTATTCTCTACCTGTAATGCCGATATTGAAATAAAGTACTTTTTGAATAAATTTTTTTTTTTTCATTTCCATGCACATATTCTGATCGAGCATCTTCTATCTTTGAGGTTGAGCCCCACAATAAGGACTTTATCAGATATTATCTTACATGGGATATACTGTTTATGCCTTGTTTTTTCTCCAGGTGGGATTGGCAGTGCCGGCCCTGGATCCCACCTTTGTCACGGACTGGCTGAGCAGACTTGAAACGTCACGTCTTGAGCCCGCGTCAGAGACCAGAAAGCTGACGGGCAGCGGGGACCGGAGCGCCACAATACGGGACCTGCTGCTGGAACCGGGGAGGTGAGTGGACGTCGTTGCCCTCAGCCACCTCGGGAAAAAAGCCTCCCCTAAGTACCCCTTTAAGGCTAAAGAGGCTGGTCAGAGATGTTGAATCACTCTTCTCTTTCTTCACCTCCTAGATATCAGTCAGCTACCAGTGTGGCAGACTCGTACAGATATGGTAATACATTTTATATATATATATATATATATATACACACACACCTATATAACTTTTAATGTACTTTTAATAGAAAAACAATTTTCCTCATGTGGAGTTCCCCTTTAACTCCAGGAATGTAGATAAATTCAGAAAGGTCCGGTTCCTCCAGGGAGGGGGGGGGGTGTCAAGTCAGCAGGAAGTTCTCTGCTGCCGCCAGGTGGATCAGGAAGTTCTCTGTGGCCGGAGGAAACTTCTGTTGCTTCAGCCGCTGCAGGGTGATGGTCGGTCGCTCTGAGCCGCCATTTTCCTCCGCACAGGAGCTCAGGACTGCGATGATGTCCCGGGTCTTCACACAGATGTCCTGCAGAGGGGAAGATAGGTGGGAATTATGTGCCACCCCCATCTGGATCACCAGACAGGCCCCCACACCCCTCCCCCGGGGCACCTGTACCTTGATCACCTGACTGTCAGATTTCTCTGGATCTTCTGCGGCCTGAAGCATCAGCTGCCCGATCTCCTTATGCAACTTCCCCAACGTCATCGCCTCTGAAAGAAAGCCATGAGATCCGGAAGACACTACAGGCCGCTCAGTATACAGGCTGACACTACATTCACTATGATGATTTCCCCGATAGTGAGATGATGAGGTTAGTAGTTTTAGTGTTAGTAGTTTTGGTGCCGACCACATGAGGACCTGGTTGAGCACACCCTCCCGGCCATGGTAGATGAGTTACCTTTAGCACTGGGGGACACGGTGATGCTGTTTTCTGCAAGGTTCACAAAGACGTCATAGAGGTCCGGACGATTCCCCACATCAGGGTCATGGAAGCCGGCGACAAATCCCGCTAAAAAAACAAAAAAAAAAACGCGCCACTATGTGGGGGTTTTAAATGGAACTCTAAAGAAAACATTGTTCTTAAATGTGCTGCCTCCTCTGTCCATGTCAGGAACTGTCCAGAACAGCAGCAAATCCCCATAGAAAACCTCTCCTGCTCTGGACAGTTCCTGACATGGACAGAGGTGGCAGCAGAGAGTACTGTGTCAGACTGGAGAGAATACACCACTTCCTGTAGGACATACAGCAGCTGAGAAGTATTGGAAGACTGGAGATTTTTGTATAGAAGTAAATTACAAATGTAGCTACCTGTGCCAGTCTTCAGGGCGTCTGTCTCATCTGAGCTCAGATGCACATAAGGATGGAGGATGGACCAGTCCTGCCGATGCCAGACAAGTGCAGGGAGAGCCCTGAAATCATCCGGACAAAACTCAGTACGAGCGTTACATCACATCTTATCCTGCAGAGCTGCGCTCACTATTCTGCTCTTACATCCCATCTTATCCCCCTGCTGCTGGGGTGTAACGCAGACGATGACTGGAGGGTTTGGGGTTCAGGAAGGATGTAACAGCATCGGGTATAGGCAGACTGAGGGGCGGCGGCGGCGGGGGACGCGGTAACCCAACCTGGTGAACTCCTGCACGGCATCCGGCCTGGGGTGGTAGACGGCGACCTTCCGCTTCAGCATCAGCGCTGTGTACAGGATCACGGCCTCCATCCCAAAACGCAGGATGACATCTACAAAAAAAAGAATGAGTGTGAGCGGTGAACGGCCGCCAGCTGTGCCGCCATAGTAACGCACCTTTCACTGCCGCTGAGAGGTAGGCCTCCCGCTGGGGGTAGTCCCGCCACAGGAAGGTCCCGTTCTCCTCGCTCTGACAGCCGCCTCTGGTCAGTACGGACAGGTAGCGCTCCATCATGGCCACCGGGCTTCCGCTCTTCAGATAGATCCTGGGGGGGGAGGGTCAAAGCTGGAAGTCACATGATCACCTGTAGGCTCCTTCCCCAGTGACATCATCAGGTCACATGCTCACCTGCTCAGCACACGGCTCAGGGCTGAATACTTTTCAGGGTTAAATTCCTTGGCGAGGAGAATGACGCAGAAATGAGTGACCTGGCGGAAAGACGCAACGCGTCAGATGGTGATGGGTGTCCCGGAGCGGCCGGCGCAGGGGGAGGGGCTCACCTTCTCCAACACGGACGCTCCCTCCACTGCGGTGAGGACCATATAGAACCACAGCTTCCTGTACTGACCATAGAGGAGATTATAGAGCGGCAGCGGCTTCTCCTCCTGCAGGCGGCACTTCCGCAACATCAGCTCCCGCAGCTCCGGCGTGATGGATGGATAGGACCACACCCACAGCGTCTCTCCATTCACATCCTTCTCTGGGGGGGAAAGACGGAGGTTATACAGGGTGACCCCGGAACCACACAGAGATTATACAGGGTGACCCCTGAACCACACAGAGATTATACAGGGTGACCCCGGAACCACACAGAGATTATACAGGGTGACCCCGGAACCACACAGAGATTATACAGGGTGACCCCTCCCCCAACAGAGGTTATACAGGGTGACCCCTGAACCACACAGATTATACAGGGTGACCCCTCCCCCAACAGAGGTTATACAGGGTGACCCCTCCCCCAACAGAGATTATACAGGGTGACCCCTCCCCCCAACAGAGATTATACAGGGTGACCCCTCCCCCCAACAGAGATTATACAGGGTGACCCCTCCCCCAACAGAGATTATACAGGGTGACCCCTCCCCCCAGAGTTTATACAGAGTGACCCCTCCCCCAACAGAGATTATACAGGGTGACCCCTGAACCACACAGAGATTATACAGGGTGACCCCTCCCCCCAACAGAGATTATACAGGGTGACCCCTCCCCCAACAGAGATTATACAGGGTGACCCCTGAACCACACAGAGATTATACAGGGTGACCCCTCCCCCCAGAGATTATACAGAGTGACCCCTCCCCCAACAGAGATTATACAGGGTGACCCCTCCCCCAACAGAGATTATACAGGGTGACCCCTCCCCCAACAGAGATTATACAGGGTGACCCCTCCCCCCAACAGAGATTATACAGGGTGACCCCTCCCCCAACAGAGATTATACAGAATGGCCCCTCCTCCAACTACACCACATACAGTATGGAGAAGGATGTGGGATTTATGCAGTGTATACAGGAGGGATAATAAGTATCTGATCCGCTGGTGCAGAAATCTTTGCAGTTACAGAGGTGGGACGTTTCCTAGACGTCCTGACCAGGTTTGCAGACCCTGCAGCAGGGATTGTGTCCCCCTCCCCCATACACATCTTCTCCACAGCTTCCAGGTTTAAGAGCTGTCACTGGGGCAACACTGAGATTCAGCTCCTCCAAAGATTTTCTATTGGGTTCTGGTGTGGAGACTGGCGGCCGCTCCAGGACCCTGAAATGCTTCTTACGGAGGTGCCGCTTAGTTGTCCCGGCTGGGGGTTTCCTCCTTAGTTGTCCCGGCTGGGGGTCTCCTCCTTAGTTGTCCCGGCTGGGGGTTTCCTCCTTAGTTGTCCCGGCTGGGGGTCTCCTCCTTAGTTGTCCCGGCTGGGGGTCTCCTCCTTAGTTGTCCCGGCTGGGGGTCTCCTCCTTAGTTGTCCCGGCTGTGGGTTTTCCCCTTAGTGGTCCCGGCTTTTTTTGGGGTTGTCCTCATCCTTCTTCTTCCACCAAACACGGCCAGTGGAGTTGATACAAGAAAGTTTTAGATGGTCATCTGAGCACATGACCTTTTCCCATGCCTCCCCTTCATCATCCAGATGGTTATTGGCGACGTCCCCCGGACCTGGACATGTGCTGGTGTGAGCAGGGGGGCTGTGTGTGCCCTGCAGGATTATAGTCCATGGCGGTGTATGAGACTGTGGTCCCAGTCTCTTCAGGTCGGTGACCAGGTCCTCCTGTGTAGTTCTGGGCTGATTCCTGACCTTTCTCTTGTCAGACTGAGGAAGACTGACCGTCATTTTGTACTTCTAATTTTAATAATTGCACCAACAGTGGTTGTCTTCCCACCAAGCTGCTTGGCTATTGCCATGTAGCCCATCCCAGCCTTGTGCAGGTCTACAGTTTTGTCCCTGGTGTCCTTGGGGTGCCTTTACAAATAGAGATCTATCTGAAAGATTTTTTTAGGCCAAAACCAGAAATAGACTATAAACAGAGAACAGGTCATAAAGGTAAGACTGAGATTTCTCCTCTTCTCAAATACATTCCTGGCTTTGGCTTCAAAAATCTGTCAGATACATCTTTCTGTGTAAAGGCAACATAACAGTAAGAGGCAGAATTCCTGCTGGTCGATCGGTGATCACATTGTTATTTTATGGAACAAAATGGTGATTATCTGGAATGTTTTATAGATTCTGTCTCTCACAGGTGAAGTTACCGGCCAAAAATATGGGGGGGTCATATATACAGGATGATGGGGGGGAGGGGAGTCATATATACAGGATGATGGGGGGAGGGGAGTCATATATACAGGGTGATGGGGGGAGGGGGGGGGGGAGTCATATATACAGGATGATGGGGGGGTCATATATACAGGATGATGGGGGGAGGGGAGTCATATATACAGGATGATGGGGGGAGGGGAGTCATATATACAGGATGATGGGGGGAGGGGAGTCATATATACAGGGTGATGGGGGGAGGGGGGGGGGAGTCATATATACAGGATGATGGGGGGGGTCATATATACAGGATGATGGGGGGGGGGAGTCATATATACAGGATGATGGGGGGGTCATATATACAGGATGATGGGGGGAGGGGGGGGGAGTCATATATACAGGATGATGGGGGGAGGGGAGTCATATATACAGGATGATGGGGGGAGTCATATATACAGGATGATGGGGGGAGGGGGGGGGGGAGTCATATATACAGGATGATGGGGGGAGGGGAGTCATATATACAGGATGATGGGGGGGGTCATATATACAGGATGATGGGGGGAGGGAGTCATATATACAGGATGATGGGGGGAGGGGAGTCATATATACAGGATGATGGGGGGGGTCATATATACAGGATGATGGGGGGGGTCATATATACAGGATGATGGGGGGGGGAGTCATATATACAGGATGATGGGGGGAGGGGAGTCATATATACAGGATGATGGGGGGGTCATATATACAGGATGATGGGGGGGTCATATATACAGGATGATGGGGGGGGTCATATATACAGGATGATGGGGGGAGGGGAGTCATATATACAGGATGATGGGGGGAGGGGAGTCATATATACAGGGTGATGGGGGGAGGGGGGGGGGAGTCATATATACAGGATGATGGGGGGGGGTCATATATACAGGATGATGGGGGGAGGGGAGTCATATATACAGGATGATGGGGGGGTCATATATACAGGATGATGGGGGGAGGGGAGTCATATATACAGGATGATGGGGGAGTCATATATACAGGATGATGGGGGGAGGGGGGGGGGGGGAGTCATATATACAGGATGATGGGGGGAGGGGAGTCATATATACAGGATGATGGGGGGGGGGGGTCATATATACAGGATGATGAGGGGAGGGGAGTCATATATACAGGATGATGGGGGGTCATATATACAGGATGATGGGGGGGGGTCATATATACAGGATGATGGGGGGGGGTCATATATACAGGATGATGGGGGGAGGGGAGTCATATATACAGGATGATGGGGGGAGGGGAGTCATATATACAGGATGATGGGGGGAGGGGGGGGGGGAGTCATATATACAGGATGATGGGGGGGGTCATATATACAGGATGATGAGGGGAGGGGAGTCATATATACAGGATGATGGGGGGGGGGGGTCATATATACAGGATGATGAGGGGAGGGGAGTCATATATACAGGATGATGGGGGGGTCATATATACAGGATGATGGGGGGGTCATATATACAGGATGATGGGGGGGTCATATATACAGGATGATGGGGGGAGGGGAGTCATATATACAGGATGATGGGGGAGTCATATATACAGGATGATGGGGGGGGGGGGAGTCATATATACAGGATGATGGGGGGAGGGGAGTCATATATACAGGATGATGGGGGGAGTCATATATACAGGATGATGGGGGGGTCATATATACAGGATGATGGGGGGGGGAGTCATATATACAGGATGATTGGGGGGAGGGGAGTCATATATACAGGGTGATGGGGTCGTATATAACACTGTCCCGGGATCCGCTTACCGATCAGGCCGATGTTGTGGAGTCGCTGGGTCTCGGCTGAGCCGCCCGGAGCCGCCATGTCCGGTGTTCGGGCTCCCGGTCAGCTGCTTCTCCAGCGGCCGCCCTAGGGCGGGTCTCTCCCGGCGCCTCCCTCACTCCAGGCCGGGGCTGCTGCGGCCTCCTCCTCCCGGTATCCCCGCCACTGTTTAAATAATTCCACCCTGCAGTCTCTCATCCCCGCCATGTGACGTCACTTTATGAGGTGGTTTCGCTGCCATATGACGTCACAGTATGAAGGAGTGTCTCAGTCATATGACGTCACTGTATGAAGTGCCCCCCCCCATGTGACGTCACTTTAAGACTTGGGCCCCCGCCATGTGACAACACTGTCTGAAGTAGGCCCGCCATATGATGTCACTATATAGGGTGGGGCCCCGCCATATGACGTCACTATATAGGGTGGGGCCCCGCCATATGACGTCACTATATAGGGTGTGGCCCCCGTCATATGACGTCACTGTATGAGGTGGGGCCCCCTATAACTGCCTACTCCCCAGTTCTGCAGGGTCAGTGAGGATTATGGATCCCGAGGCTGATGGGTCACTGCCGCCATTTTCTGTCTCTTTTTGCTTAAGCCGCTAATCAAGTACTTTCTCCAGTGTCAAAGAGGTGACAGCGTACAGACACGGCGGGGGAGGAGGAGACAGCGTACAGACACGGCGGGGGAGGAGGAGACAGCGTACAGGACACGGCGTACAGGACACGGCGGGGGAGGAGGAGACAGCGTACAGACACGGCGGGGGAGGAGGTGATGGCGTACAGGACACTGCGGGGAAGGTGATGGCATACAGGTACAGGAGGTGACGGCGGGGAAGGAGGTGATGGAGTACAGTATATGGCGGGGAAGAGTTGACGGCATAAAGGACAAGGCAGGGAGGAGGTGACGACGTACAGGACATGGGGGAGGAGGTGACGGTGTACAGGACACGGTGGGAGGGGAGGTGATGGAGTACGGGACATGGTGGGGGAGAGGTGATGGCATACAGGACCCAGGCAGAGGAGGAGGTGACAGCGTACAGGATATGGCGGGGGAGGATGTGATGGCGTACAGGACACGGCGGGGAAGGAGAAGACGGCATACAGGACAAGGCAGGGGGGGGTGACAGCGTACAGGACATGGCGGGGAGGAGGTGATGGTGTACAGGACATGGCGGGGAGGAGGAGACGGCATACAGCACGCGGCGTTGGAGGAGGTGACAGCGTACAGGACATGGCGGGGGAGGAGACGGCGTACAGGACACGGCGGGGGAGGAGGAGACGGCGTAGAGGACATGGCGGGGAGGAGGTGATGGTGTACAGGACATGGCGGGGGAGGAGGAGACGGCATACAG
The DNA here is from genome assembly GCA_027789725.1 of Dendropsophus ebraccatus. Lineage (NCBI taxonomy): Eukaryota > Metazoa > Chordata > Amphibia > Anura > Hylidae > Dendropsophus > Dendropsophus ebraccatus. Next base: position 10,514,769 of record JAQFWZ010000009.1, on the reverse strand, counting down.
CACGCGACGGAGGAGGAGGTGACAGCGTCCGCGACATCATCAACTTCATGCCTCACATCTTCCATGTTCCTCACTCTTTCCCCGGTTGTATCCACAGCTGAGCATCTGTTTTTGTGTCTCTGTTTTCAGCCCTGTCACTGGTTTTGTCCCTGGTTGTGTCCCTGTCTCCAGCCCTGTCCCTGGTTTTGTTCCTGGTTGTGTCCCTGTTTTCAGCCCTGTACCTGGTCTTTGTTCCTGTTTGTGTCCCTGTTTCCAGCCCTGTCCCTGGTTGTGTCCCTGTTTCCAGCCCTGACTTGGTTTTGTCCCTGGTTATGTCCCTGTCTCCAGCCCTGTCCCTGGTTGTGTCCTCCTCCAGCCCTTTCCCTGGTTGTGTCCCTGTCTCCAGCTCTGTCCTTGGTTTTGTCTGTGGTTGTGTTCCTGTCTCCAGCCCTGTCCCTGGTTGTGTCCCTGTCTCCAGCCCTGTTCCTGGTTTTGTCCCTGGTTGTGTCCCTGTCTCCAGCCCTGTCCCTGGTTGTGTCCCTGTCTCCAGCCCTGTCCCTGGTTGTGTCCCTGTCTCCAGCCCTGTCCCTGGTTGTGTCCCTGTCTCCAGCCCTGTCCCTGGTTGTGTCCCTGTCTCCAGCCCTGTCCCTGGTTTTGTCCCTGGTTGTGTTACATCTCGGTCTCTTGTGTCTGTGGTGATGTAGTTTTGTGTTACCGGGCACACACCTGTGGAACTATAAGGCTCCTCACCCTAGACGGCTCCCTTAGTAGCTTTAATTATTCGAAAGGAGTGCAAAATAATCCCCTCCCCCTGAACAATTCCAGGGTCCCCAGCTGTCCATCTAGTCCCTGCCTATAATTCCAGGGTCCCCAGTTTTCCTTCTAGTCCCTGCCTATAATTCCAGGGTTCCCAGTTACTCCTCTAGTCCCTGCCTATAATTCCAGAGTCTCCAGTTTTCCCTCTAGTCCCTGCCTATAATTCCAGGGTCCCCAGTTACCCCTCTAGTCCCTGCCTATAATTCCAGAGTCCCCAGTTTTCCCTCTAGTCCCTGCCTTTAATTCCAGAGTCCCCAGTTTTCCCTCTAGTCCCTGCCTATAATTCCAGAGTCCCCAGTTTTCCCTCTAGTCCCTGCCTATAATTCCAGAGTCCCCAGTTACTCTAGTCCCTGCCTATAATTCCAGAGTCCCCAGTTTTCCCTCTAGTCCCTGCCTATAATTCCAGGGTCCCCAGTTACTCCTCTAGTCCCTGCTTATAATTCCAGGGTCCCCAGTTACTCCTCTAGTCCCTGCCTATAATTGCAGAGTCCCTAGTTTTTCCTCTAGTCTCTGCCTATAATTCCAGAGTCCCCAGTTTTCCCTCTAGTCCCTGCCTATAATTCCAGGGTCCCTAGTTTTTCCTCTAGTCCCTGCCTATAATTCCAAGGTCCCCTTTTCCCCCCTAGTCCCTGCCTATAATTCCAGGGTCCCTAGTTTTTCCTCTAGTCCCTGCCTATAATTCCAAGGTCCCCAGTTACCCCTCTAGTCCTTGCCTATAATTCCAAGGTCCCCAGTTACCCCTCTAGTCCTTGCCTATAATTCCAAGGTCCCCAGTTACCCCTCTAGTCCTTGCCTATAATTCCAGGGTCCCTAGTTTTTCCTCTAGTCCTTGCCTATAATTCCAAGGTCCCCATTTACCCCTCTAGTCCCTGCCTATAATTCCAGGGTCCCTAGTTTTTCCTCTAGTATCTGCCTATAATTCCAAGGTCCCCAGTTACCCCTCTAGTCCTTGCCTATAATTCCAAGGTCCCCAGTTACCCCTCTAGTCCTTGCCTATAATTCCAGAGTCCCGTTACCCCTCTAGTCCTTGCCTATAATTCCAGAGTCCCCAGTTACCCCTCTAGTCCCTGCCTATAATTCCAAGGTCCCCATTTACCCCTCTAGTCCCTGCCTATAATTCCAGGGTCCCTAGTTTTTCCTCTAGTATCTGCCTATAATTCCAAGGTCCCCAGTTACCCCTCTAGTCCTTGCCTATAATTCCAAGGTCCCCAGTTACCCCTCTAGTCCTTGCCTATAATTCCAGAGTCCCGTTACCCCTCTAGTCCTTGCCTATAATTCCAGAGTCCCCAGTTACCCCTCTAGTCCCTGCCTATAATTCCAGAGTCCCCAGTTACCCCTCTAGTCCCTGCCTATATCTCCAGCTCGGCTATTACAGTAACATAAACCATATAAATAAGCTGAGGCCTGGCAGGTTTTTAGCCCTGATCCTGAATCTGCTTTTGCTGCTGCTGCCTGGCATTGGGCTCTCTAGTAACCCGTCCTTCATCTGCTCCTGTAGAACCTTCCATGAATCCGGGTGTAGACCAGACTTCTACTGATCTCGGCTTCTTCCACCATCTCACAAGTTTGCATCAGTCCTCACAAGTGTACAGAATCCATGGACGCTCAGGTCACCGTATTACAGCATGAGGAGCGGGGATCAGCATGTTTCTGCTATTTCCATGTACAATGTGGTCGGGATCTTCAGCCTTCCACCTCCGTGTACAGATCTAGAGGCAATATATTACACAGACCAGGCTGATGGGGGCAGTACTGAGGATAGCAGGCTCAGGCCACTATAGACTACACAGGTCGGGACCAGCCAGGTGCAGTTCCCTCAGTGCCCACTAGGGGTAGTATAGGAATATTATAGGGCACAGTGCTAGGTGCAGTTCTCTCAGTGTCCACTAGGGGTAGTATAGGAATATTATAGGGCACAGTGCTAGGTGCAGTTCTCTCAGTGTCCACTAGTAGTAGTATGGGAATATAGGGCACAGTGCCTGGTGCAGTTCCCTTAGTGTCCACCAGGGGTAGTATGGGAATATTATAGGGCACAGTGCTAGGTGCAGTTCTCTCAGTGTCCACTAGGGGTAGTATGGGCATATTATAGGGCACAGTGCCTGGTGCAGTTCTTTCTGTCTCAGTATTGGGGATATCATAGGGCTCACAGCTAGGTGCAGTTCTCTCTGTGGCCGCTAGCGGCAGTATAGGGTACAAAGTAGGGCATAGGGACAGGGGTCCAGCAGATGCAGTTCTGTGAGCGGCCCCCAAGTGACACAAGCACAGAGCGTCAAGCACGTGCAGTTCTGTCTATAATAATAATAATAATAATATTTATTTGTATAGCGCCAACAGATTCCGCAGCGCTTATTTAAATATATATAAATACATTACAGGTTATATATTAAATTATACAATGAATAAATTACAACATCAAATTAGAGACCTGCTCTCAAGAGCTTACAGGCTAGGATGACTGGGAGTAACACGAGAGGCAACAAGTGCTTTATGTGTCTATGTTCGCTGGTGGCAGTATAGAGGACATTATAGAGCACACAGGCAGGTGCAGTTCTCTCAGTGGCCGCTGGTGGCAGTATAGAGGACATTATAGAGCACACAGGCAGGTACAGTTCTCTCTGTGGCCGCTGGTGGCAGTATAGAGGACATTATAGAGCACACAGGCAGGTGCAGTTCTCTCAGTGGCCGCTGGTGGCAGTATAGAGGGCATTATAGAGCACACAGGCAGGTGCAGTTCTCTTTGTGGCCGCTGGTGGCAGTATAGAGGACATTATAGAGCACACAGGCAGGTGCAGTTCTCTCTGTGGCTGCTGGTGGCAGTATAGAGGACATTATAGAGCACACAGGCAGGTGCAGTTCTCTCTGTGGCCGCTGGTGGCAGTATAGAGGACATTATAGAGCACACAGGCAGGTGCAGTTCTCTCTGTGGCCGCTGGTGGCAGTATAGAGGACATTATAGAGCACACAGGCAGGTGCAGTTCTCTCTGTGGCTGCTGGTGGCAGTATAGAGGACATTATAGAGCACACAGGCAGGTGCAGTTCTCTCTGTGGCCGCTGATGGCAGTATAGAGGACATTATAGAGCACACAGGCAGGTGCAGTTCTCTCTGTGGCCGCTGGTGGCAGTATAGAGGACATTATAGAGCACACTGGCAGGTGCAGCTCTCTTTGTGGCCGCTGGTGGCAGTATAGAGGACATTAAAGAGCACACAGGCAGGTGCAGTTCTCTCTGTGGCTGCTGGTGGCAGTATAGAGGACATTATAGAGCACACAGGCAGGTGCAGTTCTCTTTGTGGCCGCTGGTGGCAGTATAGAGGACATTATAGAGCACACAGGCAGGTGCAGTTCTCTCTGTGGCTGCTGGTGGCAGTATAGAGGACATTATAGAGCACACAGGCAGGTGCAGTTCTCTCTGTGGCCGCTGATGGCAGTATAGAGGACATTATAGAGCACACTGGCAGGTGCAGCTCTCTTTGTGGCCGCTGGTGGCAGTATAGAGGACATTATAGAGCACACAGGCAGGTGCAGTTCTCTTTGTGGCCGCTGGTGGCAGTATAGAGGACATTATAGAGCACACAGGCAGGTGCAGTTCTCTCTGTGGCCGCTGGTGGCAGTATAGAGGACATTATAGAGCACACAGGCAGGTGCAGTTCTCTCTGTGGCCGCTGGTGGCAGTATAGAGGACATTATAGAGCACACAGGCAGGTGCAGTTCTCTCTGTGGCCGCTGGTGGCAGTATAGAGGACATTATAGAGCACACAGGCAGGTGCAGTTCTCTCAGTGGCCGCTGGTGGCAGTATAGAGGGCATTATAGAGCACACAGGCAGGTGCAGTTCTCTTTGTGGCCGCTGGTGGCAGTATAGAGGACATTATAGAGCACACAGGCAGGTGCAGTTCTCTCAGTGGCCGCTGGTGGCAGTATAGAGGACATTATAGAGCACGCAGGCAGGTGCAGTTCTCTCTGTGGCCGCTGGTGGCAGTATAGAGGACATTATAGAGCACGCAGGCAGGTGCAGTTCTCTTTGTGGCCGCTGGTGGCAGTATAGAGGACATTATAGAGCACACAGGCAGGTGCAGTTCTCTCTGTGGCCGCTGGTGGCAGTATAGAGGGCATTATAGAGCACACAGGCAGGTGCAGTTCTCTCAGTGGCCGCTGGTGGCAGTATAGAGGACATTATAGAGCACACAGGCAGGTGCAGTTCTCTCTGTGGCTGCTGGTGGCAGTATAGAGGACATTATAGAGCACACAGGCAGGTGCAGTTCTCTCTGTGGCCGCTGGTGGCAGTATAGAGGACATTATAGAGCACACAGGCAGGTGCAGTTCTCTCTGTGGCCGCTGGTGGCAGTATAGAGGGCATTATAGAGCACACAGGCAGGTGCAGTTCTCACAGTGGCCGCTGGTGGCAGTATAGAGGACATTATAGAGCACACAGGCAGGTGCAGTTCTCACAGTGGCCGCTGGTGGCAGTATAGAGGACATTATAGAGCACACAGGCAGGTGCAGTTCTCTCAGTGGCCGCTGGTGTCAGTATTATAAATACAGGCATGATAAGAGTGGTGCAATCCTTCTAGTGGCCGCTTGTGGCAGTATAGGGCATGGATAGAGGGCTCCGGCAGATGCAGTTCTGTGAGCGGCCCCCAGTGACACACAAGTACAGAGCGTCAGGCAGGTGCAGTTCTGTCTATGGCCGCTGGTGGCAGTATTATGCACAACAGAAGGAAGAAAGGTGCAGTTCCCTCTGTGGTCGCTGTTGGCCAGCACTGAGCCGTGTTCGCTGACGTCAGGGGTCGGAAGTGACGTCGTCTCCCGGCTCCGCCTCCTCGCTCTTTCTCTGGCGTGGCGGCCATGCTACAGCTGCTGTAACCGGAGCCTCTCCCGCCTGATCCCGCCGCAGCCATGCCGGCCTATTTCCAGCGCCCCGAGAATGCCCTGAAGAGGGCGAACGGTGAGTGTACGGGCCGCGGCCCTGACTGCTCCGCCAGCGGCCTGCACCATTACCGGGAGGCGCCCCCTGCCGGCCCCCGGGGCCACAATGTACAGGCCGCGGCCTTCTCTACCATACGGGAGATAGTACTGCAATAGTGCCCGGTGGCGGCACACATCGTATTATATACACCGTGCTGTGAGGGGATACAGGATAGTGACGTCATAGATCACATTATATACTGATAATGATGTCATAGATCACATTATATACTGATAATGATGTAATAGATCACATATACTGATAATGATGTCATAGATCACATTATATGCTGATAATGATGTCATAGATCACATTATATACTGATAATGATGTCATAGATCACATTATATACTGATAATGATGTCATAGATCACATTATATACTGATAATGATGTCATAGATCACATTATATACTGATAATGATGTCATAGATCACATTATATACTGATAATGATGTCATAGATCACATTATATACTGATAATGATGTCATAGATCACATTATATACTGATAATGATGTCATAGATCACATTATATACTGATAATGATGTCATAGATCACATTATATACTGATAATGATGTCATAGATCACATTATATACTGATAATGATGTCATAGATCACATTATATACTGATAGTGACGTCATAGATCACATTATATACTGAGAGTGATGTCATAGATCACATTATGTACTAAAATACAGGATAGTGACATCATAGATCACATTATATACTGATAGTGATGTCATAGATCACATTATATACTAATATACAGGATAATGACGACATAGATCACATTATATACTGATAGTATACAGGACAGTGACATCATAGATCACATATACCGATAGTATACAGAATAGTGACATCATAGATCACATATACCGATAGTATACAGAATAGTGACATCATAGATCACATTATATACCGATAGTATACAGAATAGTGACATCATAGATCACATTATATACCGATAGTATACAGAATAGTGACATCATAGATCACATTATATACCGATAGTATACAGGATAGTGACATCATAGATCACATTATATACCGTTAGTATACAGGATAGTGACATCATAGATCACATTATATACCGTTAGTATACAGGATAGTGACATCATAGATCACATTATATACCGTTAGTATACAGGATAGTGACATCATAGATCACATTATATACCGTTAGTATACAGGATAGTGACATCATAGATCACATTATATACCGATAGTATACAGGATAGTGACGCTATAGATCATATATACTGATAGTATACAGGATAGTGATGTCATAGATCACATATACTGATAGTGATGTCATAGATCACATTATATATACTGGTAATATACAGAAGGAGGGCAGTAGGGGGTCTCTGTGTGGCGGCTCCTGGGGATGGGGGGGGTCTCTGTGCGGCGGCTCCTGGGGGATGGGGGGGTCTCTGCGGCGGCTCCTTGGGGATCGGGGGGGTCTCTGTGTGGCGTCTCCTGGGGGATGAGGGGGGGGGGGTGAGTCTCTGTGTGGCGTCTCCTGGGGGATGAGGGGGGGGGGTGAGTCTCTGTGTGGCGTCTCCTGGGGGATGAGGGGGGGGGGGGGTGAGTCTGTGTGGCGTCTCCTGGGGGATGAGGGGGGGGGGGTGAGTCTCTGTGTGGCGTCTCCTGGGGGATGAGGGGGGGGGGTGTCTCTGTGTGGCGTCTCCTGGGGGATGAGGGGGGGGGTGTCTCTGTGTGGCGTCTCCTGGGGGATGAGGGGTCTGTGTGGCGTCTCCTGGGGGATGAGGGGGGGGGGTGTCTCTGTGTGGCGTCTCCTGGGGGATGAGGGGGGGGTGTCTTTGTGTGGCGTCTCCTGGGGGATGAGGGGGGGGGGGTGGCGTGTCCTGGGGGATGAGGGGGGGGGGGGGGCGTTTCCGGGGGGATGAGGGGGGGGGGGGGGTGGCGTCTCCTGGGGGATGAGGGGGGGGGGGTGGCGTCTCCTGGGGGATGAGGGGGGGGGTGGCGTCTCCTGGGGGATGAGCGGGGGGGGTGGCGTCTCCTGGGGGATGAGGGGGGGGGGGTGTCTCTGTGTGGCGTCTCCTGGGGGATGGGGGGGGGGGGTGTGTCTCTGTGTGGCGTCTCCTGGGGGATGAGGGGGGGGGGGTCTGTGTGTGGCGTCTCCTGGGGATGGGGGGGGGGGTGTCTCTGTGGCGTCTCCTGGGGGATGAGGGGGGGGGTGTCTCTGTGTGGCGTCTCCTGGGGGATGAGGGGGGGGGTGTCTCTGTGTGGCGTCTCCTGGGGGATGAGGGGGGTGGTGTCTCTGTGTGGCGTCTCCTGGGGGATTAGGGGGGGGGGGGGGCGTCTCCTGGGGGATGAGGGGGGGGGTGGCGTCTCCTGGGGGATGAGGAGGGGGGGGGGTGGCGTCTCCTGGGGGATGAGGAGGAGGGGGGGGGGTGGCGTCTCCTGGGGGATGAGGAGGGGGGGGGGGTGGCGTCTCCTGGGGGATGAGGGGGGGGTGGCGTCTCCTGGGGATGAGCGGGGGGGTGGCGTCTCCTGGGGGATGAGGGGGGGGGGGGTGGCGTCTCCTGGGGGATGAGGGGGGGGGGGGTGGCGTCTCCTGGGGGATGAGGGGGGGGGGGTGGCGTCTCCTGGGGGATGGGGGGGGGTGGCGTCTCCTGGGGGATGAGGGGGGGGGGGTGGCGTTCTCCTGGGGGATGAGGGGGGGGGGGTGGCGTTCTCCTGAGGGGGGGGGGTGGCGTCTCCTGAGGGGGGAGGGTGGCGTCTCCTGGGGGATGAGCGGGGGGGTGGCGTCTCCTGGGGGATGAGGGGGGGGGGGGCGCGTCTCCTGAGGGGGGGGGGGGTGGCGTCTCCTGGGGGATGAGGGGGGGGTGGCGTCTCCTGGGGGATGAGGGGGGGGGGGTGGCGTCTCCTGGGGGATGAGGGGGGGGGGCGTCTCCTGGGGGATGAGGGGGGGGGGTGGCGTCTCCTGGGGGATGAGGGGGGGGTCTCTGTGGTCGGGTCCTGCTGCTGATCATTTTCCTCTTGAATCTGTAGAATTCCTTGAAGTGGGTAAGAAGCAGCCGGCTCTGGACGTTCTCTACGACGTGATAAAGAGCAAGAAGCATCGAACATGGCAGAAAATCCACGAGCCCATAATGCTGAAGTACCTGGAGCTGTGTGTGGACCTCCGCAAGAGCCACTTGGCCAAGGAGGGGCTCTACCAGTACAAGAACATCTGCCAGCAGGTCTGAGCGCTGCTCTGGCTGACATACTGCTGCTCTGTATGCAGGGGACACACTGACTCTTACTCTTCTCCTGCTGTAGGTCAACATCAAGTCTCTGGAAGATGTGGTCCGAGCCTACCTGAAGCTGGCCGAGGAGAGGACCGAGGCCGCCAAGGAGTCCTCACAGCAAATGGTGCTGGATATAGAGGACCTGGACAACATCCAGACCCCAGAGAGGTAACTGGGGCAGAGAGAGGGGGGCTCTAGGCAGGCCGTGGGGGGGAGGGGGAGGCAGCAGGGGGTGGAGGGCCCGGTCAAGGGGATGTGGGCAGGCAGCAGGTGGTGGTGGTGGGGGTTTCATTAGAGGGCCAGGGAGGGGGCCTGTGGGTAGGGAGGTGGGGGTTCTTAGGGAGGGGGGGCTGTGGGCAGGTGGCAGAGAGGGCCCAGTGAGGGGGGCTGTGGGCAGGGGTTCTTAGTGAGGGGGGCTGTGAGAAGGTGGCAGGGAGGGCCCAGTGAGGGGGGCTGTGGGCAGGGAGGCGGGGTTCTTAGTGAGGGGGGCTGTGAGCAGGTGGCAGGGAGGGCCCAGTTAGAGGGTCTGTGGGCAGGGAGGCGGGGGTTCTTAGTGAGGGGGGCTGTGGGAAGGTGGCAGGGAGGCGGGGTTCTTAGTGAGGGGGTCTGTGGGCAGGTGGCAGGGAGGGCCCAGTAAAGGGGGGCTGTGGGCAGGGAGACGGGGGTTCTTAGTGAGGGGGGCTGTGGGCAGGTGGCAGGGAGGGCCCAGTAAAGGGGGGCTGTGGGCAGGGAGGTGGGGGTTCTTAGTGAGGGGGGCTGTGGGCAGGTGGCAGGGAGGGCCCAGTAAAGGGGGGCTGTGGGCAGGGAGGCGGGGGTTGTTAGTGAGGGGGGCTTCTTAGTGAGGGAGAGTGGGGATCACTGGGAGGCCCAGGGAGGGTGTGTATGGTCAGGCAGCAGGGGACAGCCCAGTAATGGGGGCCATGACTGGGGCTGTGTGCAGGCAGCAGGGGTGCTGCTGGCCAACAGTCATTCTTCTGCTCCTCTTCTGCAGTGTCCTTCTGAGCGCTGTGAGTGGAGAGGACACTCAGGACCGTACGGACCGCCTGCTGCTGACTCCCTGGGTGAAGTTCCTCTGGGAATCCTACAGACAGTGTCTGGACCTGCTGAGAAATAACTCCAAGGTGGAGCGTTTGTATCATGACATCGCACAGCAAGGTGGGTGCGGAGCCTGAGAGTGGGGGGGGGGGTGGTCCCCAGTGGGGTGCGGGTCCTGGGGGGGGGTCTCCAGTGGGGTGCGGGTCCTGAGGGCCAGGGGGGGTTCCCCAGTGGGGTGCGCTTCCTGAGGGCCGGGGGTCCTCCCTACCATCTCTGCCTCCTATTTCTGCAGCCTTTAAGTTCTGCCTGCTGTACACCCGGAAGGCGGAGTTCAGGAAGCTGTGCGACAACCTGCGGATGCACCTTGGCCAGATCCAACGACATCACAACCAGAGCACAGCCATCAACCTCAACAACCCCGAGAGTCAGTCCATGCACCTAGAGACGCGGCTGGTCCAGCTGGACAGTGCCATCAGCATGGAGCTCTGGCAGGTACAGCCCCCCTCTCCTGTGCACTGCTTATCTAGATCAGGGGTCCTCTTGGCTTGTACCTCACTGCTCACTGTCATTTTCCCATCACAGGAGGCTTTTAAGGCTGTGGAGGATATTCACGGACTCTTTGCCTTGTCCAAGAAGCCACCAAAACCCCAACTGATGGCGAATTACTACAATAAGGTGTCGACCGTGTTCTGGAAGTCGGGAAACACTCTCTTCCATGCCTCCACCCTCCACAGGCTCTACCATCTGTCCCGGGAGATGAGGAAGAACCTGACCCCGGAGGAGATGCAGAGGTGAGTGTGTGAGGTAGCCGCCACCACTGCGCACTGCTCACGTCTTCTCTTACTGTGTAAAGGGTTAATTCCCCATCCTCTATTGAGATGCTGCTGCGTTATGTCCCCATCCAGGATGTCAACCAGAGTCTTGCTGGCCACTCTGTCTATACCCATCACCCCGGAGCGCACGGACATCGCTCGCCTGCTGGACATGGACGGGATCATTGTGGAGAAGCAGAGGCGTCTGGCCACTCTCCTGGGACTGCAGTCTCCACCCAACCGCGTCGGCCTCATCAACGATATGGTGAGTGTTCTCATAGGACGATTGTGGTTTGCAGATTGGATGCGACTGTCCTGCTGGCTATGGTCACATGACACTATCTGACAGTATTGGGGGGTCTTGTGTGATAGGTTCGGTTCAACGTTCTCCAGTACGTGGTCCCGGAGGTGAAGGAGTTGTACAACTGGCTGGAAGTGGATTTCCACCCCCTGAAGCTTTCTGCCCGAGTCACCAAGGTACAAAGTTCTCACCTGATTGGCTGCAATCTCTCGATACTGGATGGGGCTTCTACTGTTGTCTTTTGTGACACCCATGTGACTTGCTGTTTCTCATAAGGTTTTGGACTGGGTGAAAGAGCAAGCGGAGAAGGAGCCCGAGCTTCAGCAGTATGTGCCCCAGCTTCAGAACAACACCATCCTGCGTCTGCTGCAACAGGTAACACCTCCACACCTGCACATGGTGCCGTTACTACTCCTAGGATGCAGTCAGGACCCGCTGAGAGTTGTAGTAGGAGATCAGTGCTGTGTGGTTCAAACCTGACCGGTAACTCGGCTGGATTTCTGCTCCTCAGGTGGCTCAGATCTATCAGAGCATTGAGTTCTCGCGCCTCACGTCGCTTGTGCCTTTTGTTGATGCGTTTTTGCTGGAGAGAGCCATCGTGGATGCCGCCCGTCACTGTGATCTGCAGGTGAGTGTTTCAGGGAGTGCAGCTCTGAGGCACATTTCATTAGCTTGCTCTCTGTCCTTATGAGAGTCATGTTATTTCTCATGTGCCAGAACAAAGTGAAGGTTAATTAGCAGTGTAACTTGGTAGTTACTGCTGCCAGTCCCCTTCATACACACCGTGCTGGTCCCCTTATGCATGCCGTGCCAGTCCCCTTCATACACACCGTGCTGGTCCCCTTATGCATGCCGTGCCAGTCCCCTTCATACACACCGTGCTGGTCCCCTCATGCATGCTGTGCCAGTCCCCTTCATACACACCGTGCTGGTCCCCTCATGCATGCTGTGCCAGTCCCCTTCATACACACCGTGCTGGTCCCCTCATGCATGCTGTGCCAGTCCCCTTCATACACACCGTGCTGGTCCCCTCATACATGCTGTTCCAGTCCCCTTCATACACACTGTGCTGGCATCCTCATGCATGCTGTGCCAGTCCCCTTCATACACACTGTGCTGGCATCCTCATGCATGCTGTGCCAGTCCCCTTATACACACTGTGCTGGCATCCTCATGCATGCTGTGCCAGTCCCCTTCATACACACAGTGCTGACATCCTCATGCATGCTGTGCCAGTCCCCTTCATACACACAGTGCTGACATCCTCATGCATGCTGTGCCAGTCCCCTTCATGCATGCTGTGACAGCCCCCCCTTTCCTTCTCCCTCATGTGTGCCATGACAGTTCCTTTCTCATGCTCTCCGTGCCACCCTCATTCATACTCACCGTGCCCACCCTAAAGACCTCTGCTGCCCAGCACATTCTCATGTCTTTGCTCTCTCCAGGTCCGTATAGATCATTCCTCCAGAACACTAAGCTTCGGCTCTGATCTGAATTACTCTACGCGGGAGGATGCTCCAGTAGGTCCTTTCCTACAGAACATGCCCTCAGAGCAGATCCGGAACCAGCTGACCGCCATGTCTTCTGTCCTGGCCAAGGCTGTGGCCACCATTAAGCCTGCTCATATTCTGGTTAGTCTCTTTACGTCGGCGTTCACATGTTGCACATTTCATTGACTTGCTTTCTTTTCCTTGTTGAGCAAAGTTATTTCTGATGTGCAAGATCAACGTGAAGGTAAATTAGCAGCGTGACTGCTCCATAGTTGCTGCTGTCAGTCTCCTTCATACACTTTTCCCGTCCATAATATAGAAGTCTGGGTCCAGCTACAGGTCATAGATCACTGATACCTTTAGTTTAGGTCTTTAGACTTGCAGTTTGGCCAGGACCTGCATATGTAATGTGAATACAAAAATGTCTGTTTTGTATGTGTGAATGCAGCCTTACCACTGGACATAACGCACCCTTGGCTGGTTATCCAGTATAGGAATCCTCAAGTCTCATTATTGGCGTTCATCTAACTAGATGATTGTTCTTTTAGCAAGAGAAGGAGGAGCAGCAGCAGCTCGCTATCACTGCCTTCCTGAAGAACTCGAGGAAAGAACATCAGCGCATCTTGGCTCGAAGACAGACCATTGAAGAGAGGAAGGAACGGCTAGAAAACCTAAATATCCAGAGAGAGAAGGAAGAGCTGGAGCAGCGAGAAGCCGAACTCCAGAAAGTACGGAAGGCTGAGGAAGAGCGCCTGCGCCAGGAGGCCAAAGAGCGAGAGAAGGAACGTATTCTGCAAGAACATGAACAGATCAAGAAGAAGACGGTGCGAGAGAGACTGGAACAGATCAAGAAGACAGAACTGGGGGCCAAAGCCTTCAAGGACATAGACATTGAGGTAAAAAACACATGAGGAGCCATCTAACTGTGTTACCTCCAGAGCAGTATGATCCAGTCTATAATTATTGCTGATTGTCTCTGAACCTTCTGCAGAACCTGGAGGAGCTCGACCCAGACTTTATCATGGCCAAACAGGTGGAGCAGCTGGAGAAGGAGAAGAAGGAGCTCCAAGAACGTCTGAAAAATCAGGAAAAGAAGGTAAGTGTCTGTGGTGGAGGTTTTGGCTCGGTCTTAAGTTTGGTTGTTGTGTAGTTCAGATGATGATGATGTCATTGTCTCTTCCTTTGCTTAGATTGACTATTTTGAGAGAGCCAAACGCTTGGAAGAGATACCCCTCATAAAGAAGGCTTATGAAGAGCAAAGGATCATGGACATGGAGCTGTGGGAGCAGCAGGAGGCTGAGCGGGTATGGAAACATCCAGGTCCTGGCTACCTGACCTGTGCACTGTTCGTAATCGGTCACCACATCTATTGATGACATGGTTCCATTCCAGTGCTACAAGAACTCCCCGTGACCCGCCAGACCGACTGTGTTGGTCATTTGGGATCATTGGGTACAGATTTTCCTGATCTGTTTAGTTTATATAATGCCGTATACTTCAGTCCCACAAGAGACTTGACTGTATGGGTCTGGGGTTCAGCTATGGTGGTTACCACGTGTTCCTTTGTGTCCATCAGATCAACACTCTCCTCTTGGAGAGGGAGAAAGCCGTGGAGCACAAGAACAGGATGTCCAGAATGCTGGAAGATCGGGACCTGTTTGTGTCTAAGCTGAAGTCTGCCCGGCGTTCTGTGTACGAGGTCAGCCTTGGTCTCATGTTCTTTATATTGTGCACTGTTCGTAACCTTTGGTGATGCTTCGCCAGTGGGTTCCATTCCAGTGCCAAATTACAGCCGATGAGACTACTTGGTCTGACGCCCTCTGGTCAGGCTGTGTTCTCTTTGGGGACATATGTAGGATGCCATTGGGATGTTACTATGTAGTTTTGGACATCTACATGTACGCAGCTGTAAGGTTTATTCTTAATAAACTCCAGGACAAATTGAAGCAGTTCCAGGAGAGACTAGCGGAGGAGAGGAAGGCTCGCATGGAAGAACGCAAGAGGCAGCGCAAGGAGGAAAGGCGCATTGCTTACTACAAGCATAAAGAGGAGGAGGAGCAGAGGATACAAGAGGAGCAGATGAAGAAAGGTGCGTTACCCTCCTGCATTGGTTAAAAAGAGGTGGTTTACATGAGCCCAAAACTTTTAGAAGTTCATTTTGACAAATCTTTCAAACTGGTGGCTGTTACTACTAGCAGGGCTTTGGAGTCTGTAAACCGCAGCTCCAACTCTGACTCTACAGCCCTGACTACTTACCCTACATGGCTGCACATCTGGAGCTTTGTCTGTCCCATACCGTTCTGGGAGCCTGCATGGGATATTGGGACACTTTCGTTATTCGTTCGTTATTCTGGTGTGACATGAACATCTGATCACCTCTCCTCTTCTAACCTGTCTTTTCTAGAGCGTGAAGAGCGAGAGCGCATCGATAATGAGAAGCGGGAAGCTGAGGAACGCGACTACCAAGAACGTATCAAGAAGCTTGAAGAGCAGGAGCGCAAGAAACGCCAAAGAGAACTGGAGATTGAAGAACGCGAGCGGCGGCGAGATGAGGAGCGACGAGGAGGCGATGATTCGTTCAGAAAGGTGCGGATTACTGTCTTGCTTTAATGCAGGATGGCCATTCCTTTTGGCACTCTTATAAATGTTTAATATTCTTGGTCTTAGGATCCCTCCCGATGGGCCGATCGAGAACCAGACAGCAGCTGGAGGCGAGGAGCAGAACCTGAGGAACGCACTAAACCAATGGAAAGGTTGGTCTTCTGCTTTTTTTGTTGGACATCTGTAATGTTTAGCATTATTTTTTTTGCCCCCACTATGTAAACGGTACTTGTGCTGGTGTATACGTTATACATATATGGCATTGTCTTTTAATGTAGGGAATGGCGCAGAGGACAGGACAGTGATAAACCAGAAAAAAAAGAGGTTGGAGACAGCATGTCTCCCCAGGATGACAAACCAGACTTCAAAAAGGATACAGAGGAATGTCCGGATGAGGTCAAAAGACACTTTGAGGAGGATCGTGCAACTCGCAATGGACCGGCTGAGGAAAGAGGACCAAGGAGGGAAGCAGAAGAAGACAAAGGGTCATGGAGAGGTGCAGAAGATGATCGTGCTCCTAAAAGAGGTTTTGATGAAGATCGGGGTCCCAGAAGAGGCTTTGATGAAGATCGTGGCCCCCGGAGAACTCTTGAGGAAGATCGGGGTCCCCGGAGAGGCTTAGAGGAAGATCGTGGTCCCCGGAGAGGCTTTGATGAAGATCGTGGTCCCCGGAGAGGTTTTGACGAAGACCGTGGGCCTCGGAGAGGCTTTGATGAAGACCGAGCTCCTAGGCGAGGCTTTGATGATGACCGAGCTCCTAGGCGTGGTTTTGATGATGATAGGCCTCCCAGACGCGGTTTTGATGATGACCGGGCTCCTAGACGTGGTTTTGATGATGATAGGCCTGCCAGGCGCGGCTTTGATGAGGACAGAGGTCCAAGGCGCGGCTTTGATGAGGACAGAGGTCCTAGACGAGGCTTTGATGATGATCGTGGTCCCCGAAGAGGCTTTGATGATGACCGTACTCCTAGGCGTGGCTTTGATGAGGATAGGGGCCCCAGGCGTGGTTTTGATGAGGACAAGGGCCCCAGGCGAGGCTTTGATGAAGACAGGGCTCCCAGACGTGGCTTTGATGAGGATAGAGGCCCCAGGCGAGGCTTTGATGAGGATCGTGGTCCCAGGAGAGGTTTTGATGATGACCGCACACCTAAAAGAGGCTTTGACGATGATCGTGGTCCTCGTCGTGGCTTTGATGATGAGCGTGGCCCACGAAGGGGCTTTGATGAGGATCGGACACCAAGTTCATGGAGAAGCAGTGAAGACGACAGAGGTCCCAGGAGAGGTGCAGATGAAGACAGAGGTCCCAGGCGTGGCGGTGATGAAGATGGAGGACAAACACCCTGGAAACCCTATGGGTCAAGTCGCCCAGGTAAGCGACAACTGCTTGAGGTGATGGTGGTTTTGGACGCCTTGCACTAAATTTTAGTTTGTTAGGTATTTTTCTACATCTCTTCTGGTATTTCCATCTCTTTTTTTTGGTGCTGTAAAAAGCCTTTTAGACATTGTCAGTGTGACTTTTTTTTAGGGGGATGGCGTGAACGTGAGAAGGCTCGGGAAGACAGCTGGGGGCCTCCTCGGGAATCCAAGCCTTCAGAAGATCACGAATGGTCTAGGGGTGAAAAAGAACCAGACTCTGAACTGGAGAAGCGGCCCATCCGGTGAGCCTCGTGGTACATGGCAGTGACTTTAGCGAAGTGTGTAACCAGAACCTGTCTGTTATCTGTGCTGTATGTTATAGGGAGGAGTCGGCCTGGAGACGCGGAGGAGAAGCCACACCGAGAGGAGCAGCTGAGGAGGAAGACAAGAAGGAAGAGCGAAAGCGTCCTCTAAGAACAGAACGGGAGGAATGTAAGTCAGTCGTGTGGTTTCCTAGGCGTGGTTTATCATTTGTAGGGATGTAAGCCTCTTAGTTTTTGTCTCTCGATTTTAACATTCTGCCTTCCCGTATTCCAGCAAATCCGTGGCGAAGGGGAGAAGATAAAGACGAGCGCAGCACTCCCCGCAAAGCCCCCGTGACAGACACGGAGAAGAGTTCATGGCGCACAGAGAAGAAAGATGACAAAGAAGCTCCTCGTCGTACCAAGAATGAGACCGATGAGGAAGGGTGGACGACTGTGCGCCGCTAGGTACTTGTTGCGTCATCGCTCCCCATCCTCGTAGATTCACTTGTTGAGTCCTGAATTACCAGATAGACAAAATTAATTTACACCAAGTGTTGTCTGGACCAGACATGTCTGTGCTTCCTCCCATGTGGAGAGCTGTAGCAGTATCCTGCAATTCTTCACCCTAAGTTTTATTAAACTTCTCATATACAGCTGGGGGCCTGTGCTTACCTCTCCAGCTCCTCCTCCTCGCTGATTGTAGCCCCTGCCACCTCCGTAATGGACTAATCTTGGCAATGACAGCCAATCACTGGCTGCAGTGCTGTCCCATCTCAGTCAATTGGCTATGTGCGCTGTCACTCCTGAGACAAGTCTATCTCAGATGTGGTGGGGCTGCAGTCACTGCAGGAGCTTAGAGATTTAAGCAATAGGCTCTCTATTATTTAGACTGGGTTCACACTGTTTCTGCAGTTCTTTTATGCAAAAATTGGATCAAAATGCATCAAAAACATGATCAAACACATTTTTGTGTACAGAAAAAAATGCATTTTTATAATGGAAGTCAAAGGGAAAAATGGATGCACACACATGCGTCCGTTTTTTGCATAAAACGGATTGCAGAAAGGCAGTGTGAACCCAGCCTTGCTACATGACCGCAGCTGTATGAGAAGTTTGCTGGATAACCCCTTTAACTGTAACAGCAGTTACTAAGTATGTGCCCCTGCGCCATATCTAGAAGGTGACATATAGTCAGCAATCGCGCATGACGTCTCCGGCATATCTCGATCTCCCGGATGTGTGGTAGGATTCCTGGTGTGTGGTAGATAATGTTAGGAGTGTTATGTACCCCGCCCCTCCCTCTCTATCTGCTCTCATACCTTTGTTTCCTCTTTTGCTCTTGTAGGGCTCCTGATTCACTATAACAACGTGGGTCCGTGTTACATTGTGAGGCTTCAGCAATTGCACAAAGCAGAGACAAAACCGCTATGAGGAGGGACGGACAGTCGGTGGGGGGGGAGGGGGGTACGTGACCGTCCTGTGGCTTCCAGCATCTGATCATCATTTTATTGGAATGGCACCGGGATCCCCGGAAGTCCTCGCATGATCTCCAGTGTGAGGGAACTTGAGTTTAAGGTCTGATTTTAGCTTTTTCTTTTTCCATGAGTCCATTGTTGGCTTGTATCACGGTGATGATGTGCAAATTGATGTCATTTGGCCAACGCAGGATTTAGTGCTGCTTTATTCAAGAAGAAATAAAACCTGGCAAAAATTTGTCTTGTCTCTTTCATGAAGCGTCATGTGCTCTGCCTCTGGTATATCAGGTTACTGCCCCATCAGTACACCAGGAGACGTGGAGTGGGCCGTAGGGTCCAGAACATGGAGCAGATACCAGGAGGCAGACCAGTATATCAGGAAGAGGGGGATGTAGTGTCCAGAGCATGGAGCAGATACCAGGAGGAGAGGGCTGTAGTGTCCAGAACCTGGAGCATATACCAGGAGACAGGTCAGTACACCAGGAAGAGGGGGGGAAGTTGTTAAGGACATGGAGCAGAGACAAGGAGGGGGCTTTAGGGTGCAGAACATGGAGCAGATACTAGGAGACAGGCTAGTACATAAGATGTGGAGGGGGCTGTAGTATCCAGAAGATGGAGAAGATACCAGGAGACAGGTCAGTACACCAGGAAGAGGGGGGGGGGAAGTAGTATCTAGGACATGGAGCAGATACCAGGAAGAGGGGGGAATGTAGTGTCCAGAGCAGATAGCAGAAAACTGGTCAGTACACAAGGAAGAGGGTGGATGTATTGTCCAGAACATGGAGAAGATACCAGGAGCCGTAGTATACAGAGGAGGGATACCTGGCTTTGTAATCCCTTGCAATTTCGCTATACTAGCAACTGACTTTGATGCATAAGGAGCCACCCTGATATTTCACTGTTACAATACTCACAACTGAGTGGGGCCTAAGGGGTTTTGTGATCTCCTCACTGGGGGGCCCCTTGGCCATAGGTTGACTTCCCTGGAGAGTGATCTGGCTACTCCTGTGGTTTTGAGACTTGCAACAAAAGTTCCACGGACTTCTTTCTTACATGGCCAGAGAATGGAGCAGATACCAGCAGACATGGAGGAGGCCGTAGTGTCCGAAGCATGAACAATCTACCAGGAGAAGACTGTCGAGTGTAGAGCATGGAGAAGGCCATAGTATCCAGAGCATGGCGCAGATACCAGGAGACGTGGAGGGGGCCATAGTATCCAGAGCATGAAGCAGTTACCAGTAGACTGGTCAGTACACCAGGAGACGTGGAGGGGGCCATAGTATCCAGAGCATGAAGCAGTTACCTGGAGACGTGGAGGGGGTCATAGTATCCAGAGCATGAAGCAGATACCAGGAGACGGGTCAGTACACCAGGAGACGTGGAGGGGGTCATAGTGTCCAGAGCATGGAGCAGATACCAGGAGACGTGGAGGGGGCAATAGTATTCAGAGCATGAAGCAGTTACCTGGAGACGTGGAGGAGGCCATAATATCCAGAGCATGAAGCAGTTACCTGGAGACGTGGAGGGGGCCATAATATCCAGAGCATGAAGCAGATACCAGGAGACGTGGAGGGGGCTGTAATATCCAGAGCATGAAGCAGATACCAGGAGACGTGGAGGGGGCCATAGTATCCAGAGCATGAAGCAGATACCAGGAGACGTGGAGGGGGTCATATTGTCCAGAGCATGGAGCAGATACCAGGAGACGTGGAGGGGGCCATAGTATCCAGAGCATGAAGCAGATACCAGGAGATGGGTCAGTACACCAGGAGACGTGGAGGGGGTCATAGTGTCCAGAGCATGGAGCAGATACCAGGAGACGTGGAGGGGGCCATAGTATCCAGAGCATGAAGCAGATACCACGAGACGTGGAGGGGGCCATAGTATCCAGAGCATGAAGCAGATACCACAAGACGTGGAGGGGGCCATAGTATCCAGAGCATGAAGCAGATACCAGGAGACGTGGAGGGGATCATAGTGTCCAGAGCATGGAGCAGATACCAGGAGACGTGGAGGGGGCCATAGTATCCAGAGCATGGAGCAGATACCAGGAGACAGGTCAGTACACCAGGAGACGTGGAGGGGGTCCTAATGTCCAGAGCATGGAACAGATACCAGGAGACGTGGAGGGCAACAACCGAGCAGCAGAACCGCTACCTGGGGGAACAGGAGAAGCAGTGCCAGAGCCCTACAAAATGACCTCCAGCAGCCACTGATATCCATGTGTCTGTTCACGCTTTCAGAAACGGACTCTATGTGGCTGGTATGAGAGCCTGACCACCACCTTACAGCCCAACACCTTGCAGGGGGATTGGCATTTGGCAGAGAACACCAAGATTGGCAGACTGGACATTGCTGCCCTGTGCGTATCACGGATGAGAGCAGGTTCACCCTGAGCACAGATGACAGACATGACATGACTGGAGACAGTGGAGAATGTTCTACTGCCTGCAACATCCTTCAGCATGAGTAGTCTGGCAGTGGGTCAGTAATGGTGTGGGGAGGCATTTCTTTTGAGGGTAGGGAGGTCATATGCCAGTCTCTTTATCAGGAGCCTGCCCGGGCCTTGTAGGGAGGTCATACAGCCACCTCATCAGGAGCATGCCCGGGCCTTGTAGGGAGGTCATACAGCCACCTCATCAGGAGCATGCCCTTGTAGGGAGGTCATACAGACACCTCATCAGGAGCATGCCCAAGCCTTGTAGGAAGGTCATACAGACACCTCCTCAGGAGCATGCCCAGGTGGTGTAGGGAGGTCATACAGCCACCTCATCAGAAGCATGCCCAAGCCTTGTAGGGAGGTCATACAGACACCTCATCGGGAGCATGCCCGGGCCTTGTAGGGAGGTCATACAAACACCTCATTGGGAGCATGCCCGGGCCTTGTAGGGAGGTCATACAGACACCTCAGCTGGAAGATGCCCGGGCCTTGTAGGGAGGTCATACAGACACCTCATCTGGAGGATGCCCGGGCCTTGTAGGGAGGTTATACAGACACCTCATCGGGAGCATGCCCGGGCCTTGTAGGAAGGTCATACAGCCACCTCAGCAGGAGCATGCCCGGGCCTTGTAGGGAGGTCATACAGCCACCTCAGCAGGAGCATGCCCGGGCCTTGTAGGGAGGTCATACAGACACCTCATCAGGAGCATGCCCGGGCCTTGTAGGGAGGTCATACAGCCACCTCAGCAGGAGCATGCCTTGTAGAGCCTACTGTAAATTCGCTCCTCTCTACTTTAAAACACCAGGATCTCACACCTGTGCGGAACCCCAAACCATCTAGATTAGAAAGTGTATAATATTGAACAAGGCTAGTGACCCAAATAACATTATAACACCATAGTTGCCTACATTTGAAACATTTTCCCAGGGACACTTTAGTGTTAAAAAGGGGTGTGGCTTATTGTGGTTTCGGAGGGGTATGGCCTATCATGGGTGTGGGTTTAAAATTTTCCAGTTAGAATTTACATTTAGAACAACACAAAAGGAGCATTACACACCCCAGTATTAGGTCCCCAGTATATTACACACCCCAGTATTAGGTCCCCAGTATATTACACACCCCAGTATTAGGTCCCCACTATATTACACCCCCCCAGTATTAGGTCCCCAGTATATTACACACGCCAGTATTAGGTCACCACTATATTACACACCCCAGTATTAGGTCCCCACTATATTACACACCACAGTATTAGGTCACCACTATATTACACACCCCAGTATTAGGTCCCCAGTATATTACACACGCCAGTATTAGGTCCCCACTATATTACACACCACAGTATTAGGTCCCCAGTATATTACACACCCCAGTATTAGGTCCCCAGTATATTACACACCCCAGTATTAGGTCCCCACTATATTACACCCCCCCAGTATTAGGTCCCCAGTATATTACACACGCCAGTATTAGGTCACCACTATATTACACACCCCAGTATTAGGTCCCCACTATATTACACACCACAGTATTAGGTCACCACTATATTACACACCCCAGTATTAGGTCCCCACTATATTACACACCACAGTATTAGGTCACCACTATATTACACACCCCAGTATTAGGTCCCCAGTATATTACACACGCCAGTATTAGGTCACCACTATATTACACACCCCAGTATTAGGTCCCCACTATATTACACACCACAGTATTAGGTCACCACTATATTACACACCCCAGTTTCAGGTCCCCAGTATGTTACACACCCCACTCAGAGCAGCGGGGACTCAGGGAGTGAGCTGACTCCTGAGGCTGACTGTGACAGTACTGCGTTGCAGGTAATTATGGCGTTCTTTCTTTTTCTGGGGGGAGAGGAGGTGTGGGGTGTGATGTGCTGGTCTCGCCAAATGACGGGGACCTAATTTGGAGTTACAGGCTACTGGGGGGATGCAGCTTGGGGTGTGTATACCTGCTGTATTAGTGGAAAAAATGGCGGGCGGTTGATAAGAAGAGGGTCTGCCATGTGTTCACCTGGTAACTGCCACTTCTGCCATGAGATAGAATGAGCTTTCTGCCTCAGGCAGCAGACTCTTTGCCTCACTAGGGGACGGCTGCACAGCACAATCCGTTACTTTCACTTTCACTTATGAAGGGGGAGGAAAGCCCAGCACCACAGAAGAGCCGACACACAGTAGAGCTGACTGGAAGGTGTGTGCCCTGTCCCCTCCACTACTAAACCCCTCATATCTACCTATACTATTACTACACCCCTTATCCACTATACCTCACTACTACACCCCTCATCCACTATACCTCCACTACTACACCCCTCATCCACTATACCTCCACTACTACACCCCTCATCCACTATACCTCACTACTACACCTCTCATCCACTATACCTCCACTACTAAACCCCTCATATCTACCTATACTATTACTACACCCCTTATCCACTATACCTCACTACTACACCCCTCATCCACTATACCTCCACTACTACACCCCTTATCCACTATACCTCACTACTACACCCCTCATCCACTATACCTCCACTACTACACCCCTTATCCACTATACCTCCACTACTACACCCCTCATCCACTATACCTCACTACTACACCTCTCATCCACTATACCTCCACTACTAAACCCCTCATATCTACCTGTACTACTACTACACCTCTTATCCACTATACCTCCACTACTACACCCCTAATCCACTATACCCCCACTACTACACCCCTCATCCACTATACCTCCAATACTACACCCCTCATCCACTATACATCACTACTACACCTCTCATCCACTATACCTCACTACTACACCCCTCATCCACTATACCTCCACTACTACACCCCTCATCCACTATACCTCCACTACTACACCCCTTATCCACTATACCTCCACTACTACACCCCTCATCCACTATACCTCCACTACTACACCCCTCATCCACTATACCTCCAATACTACACCCCTCATCCACTATACCTCACTACTACACCTCTCATCCACTATACCTCACTACTACACCCCTCATCCACTATACCTCCACTACTACACCCTTTATCCACTATACCTCCACTACTACACCCCTCATCCACTATACCTCACTACTACACCTCTCATCCACTATACCTCCACTACTACACCCCTTATCCACTATACCTCCACTACTACACCCCTTATCCACTATACCTCCAATACTACACCCCTCATCCACTATACCTCACTACTACACCTCTCATCCACTATACCTCCACTACTAAACCCCTCATATCTACCTGTACTACTACTACACCCCTTATCCACTATACCTCCACTACTACACCCCTAATCCACTATACCCCCACTACTACACCCCTTATCCACTATACCTCCACTACTACACCCCTCATCCACTATACCTCACTACTACACCTCTCATCCACTATACCTCCACTACTAAACCCCTCATATCTACCTGTACTACTACTACACCTCTCATCCACTATACCTCACTACTACACCTCTCATCCACTATACCTCCACTACTACACCCCTTATCCACTATACCTCCAATACTACACCCCTCATCCACTATACCTCCACTAATACACCCCTCATCCACTATACCTCCACTACTACACCCCTCATCCACTATACCTCCACTACTAAACCCCTCATATCTACCTATACTATTACTACACCCCTTATCCACTATACCTCACTACTACACCCCTCATCCACTATACCTCCACTACTACACCTCTCATCCACTATACCTCACTACTACACCCCTCATCTACTATACCTCCACTACTACACCCCTCATCCACTATACCTCCACTACTACACCCCTTATGATGTTGGTCATTTCCAGCATCTTGTACTCAGTATAATGGGGTCACCCAGCTTTCCCAGCATCTAATACTCAGTATGATGGAGGTCACCCAACAAAGCAGCTATGGTTCTCTTATCTTGTATAACCCCTTTAAATTTTACATGGCCGTAAATGTGAAAAGTAGAAAGCCTTTTACACTGCTCTCAATCCCTGTTCTCTATAAGTAATGTAGTAGAATATTTCCTTTATTATTTGGAAAGCAGTGTCTTCTGCTGAGGTTCCTTATGGGTAACTTAATCGGTTGGGGGCCCACTCACCCCCCTAGACTGAACCCCTAGCTATGCCCCTGCCCCTTCATCATCCTCCTGCCCCTCCATCATCATGCTACCACCCCCTTCATCCTCCTGCCTTTCCATCATCATAGAATTACCCCTCTAATCCTCCGGTGATGATACCCCTGATACTAGTGATGGTACTGGTAATACTGGTGACAGTACAGGTGATGATACTAGTCATAGTACTGGTAATACTAGTGACAGTACAGGTGATGATACTAGTGATGGTACTGGTAATACTAGTGACAGTACAGGTGATGATACTAGTCATAGTACTGGTAATACTAGTGACAGTACAGGTGATGACACTAGTGATTGTTCTGGTAATACTAGTGACAGTACAGGTGATGATACTAGTCATAGTACTGGTAATACTAGTGACAGTACAGGTGATGACACTAGTGATTGTTCTGGTAATACTAGTGACAGTACAGGTGATGACACTAGTGATTGTTCTGGTAATACTAGTGACAGTACAGGTGATGGTACTGGTAATACTGGTGACAGTACAGGTGATGATACCCCTGATACTAGTGATGGTACTGGTAATACTGGTGACAGTACAGGTGATGATACTAGTCATAGTACTGGTAATACTAGTGACAGTACAGGTGATGATACTAGTGATGGTACTGGTAATACTAGTGATGGTACTGGTAATACTAGTGACAGTACAGGTGATGATACCCCTGATACTAGTTATAGTACTGGTAATACTAGTGACAGTACAGGTGATGATACTAGTAATAGTACTGGTAATACTGGTGACAGTACAGGTGATGATACTAGTGATTGTTCTGGTAATACCAGTGACAGTACAGGTGATGATACTAGTGATGGTACTGGTAATACTAGTGACAGTACAGGTGATGATACCCCTGATACTAGTGATAGTACTGGTAATACTGGTGACAGTACAGGTGATTATACTAGTGATTGTTCTGGTAATACTGGTGACAGTACAGGTGATGATACTAGTTATAGTACTGGTAATACCAGTGACAGTACAGGTGATGATACTAGTGATGGTACTGGTAATACTGGTGACAGTACAGGTGATGATACTAGTGATAGTACTGGTAATACTGGTGACAGTACAGGTGATGATACTAGTGATGGTACTGGTAATACTGGTGACAGTACAGGTGATGATACTAGTTATAGTACTGGTAATACCAGTGACAGTACAGGTGATGATACTAGTGATGGTACTGGTAATACTGGTGACAGTACAGGTGATGATACTAGTGATGGTACTGGTAATACTGGTGACAGTACAGGTGATGATACTAGTTATAGTACTGGTAATACTAGTGATGGTACTGGTAATACTGGTGACAGTACAGGTGATGATACTAGTGATGGTACTGGTAATACTAGTGACAGTACAGGTGATGATACTAGTGATGGTACTGGTAATACTAGTGACAGTACAGGTGATGATACCCCTGATACTAGTGATACCCCTGATACCTCCACTACTACACCCCTTATCCACTATACCTCCAATACTACACCCCTCATCCACTATACCTCCACTACTACACCCCTCATCCACTATACCTCCACTACTAAACCCCTCATATCTACCTATACTATTACTACACCCCTTATCCACTATACCTCACTACTACACCCCTCATCCACTATACCTCCACTACTACACCCCTCATCCACTATACCTCCACTACTACACCTCTCATCCACTATACCTCACTACTACACCCCTCATCTACTATACCTCCACTACTACACCCCTCATCCACTATACCTCCACTACTACACCCCTTATGATGTTGGTCATTTCCAGCATCTTGTACTCAGTATAATGGGGTCACCCAGCTTTCCCAGCATCTAATACTCAGTATGATGGAGGTCACCCAACAAAGCAGCTATGGTTCTCTTATCTTGTATAACCCCTTTAAATTTTACATGGCTGTAAATGTGAAAAGTAGAAAGCCTTTTACACTGCTCTCAATCCCTGTTCTCTATAAGTAATGTAGTAGAATATTTCCTTTATTATTTGGAAAGCAGTGTCTTCTGCTGAGGTTCCTTATGGGTAACTTAATCGGTTGGGGGCCCACTCACCCCCCTAGACTGAACCCCTAGCTATGCCCCTGCCCCTTCATCATCCTCCTGCCCCTCCATCATCATGCTACCACCCCCTTCATCCTCCTGCCTTTCCATCATCATAGAATTACCCCTCTAATCCTCCGGTGATGATACCCCTGATACTAGTGATGGTACTGGTAATACTGGTGACAGTACAGGTGATGATACTAGTCATAGTACTGGTAATACTAGTGACAGTACAGGTGATGATACTTGTGATGGTACTGGTAATACTAGTGACAGTACAGGTGATGATACTAGTCATAGTACTGGTAATACTAGTGACAGTACAGGTGATGACACTAGTGATTGTTCTGGTAATACTAGTGACAGTACAGGTGATGACACTAGTGATTGTTCTGGTAATACTAGTGACAGTACAGGTGATGGTACTGGTAATACTGGTGACAGTACAGGTGATGATACCCCTGATACTAGTGATGGTACTGGTAATACTGGTGACAGTACAGGTGATGATACTAGTCATAGTACTGGTAATACTAGTGACAGTACAGGTGATGATACTAGTGATGGTACTGGTAATACTAGTGATGGTACTGGTAATACTAGTGACAGTACAGGTGATGATATCCCTGATACTAGTTATAGTACTGGTAATACTAGTGACAGTACAGGTGATGATACTAGTAATAGTACTGGTTATACTGGTGACAGTACAGGTGATGATACTAGTGATTGTTCTGGTAATACCAGTGACAGTACAGGTGATGATACTAGTGATGGTACTGGTAATACTAGTGACAGTACAGGTGATGATACCCCTGATACTAGTGATAGTACTGGTAATACTGGTGACAGTACAGGTGATTATACTAGTGATTGTTCTGGTAATACTGGTGACAGTACAGGTGATGATACTAGTTATAGTACTGGTAATACCAGTGACAGTACAGGTGATGATACTAGTGATGGTACTGGTAATACTGGTGACAGTACAGGTGATGATACTAGTGATAGTACTGGTAATACTGGTGACAGTACAGGTGATGATACTAGTGATGGTACTGGTAATACTGGTGACAGTACAGGTGATGATACTAGTTATAGTACTGGTAATACCAGTGACAGTACAGGTGATGATACTAGTGATGGTACTGGTAATACTGGTGACAGTACAGGTGATGATACTAGTGATGGTACTGGTAATACTGGTGACAGTACAGGTGATGATACTAGTGATGGTACTGGTAATACTGGTGACAGTACAGGTGATGATACTAGTGATGGTACTGGTAATACTGGTGACAGTACAGGTGATGATACTAGTTATAGTACTGGTAATACTAGTGATGGTACTGGTAATACTGGTGACAGTACAGGTGATGATACTAGTGATGGTACTGGTAATACTAGTGACAGTACAGGTGATGATACCCCTGATACTAGTGATAGTACTGGTAAAACTGGTGACAGTACAGGTGATTATACTAGTGATTGTTCTGGTAATACTGGTGACAGTACAGGTGATGATACTAGTGATGGTACTGGTAATACTGGTGACAGTACAGGTGATGATACTAGTGATTGTTCTGGTAATACTGGTGACAGTACAGGTGATGATACCCCTGATACTAGTGACGGTACTGGTGATGATACTAGTTATTTGTTCTGGTAATACTGGTGATGGTACTGGTAATACTGGTGACAGTACAGGTGATGATACTAGTTATAGTACTGGTAATACTGGTGATGGTACTGGTAATACTGGTGACAGTACAGGTGATGATACTAGTGATGGTACTGGTAATACTGGTGACAGTACAGGTGATGATACTAGTGATGGTACTGGTAATACTGGTGACAGTACAGGTGATGATACTAGTGATTGTTCTGGTAATACTGGTGACAGTACAGGTGATGATACCCCTGATACTAGTGACGGTACTGGTGATGATACTAGTTATTTGTTCTGGTAATACTGGTGATGGTACTGGTAATACTGGTGACAGTACAGGTGATGATACTAGTGATGGTACTGGTAATACTGGTGACAGTACAGGTGATGATACTAGTGATTGTTCTGGTAATACTGGTGACAGTACAGGTGATGATACCCCTGATACTAGTGACGGTACTGGTGATGATACTAGTTATTTGTTCTGGTAATACTGGTGATGGTACTGGTAATACTGGTGACAGTACAGGTGATGATACTAGTGATAGTACTGGTAATACTGGTGACAGTACAGGTGATGATACTAGTGATGGTACTGGTAATACTGGTGACAGTACAGGTGATGATACTAGTGATAGTACTGGTAATACTAGTGACAGTACAGGTGATGATACTAGTGATGGTACTGGTAATACTGGTGACAGTACAGGTGATGATACTAGTGATAGTACTGGTAATACTGGTGACAGTACAGGTGATGATACTAGTGATGGTACTGGTAATACTGGTGACAGTACAGGTGATGATACTAGTTATAGTACTGGTAATACTGGTGATGGTACTGGTAATACTGGTGACAGTACAGGTGATGATACTAGTGATGGTACTGGTAATACTGGTGACAGTACAGGTGATGATACTAGTGATGGTACTGGTAATACTGGTGACAGTACAGGTGATGATACTAGTTATAGTACTGGTAATACTGGTGACAGTACAGGTGATGATACTAGTGATAGTACTGGTAATACCAGTGACAGTACAGGTGATGATACTAGTGATGGTACTGGTAATACTGGTGACAGTACAGGTGATGATACTAGTGATAGTACTGGTAATACTGGTGACAGTACAGGTGATGATACTAGTGATGGTACTGGTAATACTGGTGACAGTACAGGTGATGATACTAGTTATAGTACTGGTAATACTGGTGACAGTACAGGTGATGATACTAGTTATAGTACTGGTAATACTGGTGATGGTACTGGTAATACTGGTGACAGTACAGGTGAGGATACTAGTGATGGTACTGGTAATACTGGTGATGGTACTGGTAATACTGGTGACAGTACAGGTGATGATACTAGTTATAGTACTGGTAATACTGGTGATGGTACTGGTAATACTGGTGACAGTACAGGTGAGGATACTAGTGATGGTACTGGTAATACTGGTGACAGTACAGGTGAGGATACTAGTGATGGTACTGGTAATACTGGTGACAGTACAGGTGAGGATACTAGTTATAGTACTGGTAATACTGGTGACAGTACAGGTGATGATACTAGTGATAGTACTGGTAATACTGGTGACAGTACAGGTGATGATACTAGTTATAGTACTGGTAATACTGGTGACAGTACAGGTGATGATACTAGTTATAGTACTGGTAATACTGGTGATGGTACTGGTAATACTGGTGACAGTACAGGTGAGGATACTAGTTATAGTACTGGTAATACTGGTGACAGTACAGGTGATGATACTAGTGATGGTACTGGTAATACTAGTGATGGTACTGGTAATACTGGTGATGGTACTGGTAATACTGGTGACAGTACAGGTGATGATACTAGTTATAGTACTGGTAATACTGGTGATGGTACTGGTAATACTGGTGACAGTACAGGTGAGGATACTAGTGATGGTACTGGTAATACTGGTGACAGTACAGGTGAGGATACTAGTGATGGTACTGGTAATACTAGTGATGGTACTGGTAATACTAGTGATGGTACTGGTAATACTGGTGACAGTACAGGTGATGAAACCACTTACACTACCACATTACTGATAACACTTGTGAGAGGCCGCCGTTTCCCACAGGATCGCTCTTCTGTCAGGCGGACTTCCGGCAGAACGAGCGCTGATTGGCCAGAGGAAATCAGCTGAAGCGGAAGACTACAGGTCCCGGGGTGCAGTGCGGCCGGACCGGAAGTGTACGTTACCGGGCCGAGGATGGTCGGAGGGAGCCGGATACATGGAGGAGGAGGACCCCAACCACAACCACTGGCAACTGCGGCCCGACTGTTCCCCGGCCCCGGAGCTCTGCAGGAAAGGACGGGAAGGGAGCGCTAGGAGCAGCGGAGGAGGAGGAGGCCTCCCCGGGATCAGCTCCAGCGCCTCCAAGTTCCGTGAGTGTCAGCGCCCTGTCCGGTACCGTGTGTGTGTGTATAATGAATGTATGATGTGCGTATACTGAATGACTGTATGTATGTAGGATGTGTAGTGTATGTAGGATGTGTAGTGTATGTATGTATGTAGGATGTGTAGTGTATGTAGGATGTGTAGTGTATGTATGTCTGTATGTAGGATGTGTAGTGTATGTATGTATGTAGGATGTGTAGTGTATGTAGGATGTGTAGTGTATGTATGTCTGTATGTAGGATGTGTAGTGTATGTATGTAGGATGTGTAGTGTATGTATGTAGGATGTGTAGTGTATGTATGTCTGTATGTAGGATGTGTAGTGTATGTATGTCTGTATGTATGTAGGATGTGTAGTGTATGTATGTCTGTATGTAGGATGTGTAGTGTATGTATGTCTGTATGTAGGATGTGTAGTGTATGTATGTCTGTATGTAGGATGTGTAGTGTATGTATGTCTGTATGTAGGATGTGTAGTGTATGTATGTCTGTATGTAGGATGTGTAGTGTATGTATGTCTGTATGTAGGATGTGTAGTGTATGTATGTCTGTATGTAGGATGTGTAGTGTATGTATGTCTGTATGTAGGATGTGTAGTGTATGTATGTCTGTATGTAGGATGTGTAGTGTATGTATGTCTGTATGTAGGATGTGTAGTGTATGTATGTCTGTATGTAGGATGTGTAGTGTATGTATGTCTGTATGTAGGATGTGTAGTGTATGTATGTCTGTATGTAGGATGTGTAGTGTATGTATGTCTGTATGTAGGATGTGTAGTGTGTGTATGTCTGTATGTAGGATGTGTAGTGTGTGTATGTCTGTATGTAGGATGTGTAGTGTGTGTATGTCTGTATGTAGGATGTGTAGTGTGTGTATGTCTGTATGTAGGATGTGTAGTGTATGTCTGTATGTAGGATGTGTAGTGTATGTCTGTATGTAGGATGTGTAGTGTGTGTATGTCTGTATGTAGGATGTGTAGTGTGTGTATGTCTGTATGTAGGATGTGTAGTGTGTGTATGTCTGTATGTAGGATGTGTAGTGTGTGTATGTCTGTATGTAGGATGTGTAGTGTGTGTATGTCTGTATGTAGGATGTGTAGTGTGTGTATGTCTGTATGTAGGATGTGTAGTGTGTGTATGTCTGTATGTAGGATGTGTAGTGTATGTCTGTATGTGTGTAGTGTATGTATGTATGTATGTAGGATGTGTAGTGTATGACTGTATGTAGGATGTGTAGTGTATGTATGTCTGTATGTAGGATGTGTAGTGTATGTATGTCTGTATGTAGGATGTGTAGTGTATGTATGTCTGTATGTAGGATGTGTAGTGTATGTATGTCTGTATGTAGGATGTGTAGTGTATGTATGTCTGTATGTAGGATGTGTAGTGTATGTATGTCTGTATGTAGGATGTGTAGTGTATGTATGTCTGTATGTAGGATGTGTAGTGTATGTATGTCTGTATGTAGGATGTGTAGTGTATGTATGTCTGTATGTAGGATGTGTAGTGTATGTCTGTCTGTATGTAGGATGTGTAGTGTATGTCTGTCTGTATGTAGGATGTGTAGTGTATGTCTGTCTGTATGTAGGATGTGTAGTGTCTGTCTGTATGTAGGATGTGTAGTGTATGTCTGTCTGTATGTAGGATGTGTAGTGTATGTATGTCTGTATGTAGGATGTGTAGTGTATGTATGTCTGTATGTAGGATGTGTAGTGTATGTATGTATGTAGGATGTGTAGTGTATGTATGTCTGTAGGATGTGTAGTGTATGTATGTATGTGTGTAGGATGTGTAGTGTATGTATGTCTGTGTGTAGGATGTGTAGTGTATGTAGGATGTGTAGTGTATGTATGTATGTATGTAGGATGTGTAGTGTATGTATGTCTGTATGTAGGATGTGTAGTGTATGTATGTCTGTATGTAGGATGTGTAGTGTATGTATGTCTGTATGTAGGATGTGTAGTGTATGTATGTCTGTATGTAGGATGTGTAGTGTATGTATGTCTGTAGGATGTGTAGTGTATGTATGTCTGTATGTAGGATGTGTAGTGTATGTATGTCTGTATGTAGGATGTGTAGTGTATGTATGTATGTAGGATGTGTAGTGTATGTATGTATGTAGGATGTGTAGTGTATGTATGTATGTAGGATGTGTAGTGTATGTATGTCTGTATGTATGTAGGATGTGTAGTGTATGTATGTCTGTATGTATGTAGGATGTGTAGTGTATGTCTGTATGTAGGATGTGTAGTGTATGTATGTATGTAGGATGTGTAGTGTATGTATGTATGTATGTAGGATGTGTAGTGTATGTATGTATGTATGTAGGATGTGTAGTGTATGTATGTCTGTATGTAGGATGTGTAGTGTATGTATGTCTGTATGTAGGATGTGTAGTGTATGTATGTCTGTATGTAGGATGTGTAGTGTATGTATGTCTGTATGTAGGATGTGTAGTGTATGTATGTATGTAGGATGTGTAGTGTATAATGAATGTATGATGTGCGTATACTGAATGACTGTATGTATGTAGGATGTGTAGTGTATGTATGTCTGTAGGATGTGTAGTGTATGTATGTATGTATGTAGGATGTGTAGTGTATGTATGTCTGTATGTAGGATGTGTAGTGTATGTAGGATGTGTAGTGTATGTATGTATGTAGGATGTGTAGTGTATGTCTGTATGTAGGATGTGTAGTGTATGTATGTCTGTATGTAGGATGTGTAGTGTATGTATGTCTGTAGGATGTGTAGTGTATGTATGTCTGTATGTAGGATGTGTAGTGTATGTATGTCTGTATGTAGGATGTGTAGTGTATGTATGTATGTAGGATGTGTAGTGTATGTATGTCTGTATGTAGGATGTGTAGTGTATGTATGTCTGTATGTAGGATGTGTAGTGTATGTATGTCTGTATGTAGGATGTGTAGTGTATGTAGGATGTGTAGTGTATGACTGTATGTAGGATGTGTAGTGTATGTATGTCTGTATGTAGGATGTGTAGTGTATGTAGGATGTGTAGTGTATGTAGGATGTGTAGTGTATGTATGTATGTATGTAGGATGTGTATGTATGTATGTAGGATGTGTAGTGTATGTATGTAGGATGTGTAGTGTATGTATGTATGTCTGTATGTAGGATGTGTAGTGTATGTAGGATGTGTAGTGTATGTATGTCTGTATGTAGGATGTGTAGTGTATGTATGTCTGTATGTAGGATGTGTAGTGTATGTATGTCTGTATGTAGGATGTGTAGTGTATGTAGGATGTGTAGTGTATGACTGTATGTAGGATGTGTAGTGTATGTATGTCTGTATGTAGGATGTGTAGTGTATGTAGGATGTGTAGTGTATGTAGGATGTGTAGTGTATGTATGTATGTAGGATGTGTATGTATGTATGTAGGATGTGTAGTGTATGTAGGATGTGTAGTGTATGTATGTATGTAGGATGTGTAGTGTATGTATGTAGGATGTGTAGTGTATGTATGTCTGTATGTATGTAGGATGTGTAGTGTATGTATGTATGTAGGATGTGTAGTGTATGTATGTAGGATGTGTAGTGTATGTATGTATGTAGGATGTGTATGTATGTATGTATGTAGGATGTGTATGTATGTATGTAGGATGTGTAGTGTATGTATGTATGTATGTAGGATGTGTAGTGTATGTAGGATGTGTAGTGTATGACTGTATGTAGGATGTGTAGTGTATGTATGTAGGATGTGTAGTGTATGTATGT
This sequence comes from Dendropsophus ebraccatus, assembly GCA_027789725.1. NCBI lineage: Eukaryota > Metazoa > Chordata > Amphibia > Anura > Hylidae > Dendropsophus > Dendropsophus ebraccatus. Next base: position 10,479,845 of record JAQFWZ010000009.1, on the reverse strand, counting down.
ATGTATGTAGGATGTGTAGTGTATGTATGTCTGTATGTAGGATGTGTAGTGTATGTATGTCTGTATGTAGGATGTGTAGTGTATGTATGTATGTATGTAGGATGTGTAGTGTATGTATGTATGTAGGATGTGTAGTGTATGTAGGATGTGTAGTGTATGTATGTAGGATGTGTAGTGTATAATGAATGTATGATGTGCGTATACTGAATGACTGTATGTATGTAGGATGTGTAGTGTATGTATGTCTGTAGGATGTGTAGTGTATGTATGTATGTATGTAGGATGTGTAGTGTATGTATGTCTGTATGTAGGATGTGTAGTGTATGTAGGATGTGTAGTGTATGTAGGATGTGTAGTGTATGTATGTATGTAGGATGTGTAGTGTATGTATGTCTGTATGTAGGATGTGTAGTGTATGTCTGTATGTAGGATGTGTAGTGTATGTATGTCTGTATGTAGGATGTGTAGTGTATGTATGTCTGTAGGATGTGTAGTGTATGTATGTCTGTATGTAGGATGTGTAGTGTATGTATGTAGGATGTGTAGTGTATGTCTGTATGTAGGATGTGTAGTGTATGTATGTAGGATGTGTAGTGTATGTATGTCTGTATGTAGGATGTGTAGTGTATGTATGTCTGTATGTAGGATGTGTAGTGTATGTATGTCTGTATGTAGGATGTGTAGTGTATGTAGGATGTGTAGTGTATGACTGTATGTAGGATGTGTAGTGTATGTATGTCTGTATGTAGGATGTGTAGTGTATGTAGGATGTGTAGTGTATGTAGGATGTGTAGTGTATGTATGTATGTAGGATGTGTAGTGTATGTATGTAGGATGTGTAGTGTATGTATGTCTGTATGTATGTAGGATGTGTAGTGTATGTATGTATGTAGGATGTGTAGTGTATGTATGTAGGATGTGTAGTGTATGTATGTATGTAGGATGTGTAGTGTATGTATGTATGTAGGATGTGTATGTATGTATGTAGGATGTGTAGTGTATGTATGTATGTATGTAGGATGTGTAGTGTATGTAGGATGTGTAGTGTATGTAGGATGTGTAGTGTATGTAGGATGTGTAGTGTATGTAGGATGTGTAGTGTATGTAGGATGTGTAGTGTATGTATGTCTGTATGTAGGATGTGTAGTGTATGTATGTCTGTATGTATGTAGGATGTGTAGTGTATGTATGTCTGTATGTAGGATGTGTAGTGTATGTATGTCTGTATGTAGGATGTGTAGTGTATGTATGTCTGTATGTAGGATGTGTAGTGTATGTATGTCTGTATGTAGGATGTGTAGTGTATGTATGTCTGTATGTAGGATGTGTAGTGTATGTCTGTCTGTATGTAGGATGTGTAGTGTATGTATGTCTGTATGTAGGATGTGTAGTGTATGTATGTCTGTATGTAGGATGTGTAGTGTATGTATGTCTGTATGTAGGATGTGTAGTGTATGTATGTCTGTATGTAGGATGTGTAGTGTATGTATGTCTGTATGTAGGATGTGTAGTGTATGTATGTCTGTATGTAGGATGTGTAGTGTATGTATGTCTGTATGTAGGATGTGTAGTGTATGTATGTCTGTATGTAGGATGTGTAGTGTATGTATGTCTGTATGTAGGATGTGTAGTGTATGTATGTCTGTATGTAGGATGTGTAGTGTATGTATGTCTGTATGTAGGATGTGTAGTGTATGTATGTCTGTATGTAGGATGTGTAGTGTATGTATGTCTGTATGTAGGATGTGTAGTGTATGTATGTCTGTATGTAGGATGTGTAGTGTATGTATGTCTGTATGTAGGATGTGTAGTGTATGTATGTCTGTATGTAGGATGTGTAGTGTATGTATGTCTGTATGTAGGATGTGTAGTGTATGTATGTCTGTATGTATGTAGGATGTGTAGTGTATGTATGTCTGTATGTAGGATGTGTAGTGTATGTATGTCTGTATGTATGTAGGATGTGTAGTGTATGTATGTCTGTATGTATGTAGGATGTGTAGTGTATGTATGTCTGTATGTAGGATGTGTAGTGTATGTCTGTATGTATGTAGGATTTGTAGTGTATGTATGTAGGATGTGTAGTGTATGTATGTATGTAGGATGTGTAGTGTATGTATGTATGTATGTAGGATGTGTAGTGTATGTCTGTCTGTATGTAGGATGTGTAGTGTATGTCTGTCTGTATGTAGGATGTGTAGTGTATGTCTGTCTGTATGTAGGATGTGTAGTGTAGACACTGGGGTGAGATAATCTGCAGATCTTGTGGGGTCCCGGTATACAGTGATCAGTAGGAAGGAGAACTATGTGTGGGGGGTGCAGCCTGTCTGCTCCGCTCCCACAGAAGAGCTGCCGTAAAGCAAACTGCTGAAAACCTTCCTGCTGGCTATGATAGAAAGGAGTCAGATGAGACAGGACATGGCAGCTCGCTGTGTATGGCCCCCACAGACCGGTCATGTGACCCCTGTGCACCCCCAATAGAGTCCACAATGGTATCAGGACTGGAGAAGGTACCTGGTGTGATGGGTGACGTTCTCCCTCATGTGGGCGTCACTTACCTGTGGAGGAGACAAGGGGGCGGGGGAGATGAGCGAACCTGGAGCATGCTGGAGTCTATCCGAACCCGAGCATTCGGCATAGCGGGGGCTGCTGATGAAGTTCAGCCGCCCCCGCTATGCCGAATGCTCGAGGGTCGCTCATCTCTAGTTCTGTTATGCTGGAGACCTTGTATCCTGACCACCTACCCAACCATTGTACACACCACGTCCCCCTATTCATGGCAGCGGATAATGCCCTGGGGGCCGCACTGCAGACAGGGCTATGGGGTCCGAAGGGGCCGCACTGCAGACGGGGCTATGGGGTCCGGGGGGGACCGCACTGCAGACAGGGCTATGGGGTCCGGGGGGCCACACTGCAGACAGGGCTATGGGGTCCGAAGTAGCCGCACTGCAGACAGGGCTATGGGGTCCAGGGGGGCCGCACTGCAAACATGGCTATGGGGTCCGGGGGGCCGCACTGCAGACGGGGCTATGGGGTCCGAAGTAGCCGCACTGCAGACAGGGCTATGGGGTCCAGGGGGGCCGCACTGCAAACATGGCTATGGGGTCCGGGGGGCCGCACTGCAGACGGGGCTATGGGGTCCGGGGGGGTCGCACTGCAGACAGGGCTATGGGGTCCGAAGGGGCCGCACTGCAGACAGGGCTATGGGGTCTGAAGGGGCCACACTGCAGACAGGGCTATGGGGTCCGAAGGGGCCACACTGCAGACGGGGCTATGGGGTCCGGGGGGGGGGGGCCGCACTGCAGTAGTGATGTCACGATACCAGAATTTTGACTTTAATACCAATACTAGATTTTTTATTTCGATATAATGCCCCCTAGACAGCGAATATAATAACCCCACCCTCCAACTCTTTTGACGCTGTTAAGGTCTTCAGGTCTGCACTATTACGGTGACACCGGTTTATTTTTTTATTTTATTTTTTACTGCAGTTTTATTTGGTATCACGTTTGTATATATGTGACCCTTTTGATCACTTTTTAATGAATTTTTGGGGGGGATGTGAGGTGATCAAAAATCAGCAAATTGGTACTTGTTTTTTTTTAGTGATTACATTGTTTAATGTGCGAGACCAGGAATGTGATAATTTTATAGTTTGGGCAATAACACTTCAACTATCAGGCTATGCTGGGGCTGTAGTCTAGTAATATTTCAGCTATCAGGCTATGCTGGGGGCTGTAGTCTAGTAACATTTCAGCTATCAGGCTATGCTGGGGCTGTAGTCTAGTAATATTTCAACTATCAGGCTATGCTGGGGGCTGTAGTCTAGTAATATTTCAGCTATCAGGCTATGCTGGGGCTGTAGTCTAGTAACATTTCAGCTATCAGGCTATGCTGGGGGCTGTAGTCTAGTAATATTTCAGCTATCAGGCTATGCTGGGGCTGTAGTCTAGTAATATTTCATCTATCAGGCTATGCTGGGGGCTGTAGTCTAGTAACATTTCAGCTATCAGGCTATGCTGGGGGCTGTAGTCTAGTAACATTTCAGCTATCAGGCTATGCTGGGGGCTGTAGTCTAGTAACATTTCAGCTATCAGGCTATGCTGGGGGTAGTGACTATATTCAGGTTGTTTTGACTTGGACTCATATGTGTGAAGTGCACATATGGGAAATTAGCCAATCATTATCTGACTGCGTTCGGCCCATTAAAGCATCTTTCTATGCACCTAAATTGCATCTGATAGATTTACAGCCAGGATGTGTGCGCATGTTTAGGTGCATGTTCACACACAGTATTGTAAACTCCAGGAGGATCGCTGTGAGTGATAATCAATCCCTGTACAGTAGTAAAAAAATATGTTGGTGCTATATAAAGGATATAGTGTTGTGCCACAGTCACATGGCATCATTATGGTGACAATGTGCCAACATACCCAGCAGTAAACAGAGTCAATTTCCATTAGTGAGAATATTAGTACATTTATTATTTTTCTATTTAAACTTCAAGGGACTTACATGCAATGAGAAGTCAGATGAACATTGCTATTGCCTCATTATACTGGTTATGTACATAGATCTTTCTGCACACAGGAGTTTCCCCCAGCGGAAATCAGGGCTGGACACGAAGTACAGTATAAGAAAGTTCTGGTCACTCGGGTCCTATAGTTCTAATAAACAACTGAAGGACCCGAGAATTCAATAGCACTAAGAGATTTCCATCATATAACGAATGTGTACAGTGACAGAACAGTCCTCACTGTATGACAACCCACAGCAAGACAATGACAGCTAGTCTAATAATGCGGCACCCCACAACTTGTCTATGAATTCTATGTCTCAGCCTAAGAATACATTGCACAACCTTCCCCTAACCTGGAAAAAACGCCCATACAGCAACCAGGGGGTACAGACTATAACTCCCACAGCAGATGGCTGTACACACTGTAGGGAGCTGATGAAGCCTGCCAGGTCTGGACAGACAGGAAAGGGTTACTCTCCGGGCAGGTCAGTTCCTCAATGTAGCTTCTCACACCGGCTGCTGCTTTCCAGGAAGGAGAAGAGGCTGAGGTGGGACGGACTGCGGTGGGTCAAGGGTCATTAGCAGGGGGGGTCTGCTACACATAGTAGCCAACCCCACTGCTTCTGGAACGGATCAGGAGAGGTCAGATGCCGCTGTCAGGTGTGACAGCGGCATCTACAAAGATAGCCGGCACAAGCGATGGCTGTGCGGCTATAGCTTATCCCTGCAGTGAGCGGAGGGAGGGGGCCGGGTCAAGGAGGTGACCCCAGGGGGCAGGGGGCAGCACTCAGAGAACATGGCCGGCGCTCAGCTAGCCGCCAGCCGTGTTCTCTGCGCTATACCTTATGTTAACCTGCGTTATTAGGCAGCTTAACATAAAGTATCGATACCAGGAAAATTTTTTGCCCGAAATAGCGATAGTAGTATCGATTTTTCGGTGCATCGTGCATCCCTACACTGCAAACAGAGCTATGGGGTCCGAAGGGGCCGCACTGAAGACAGGGCTATGGGGTCCGGGGGGGGCCGCACTGCAGAGAGAGCTATGGGGTCCGAAGGGGCCGCACTGCAGATGGAGCTATGGGGTCCGAAGGGGCCGCACTGCAGACGGGGCTATGGGGTCCGGGGGGGGCCACACTGCAGACGGGGCTATGGGGTCCGAAGGGGCCGCACTGCAGACGGGGCTATGGGGTCCGAAGGGGCCGCACTGCAGACATGGCTATGGGGTCTGGGGGGGCCGCACTGCAGACAGGGCTATGGGGTCTGGGGGGCCGCACTGCAGACGGGGCTATGGGGTCCGGGGGGGCCGCACTGCAGAGAGAGCAATGGGGTTCGAAGGGGCCGCACTGCAGACATGGCTATGGGGTCTGGGGGGCCGCACTGCAGACAGGGCTATGGGGTCTGGGGGGCCGCACTGCAGACAGGGCTATGGGGTCCGGGGGGGCCGCACTGCAGACAGGGCTATGGGGTCTGGGGGGCCGCACTGCAGACAGGGCTATGGGGTCCGAAGTGGCCGCACTGCAGACGGAGCTATGGGGTCCGGGGGGGGGGGGGGGGGGGGCGCACTGCAGACAGAGCTATGGGGTCCGGGGGGGGGGGGGGGGGGGGGGGCGCACTGCAGACAGAGCTATGGGGTCCGGGGGGGGGGGGGGGGCGCACTGCAGACGGAGCTATGGGGTCCGAAGGGGTCGCACTGCAGACGGAGCTATGGGGTCCGAAGGGGCCGCACTGCAGACGGAGCTATGGGGTCCGGGGGGCCGCACTGCAGACGGAGCTATGGGGTCCGAAGGGGTCGCACTGCAGACGGAGCTATGGGGTCCGGGGGGCCGCACTGCAGACGGAGCTATGGGGTCCGAAGGGGCCGCACTGCAGACGGGGCTATGGGGTCCGAAGGGGCCGCACTGCAGACAGGGCTATGGGGTCCGGGGGGCCACACTGCAGAGAGAGCTATGGAGTCCGGGGGGGGGCCACACTGCAGACAGAGCTATGGGGTCCGAAGGGGCCGCACTGCAGACAGGGCTATGGGGTCCGGGGGGGCCGCACTGTAGACAGGGCTATGGGGTCCGGGGGGGCCGCACTGCAGACAGGGCTATGGGGTCCGGGGGGCCGCACTGTAGACAGGGCTATGGGGTCCGAAGGGGCTGCACTGCAGACATTGTGCAGAGATGTAGCCGCACATCACAGGGCTCTGGGGTCTATACTCAGGGGGACACATCACAGGGCTATGGTGTCCAGGGGGGGCCGCACTGCAGACAGGGCTATGGGGTCCGGGGGGGGGGTCGCTCTGCAGACAGGGATATGGGGTCCAGGGGGGGGGTCGCACTGCAGACAGGGCTATGGGGTCCGGGGGGGGGGGGGGGGGGGGGGGTCGCACTGCAGACAGGGATATGGGGTCCGGGGGGGGGGGGGTGGTCGCACTGCAGACAGGGATATGGGGTCCAGGGGGGGGGGTCTATGGGGTCCACATCAGTGGTCTGGGGTCTATACTCAGGGGGACACATCACAGGTCTCTGGGGTCTATACTCAGGGGGACACATCACAGGGCTCTGAGGTCCGGGGGGGGCTGATGGCAGTAGGTCTGGTTGTGCATGTACTGCTGTATTCCTGCTCCGCTGCCTCTGACAGCGATATTCTCCTCTTGCAGTGATGAACGTCATCACAGTTGATGATTATAAGAATACGTATTGGCCAAAACTGGAGAGCGCCATTGATCAGCTGCTGACCCAGAGCCCGGGGGACTATATCCCCATCTCCTACGAGCAGATTTACAGGTAACGTGTGAGGGTCAGGTGACCCGGGAGCCTCCGCCTGCTGCAGCATCTCCCCTCATCTGTGTCTGATCCTCTTACAGCTGTGTGTACAAGTGTGTGTGCCAGCAACACTCCGAGCAGATGTACAGCGACCTCATGTGCAAGATCACCTGTCACCTGGAGAAGGTGTCCCTGGAGCTGCAGGTAAGTCCCAGCAGTCAGTGCTGTCACCGCTGATCACTAGTGATGGATAGGCTGTATTCTCAGTGATGTCACCGCTGATCTCTAGTGATGGATAGGCTGTATTCTCAGTGATGTCACCGCTGATCTCTACGGATGGATAGGCTGTATTCTCAGTGATGTCACTGCTGATCTCTAGTGATGGATAGGCTGTTTTCTCAGTGATGTCACTGATCTCTAGTGATGGATAGGCTGTATTCTCAGTGATGTCACCGCTGATCTCTAGTGATGGATAGGCTGTATTCTCAGTGATGTCACCGCTGATCTCTAGTGATGGATAGGCTGTATTCTCAGTGATGTCACCGCTGATCTCTAGTGATGGATAGGCTGTATTCTCAGTGATGTCACCGCTGATCTCTAGTGATGGATAGGCTGTATTCTCAGTGATGTCACTGATCTCTAGTGATGGATAGGCTGTATTCTCAGTGATGTCACCGCTGATCTCTAGTGATGGATAGGCTGTATTCTCAGTGATGTCACCGCTGATCTCTAGTGATGGATAGGCTGTATTCTCAGTGATGTCACCGCTGATCTCTAGTGATGGATAGGCTGTATTCTCAGTGATGTCACCGCTGATCTCTAGTGATGGATAGGCTGTATTCTCAGTGATGTCACCGCTGATCTCTAGTGATGGATAGGCTGTATTCTCAGTGATGTCACCGCTGATCTCTAGTGATGGATAGGCTGTATTCTCAGTGATGTCACCGCTGATCTCTAGTGATGGATAGGCTGTATTCTCAGTGATGTCACCGCTGATCTCTAGTGATGGATAGGCTGTATTCTCAGTGATGTCACCGCTGATCTCTAGTGATGGATAGGCTGTATTCTCAGTGATGTCACCGCTGATCTCTAGTGATGGATAGGCTGTATTCTCAGTGATGTCACCGCTGATCTCTAGTGATGGATAGGCTGTATTCTCAGTGATGTCACCGCTGATCTCTAGTGATGGATAGGCTGTATTCTCAGTGATGTCACCGCTGATCTCTAGTGATGGATAGGCTGTATTCTCAGTGATGTCACCGCTGATCTCTAGTGATGGATAGGCTGTATTCTCAGTGATGTCACCGCTGATCTCTAGTGATGGATAGGCTGTATTCTCAGTGATGTCACCGCTGATCTCTAGTGATGGATAGGCTGTATTCTCAGTGATGTCACCGCTGATCTCTAGTGATGGATAGGCTGTATTCTCAGTGATGTCACCGCTGATCTCTAGTGATGGATAGGCTGTATTCTCAGTGATGTCACCGCTGATCTCTAGTGATGGATAGGCTGTATTCTCAGTGATGTCACCGCTGATCTCTAGTGATGGATAGGCTGTATTCTCAGTGATGTCACCGCTGATCTCTAGTGATGGATAGGCTGTATTCTCAGTGATGTCACCGCTGATCTCTAGTGATGGATAGGCTGTATTCTCAGTGATGTCACCGCTGATCTCTAGTGATGGATAGGCTGTATTCTCAGTGATGTCACCGCTGATCTCTAGTGATGGATAGGCTGTATTCTCAGTGATGTCACCGCTGATCTCTAGTGATGGATAGGCTGTATTCTCTGTGATGTCACTGATCTCTAGTGATGGATAGGCTGTATTCTCAGTGATGTCACTGATCTCTAGTGATGAATAGGCTGTATTCTCAGTGATGTCACCGCTGATCTCTAGTGATGGATAGGCTGTATTCTCAGTGATGTCACTGATCTGTAGGGATGGATAGGCTGTATTCTCAGTGATGTCACCGCTGATCTCTAGTGATGGATAGGCTGTATTCTCCACAGTAACTCTTTCCTCCCTGTGTTGCAGGTGACATCTCCTGAGCAATATATAGAGAAGTTTAACCTTGCCCTGAGCCAGTATATGGGGGCCCTGCACAGCATAGTCCCCCTGTTTATCTATATGGTAAGTCCTATATGTACCTTGCTGGTGTAGTGTATGATTGTCCTGTGTCTGTGAGATGATGGGGGGGCTCGCCCTGCTGAGATGTTTGGGGGCCATGCAGCCCCAGCCCATGTCTGTGCTCATTCTGTTGTCTGATTTTCCCAGAACAAGTTTTATATAGAAACCAAACTGAACAGAGACCTGAAGGACGACCTCATCCAGCTGTTTACCGAGCACGTCGCCGAGAAGCACATCTACAGCCTGATGCGTAAGTAACAAGGGCGCCCGTTACTGGACTGGACAGTCCTGCCCATCATCATCAGGGGTCATTACTGGACTAGACAGTCCTGCTGCTCCTCATGATCAGGGGTCATTACTGGACTAGACAGTCCTGCTCCTCCTCATGATCAGTGGGCCGTTACTGGAAATCAGTCGGTTCTTCATCATTATCCTCAGGGGGTCATTGCTGGATACCTGTCCCCGGGGTAATAACTTCTGCCCCTTTCTTCCAGCCCTGTTATTGGAGGCACAGTCCACACCGTTCCAGATCACTCCCTCGACCATGGCGAGCATTGTGAAGGGGCTGTACACGCTGAGGCCAGGTAACTACAAGCCATTGTATACCCTGTACCACCACTGTCCAGTATGGCAGTGATTCTCAGACTGTGAGGCGCCCCCTAGTTGTTGGTGAAGCTCAGCTGGGGGGGAGGCAGTTTATACACATAAGTTGTGATTATAAATTCTGTCTCAGCTGCAACAATCTCGGGATTAGGAATATTAGTGACTCATTTTTTACTTATTTTAATGTTATACAGAAAATAGGAGATAAGTGAAGGGTAGTCTGAGCAACAGTTTTTATTTTTGCATGGACTCCACAATAGATGGTGAGGCCCGGGCCTCCTCTTGGCCAGCCTGGTGAGGCCCGGGCCTCCTCTTGGCCAGCCTGGTGAGGCCCGGGCCTCCTCTTGGCCAGCCTGGTGAGGCCCGGGCCTCCTCTTGGCCAGCCGGTCTAGTTATCTCCATTATTATCTCTCCATCTCTTTCAGAATGGGTCCAGCTCGCTCCAGCGCTTTTCTCCAAGTTCATCCCTAATATTCTGCCCCCGGCCATGGAGTCGGAGCTGCAGGACTACGCCGCACAGGACCAGAAGCTTCAGCGAGACCTCATGCAAAATGGATTCAACAGGTCAGTGAGCACATGAGCGACAATGATGACATCATCAGATCCCTGACAGTCACTGGGATTGGTGGCCACAAAGGAGCCTGGTTGTGAATAAAGTTTTGAGATGATGATGATGATGATAGGAGTGCAGGGGGTGGGGATGCTATGAGGGGTTATGGGTGCAGACATTTGGGAGGAACTGACTGAGGAAACCCCTCCTATAAGGATAATTGTGGGGGCGCTGCTGTGTTCACTGTAACATCACCACCTATTGTTTCCTCTCTCCTCAGAGGTGACCAGTCGCGGAAAAGAGCGGGAGATGAGTTGTCATACAGTAAGTATTCTATGTGCTCAGCTGGATCCTGGCTGCTGCTCCTGAGAGGGGTTTCTTTAGTGCCTCCCCGCCATTTCCTGAGCAATGAATTACAGTGCAGCGCCATTCACTAGAATATTCACTGGCACTGGGTGGGGACACACAGTGATGGCATGAGAGCTGGGGGAGGGTGGAGGAGTGAGGGTAAATGGGGAGGAGTGAAGGTACATGGGGGGAGGGGGAGTGAGGGTGAATGGGGCAGGAGAAGTGAGAGCAGCAGGGGAGGGGCAGGGTGGAGAAATGAGGGAAAATGGAGGAGCAATGGTGAGGGCAGAGGGAGGGAGGGAGGAGTAAGGGCCCTATTCCACAGGAGTCATAATCGTCCCGATTCGTCCGATTTTTTGCTCCGTGGAATAGAGAGAATGATTAGCGTGTCATCGGCTGATCGTTTATTTAGGTTCAGACCTAAAATCGTCGTTTGCCACCAGCGCATCACTACGGTTGAATAGCGGTGCGTGGCGACCGACGATTTCCGCAGAACCATACATTACCTGTCCAGGCCAATCACTGGCTGGAAACGCTGCGGCCAGTGATTGGCTGAGCGGTCTGTCAGTTCAGACAGCTCCGCTCCGAAGCCGATGCTGCCGCGCAGGATCGGAAGAAGACCTGTGGCCCGGACAGGTAATGTATGAAGCAAGGGCTGCAAGGACATCGGTAATGATGTCCCTGCAGCCCTTGTTTCACGATCATCGGGGCCGTGGAATAGACCCAGTAAACAAGCGCCGATCTAGCAGATCGCCGCTCATTTACATTGTTGCTCGGCCCGTGGAATAGTTCCCTAAGGGGAAATGGAGATAGGAGAAGCAGTGAGGGCAGAGGGGGGGGGAGAGGCATAGGGAGGGAGAGTAACAGAAAAAGGCAAAGGAGCAGACTGGGAGAGGAGGGGGGGGCAGCAGGTGCAGATTGGTGGAGACTTATTATAACTAGTGCAGGTAGATACTGGTAGAGCCGTCCTCTGGAGCCAATCAGGTTGCAGCTTTCATTCTCTGTATTGTGTTTGAGTGCTTTCTCTATATAGTAGTGATTATGTCTCCTCACTGTCGCCTCCTTGTGTTTTCTAGATGGTTCGTGCAGCAGTTCTCAGAGTTACAGATAAGGTGGCCTCTCCTCCTCCTGCTCTGGCAGTGGCGCCATCTAGTGGACTGAGTGTTGAGGCTTCTGTGGAGCCATGTGGACTTTTCACAAGCTGCGTGCTCTCCTGGCTGTATATACATAGGAATATATATATATATTTTTTTGTTTTAAAGAAGACTTGAACTCTTGCTGCTAACAGAAGGCTGATAGACTGTGAGCCGCCACCTCCGCGCTCCTTGCTCCCGATCCCCCGGCTCACTTCAGCTGCTTTTTCATTTGTATAAAAATTGTAAAAAAGGAAAAGAGAGAACCGTGACCCCCGAGCCGTGGTGTGTTCTTGCTCTGCTGCTCCCCTTTGTTCTCCTGTGTTCCCTGTGACTCGGAATCCTTCCCCCCCAATCTTTTGTGGCTCGGGCCCTGGCAATTTATGTGATCCTCTTCCCGGTTCTCAATGCGTTTTTGGCTGCGATTGATCAGGTTCAGTATTTATAACATTGTTTTCCTTTCCTTGGACCAAAATTAAACTGACTTATTCATCGTGTGGAGCAGCGGTCATCTGTCGGCAGTAACAGAGGAAGCCGCGTGACAGCCCTCGGAGCTGTCCCTATGTGTCTGCAGCTACAGCAGAGGACAGGCTACACCTCGACCCATAATGCCAGATGGACTTTATGTGAAATTTGACACCATTTTTAAAGTGTAACTATCATTTATAAAAAACTTCTGACATGTCATAGTGCGAGTGCTGAGACCCCCACCGATTGCTAGAACGAAGGGGCAGACTCGCTCTGCTTTAAACTTGTGGAACGTCCAGTAGAAGGAATAGCCGGACGTTTTATAGGTTTCCAATTTAATTCTGCTCGTTTTTAGCAGTTACAGCAGAGATGAAGGAGAAGAGCAGATCTGCCCTTCGTCCTAGTGATTGGCAGGGGTCTTAGCTCCCGGACCCCGACCGATGCAAACTTCTGACATGTCAGAAGTTTTTTAATTGGTAGTTAGGTTCCTATTAGACTAAGTGATTTTTAACGATAAAACGATCGCAAACGCAAGAGTTTTTCGTTACCCTGAAAACATTCACCATATTACACAGAACAATGGCTGTTACTACGATTTTTTACTCCATCTGATCCCAACAAGTGAAGAAACGATGTGGAATTACAGTGAACGATTAACAGTGATTTTTGGGTCGGCACCAAACGAACGAAGAATGATATTTCGTTGGACGTTTGATCGCTGCTGGTGTTTACATGAAACAATTATTGCGTAAATTTGAACAATATAATGATAATTTGCATTGTAATCGTCCTGCCCTTATACGTTAAGATCTCTGCTTGCTGTCAGACAATGGAAACAACACCCAGCCGGCCCCATCCTTTCTGCACATTTGGGGGGCGAGGGGGGTTTCAACAAATGTTCCATGGTGGACAATGATAAACCGCACCAGAGCCCAATCTCTCTCCCGGATATAGTGAGTGCTTATACTGATACATTGTAACAACCCTCAGCTGTGTAAGCGAGGCACAAATCTCTCCATTCAGCAATCAGAGATCTTGACCCCGGGGGTCTGTTTGGTCACTGTGACTAAAGTTTTGTTCAGACTCAGCAGATTGCCTTCTGACCATAGATGTGAACGCCGCCTTTCTTGCCACGGGTTCAGATTTTTACAGGACCTCAACCTACAGGCTGTTCGTTTCATTGGTTTATTGTGCTGCTTCTGAGACAAGAACACGGAGCAGGAAATCCCCCCCTCAGATAACCGCTGGCCACTGTGGGACATCCCGGTGATTTTGCTGCTTTGGATCATGGAAGTGACTGTTGCTCGGTGTGATGGTAATGTGCATGTGGCCCAGCATACGGGGACACGTGAAATCTGCCGGTGTCTTACCCTCCACCTCACCTGTGGCTGCCGTCATCTATGTGCAAGGGGTGTACAGTATAGGACATTTACCAGTGTGGACACTTCTGAGGAAGTCTGATGGGGCGGTGATCACCCTCCCGGTGTGCATTAAACATCGGGATCACATGGCTGATGGGGGGGGATGTAGTTTGTAGCTGCTATACAGCGGGCACCACTTGCTGCACGTTCTATCTAGGAAGGAAGTGTGCATCCAATATGTCCTCCACTCAAAGATTTTATAAATTAAATATAAAATGTTTTTAAAACGGAAAGAAGTGTGATCTATACATTATTGGGTAGGATCCAAAGATCCCGGAAGGATTCCTTAAAAAAAAAAAATGATTTAAATCATTGAAATGCCACCAAAGCACCGACCTACAAGGTTCATATGAAACGGCATTTACTGCAGCAAAGTAAACCTAGAAGATGGGAGACTTTATCTTAGCAGACTTCTGTGTGCACTGATTCTGCTGCTGTAAGGACAGAAACAATCCCAACCTTCACCACAAGAGGGCAGCACAGGCCGGAGCAAAGAGACTGAAGAGTTCAATGAGAAATTTGGAGCACATACAAGAGGTGCTTCTGGTATCAGTCACATAAAGGCCGAGTGATCTGAATCGAGCATACTCCTCATTAGTTATAGTGGAGCTGTAGATGCTATAGAGGAGCTGTAGGTGTAATGGAGGAGATGGAGATGTTATGGAGGAGCTGTAGGGTTATGGGTAGATGTGATGGAGGAGATGTAGATGTAATGGAGGAGATGTAGATGTAGATGCTATGGAGGAGCTGTAGATGTGATGGAGGAGATGTAGGGTTATGGAGGAGATGTAGATGTGATAGAGAAGATGTAGCGTTATGGAGGAGCTGTAGATGTGATAGAGAAGATGTAGCGTTATGGAGGAGATGTAGATTTGATGGAGGAGATGTAGATGTTATGGGGGAGATGTAGATTTGATGGAGGAGATGTAGATGTTATGGAGGAGATGTAGCGTTATGGAGGAGATGTAGATGTGATGGAGGAGCTATAGATGTGATGGAGGAGATGTAGGTGTTATGGAGGAGATGTAGATGTTATGTGATGGAGGAGATGTAGATGTGATGGAGGAGATGTAGGGTTATGGAGGAGCTATAGATGTGATGGAGGAGATGTAGGTGTTATGGAGGAGATGTAGATGTTATGGAGGAGCTGTAGATGTAGCGTTATGGAGGAGCTGTAGATGTAGCGTTATGGAGGAGATGTAGATGTGATGGAGGAGATGTAGGGTTATGGAGGAGATGTAGATGTTATGGAGGAGCTGTAGATGTGATGGAGGAGATGTAGATGTGATGGAGGAGATGTAGATGTTATGGAGGAGCTGTAGATGTAGATGTTATGGAGGAGATGTAGATGTAGATGTTATGGAGGAGATGTAGATGTTATGGAGGAGATGTAGATGTGATGGAGGAGCTGTAGAGTTATGGAGGAGATGGAGATGTAGATGTGATGGAGGAGCTGTAGCGTTATGGAGAAGCCATGGATGTTTTTAGTGTTGGGAGAGTTGGGGTACGGTCTCCATAGCTCTGGACAGTAATATCCTCATCTTGGTCTATATGCACTTATCACATTGCTTCCAGAAAACATCCCAGGAGTCAGGAAGATTCTTCTCATCCCTGATCTCTGACAGCCAGTGAGAATGTGCGCAGTAAAGGGCGGCCGCCGCCATCTATCCAGTCTTGGGTTTCAGCCGCCGCATTGAGTGGATGATAATGGGCAGCGATTTGCATGAGAAGTCGCCGCTATCGCCTCCAGCATCAGATCCAGCACTGACCTGCTGCCAAATACAGGACGCTAATTACGGGCAATGTACTGGTAATTGTAGCTGTATAGCCGGGGTCAGATAACACTGCCCCCCCCACACATATGTCCTGTGCCAGGACGGGTACTGACCCATAGGCTGATATCGTTTAACCCCTGCTATGCTGGTGGTGATCCCTGTATTCAGCTACATGAAGGCTGTGGACTTGAGAAATGGTGCAGGTCCTCACATCTCACCCTGTCACCTCTCTGACCCCTGAACAGATGGAGCGACGATAGACCGGTCATGAGGCCCTGAGCTGTTCATACAGATGGAGCGGCCATAGACCGTTGATGACCCCTGAACCCGTGACACAGGTGGAGCCACCGTACACTGGTGATGATCCCTGAACCCGTCATACAGATGAAGCGACCATAGACAGGTGATGACCCCTCAACCCGTCATACAGATGAAGCGACCATAGACTGGTAATGACCCCTCAACCCGTCATACAGATGGAGCAACCATAGACTGGTAATGACCCCTGAACCCGTCATACAGATGAAGCAACCATAGACAGGTGATGACCCCTGAACCCGTCATACAAATGGAGTGACCATAGACTGGTGATGACTCCTGAACCCATGATATAGATGGAGCGACTATAGACCGGTGATGATCCCTGAACCCGCCTTACAGATGGAGTGACCATAGACTGGTAATGACCCCTCAACCCGTCATACAGATGGAGCAACCATAGACTGGTAATGACCCCTAAACCCTTTATTTAGATGGAGCGACCATAGACAGGTGATGACCCCTGAACCCGTCATACAGATGGAGCGACCATAGACTGGTGATGACTCCTGAACCCATGATATAGATGGAGCGACTATAGACTGGTGATGATCCCTGAACCCTTCATACAGATGGAACGACCATAGACCGGTGATGATCCCTGAACCCTTCATACAGATGGAGCGACCATAGACCGGTGATGATCCCTGAACCCGCCTTACAGATGGAGCGACCATAGACCGGTGATGACCCCTGAACCCTTGATACAGATGGAGCGACCATAGACCGGTGATGATCCCTGAACCCGCCTTACAGATGGAGTGACCATAGACTGATAATGACCCCTAAACCCTTTATTCAGATGGAGCAGCCATAGACAAGTGATGATCCCTGAACCCTTCATACAGATGGAGCGACCATAGACTGGTGATGACCCCTAAACTCGCCTTACAGATGGAGCGACCATAGACCAGTGATTAGGTCCTGAACCTGTCATACAGATAGAGCGACCACAGACCAGCAATGATCTGCTGAACCAACCAATTAGATGGTACTACAATAGACCAACATGTCTGACCCCACAATTCTTCTACCTCCGGGTAGGAAAGTTTATGACAACAAAAATTTAGTAAGCTGGCCCTTCCTACTTCAGTCCTTATTTTCCAGTTTAATAATAATATGATAATAATTTCTTGGGTCATTCTCATTCGTATTTCGTTCTTATTTTCTAGGTCATTCTTATACATCTTTGGCATTTCGTGTCCTGCATGCAGCTGCTCTGCAACAGACAGTGAAGGTAGGGGACAATGGTGGCCAGCTAAGAAGAAGCCCAGCTGCATACCCTGGCGTTCTGTTCGGCAGGCAGGCTTCCAAACAAAAACTTTGCTAGGACTTTGCTTTAGGGGAGGCTTTTGATTTAGGAATTCAGCAAATAACCTCTTCTAGGTCTTATTTCCAGGGCTGTTGCCCCCTCAGGGGCAGATTCCCTGATCTCATGCCCCCCTTTACTCCTCGGAGCGGCTGTAGTGCTGCTGAGCGAGGATCCGGCGCTCCCATCCAGGGTGCAACGTCCTCCACATCAGACTTAATGCCGCTAAATGCTGTTATTGTCTGTAATCTCTTTATGGGACGAGGAATTAGACGCTGGATGATGATGTTTAGGAAAAGCTTCCTGCAAATCTGACAAATCCTCCGCTATCTGCTGCTGCAGGATGAGCTGTGCTGCCAGGGGGAGGAGGGCGCGATGATCTGCAGGACACCACCCCCGGGAGATGATGGGAGTGCTGGTCACTTGTCTTCATTACCCCAATGTTGTGTAACCTGTGGTCTGAGGAGCTGACAATCAGCAGGGGACGGACCCTGTAGGGATCTATATACTGTATAATACAGATGTCACCTGCATCATAGAACAAGAGAGAGGAGACCACCGCAGACCCCAGGAGCATCAGTATATAACCTGGGCTGTCCATGAGATGACCCGGGTGTATGGGGGGAGTGGCATCACATCCTTATATCCTATATACTGGGGGGGGGAGTGGCATCACATCCTTATATCCTATATACTGGGGGGGGGAGTGGCATCACATCCTTATATCCTATATACTGGGGGGGGGGGGGAGTGGCATCACATCCTTATATCCAATATACTGGGGGGGGGGGGAGTGGCATCACATCCTTACATCCAATATACTGGGGGGGGGGGGGGTGGCATCACATCCTTATATCCTATATACTGGGGGGGGGGGGGGGGATGGGGGCATCACAACCTTATATCCCATAAACCCGGGGGGGGGGGGATGGGGGCAGTGACATCATATCCTTATACTGGGGGGGGGGGCAGTGGCATCATGTCCTTATATCCTATATACCGGGGGGGGGGGGGGGGGGGGGGGGGGAGTGGCATCACATCCTTATATCCTATATACTGGGGGGGGGGGGGGGGTGGCATCACATCCTTATATCCTATATACTGGGGGGGGGGATGGGGGCAGTGACATCATATCCTTATATCCTATCTACTGGGGGGGGGGGGGAGTGGCATCACATCCTTATATCCTATATACTGGGGGAGGGGTATGGGGGCAATGACATCACATCCTTATATCCTATATATTGGGGGGGGCAATGACATCACATCCTTATATCCCATATACTGGGGGGGGGATGGGGGAAATGGCATCACATCCTTATATCCCATATACTGGGGGGGGGCAATGGCATCACATCCTTCTATCCCATATACTGGGGGGGGGGGGCAATGACATCACATCCTTATATCCCATATACTGGGGGCAGTGACATCACATCCTTATATCCCATATACTGGGGGGGGGGCAGTGGCATCACATCCTTATATCCCATATACTGGGGGGGGGGGCGGTGGCATCACATCCTTATATCCTATATACTGGGGGGGGGGTTATGGGGGCAATGACATCACATCCTTATATCCCATATACTGGGGGGGGGGGGGCAATGACATCACATCCTTATATCCCATATACTGGAGGGGGGGCAATGACATCACATCCTTATATCCTATATACTGGGGGGGGGGGGGGTGTATGGGGGCAATGACATCACATCCTTATATCCTATATACTGGGGGGGGCAATGACATCACATCCTTATATCCTATATACTGGGGGGGGGGGGTGTATGGGGGCAGTGACATCACATCCTTATATCCTATATACTGGGGGAGGGGTATGGGGGCAATGACATCACATCCTTATATCCTATATACTGGGGGGGGGGGCATCACATCCTTATATCCCATATACTGGGGGGGGGCATCACATCCTTATATCCCATATACTGGGGGGGGCATCACATCCTTATATCCTATATACTGGGGGGGGGGCATCACATCCTTATATCCTATATACTGGGGGGGGCATCACATCCTTATATACCATATACTGGGGGGGGGGCATCACATCCCTTATATCCTATATACTGGGGGGGGGGCATCACATCCTTATATCCCATATACTGGGGGGGGGGCATCACATCCTTATATCCTATATACTGGGGGGGGGGCATCACATCCTTATATCCTATATACTGGGGGGGGGGCATCACATCCTTATATCCTATATACTGGGGGGGGGCATCACATCCTTATATCCTATATACTGGGGGGGGGGGGGCATCACATCCTTATATCCCATATACTGGGGCAGTGGCATCACATCCTTATGTCCTATATACTGGGGGGGGGCATCACATCCTTATATCCCATATACTGGGGCAGTGGCATCACATCCTTATATCCCATATACTGGGGCAGTGACATCACATCCTTATATCCTATATACTGGGGGGGGGGGGCATCACATCCTTATATCCGATACGCTGGGGGCATTATTACTGTATGGGGGTGTGTAGAGGGGGGCTGGGGGGATCTATTTATAAGACCCCCTGCTGTCAGTTCGGTAATGTGGCTGTCAGTGCAGTAATGCGGCTGTCAGTGTGGTAATCCGGCAGGTAGTGCAGTAATGTGGCAGCCGGTTTGGTAATACAGCTGTCAGTTAAGTAATGCAGTAATCCTGCTATTGTTTGGTAATCCGGCAGGCGGTGTAGTAATCCGGCAGGCGGTGTAGTAATCCGGCAGGCGGTGCAGTAATCCGGCAGGCGGTGCAGTAATCCTGCTATTGTTTGGTAATCCGGCAGGCAGTGCAGTAATCCTGCTATTGTTTGGTAATCCGGCAGGCGGTACAGTAATCCTGCTATTGTTTGGTAATCCGGCAGGCGGTGCAGTAATCCGGCAGGCGGTGCAGTAATCCGGCAGGCAGTGCAGTAATCCGGCAGGCGGTGCAGTAATCCGGCAGGCGGTGCAGTAATCCTGCTATTGTTTGGTAATCCGGCAGGCGGTGCAGTAATCCGGCAGGCGGTGCAGTAATCCGGCAGGCGGTGCAGTAATCCGGCAGGCGGTGCAGTAATCCGGCAGGCGGTGCAGTAATCCGGCAGGCAGTGCAGTAATCCTGCTATTGTTTGGTAATCCGGCAGGCGGTGCAGTAATCCGGCAGGCAGTACAGTAATCCGGCAGGCGGTGCAGTAATCCGGCAGGCAGTGCAGTAATCCTGCTATTGTTTGGTAATCCGGCAGGCGGTGCAGTAATCCGGCAGGCGGTGCAGTAATCCGGCAGGCGGTGTAGTAATCCGGCAAGCGGTGTAGTATTCCGGCAGGCGGTGCAGTAATCCGGCAGGCGGTGCAGTAATCCGGCAAGCGGTGCAGTAATCCGGCAGGCGGTGCAGTAATCCGGCAGGCGGTGTAGTAATCCGGCAGGCGGTGCAGTAATTCGGCAGGCGGTGCAGTAATCCGGCAGGCGGTGCAGTAATTCGGCAGGCGGTGCAGTAATCCGGCAGGCGGTGTAGTAATCCGGCAGGCGGTGCAGTAATCCGGCAGGCGGTGCAGTAATTCGGCAGGCTGTGTAGTAATCCTGCTATTGTTTGGTAATCCGGCAGGCGGTGCAGTAATCCGGCAGGCGGTGCAGTAATTCGGCAGGCGGTGCAGTAATCCGGCAGGCAGTGGAGTAATCCGGAAAGCGGTGCAGTAATTCGGCAGGCGGTGCAGTAATTCGGAAGGCGGTGCAGTAATCCGACAGGCGGTGTAGTAATCCGGCAAGCGGTGCAGTAATCCGGCAGGCGGTGCAGTAATCCGGCAGGCGGTGCAGTAATCCGGCAGGCGGTGTAGTAATCCAGCAAGCGGTGCAGTAATCCGGCAGGCGGTGCAGTAATCCGCCAGGCGGTGCAGTAATCTGGCAGGCGGTGTAGTAATCCGGCAAGCGGTGCAGTAATCCGGCAGGCGGTGCAGTAATCCGGCAGGCGGTGCAGTAATCCGGCAGGCGGTGCAGTAATTCGGCAGGCGGTGTAGTAATCCGGCAGGCGGTGCAGTAATCCGGCAGGCGGTGCAGTAATTCGGCAGGCGGTGTAGTAATCCTGCTATTGTTTGGTAATCCGGCAGGCAGTGCAGTAATCCGGCAGGCGGTGCAGTAATTCGGCAGGCGGTGTAGTAATCCGGCAAGCGGTGTAGTAATCCGGCAGGCGGTGTAGTAATCCGGCAAGCGGTGCAGTAATCCGGCAGGCGGTGCAGTAATCCGGCAGGCGGTGCAGTAATTCGGCAGGCGGTGCAGTAATCCGGCAGGCGATGCAGTAATCCGGCAGGCGGTGTAGTAATCCGGCAGGCGGTGCAGTAATCCGGCAGGCGGTGCAGTAATCCGGCAGGCGGTGCAGTAATCCGGCAGGCGGTGCAGTAATCCGGCAGGCGGTGCAGTAATCCGGCAGGCGGTGCAGTAATTCGGCAGGCGGTGCAGTAATCCAGCAGGCGGTGTAGTAATCCGGCAGGCGGTGCAGTAATCCGGCAGGCGGTGCAGTAATCCGGCAGGCGGTGCAGTAATTCGGCAGGCGGTGCAGTAATTCGGCAGGCGGTGTAGTAATCCTGCTATTGTTTGGTAATCCGGCAGGCAGTGCAGTAATCTGGCAGGCGGTGTAGTAATCCTGCTATTGTTTGGTAATCCGGCAGGCGGTGCAGTAATCCGGCAGGCGGTGCAGTAATCCGGCAAGCGGTGTAGTAATCCGGCAGGCAGGGCGCTCTGACTGTCACTCTGCCCCTCACCAGGCGCTGTCCCCATGATACATATAATAATGGCTGATTATAACCTCCTCCTCCTTCTGGATCCGTCACCCGACAATCAGCGGCTTTTATTGCAGCTTCTTGGCGCTGATTTATAATAACTTAATTATCCCAGCAGAGTAACCTTAATTATAGGAGGATTGTGCCGCCTGCAGGCCCGGGCGCACCCTGACAGGAGACGGAGTGTCAGCTCACCGGGCAAGAGACAGAATCCAGCCCTGAGCACAATCCTGTACAGCTGACTGTCTCCTATCTCCAGTGGCGTCGCTAGGCAGTTTTATCCGGGGCTCCTGCCCCGGATAAAATGCCTGCTGCCCCGAATGTTTTCTCCCCCTGCATCTCCTATAGACTGTCAGTGAGTGAGTGCACTCACACTGACTCTGACTGTCCCGTGCAGTCAGAGTCAGTGTGTGCCGGTGCAAGCTGTTATCTGACTGGGCCCTGGTTCAGGCACTTACCCAGTCAGATGCCAGCCAGTGCGGGGCCCCTGCTCCTGGAGAGGCCCAGTAGGCTGCCTCATGCTGTAGTCTGGGGTCCTGCTTCCTCCACATAATATGTTTCCTGCTTTCCTCTGCTGTCGGGAGGAGGGGGAGGGGCGGGAGGACACAGGAGAGCCGGGACCATGAGGAAGAGGGTGGCTGGATAGGAGCTGAGGACAAAAGTAAGTGTCTATGTGAGTGTGTGTGTGTGCCTGCCTGTCCGTGTATGAGAACTGTGGATGTCTCTATGCAGTGTGCAAGTGTATGTGTGTAAAGTGTGCTTATGTATGTAAGGTGCACAGTGTGTGTAGTAAACGTGTAAAGGATGTATGAATGCATGTACAGTATATGATATATGAGCAGTAAGTGTATGCATGTACAGTATACGATATATGAGCAGTAAGTGTATGCATGTACAGTATACGATATATGAGCAGTAAGTGTATGCATGTACAGTATATGATATATGAGCAGTAAGTGTATGCATGTACAGTATATGATATATGAGCAGTAAGTGTATGCATGTACAGTATATGATATATGAGCAGTAAGTGTATGCATGTACAGTTTATGATATATGAGCAGTAAGTGTATGCATGTACAGTATACGATATATGAGCAGTAAGTGTATGCATGTACAGTATACGATATATGAGCAGTAAGTGTATGCATGTACAGTATACGATATATGAGCAGTAAGTGTATGCATGTACAGTATACGATATATGAGCAGTAAGTGTATGTATGTACAGTATATGATATATGAGCAGTAAGTGTATGCATGTACAGTATATGATATATGAGCAGTAAGTGTATGCATGTACAGTATACGATATATGAGCAGTAAGTGTATGCATGTACAGTATACGATATATGAGCAGTAAGTGTATGCATGTACAGTATACGATATATGAGCAGTAAGTGTATGCATGTACAGTATATGATATATGAGCAGTAAGTGTATGCATGTACAGTATATGATATATGAGCAGTAAGTGTATGCATGTACAGTATATGATATATGAGCAGTAAGTGTATGCATGTACAGTTTATGATATATGAGCAGTAAGTGTATGCATGTACAGTATACGATATATGAGCAGTAAGTGTATGCATGTACAGTATACGATATATGAGCAGTAAGTGTATGCATGTACAGTATACGATATATGAGCAGTAAGTGTATGCATGTACAGTATACGATATATGAGCAGTAAGTGTATGTATGTACAGTATATGATATATGAGCAGTAAGTGTATGCATGTACAGTATATGATATATGAGCAGTAAGTGTATGCATGTACAGTATACGATATATGAGCAGTAAGTGTATGCATGTACAGTATACGATATATGAGCAGTAAGTGTATGCATGTATAGTATACGATATATGAGCAGTAAGTGTATGCATGTACAGTGTGTGCATATGGTGTATGCATATGTTTCCAGTATGTAAATATATGTGCAGTATGTGTATATGATGTATGTATATGGTGTATGTGTCTATATGATGTATAGAGTGTATGCATGTACAGTGTTGGTGTATATGATATATGTATATGGTATATGCATGTATTGTATGTGCAGTGTGTTTAGGGTGTGTGTGTATGCATATGCGGTGTATTAGATGTATACACAGGGGGACTAACAGCAGGGGATATTAAACCACCTTTGATGGCGGCTGGGGGGTGGGGTGGGGGGTGGGTTTGATGGGGGGCGGGGGTGGCCGCTAGGTGAGGTAATGTGTATGTGTGGAGGATGGCTGCCAGATGAGGTAGTGTGTGTGTGTATGGGTCAGGTGGGGTAGTGTGTGTGTGTATGGGTCAGGTGGGGTAGTGTGTGTGTGTATGGGTCAGGTGGGGTAGTGTGTGTGTATGGGTCAGGTGGGGTAGTGTGTGTGTATGGGTTAGGTGGGAGTAGTGTGTGTGTATGTGGGGGGGGGGGGTTACTGCAGGCAGAGAGGGGGAAATGTATTACTATGGTGGATACAGCAGATGCATTATTACTATATAGGGGAAAAAGCAGGGGACATACTTCTTAGAAATGCTTTTACGTGGCGATTTTTCACCACTGGGGTGTACTGCTACTGGTGACAGTGACCCTGACAGGAGCCCAGGCCAGGTGGCTGCCTCTTTCTGCTTAGCCACAGTTGTTATGAGTGGCAGCAATAGAGCAGGGCTAATAGAGCGGTCATTGAGGTTACTAACTTCTGCACTGGGCTCCTTCGCTAACCATTTATGACGACACTCAGAGGGCCCGGGCCCCGGATGTTTTAGGACCCTAGCAACGCCCCTGCCTATCTCCATGCATCTACCTGCTGACTGTCTCCTATCTCCACGCATCTACCTCCTCACTGTCTCCTATCTCCATGCATCTACCTCCTGACTGTCTCCTATCGCCATGCATCTACCTCCTGACTGTCTCCTATCTCCTCGCATCTACCTCCTGACTGTTACCTATCTCCATGCATCTACCTCCTGACTGTCTCCTACCTCCCCTCGTCTACCTGCTTTCTCCTATCTCCCCTCGTCTACCTGCTGACTGTCTCCTATCTCTACGCATCTACCTCCTGACTGTCTCCTATCTCCATGCATCTACCTCCTGACTGTCTCCTATCGCCATGCATCTACCTCCTGACTGTCTCCTATCTCCTCGCATCTACCTCCTGACTGTTACCTATCTCCATGCATCTACCTCCTGACTGTCTCCTATCTCCATGCATCTACCTCCTGACTGTCTCCTTTCTCCACGCATCTACCTACTGACTGTCTCCTATCTCCCCTCGTCTACCTGCTTTCTCCTATCTCCCCTCGTCTACCTGCTGACTGTCTCCTATCTCTACGCATCTACCTCCTGACTGTCTCCTAGCTCCCCTCGTCTACCTGCTGACTGTCTCCTATCTCCCCTCGTCTACGCAAACGCAAACCAAGGGGACACGCTGAAGGTAACGCCAAACGCAAACCAAGGGGACACGGTGAAGGTAACGCCAAACACAAACCAAGGGGACACGCTGAAGGTAACGCCAAACGCAAACCAAGGGGACACGCTGAAGGTAACGCCAAACGCAAACCAAGGGGACACGGTGGAGGTAACGCCAAACACAAACCAAGGGGACACGCTGAAGGTAACGCCAAACGCAAACCAAGGGGACACGCTGAAGGTAACGCCAAACGGAAACCAAGGGGACATGCTGAAGGTAACGCCAAACGGAAACCAAGGGGACATGCTGAAGGTAACGCCAAATGTAAACCAAGGGGACACGGTGGAGGAAACGCCAAACGCAAACCAAGGGGACGCGCTGAAGGAAACGCCAAACGCAAACCAAGGGGACACGCTAAAAGTAACGCCAAACGCAAACCAAGGGGACACGCTGAAGGAAACGCTAAACGCAAACCAAGGGGACACGCTGAAGGTAACGCCAAATGTAAACCAAGGGGACACGGTGGAGGTAACGCCAAACGCAAACCAAGGGGACATGCTGAAGGTAACGCCAAACGCAAACCAAGGGGACACGCTGAAGGTAACGCCAAACGCAAACCAAGGGGACATGCTGAAGGTAACGCCAAATGTAAACCAAGGGACATGGTGAAGGTAACGCCAAACACAAACCAAGGGGACACGCTGAAGGTAACGCCAAACGCAAACCAAGGGGACACGCTGAAGGTAACGCCAGATGTAAACCAAGGGGACGCGCTGAAGGAAACGCCAAACGGAAACCAAGGGGACATGCTGAAGGTAACGCCAAATGTAAACCAAGGGGACACGGTGGAGGTAACGCCAAACGCAAACCAAGGGGACACGGTGAAGGTAACGCCAAACGCAAACCAAGGGGACACGCTGAAGGTAACGCCAAACGCAAACCAAGGGGACGCGCTGAAGGAAACGCCAAACGCAAACCAAGGGGACACGCTAAAAGTAACGCCAAAGGGCGTGGCCTGGTTATGGCGCCGAGCGGCAGCACAGTGTGAGAGCTCCGTGTCCACGCCGGCCTTCTCCTTACTAAAAGAGCGTCTTACAGCCTGTCCCAGCGATTTTCATGCCTCACAGGGCAAGCCGGAGACCTCCGCTATCTTCCGACGCCCTCCCGGGGAGAACCAGAAGCGGCATCCGGAGATTCTTCACACCGGCCTCTCCAGCCAGCAAGCGCGCTGTAGCACCCAAGATGGCCGCCCGCCCTGCTCCAACACAGCGTGCACAGCCCCTGCCCGCTGCGCTCTCACAGGAGCTCCCTGCTATCTTCCGAGATCCGGGCTCCCCGTCCCCCCCCTCCACATCGGGAACGGCTCCTCTCCCAGGGACAGTAAGTGACTCTGTGTCTTTGTCTGGCGCTGACATGGCGGCACTTAGAGAGCACATGGCGACAATCCCCACTAAGCAGGACATGGAGGGATACATATGCAGAATGGAGGCAGTGTGTAAGACTGAAATTCGGTCCCTGCGCTCAGACCTGGTAGCCCTAACCTCATCTGTGCACACATTAGAGCAAACATCCACCCAGCTGCAGGAGGACCAAAGGTCCCAGCAACAACAGCTAGATCTTCACTCACAGCAGATACAGCAACTGTATGACATGGTGGATGATGCTGAAAACCGGAACCGCCGGAACAATGTACGTGTTAGAGGCATCCCTGAGTCAGTGCCACCAACAGACCTCATGTCAACTTTGCAAGGCTTATTCAACACCCTCCTGAACAGACCGCCCACTGAGCCAATTGAGTTGGACCGGGCACACAGGACACTGGGGCCGCCGAGCACCGACCCGAACCGTCCCAGGGACGTGGTGTGCAGGGTTCACTTTTTCACCGTTAAAGAGGACATAATGAGACGGGCCAGAGATAGGGGCACTATAGACTTTGATGGGGCTCAAATCCAGCTGCTGACTGACCTGTCGCGGACTACCTTGGCTAAGAGGAGGGCGCTGCGGCCATTGCTAACTATCCTTCGAGAAAGGAACATTCTTTACTCCTGGGGCTACCCGTTCCAATTGCAGGTGCGACACGACAACCGCAGTCACTGCCTCCGCACCCCAGCTGACCTACCAGAGTTACTCGAGGCGCTCCATTTGCCTTCCATTTCCATTGCGGATTGGCCATCTCTGCCTCCACCGTTGCAAAGGAATACCAGAGCAGCGCCTCGTGCCCCCAGGCCGCGGGCCCCAAGGTCGCGGAGTTCCAGACGTCGACAAAGATCACCACCACCCACGCGGGCAGAGGAATGATGCCAGCAGCCTGACCCATGAGGGATCCTCTATGCTTTTCTCCACGATGCCTAACCACCATTGCCTTACTTACCTCCCCATTGGGACCTTTCCCGCTTACGTCCACTGACCCGCCATGCTCCCGTCAACCGCGGGAAACCGTGACCCATATGGATAGGACGTGGTCACCTCCCCTGACCACAGTGCTTGGACGTTAATGGATGCACCACAAAGCGCTGAGGGGCATCCCCTCCAGAGCCAAAAATAGCTGTGAAAGCCAATGGGGAGGGGGGGAGACAGACCGGGGGTGGTGGGCACCGGCTTATGTTCCGAGTTTACTAAGTGGCCTGCGCCGGCCCAGGGCTATGCTTGGCATGTGGTTCGTCAGAGCTGCATAAGTAGAGCGCGGCAACATTTTGCACCCATTTGTGCACGGGAGTAGCCCTGTGCCGGTCAGTGCCTTCTCAAGCTCCTGGTTCTTTTGGTTTTATCACTCTTGCCATATCTACTGGAATGTTAATTTGTAAGGATGTAGGGCTGGGGACACCCAGCTGTTTGGTTTTGTTGTTTACTTGTCACATATTTTCAGTCACCTCCTACCTAGTGGATTTAAGACGTGTAAATTGTTACACGATAACTACGGTTAGTTTTTTCCTCTGTCCTTAGTGGACTGAGGCGGACGGCTCTTCTTTGGACCTGTCCTATTTGTGTTGTTTGGGTGCTCTTAGTCTGTTTGTTTTGTCTGTACCCTTGTCTAGTGTTTCTTTGTTCTTTGCTCTGTAGCAGTCCTACGGCTCCTTTCTGCTCTTTTCTCACCCCCTCCTTTCTGTCATTCTTTTCCCTTCCAGACCATCCTCCCCTTGACCCTGGGGGACTAACGTGCAATGACCTCCCTAAAGCTAACCTCTCTTAACATTAGGGGCTTTAACAAGCCCGAACGGCGCTCCCAGCTTCTGTACCATCTTCACAAACAACGCACACACATAGTGCTGCTACAGGAGACACACTTCAAGACGGGACACATCCCAGTTATGTCCACACGATATTACCCCCACTGGTACCATAGTACCAATCCGGACGCTAAAACAAAAGGGGTGAGCGTGGCAATCCACAAGTCCCTACCTGCTAAAGTGCTGGACACTCTGATTGACCCTAATGGCAGATATGTGTTTCTCAAACTGCAACTTGCTTCTAAAATATATACTGTCGCTAACGTTTATCTTCCTAACCAAAACCAGGTGCGGGTGGGAACGCTGTATCTGAAGGCTCTGGGGAAGTTCGCAGAGGGCCTAGTCATCACCGCTGGGGACTTCAACCTAGTCCTGGACAGGGCGGTGGATTCCTCTTCGGGCAGGTCCACGTTGTCGTCTTCCCAATCTCGTTCTTTGCGGAGACTCCTGTTCGACCACAAACTTGTGGATGTCTGGAGGGTCCTCCACCCTGGGGTAAGAGACTATACTTTTTACTCCCCGGTTCACAACACCTACAGCAGGATTGACATGTTCCTGGTCAGCCACCATCTGCTGTCCTGGCATCCTCGGACCACTATAGATCCCATGACGTGGGCAGATCATGCTCCGATCACATTGGTGTTGACTCTCCCGGATCCTACCCCTAGGGAGTGGAACTGGAGACTCAACCCCAATCTCCTGAAGGATGTAGCCTGCCAAGCTGACATCAAGAAGGCGATAACAGACTTCCTCAGTGTCCACGCTAATGATGACACCCCCCTCCCGGTACAGTGGGAGACACTTAAATGTGTGCTTAGAGGGGTCCTGATACAGAACGGGGCACGCTTGAAAAAGGCGTATCTGGCCAAAATGACGGAGCTTCTCTCCAAAATACAAGCGATTGAACTATCCCATAAACAGACGCAACTCCCACAAGACCTAGCGACACTTATAGACCTTAGGGGTCAGCTACAGCGACTGGTCGACCAGAAACACGCGAGGTTTAGGGAAAGGACTAGAAGATTCTTTTATGAGTTTTCCAACAAGTGCGGGGCTCCCCTGGCGCGACTGCTACATCCAAAATTGTCCCAAACTTATGTGCCATCCATTACCTCATCACAACATGGGACACGCCATGCCCCGATGGAAATTGTGGACACCTTTAAGCAGTTTTACCACTCCCTCTACAACCTGAAGGGCCCCCTAGCAGATATGCCTGAGGACACCTTTAAGACCAAAGTGGACCACTATGTGCGTTCCACACCCCTGCCAACTTTGCCGGCGGAAGTGGTTTCAGACCTGGAGACGCCATTCACTGTCACTGAACTTACTCAGGTTATTAAGCAGACTCCTACTGGCAAAAGCCCTGGCCCGGACGGGTTCACGGCACAATTCTACAAGCTCTTTGCAACGCTGCTAGCGCCCTTTATGACTAAAGCCTTTAACTCTGTATCTCCAGCCTGCCCCTTTCCCGCCCAATCTCTTATGGCCACGATAGTGGTTATACCTAAGCCGGGTAAGGACCTATCCACCTGCGCTAACTATAGACCCATATCGTTGATCAATGTCGACATCAAATTATTCTCTAAGATAATTGCCAACAGATTGGGCCCCCATTTGCCTGGTGTCATACACACCGACCAGGTGGGATTCGTTCCCCGTAGGGAAGCGCGGGATAACCTGAACAAGACACTTTTACTAGTGTCCCATGCTAGAAGGTCCGGTGTACCTGCCTGCTTAGTCTCGGTTGACGCTGAAAAAGCTTTCGACAGAGTACACTGGACCTTTCTACAAGCCTCTCTGAGACAAGTGGGGCTGGGGCAAGAGCTGCAGAACAAAATCGCTGCCCTATACCATAACCCTACGGCCAGAGTAAAGGTCAATGGAGTATTCTCCCTTCCATTCACCATCGCGAACGGGACGCGCCAGGGGTGCCCACTATCCCCGATGCTCTACGTGCTAGTAATGGAGCATCTGGCAGTGGCTCTTAGAGCGTCATCTGCCATCTCTGGGATCAAAACCTCACGCTCTCATCATAAATTGGCCCTCTACGCAGACGACCTGCTAATGTATGTGACGCAACCGCTTATCTCGTTCCCTGCCATTCTTAAAGAATTTGACCGATTTGGTCAAGTCAGTAACTTCAAAGTTAATTACACTAAAACAGAGGTTCTCAACATATCCCTACCTGACACGTTGACAGCTCATTTGCAGAGCTGCTTCCCCTTCCGCTGGCAAACACAGGCGATTAAATATCTAGGGGTCTGGGTGCCCATGGACTTGGGTACTCTATTTTCACTGAATTACCTGCCCCTCTTAGCTCGCACCAAGTCTGACCTTGCCAACTATGACAAAACCCAATTATCTTGGTTTGGGAGGATCAACGCCATCAAAATGGACGTGCTGCCTAGGTCCTTATACATCTTCCAAGCACTTCCCCTCACAGTCCCAGCCACATTTTTCAAACAATTAAAGAGCACATTGAGGAGGTTTGTTTGGGGCCCGGTTCGGCCGCGCATTAAACTCAAGACACTCACTAGGCACAAACTCAACGGCGGGGCGGGCCTCCCAGACTTCTCTATGTACCATAAAGCTGCCATCCTCTTGAGAGTAGTGGACTGGTTCCATAACGCTACTAACAAGCAATGGGTGACGATAGAGCGGGAACTCTCGCCTATTCGGCTGCGCTCCCTACCTTGGGTCCTCCCAATACATCGCCCACGGCTTGACGCCTTCCCATACCTGACCAGGTGTTTTTTACAAACGTGGGATAAAGCACTACTCTCTCTCTCGGTTTCCCACCGGGTTGGAATTATGAGCACACTATTTGACAACCCGGCCTTTCCACCAGCATGTGGAAGGGAGCAGTTTCTGGGTTGGTTGGAATCCGAGGATGCCAGGATACAGCAGGTCCTGGGATCGGGCGCGACTCTCCCGCCACTCTCTACGCTTCAAGGGGCCTGCCCGGAGAGACCATTGTCATGGTTGGAATACGTACAGTTACAGGCCTTCTTGAGGGCTGCCTTTCCACATGGCCTCCTAATATCCACGCCCACGAATTTGGAGGCGCTCCTTTTGGAGTCCTCCCCACCGGGGAGGACACTCTCCCAATTGTATCAGATACTTCTCTCGGCTGATGCGGACCCCGAGCCTTCATATATAGCGGCATGGGAGGCGGATTTGGGGGTGTCCCTCTCGAGCTCGGACAAGCAAAAAATATTTATGCTGACCCATAAAATGCCGGTGGCTTGTCTAGCCCAGGAGAAAAATTTCAAAATCCTTACCCGGTGGTACAGGTGCCCCCGACTCCTGCACCAATGTTACCCTGGGGTTTCCGACCAATGCTGGAGATGTGAGAGAGACGTTGGTTCGATGGTACACATCTGGTGGAGCTGCCCAGTCCTGAAACCGTTTTGGGACGCCATCTTTGAGATTTTTACCCAGGTGACTGGGAAATCGGTGGCCCTGTCGCCTGGTCTGGCCCTGTTGTCTTTAATCCCGGGACCTTCCTCTGCTGTTAAAAAAGGGCTCTTGCGCCACTTCTTGACAGCCGCCCGCATGATAATACCGCGGCACTGGAAGTCGCCCACCCCGCCCTCCGTGGCAGAATGGGTCACTGAAATGGACTTGCTACATCGCATGGAGATTTTGACAGCAGAGGAACACTCACGGGGCACTGGGGTGGACCGCCTGTGGCTGGCATGGACGTCCTTTAAAGAGGGTCCCCTTTTTGCTCAGTGGTTACAATAGGGTCTGAGAGGCCTCCCGTTGACAAGATGGTCCTATGGGATGTCGCGACCGTCGTGACTGTGCCCCCAGGGAGCTTTTAGAGCTTCCCCCTGTCCTTCCTTGCCCTCTTTCTCTTTGTTCGTCTCTTAGGCTTTTTCTTTCTACTGTTGTCCTGTGTGTTTTATGTTCATTGTTGTTCATCAGTGTCTGGATATATGGATGTTATTCATCTGAGGGGTGTCCCATAGTTTGTAAAGATTTCACGGCAGCCACACGCCTCCCTGTAAGTACATCACTTGGGATGAGAGGTCGAGAGAGGGAATGGAGCTATGTAATGAGCTCTCATGGTATAAGTTTCTTTTTGCTGGGAGAGACACGTGACTCTTGTTGGTTTAGGGACACCTCACTTATGGAGTTACTTTAGACTGATAACCGTTATTATGCTAAAGCCCGTTGTGATGCTGATACTTTTGTACGTCAATGTGCTTGTTTACTCTTTTTGATGTTCAATAACTTGGAAAACCTAATAAATATTGATTTACCAAAAAAAAAAAAAAAAAAAGTAACGCCAAACGCAAACCAAGGGGACACGCTGAAGGTAACGCCAAACGCAAACCAAGGGGACACGGTGAAGGTAACGCCAAACACAAACCAAGGGGACACGCTGAAGGTAACGCCAAACGCAAACCAAGGGGACACGCTGAAGGTAACGCCAAATGTAAACCAAGGGGACGCGCTGAAGGAAACGCCAAACGGAAACCAAGGGGACATGCTGAAGGTAACGCCAAATGTAAACCAAGGGGACACGGTGGAGGTAACGCCAAACGCAAACCAAGGGGACACGGTGAAGGTAACGCCAAACGCAAACCAAGGGGACACGCTGAAGGTAACGCCAAACGCAAACCAAGGGGACGCGCTGAAGGAAACGCCAAACGCAAACCAAGGGGACACGCTAAAAGTAACGCCAAACGCAAACCAAGGGGACACGCTGAAGGAAACGCTAAACGCAAACCAAGGGGACGCGCTGAAGGTAACGCCAAATGTAAACCAAGGGGACACGGTGGAGGTAACGCCAAACGCAAACCAAGGGGACACGCTGAAGGTAACGCCAAACGCAAACCAAGGGGACATGCTGAAGGTAACGCCAAACGCAAACCAAGGGGACACGCTGAAGGTAACGCCAAACGCAAACCAAGGGGACATGCTGAAGGTAACGCCAAATGTAAACCAAGGGACATGGTGGAGGTAACGCCAAACGCAAACCAAGGGGACGCGCTGAAGGAAATGCCAAACGCAAACCAAGGGGACGCGCTGAAGGAAATGCCAAACGCAAACCAAGGGGACACGCTGAAGGTAACGCCAAACGCAAACCAAGGGGACGCGCTGAAGGAAATGCCAAACGCAAACCAAGGGGACACGGTGGAGGTAACGCCAAACGCAAACCAAGGGGACACGCTGAAGGAAACGCTAAACGCAAACCAAGGGGACACGCTGAAGGTAACGCCAAATGTAAACCAAGGGGACACGGTGGAGGTAACGCCAAACGCAAACCAAGGGGACACGCTGAAGGTAACGCCAAACGTAAAGCGTGAGGACACAACGAAAATATCATCAAGGCAACACTCCGAATATAAAAAAAGACAGTTTAATAATAATTGTATAATAATGTAATAAATTAAGCAGACACGCTGAATGCCGGACACAGAAAACACGTCAAACCTAAACGGGAAGATGTAGACAGAGGAAACACCAAACACAAAGCACTCAGCATACTCCTATCAGTGCAGGTGTACACAGCCACCAGCAGGGGGCAGCACAGGATGCTGCAATACACTCCCCCTGGCTGCTGGGACCTGTGCAGTGGAATCAGGAGCTGAAGCCGCTAGTTCCTGACCCCATAGGATTTATATAGGTATAAAAGTTTATAAACTGCTTAGTGACCAAACAGGTCAAATAACTCAGCCAGAAAAAAATCGAAGTCTACGGGTTTCGCGTTTCCAAGTAATTCTGACATTGTTTTTGTCACATATTATATATCAGGTAATGGTAGGCCGAGTACATTCACACAGATTTACTATATAAAGAAATATATTTAAAACACATTCACATTTATACTGTGCTAATATATATATACTAATATACTGTACTTATATATATTAATATACTGTACTAATAATACTAATATAATATGCTCATATATATACTAATATACTGTACTTATATACTATACTTATATATATACTAATATACTGTACTAATATACAGTGGTACCTTGGTTTAAGAGCGTTTTGCAAGAAGAGCTCACAGTTTTTCAAAATTGTGACTTGGTGTAAGAGCATTGCTTTGGTTTAAGAGCTCCTGGTATTGGGTGGAAGCGTGAGTGGGGGAGGGGCATGGCCTGCATAGCGGGGTCTACAGCCCTGTACTCTGACCCAGGAAGTCTCTCGCACCTTCCAATTTATAGCAGATCCACTTCAGGCTGGGGCTTGCATCAGGGGACAGGACTGTGGGGGTAATCTCTTTATAGCTGTAACCCCTCTCTCCCCAGACAGAGAGCGCTGCATGTATGTGCCCACATCTGCCCTGCTCATTCCTTCATACTCCCTGCAGTCTCTGTCAGTCCTTGTGTTTCCCATCCTCTCCATTCCTGCTATAATGTTCCTGCACTCACACTCAGCTATACACACTGCTGCTATAATGTGCTTGCACTCACACTCAGCTATACACACTGCTGCTATAATGTGCTTGCACTCACACTCAGCTATACACACTGCTGCTATAATGTGCTTGCACTCACACTCAGCTATACACACTGCTGCTATAATGATTATAAAATGATTTTTGGGGTGTGGAACCAATTGTCTACATTTCAATGATTTCTTATGGGAAAATTTGCTTTGGTATAAGAGTGGATTTGGATTACAAGCACAGTCCCGGAACAAATTATGCTCGTAATCCAAGGCACCACTGTATATATATATATATATATATATATATATATATATATATATATATATACTAATTTACTGTACTAATATATATACACTGATATGCTGTACTTATATATATACTAATATACAATACTTTTATATAAATACTAATACACTGTACTAATATATCCTAATTATATACTATTATATATTGTACTTATATATAAAGCCAGTATACTGATATCTGGATAAATGTC
This sequence comes from Dendropsophus ebraccatus, assembly GCA_027789725.1. Taxonomy (NCBI): domain Eukaryota; kingdom Metazoa; phylum Chordata; class Amphibia; order Anura; family Hylidae; genus Dendropsophus; species Dendropsophus ebraccatus. The sequence continues at coordinate 10,444,214 of JAQFWZ010000009.1, read as the reverse complement.
CATACTTTTTTCATAAGATATATATATATATATATATATATATATATATATATATATATATATATATATATATATATATAGTAACATATGTTTTCCTTCACTGTTTCAGGTTACCTGTGGTTCAGCTGTGAATGAAATAAATGCCCCAAAAGTAAACCAAGTTTAATGCCTCATAAAAAAAAACAGTGGATCCCTACTGCCCTGTGCTCTTTTGCTGTCTCTTAGCTGGCTGATGGCTCTCCATGGCCTCCTATACAGACTGCTCCCCATGGCCTCCTATAAAGACTGCTCCCCATGGCCTCCTATAAAGACTGCTCCCCATGGCCTCCTATAAAGACTGTTCCCCATGGCCTCCTATAAAGACTGTTCCCCATGGCCTCCTATAAAGACTGTTCCCCATGGCTCCCTATACAGACTTCTCCCCAAGACCCTATATACAGGGACTGCTCCCCATGACCCACTATACAGACTGCTCCCCATGACTTCCTCTCACATACACTGCTCCACATGACCCACTATACAGAGTCCTCCCCATGACCCCCTATACAGACTGCTCCCCATGGCCTCCTATACAGACTGCTCCCCATAACCCCCTATATAGACTGCTCCCTGTGGCCCCATATACAGACTGTTCTTCATGGCCTCTATACTGACTGTTCCCCATGCCCCCCTATAGAGACTGATTCCTACGGCCCCCTATATAGAATGCCCCCCATGGTCCCCTGTACAGACTGCTCCCCATGCCCTCCTCTTACATACACTGCTCCCCTTTAGCTTGCCTCACATGGATTACTCCACATGGTTTCCTTACTAACTGCTCACCAAGGCCCCCTAATACAGACTGCTTCCCATGGCCGCCGATAAAGACCGCTCCCCATAGGCCCCTATACAGACTGCTCCCCAGGGCAGTAAGGGTTGATGGGCGGTGGGCAGTTAGAGTTAATGGGCAGTGGGCAGTAAGGGTTGAAGGGTGGTGGGCAGTGAGGACTGATGGGACGGTGGGCAGTAAGGGTTGATGGGTGGTGGGCAGTGAGGACTGATGGGACGGTGGGCAGTAAGGGTTGATGGGTGGTGGGCAGTGAGGACTGATGGGACGGTGGGCAGTAAGGGTTGATGGGTGATGGGCAGTGAGGACTGATGGGACTTTTGGCAGTAAGGGTTGATGGGTGGTGGGCAGTGAGGACTAATGGGACAGTGGGCAGTAAGGGTTGATGGGTGGTGGGCAGTGAGGACTGATGGGATGGTGGGCAGTAAGGGTTGATGGGTGGTGGGCAGTGAGGACTGATGGGACGGTGGACAGTAAGGGTTGATGGGTGGTGGGCAGTGAGGACTGATGGGACTTTAGGCAGTAAGGGTTGATGGGTGGTGGGCAGTGAGGACTGATGGGACTTTAGGCAGTAAGGGTTGATGGGTGGTGGGCAGTGAGGAATGATTGGGGACTGTACTGTATACAGAGTGTTCTCATCATATACGTCTTGTCACCGTATATAGTGATTTTATCATCTAGAATCCCTAACGAGGATTAAGGTTATATACAGCACAGGCCCAGCCCAGAATCATTTAGAGATTTGTGTTTACTACCATCCACACTTGTGTTCACCAGCATAACAATAGTAATAGAACTGATCATGTATATTTATTACCGATAAGTAAAACACATCCCCAGATGAAGAACAAATGAGAGGCAGAGAATAGCAGCATAATAACCCTAACAGAAGCCATCATATCTAATATACATGACGTCACCCCCACTACTGTGATGACAGTGACGCTGGGGGTAACCAATGTCAGGTTGGGGCTCACAATCTCAGTGTCTGGGGCGAGAACTATCAGGTCTTGTGGAAGAAGCAAAAACACTGAGGACATGGACAATGGGCAGAGATTAGTAGGATTGTCCGGGTCTCCCACAGCCGAAAGGATTTGCTTTTTTTTTTGCCAAAAATCGGAATACATTATAGCCCAAACCTACGCCAACTTATAGACGGTGAAGATTACAATTTGTATTGCCCAGATGAGACCCATATCTGTAACGGATCAGAGCTGGCAGCCCCGTCACTGCTGGGTATAATATACCAGGCTACCACTACCGGAGTATACAGGTTTGCCTCACAGACATTACAATGCTACAGCATCTCCAGGATTTCTCCAAGGCTCCCAGACGTCCTCTGATCCATGGAGACTGATGGCAATTGTTGTGCAGTTGTCACATCTTATCGTACAGCTCCCAAGCTTGAGAGGATGGCAGATTAAAGGGAAACATCACTGTCAGCGAGATGAATAAAGAGTGAAGCCTGACAGAACGAGACAGACATTACCAAGAAGACCACTCCAGTCTCCAAGAAAAAGACCGCTTCCAAATGACTGATAGAGAAGTCTCCAAGAGGAAAACTGCTCCTGAATGACTGATAGAGAAGTCTCCAAGAGGAAAACTGCTCCTGAATGACTGATAGAGAAGTCTCCAAGAGGAAAACTGCTCCCGAATGACTGATAGAGAAGTCTCCACGAGGAAAACTGCTCCCGAATGACTGATAGAGAAGTCTCCAAGAGGAAGACTGGTCCTGAATGACTGATAGAGAAGTCTCCAAGAGGAAGACTGCTCCCGAATGACTGATAGAGAAGTCTCCAAGAAAAAGACTGCTTCCAAATGACTGATAAAGAAGTCTTTAAGAGGAAGACAGCTCCTGAATGACTGATAGAGAAGTCACCAAGAGGAAGACTACTCCCAAATGACTAATAGAAAAGTCTCCAAGAGGAAGACTGCTCCTGAATAGGGATGGTACTAACCGAGTTCGGTTCGGGTTCGTACGAACCCGAACCCTCGGTAATGATTCCCGCTGTCTGCCCGCTCCGTGCAGCGGGCGGATCCAGCGGAGGACTGCCTGGAAAACTGGGATACAGCCATAGCCATAGGCTGTAACCCAGTTTTCCAGGCGGTCCTCCCGCTGTATCCACCCGCTACACGGAGCGGGCAGACAGCGGGAATCCGACGCCGAGCGTTCGGGTTCATCCGAACCCAAACCTCGGAGGGTTCGGACCTTCCCTACTCCTGAATGACTGATAGAGAAGTCACCAAGAGGAAAACTGCTCCCGAATGACTGATAGAGAAGTCTCCAAGAGGAAGACTGGTCCTGAATGACTGATAGAGAAGTCTCCAAGAGGAAGACTGTTCCCGAATGACTGATAGAGAAGTCTCCAAGAAAAAGACTGCTTCCAAATGACTGATAAAGAAGTCTTTAAGAGGAAGACAGCTCCTGAATGACTGATAGAGAAGTCACCAAGAGGAAGACTACTCCCAAATGACTAATTGAAAAGTCTCCAAGAGGAAGACTGCTCCTGAATAGGGATGGTACTAACCGAGTTCGGTTCGGGTTCGTACGAACCCGAACCCTCGGTAATGATTCCCGCTGTCTGCCCGCTCCGTGCAGCGGGCGGATCCAGCGGAGGACCGCCTGGAAAACTGGGATACAGCCATAGCCATAGGCTGTATCCCAGTTTTCCAGGCGGTCCTCCTGCTGTATCCACCCGCTGCACGGAGCGGGCAGACAGCGGGAATCCGATGCCGAGCGTTCGGGTTCATCTGAACCCGAACCTCGGAGGGTTCGGACCATCCCTACTCCTGAATGACTGATAGAGAAGTCACCAAGAGGAAAACTGCTCCCGAATGACTGATAGAGAAGTCTCCAAGAGGAAGACTGCTCCCAAATGACTGATAGAGAAGTCTCCAAGAGGAAGACTGGTCCTGAATGACTGATAGAGAAGTCACCAAGAGGAAGACTGCTCCCAAATGACTGATAGAGAAGTCTCCAAGAGGAAGACTGGTCCTGAATGACTGATAGAGAAGTCTCCAAGAGGAAGACTGCTCCCAAATGACTGATAGAGAAGTCTCCAAGAGGAAGACTGCTCCCGAATGACTGATAGAGAAGTCTCCAAGAGGAAGACTGCTCCCGAATGACTGATAGAGAAGTCTCCAAGAGGAAGACTGCTCCCAAATGACTGATAGAGAAGTCTCCAAGAGAAAGACTGCTCCCGAATGACTGATAGAGAAGTCTCCAAGAGGAAAACTGCTCCCGAATGACTGATAGAGAAGTCTCCAAGAGGAAAACTGCTCCTGAATGACTGATAGAGAAGTCTCCAAGAAAAAGACTGCTTCCAAATGACTGATAAAGAAGTCTTTAAGAGGAAGACTGCTCCCAAATGACTGATAAAGAAGTCTCCAAGAGGAAGACTGCTCCCAAATGACAGATAAAGAAGTCTCCAAGAGGAAGACTGCTCCTGAATAGGGATGGTACGAACCGAGTAATGATTCCCGCTGTCTGCCCGCTCCGTGCAGCGGGCGGATCCAGCGGAGGACCGCCTGGAAAACTGGGATACAGCCATAGCCATAGGCTGTATCCCAGTTTTCCAGGCGGTCCTCCGCTGGATCCACCCGCTGCACGGAGCGGGCAGACAGCGGGAATCCGATGCCGAGCGTTCGGGTTCATCCGAACCCGAACCTTGGCGGGTTCAGACCATCCCTACTCCTGAATGACTGATAGAGAAGTCATTAAGAGGAAAACTGCTCCCGAATGACTGATAGAGAAGTCTCCAAGAGGAAGACTGCTCCCGAATGACTGATAGAGAAGTCTCCAAGAGGAAGACTGCTCCCAAATGACTGATAGAGAAGTCTCCAAGAGGAAAACTGCTCCTGAATGACTGATAGAGAAGTCTCCAAGATGAAGACTGGTCCTGAATGACCGATAGAGAAGTCTCCAAGAGAAAGACTGCTCCCGAATGACTGATAGAGAAGTCTCCAAAAGGAACACTGCTCCCGAATGACTGATAGAGAAGTCTCCAAGAGGAAAACTGCTCCCGAATGACTGATAGAGAAGTCTCTAAGAAAAAGACTGCTGCCAAATGACCAATAAAGAGGTCTCTAAGAGAAACACTGCTCCTGAATGATTGATAGAAAAGTCTCCAAGAAGAAAACTGCTCAAGGCTGACTGAGATTGTTGAGTCTCAAACAATCTATTTACCAACCACAACATCAGTCTCAGCAACCAAGCCACCATACACTATATGAAGGTGCGTGGTGTGTAGGGGGCACAAAGTTCTTAGGGGAAGAAAATTCTGAAAGGTCGTAGAATGTATGTAGAGGATTTGAGACCCAAGTGCTGTCCAGACTTCCCACTCCTGTACTGTGCAGCCATATGTGATTACATCATTTCATCATGCGTCACCTGAAGGAGAAACCCTGCACCACTCCAAGTTGTGAGCTGTCTAATGGGGGAATTATAAACCTACAGAGGGCTACTCTTATGGTGGTTTTACACGGAGCGATAATTCGCCCAATCGCACGATTAACGATTTTGAATGAACGATTTTTTTTTTATAACGATCGGCGTTTACACGGAACGATACATCGTACGGAATATTCGTTTTGCGATTGTTTAAGCCTATCTCACACATAGGGGAAATCGTTGAAAGACTGTTTACACTGAATGATCTGTGAATTTTTTGCGAACGATCAACGACGATTTGAGAACTTGTTGAAAGATCAAAATGAACGATTTCTCGCTCGTCGCTTGATCGTTCGCTGCGTTTACACGTACGATTATCGTTCGAATTCGACCGTTCTCAGTCTTCTTGTATTGTCTATCTTTCCCTTCACCAGGTGTCTGGCTCTCTCCATGCTGATGACAGGAAAGTCCTGAGAGCTGAAGGTTTCTCCTTGGCATCATCCCAGTTACAACATGTCTGCTCGGCAATTGCTTTGTAGCAAAATTTTTCAGCACCTGAGATGGCACAAAAGACGACAGTAAGACAAGACGTGCTGGTATCATTCTAGCCTTGGGCCACTGCCTGGCACTGAGCAAAGATCTTGGCATTGGAGTCTACAGGGAACATTGTCCTCTCATCTAAGACAGAACCAGCCCAGGGCAATGCCAAGTCGCTTATACTAATAATAGGGGACAAACATCCATTGTCCGTGTGGCCACATTAACATTGCTGGAGACACCTGCAGTGATAGATGTTCGGATCACCCATGTTGGATATCAGCATGCCAGGTCCTCTTGTTTTTATGGGAGATACAACACAGCAGATAATTTGCACCTTAATGGAAGGGGGTCCGCTGTGCTGGGGGAGAGAATCCTAGAAGGGGTGGAGGGGTTTTTAAACTAGGGATGTGGAGGGAGGACAATGTAGTATGTAATATAGTGGCAGATAGGTTAGAGAGGGGACAGAACAATGAGGAGGGAGGAGAAGGGTCCTGTGGGGGGAGGATAAGAGCAGTGGATAGGGAGAAGGGTCCTGTGGGGGAGGATAAGAGCAGTGGATAGGGAGAAGGGTCCTGTGGGGGAGGATAAGAGCAGTGCATAGGGAGATCCATATGTTGCGGATGAACAGTGAGGATGATTGTAGCCACAGCACTGTAATGAATCCCATTTCTTATAATGAAGGGGTTAAACTCGATGGTAATATAAAGTGTATGGTTACTAATGCCAGAAGTCTAGCCAGCAAGATGGGGGAGCTAGAGGCCTTGGTTCTGGTGGAGTCCATTGATGTGGTTGGTGTGACTGAGACATGGCTGGACTCCTCACATGACTGGGCTGTCAATATTCAGGGATTTGCGTTGTTCAGAAGGGACCGGGTGGGCAGAAGGGGAGGAGGAGTATGTATGGTATAAGGACAGGGCGGGCAGGGGGCGGAGTATGTATGTATGGTATAAGGACAGGGCGGGCAGGAGGAGGAGTATGTCTGTATGGTATAAGGACCGGGTGGGCAGAAGGGGAGGAGGAGTATGTCTGTATGTCAGAAATTATATTAAAGTGAGTGTAAAAGATGCAATAGTGGGCGATGACTGTGATGATGTGGAAGCATTGTGGGTAGAACTACAGAAGGAGGAAAAGAGTGAAAAAAATATTCTTGGTGTAATCTATAGACCCCCCAACATTACTGAGGAGGTAGATGGCCAGTTGAATAGACAAATAGAGCGGGCTGCCCGGGAGGGAACAGTAGTGATAATGGGGACAACTACCCAGATATAGATTGGGGTCACGTTTCAGCTAAAACCACAAAGGGGGGGGGAATTTCTTACCCTCCTGCAGGATAATTTTCTGGGTCAGTTTTGGAACCCGATTCATAAAAGGATGTTCTAGAGCTGGAGAGGGTACAAAGACGGGCAACTAAACTAATAAGGGGAATAGAGCATCTTAGTTATGAGGAGAGATTAAAAGAATTACATTTGTTTAGTCTGGAGAAGAGACGTTTAAGGGGAGATATGATTAACTTATTTACATATATAAATGTCCCCTACAAGAGATATGGGGAAAAGATGTTCCAGGTAAAACCCCCTCAAAGGACAAGAGGGCACTGCCTCCGCCTGGAGAAAAAAAGGTTCAATCTCCGGAGGCGACAAGCCTTCTTTACCATGAGAACTGTGAATCTGTGGAACAGTCTACCACAGGATCTGGTCACAGCAAAAACAGTAGAGGGCTTCAAAACAGGGCTAGACAAGTTCTTAGAGCAAAATAATATAGATGCATATGTATAGAACCTATCACCCCCTCCCCCTTCCCTGTATCCATCCCCTCCTTGGTTGAACTTGATGGACATGTGTCTTTTTTCAACGGTATTAACTATGTAACTATGTAACACTGCTAGAGGTGTCTGGCAATGGCTCATACCTAGAGATGAGTGAACCTGGAGCATGCTCGAGTCGATCCGAACCCGAACGTTCGGCATTTGATTAGCGGCGGCTGCTGAACTTGGATAAAGTTCTAAGGTTGTCTGGAAAACATGGATACAGCCAATGACTATATCCGTGTTTGCCACATAGCCTCAGGGCTTTATCAAAGTTCAGCAGCCACCGCTAATCAAATGCCGAAAGTTCGGGTTCGGATCGACTCGAGCTGCTCCAGGTTCACTCATCTCTACTCATACCCCTCTCCCTATTCAGATACATACACAAGCTGAATGCACAGTACATGTGGATAGGGGCAGGGCCGTATTTACCACTAGGCACCCGTGGTCCGGTGCCTAGGGCAGCACCTTGCAGGGGGGCAGCACCAGGGAGCAGGGGGACAGAAAAAAACTATTTTTTTTTGTTTTTATTTATTAAGTTTTCCTTCTCCTGTTTTGACTTGCCAGTAAATCTGGTGTCTTTTCCAGGGGGGTGGGGGGTATGGTGGTATTGGTCAGGTCTGGTATCGCCAATATGTGCGTGAAGATGGGGCGTCTCCAGGTGCCTAGGGCAGCAGCAGTTGTTAATACAGCCCTGGATAGGGGGTAAATTGTAAAGGCTGAAATACCCCTTTAACCCCTAATAACACATGGATTTTGGCTTTAAACCAGGTCAAATTCATTTTTGTATCCTAAGAGTTATAGCGCTTTTATTTCTCCATCTTTAGGGCCATTATAAGGGATTGTTGTTTTCAGGAACAATTGTTTTTTTGCAATGGCGCCTTTCAATCTACTATAAAACGTATGATGGGACCTCAAAAATATTATCTATGAGGTGAAATTGAAAAAAAGGGTGTTCTTGTGTTTAGGTAATGCACTTTATGGTATAACTGACAGGTTATCTTTATTCTATACATCAGTCTGAGCGCAATAAAACCCATGTCATTTTTTTGTGCCATGATCTCTAGTGCTTAATAATACCAAATATTTTGATTACTATATATATATATAAGCAATCCTGCTGTTCTTCCCCCTCTTTTCATTCACACTATTGTGATATTATAATAGATCACACAATTACGTACGCTACAACATATAATATGTTTATATTGTTTACATGTTTTATTTGTATGATGGGAAAGGGGGTGATTTCATCTTTAATTGGGGCAGGGGTTTTAGGATATTTTTAAAAACTTTTTTTCTTTTAACATTTTTTTTTTTTACCAGCAATCATTAGATTGCATATGCTGTTCAATGCCATGCCATTATACAGCATTGATCAATATTATCGGCGCTCTTCTCATTCAGGCTCTATGAGAAGGTTCACACTTGGAGAGTTTTCTTCAATTGGGACCCCCACAATCACACTGCAGGGGTCCTGATCAGTAAGTGACAGGAGCTGCTCCTGTTACTTACACTAAGGGCCCTATTACATGGGACGATTATCATGCGGAAAATTGTCATATCTTTCGAATTTAAACAATAATCGTCCTGTGTAACTGCAGGCAACAGTCGAAAAATCGTTTGTGTGTTGTTGATCACTGATTTTGAGTTGACCCTAAAATCATTGTTAATCGTTCGCTGTAATTCGTTAACTAATCGCTCGGTGTAATTCCAGCTCGTTCCTTCTTCTGCTGGGATCAGATGGAGTACACAATCGTAACTAACGACTATTGTTCTGTGTAATATGGTGAACGATTTCAGGTTAACAATAAACAATCTCGTTTGCGATGGTTTATCAATAGGACCTTTAAATAATGGGATTGCTGCTGCCCGTCATTCACGGTGAGGGCCCGGCTGCTCATAGCTCCTAAGCTCCCTTCAACAGCGTACCTGTACGGCATAGGTCGTCTGATCACAGGCTCCCATGCTCTACCCCTACGCCATCAGTTGTCTAGGGGCCAAACACATTAGACAAAGGTGGGGTGATGATCTGAGTGACAGCTGAGTGATTGATGTCTAAAGCTGCAGATACACCACCAGTGGTGGCAGGATCGTATGACTCTCTACGGAGGATGGAGGAATATTGAAAGATCCTGTCGGGGGAGAGATTTTTTTGTGCCAGACCCTTTTTTTTTTCGGGAGTAATAAGCTGCCTCTAGTTTGGCTTAATCCTGTCCTTCTGTAGAAAACACTTTGGGCTGTGTGAAACATTCATGTGTATGGGGCGAATGTGAGAGATAGCCTAAAGAGGGCCATAATGTACGGTGTATGTGCACCGAAAAGAACCATCAGGTCACTAAGCCAGCTGTACACATTTAGTCCATACTGACCACCATTTTGGTTGAAATCATCCATTTTCATCAACTTAATTCTAATGTGTAATGGTACTTTAACGCCATCTTGAATATAACATTAAAAAGGATGCCGGTTCCTCTGGTTCTTGACTTCTGACTCACCAGTGCCCCCACCTAAGATCCTGGAGATCTCCCTGCTGCATGAGTCGTCAGTCGGACAGTAATGGATCTGATGTCTAATAGCTGGAGGCCAGGAAGAGAGAGCAAGTGCGGCTTGTCAGGAGCATGACTGACGTCAGGAGAAACACTAGCCTTCAGATAACCGGCGGTAGTTCCATAAGGTTTCTGCGGAGATTCCAGGAACGGGGCGATTTCTGCTCCGGCCCCCCGGGGTCTCACCCTGAGCCTATAATCAGTGTCAGCATTGACACGACCATGACGCCCTCCACATAGAAGCCACGAAGAGCCGGGCTGAGTTTGTTGAATTTGTTAATGACTGTTTTCATCCTGATTAATTGCTCGGCTGCCGGAGACGTGCGTCTTATCTGGCTGTGAGCTGTAATTGGAGGCTGCTCCGGCCTCCTCGTAATTAGCACCTTGTGCGCAGCGGTTAATTCTCCGCTTAATTGTCAGCTCTTAGATACTTCTCACTCTGTCCTGTCCCTGACAAAACAAATCTCCAGGGGGAAACATGTCGACATTGACTGAAGCAGCTGCAGAGACTTCACAATAATAGCAGAGGCTGCTGTGGATCATGTGTGATCTGGGGGACGCCATGATATGTAACGTGAATGAAGAGCAAACTCGTAGGCCCCGGAACCAAAATCTCTGTATTTGTAAGGACTCCTTCCCATAGCATCACATGGAGATGATGGATACGTCAACCACAGAACTACACACATGACATCAGGAAGAGTATGGGAAGGCTAAAGCTTGAGGGAAACATTGAGGAAACAGTCTCTGGTAGACTATGAGCATGAGAAGGTGCTGTATACTATGAGCATGAGAAGGTGCTGTATACTATGAGCATGAGAAGGTGCTGTATACTATGAGCATGAGAAGGTGCTGTATACTATGAGCATGAGAAGGTGCTGTATACTATGAGGAGAAGGTGCTGTATACTATGAGCATGAGAAGGTGCTGTATACTATGAGCATGAGAAGGTGCTGTATACTATGAGGAGAAGGTGCTGTATACTATGAGGAGAAGGTGCTGTATACTATGAGGATGAGGAGAAGGTGCTGTATACTAGGGGGATGAGGAGAAGGTGCTGTATACTATGAGGATGAGGAGAAGGTGCTGTATACTATGAGGAGAAGGTGCTGTATACTATGAGGAGAAGGTGCTGTATACTATGAGGATGAGGAGAAGGTGCTGTATACTATGAGGATGAGGAGAAGGTGCTGTATACTATGAGGATGAGGAGAAGGTGCTGTATACTAGGGGGATGAGAAGGTGCTGTATACTATGAGCATGAGAAGGTGCTGTATACTATGAGGATGAGGAGAAGGTGCTGTATACTATGAGGATGAGGAGAAGGTGCTGTATACTATGAGGAGAAGGTGCTGTATACTAGGGGGATGAGGAGAAGGTGCTGTATACTATGAGGATGAGGAGAAGGTGCTGTATACTATGAGGATGAGGAGAAGGTGCTGTATACTATGAGGAGAAGGTGCTGTATACTATGAGCATGAGAAGGTGCTGTATACTATGAGGAGAAGGTGCTGTAGACTATAAGGAGAAGGTGCTGTATACTATGAGGAGAAGGTGCTGTATACTATGAGGATGAGGAGAAGGTGCTGTATACTATGAGGAGGAGGAGGAGGAGAAGGTGCTGTATACTATGAGGATGAGGAGAAGGTGCTGTATACTATGAGGATGAGGAGAAGGTGCTGTATACTATGAGGATGAGAAGAAGGTGCTGTATACTAGGGGGATGAGGAGAAGGTGCTGTATACTATGAGGAGAAGGTGCTGTAGACTATGAGGATGAGGAGAAGGTGCTGTATACTATGAGGAGAAGGTGCTGTATACTATGAGGATGAGGAGAAGGTGCTGTATACTAGGGGGATGAGGAGAAGGTGCTGTATACTAAGGATGAGGAGAAGGTGCTGTATACTATGAGGATGAGGAGAAGGTGCTGTATACTATGAGCATGAGAAGGTGCTGTATACTATGAGGATGAGGAGAAGGTGCTGTATACTATGAGGATGAGAAGGTGCTGTATACTATGAGCATGAGAAGTGCTGTATACTATGAGGATGAGGAGAAGGTGCTGTATACTATGAGGATGAGGAGAAGGTGCTGTATACTATGAGGATGAGGAGAAGGTGCTGTATACTAGGGGGATGAGGAGAAGGTGCTGTATACTATGAGGAGGAGAAGGTGCTGTATACTATGAGCATGAGAAGGTGCTGTATACTATGAGCATGAGGAGAAGGCGCTGTATACTATGAGGATGAGAAGGTGCTGTAGACTGAGGATGAGGAGAAGGTGCTGTATACTATGAGGAGAAGGTGCTGTATACTATGAGGAGAAGGTGCTGTATACTATGAGGAGAAGGTGCTGTATACTATGAGGATGAGGAGAAGGTGCTGTATACTATGAGGAGAAGGTGCTGTATACTATGAGGAGAAGGTGCTGTATACTATAAGCATGAGAAGGTGCTGTATACTATGAGGATGAGGAGAAGGTGCTGTATACTATGAGGAGGAGGAAAAGGTGCTGTATACTATGAGGATGAGGAGAATGTGCTGTATACTATGAGGATGAGGAGAAGGTGCTGTATACTATGAGCATGAGAAGGTGCTGTATACTATGAGGATGAGAAGGTGCTGTATACTATGAGCATGAGAAGGTGCTGTATACTATGAGAAGGTGCTGTATACTATGAGCATGAGAAGGTGCTGTATACTATGAGCATGAGAAGGTGCTGTATACTATGAGCATTAGAAGGTGCTGTATACTATAAGCATGAGAAGGTGCTGTATACTATGAGGATGAGGAGAAGGTGCTGTATACTATGAGGAGAAGGTGCTGTATACTATGAGCATGAGAAGGTGCTGTATACTATGAGGATGAGGAGAAGGTGCTGTATACTATGAGGATGAGGAGAAGGTGCTGTATACTATGAGGATGAGGAGAAGGTGCTGTATACTATGAGCATGAGAAGGTGCTGTATACTATGAGCATGAGAAGGTGCTGTATACTATGAGGAGAAGGTGCTGTATGCTATGAGGATGAGGAGAAGGTGCTGTATACTAGGGGGATGACGAGACGGTGCTGTATACTATGAGGCGGAGGAGGAGAAGGTGCTGTATACTATGAGGATGAGGAGAAGGTGCTGTATACTATGAGGATGAGGAGAAGGTGCTGTATACTAGGGGGATGAGGAGAAGGTGCTGTATACTATGAGGATGAGGAGGAGAAGGTGCTGTATACTATGAGGAGGAGGAGAAGGTGCTGTATACTATGAGGATGAGGAGGAGAAGGTGCTGTATGCTATGAGGATGAGGAGAAGGTGCTGTATACTAGGGGGATGACGAGACGGTGCTGTATACTATGCGGAGGAGGAGGAGAAGGTGCTGTATACTATGAGGATGAGGAGAAGGTGCTGTATACTATGAGGAGAAGGTGCTGTATACTATTAGGATGAGGAGAAGGTGCTGTATACTGTTAGGATGAGGAGAAGGTGCTGTATACTATGAGGAGAAGGTGCTGTATACTATGAGCATGAGAAGGGTCTGTATACTATGAGCATGAGAAGGTGCTGTATACTATGAGCAAGGTGCTGTATACTATGAGCATGAGAAGGTGCTGTATACTATGAGGATGAGGAGAAGGTGCTGTATACTATGAGGATGAGGAGAAGGTGCTGTATACTATGAGGATGAGGACTGATGGAGAATTCTGGAGAGTTCCTTATTTAATGTATCCTAACATCTTGGCCCAGCTGGATTTAGCTGTACAGACATGTAAGGCCATATTGCCCCTAACAGTGGTATCATCTGGGTATGCATCACTTATGTTCCCCTCGTGTTAACCCTGAATATTGGTCTGGATCCTATAACACCCCCTGCAGGCAGATGATGGGCTACGAGCAGGGCCCACACTACCAATACACAAGGACTCTTCCAGTGACTGATACGAAGGCTTTGTGTGGATAAGTGTAATCCCCCTCTTGGGTCCGGCTCATATGGCGTTCATTATCACCAGGCTCTGGGTGTGGCGGCAGAACAGATGGCAGCGAGGACTGTGAAGTCGGGCATCTCCATGTTTAATCTTCACTCATCACAATATTTTAGTGCAACTATCAGAAGACATGCAATGAATCTCTAATCCGAGGTGTGAAACCATGTCAGCTGTGCAGACAGCGGAAATGGAGCTGGTAGCTGGATGTGGACCTGTAATGGGGTCGTCTGTTCTATACACCACACGCGGCACCTTCTGTATTACGCCATCAGGGGAGGATCACAGATCTGTGGCTGCAACGTCTCAATCAGAAGTTTATGAACCAGTCAATGTCTCCATCTCATACTGGGAATTATCGCCACAATGATGATTCTGCGTGATGCTGTAAAGCGAATGATTGTTGGTCTAGGACCATAACAACAGATGAAACGGTTCAGGGAACCTCTGCACCATTTATTTGACAGATTCAGGAGATTGTCAATGGCCTGTGGTTGCACCATCTACATGATCATCACTGGTCTATGGTTGTGTCCATGACCACACAATCTGTATGATGGGTTTAGAGGATCATCGGAGATCTATGGCCACAACAACTACCATGTGCACAGGATCCATGATCATTTGTGGTCTATATCTGTATGATGGGTTCATGGGATCATCCCAAGTCTATGGCTGCACCATCTGTATGATGGGTTCCTGGGATCATCTCTGGTCTATGGCTGCACCATCTGTATGATGGGTTCATGGGATCATCCCAAGTCTATGGCTGCACCATTTGTATGATGGGTTCATGATGGGGTTATGGCCTCATATCTGTTGAGGGATCATCCCTTGTCTATGGCTGCACCATCTGTATGATGGGTTCATGATGGGGTTATGGCCTCATATCTGTTGAGGGATCATCCCAAGTCTATGGCTGCATGATCTGTATGATGGGTTCATGGGATCATCCCAAGTCTATGGCAGCACCATCTGTATGATGGGTTCCTGGGATCATCTCTGGTCTATGGCTGCACCATCTGTATGATGGGTTCATGGGATCATCCCAAGTCTATGGCTGCACCATTTGTATGATGGGTTTATGATGGGGTTATGGCCTCATATCTGTTGAGGGATCATCCCTTGTCTATGGCTGCACCATCTGTATGATGGGTTCATGATGGGGTTATGGCCTCATATCTGTTGAGGGATCATCCCAAGTCTATGGCTGCACGATCTGTATGATGGGTTCATGGGATCATCCCAAGTCTATGGCAGCACCATCTGTATGATGGGTTCCTGGGATCATCTCTGGTCTATGGCTGCACCATCTGTATGATGGGTTCATGGGATCATCCCAAGTCTATGGCTGCACCATTTGTATGATGGGTTCATGATGGGGTTATGGCCTCATATCTGTTGAGGGATCATCCCTTGTCTATGGTTGCACCATCTGTATGATGGTTTCATGGGATCATCCCAAGTCTATGGCAGCACCATCTGTATGATGGGTTCATGGGATCATCCCTGGTCTATGGCTGCACCATCTGTATGATGGGTTCATTATGGGGTTATGGCCTCATATCTGTTCAGGGGATAATCCCTAGTCTATGCCTGCAATATCGGTACGATGGGTACCGTCTATCGGTACGATGGGCACCATCTGTATGATGGGTTCATGGGATCATCATTGGGCCATGACCACACATAAATCCAGGGGATTACAGGGGGGACAAGGAGATGAAATACATGGATCAGTTCCCCGTATCTCTAGTTCTCAGCCTTCGTGTAGCTGGACACAGGGCTCATCCCTAGAGCTGTAGGGGTTAAGTCCTGGCACAGGACATATGTGTGGGGGGGCAGTGTTATCTGACCCCGGCTATACAGCTACAATTACCAGTACATTGCCCGTAATTAGCGTCCTGTATTTGGCAGCAGGTCAGTGCTGGATCTGATGCTAGAGGCGATAGCGGCGACTTCTCATGCAAATCGCTGCCCATTATCATCCACTCAATGCGGCGGCTGAAACCCAAGACTGGATAGATGGTGGCGGCCGCCCTTTACTGCGCACATTCTAACTGGCTGTAATGGGGAGAGCTGACAATTCCTAACTACATCAACATGATATCCCTCCGAAAGGTCAGAGAAATGCCAGAGAACAGGACGCTGCACTCAGGGGCCACATCACAATATCTGCACCCAGATACTGTGGGCTCATAGAGGGCCTGGCCAGCTACGGAGGCGACATTAACCCTACCTGTGCCAAATAGTATACAACTCATGGACTAAAAGATGGACTGATGTAGAGAAGGGCCAGTTATTGGAGACAGCCCACTAGTATATCAGACAGGTAGTCACAGCCCCGCCCCCTAAAAGACATCCCTAATATAATAGTGATATAACCAGCCTATATATCATGTCTGAGAGGTAGTCACTGCCCCGCCCCTGTATGACATCCCTAATATAATAGTGATATAACCTGCCTATATATCATGTCTGAGAGGTAGTCACTGCCCCGCCCCTGTATGACATCCCTAATATAATAGTGATATAACCAGCCTATATATCATGTCTGAGAGGTAGTCACTGCCCCTCCCCTGTATGACATCACTGATATCATATAATAATAATATAACCAGCCTATATATCATGTCTGAGAGGTAGTCACTGCCCCGCCCCTGTATGACATCACTGATATCATATAATAATAATAATATAACCAGCCTGTGACAGCTCAGTGGAGAGTGCGGCCTGTGCTGACTGTCTGCCCTCGCCTCATTATCCTGGGATCCTCTGAGGATATGACAACCTCCTTATCGCTGTACAGGTGGAGCGCAGTATACACGGCGGAGACGCAGAGCTGTGAGCACTGGAGCATGAACTCCACATTCACTGTCTATTTAGATAGATGAGATTAGTGCTGAGCAGGGACCGTGTATTTACCACCTGTAAAATGTCATCAGCTGCAATATGGCCAGTTCATATATGTCTGGTGTGCAGTTACCCTACAGTCTAGTTACCCTACAGTGTGGTTACTTTACAGTGTAGTTACATTACAGTGTAGTTACCTTACAGTGTAGTTACATTACAGTGTAGTTACATTACAGTGTGGTTACCTTACAGTGTAGTTACATTACAGTGTAGTTACATTACAGTGTGGTTACCTTACAGTGTAGTTAATCTACAGCATGGTTAGCCTACAGTGTACTCTACGGCGTAGTCACTTTGCAGTGTAGTTACCCTACAGTGTAGTTACCCTACAGCATGGTTAGCCTACAGTGTACTCTACGGCGTAGTCACTTTGCAGTGTAGTTACCCTACAGTGTGGTTACCTTACAGTGTGGTTACCCTACAGCTTGGTCACCCTACAGCGTGGTTACCAAAGCTTACCATTACCTTCAGATAATCAGCCTTGTAAAAGGGCCCTGATGCTTATTTACTGACCACTGATCATTTCACTAATTATCTCCTAACTGATGATCACTTACTGGTTATTTACTGACTATTGTTTACATGCTTTCTATTGACCAGTTATAGACTGCTGTTTATTTGTTCTGTGCTGATGGTGAAGGTGATATAATACATTTTTTGCTGACCACTGGTGATTTACTGACTGCTGATCATTTACAGACTGATGTTGATTTTCTCAGTGCTGATCATTTACTGACGGCTGGTTACTGACCACTGGTGATTAGCTAACTGCGGATCATTTACTGACGGATGGTTTGCTGAGGTGCGGCTGCACACAGGGTGCTCTCCAGTCTTGAGTGTTGTAGTACCGGATGATGGGTGGAGATCACATTCTGCCCTCGCGCCTCCTAATCAGTTAATTGGTTTATTAAATGAAAGAACAACACGGGGCTGTTTGCAGTTCGGAGCCGTAATGCTGAGTAAACGGAGGTGAGCAGTGTCCCGGGAAGAGCGGCGCCGTTATCTCGGCCGGACACGGATTCCTCTCTCTGTTTGCTCATCATCTCCAGTCAGAGGGGACGCAGCATCCAGTTAATGACATTTCTAAAATCGCTCAAGTTCAGGTAAACACAAGAGCGAATGGAAGAGGATTAGAGGGGGGTGGGGGCGCTGCCTGCAGAATGACAATCAGCCCCAGAGCCAGAGACCAAGATCCAAGAGGAAGAGGGGAGGCAAAGACCAAGCTCCAGGGGCAACAGAAGCAGAGAACGAGCTCAAGAGGAAGCAGACACAGAATAAGCTCTAGAGGCAGCAGAAGCACAGAACAAGTTCAAGAGCAAACAGGCAGAGAACAAGCTCTAGAGGCAGCAGAGGCAAAGAACAAGTTCTAGAGGAAACAGAGGCAGTGAACAAACTCTAGAGGCAGCAGAGGCACAGAAAGAGCTCTAAAGGAAGCAGAGGAACAGAACATGCTCTAGAGGCAGCAGAGGCAAAGAACAAGTTCTAGAGGAAACAGGCAGTGAACAAACTCTAGAGGCAGCAGAGGCAAAGAACAAGTTCTAGAGGAAACAGGCAGTGAACAAACTCTAGAGGCAGCAGAGGCACAGAACAAGTTCTAGAGGAAACAGGCAGTGAACAAACTCTAGAGGCAGCAGAGGCACAGAAAGAGCTCTAAAGGAAGCAGAGGAACAGAACATGCTCTAGAGGTAGCAGAGGCTCTAGGGGCATAAAACAAGTTGTAGAGGCAGCAGAGGGAGAGAACAGGCTCTAGAAGCAGCAGAGGCACATAACAAGCTTTAGAGGAAACAGAGCAATAGTAAAAAACTTCAGATATAACAGAGGAAGAGAACAAGCTTTAGAGGAAAAAGGCAGAGAACAAGCTCTACAGTCAGCAGAGACACAGAACAAGCTCTAGAAGCAACAGAGGGAGAGAACAAGCTCTAGAGAAAACAGAGAGCAAGCTCTAGAGGCACAAAAAAAAGCCCTAAAGGACAAATAGGCAAAGAAAGAAGCTCTAGAGGCAGCAGAGGCAGATAAAAAAAACTCCAGCAATATAAGAGGTAGAGAACAAGCTCTACGGACAGAAAACAAGTTGTAGAGGCAGCAGAGGAAGGGAACAAGCTCTAGAGGCTACATAGACAGAGAAAAAGCTCTGAAGGCAGCAGAGGCAGAGAACAAGCTCTAGAAGAGGAAACAAACAGAAAGAAAGAACATAAAACAAACATAAATAAAACACATAAAATACCAATGTAAATGTAGTGAACAAGCTCTAGAGGCAGAGAACAAGCTCTAGAGGCAGTAGATGCAGAGAACAAGCTCTGAGGTTAACAGAGCCAGAGACCCAGGAGAAGGAGGGGAGGCAGAAAAAAAACTCTAGGGACAGCAGAGGCAGAAAATAAGCTCTAGAGTAATCAGAAGCAGAGAACAAGTTCTAGAGGAAGCAGAGGCAGAGAACAAGTAGCGATAGCAGGAGAAGAGTAAAAAACTCCAGGGAAAAGCTCCAACTGCAACCAAGTTCCAACTGCAACCAAGGAAGAGAACAAGCTCCATGGGTAATAGGGGCAAGAGAGACAGAATATCAACCTCCAGTGTGAACAGGGATAAAAGAGGTAAGGACCAATATACAGAGATTTAAGAGCAAGAGGTAAAGACCAAGTTAAAATAAAAAAACAAACAAAAAAAAAACAGGTGCAGCAGAAGGCAGAAACCATGCTTTAGAGAGAATAGGGGCAACATAGGATGAGATAAAACTAAAGAAGAACAACGATAAGGGGCAAAAACAAAGCTCCGGAGGGACGGGGTCAGCAGAGCCCTAGGGACCTCAGAAGTATTGGGGTACAGCTCCCAAGGTTGCATACAGAGTACTAATATAGACCTCGTGAACACCGGAGCACACTGAGGCTGGAATAGGAGTTATGCTGGCACTGGGTAATGATTATTTTATAAGCTTCAATGTAAAAAAAAAAAACTATTCTCAGTAAGGATCCTGGGTACTGCATCTGCCACTCATCTGCACCACTCGAGGGTTGAGGGACTAGTAGGCACAACAATATGCCCATGTCTGACATCAAAAGCCAGAAACTGCCAGCGGCTGCCCTGGACCAACACCTCTGTATAATGTCACTACAGCTCTAAGACGATTAAGCCACAAAAAGCACGGCCACTACTGCTCAGTCATTGCACCAAATCATTATAGACATAACTTTCCTGTAGCTACCAATAGGGGTGATCACTAGGATTCTTACAGTTCCCACTCTACTCAGTATTGGGTTTTTTTACAGTCTGCCCCCCAATGTTGGCAGCCAGTCTCCAGAGTTGCAAAAAAGTCTGCAGCGCCTCAGTTAGGAGTCTCAAAACACGGGACTAGCTCGATATCCCTCCCGGGAAAGAAATAGCAAAGGGATGGCTCTTGTAAGGAGACCACCAAAACCACCATGTTAGGTGGCTCCTTTAGTCAATCTCCAACTCAATTACGAGTCTGAAGATATGACAAGGGAAATACCAAAGCCAGGTATCCATCCACAGACAGCTGTTTCGGGTTGTTGTCCCTCATCAGTAAGGAGCAGGCTTCTGGCTAAATGGGAGCAATGCCCAGTAGAGCCATACGGGAAGCAGGTCACTGATCTCAGGGAGACCGTCAAGAGATAACACTACCGGCTGCTGGTTAAAGCATTCAATACTGTGAAATCCTAGGTGCATTGCCCCCTGGGACATGAATATGCAAAAAAAGTCAGCAGAGTTCCATTTAAGAGTCTCGAAACACAGTATTAGCCAGATATCCCTCTAGGGAGGGACCTAGCAAAGGGGTGGCTCCTGTAGAGAAACCACCAAAACCACCATATTAAGTTTCCCGTTCAGTCAATGTCCTACTCAATTATGAGTCTGAGGATATGACAAGGGAAATACTAAGGCCAGGTAACCATCCACAGACAGCTGTTTCAGAGTGTTGTCCCTCATCAGTGTGGAGCAGGATTCTGGCTAAGTTGAAGCAATGTCTACTTAACCCCTTAATGACCGCCTATACAGCTTTTTAAGGCGGTCACTAATGGGCTCTATTCTGCTGCCATCAGCTTTTTACGGCGAAGGCAGAGAATAGAGCTGCGGTGCTAGTAAGGCCTCCACCCCATCCCCCCAGATACTGGAGGTAGCTGAGGGGTCGGGGCAGGATGTGGGGTCTGTCCCGGCCAGTTCCCACACCGGCAATCGCCGTTATTAACGTTATTAATGTTATAGCGGCATATACTGGGCATCACCGGCGCCGCTGCATTCTTTCATCTCCCCTCACCGTGAATCCACGGTGAGAGGAAATGAAAATATGTGTCCCCTCACCCCCCAGATTAACCCCCTAGTGGCCGATCACTAACCCTCCCCTCCCTGGGCCGCCATCAGATCCAAGATGGCTGCCGCCATCACTGTGAACAGACTAAGTCTGTTCACAGTGATGGATTAAAAAAAAACAATCCATACCCCATTCTCTCTGCCACCGGAGGTAGCGGAGAGCATGGGGCAGTGACTGGGGACCACCCTGTGTGGTCCCAATACAAGTGATCAGCGGTATATACTATATACCGCTGATCGCTTGTTCCATGTTCTGCCCGTACTTTTTATCCTGTTACCATAAGTCATTGGCGACAGGGTATAAAAAGTCAAGTCGCCCCCTCCCCAAGTCACCCTCCAGTCGACAATCCACCCCCCAGCAAACCCCCCACCCCCTACACTCACCTGATCCAGGGAGGTCCTTCCTCCTCGACGTCCAGACGCAGTCAAAAGTAAAAAAAATTTGAAGTGACAGGGACCGATTTGGCCCGTCACTGAACTATGATCACTGTGATAGAAATATGACAGTGATCATAGTAATATAGTAAAAAAAAAGTGTAAAAGTACAAGTGAAAAAGTGTGAAAGTGAAAAACATGCAAAAAATAAAACACACAATTTCATTATAGTAATAATTGCGGTTTACTCCCAGATTGCCCGTACCCCCCCCCAGATTGCCCGTAACCACCACACATTGCCCGTAACCACCCCAGATTACCCGTAAGCACCCGTACCCGTAGCCACTGCACGTTGCCCATAACCACTGCACGTTGCTAGTAACCCCTTCCAGATTGCCTGTAACCACACCAGATTGCCTGTAATCACCCCAGATTACACATTCCCACCCCAGATTACTCATAAACACTTCAGTTTATAGGTGACCCTCCCAGATTGCCTGTAATCCCCGCAGATTGCCTGTAACCCCGGAGATCACTTGTAACCACCACACGTTGCCCCTAAACGCCGCATGTTGCCCGTAAGCGCTGCACGTTGCTCGTAACCACCCCAAATTGCCAGTAACTCCTTCCTGATTGCTCGTAACCACCCCAGACTGTCCGCAAGCACCGTAGGTTGCCCGTAAGCACTGCATCTTGCCTGTAACCACCCCAGATTACCCGTAAGCACTCCAGTTTACGCATAACCATCCCAGACTGTCCTTAGCCACCCCAGACTGTCCGTAGCCACGTCAGACTGTCCGCCTCCACCCCAGATTGTTCGTAAGCACTGCAAGTTGCCCGTAACCACCCCATATAGCCTGTAACCACCCCAGGTTGCCCGTAACCACCCCAGGTTGCCCGTAACCACCCTAGGATGCCCGTAACCACCCCAGATTGTCTGTTAGCACCGCAGGTTGTCCGTAAACACCACACCTTGCCCGTAACCACCCCAGATTACCCGTAAGCACTCCAGTTTATGCATAACCATCCCAGATTGTCCGTAAACACTGCAAGTTTCCCGTAACCACCCCATATAGCCTGTAAACCCCCCAGGTTGCCCGTAACCACCCCATATAGCCTGTAACCACCCCAGGTTGCCCGTAACCACCCCAGGTTGCCCGTAACCACCCCAGGTTGCCCGTAACCACCCTAGATTGTCTGTTAGCACCGCAGGTTGCCCGTAAGCACCGCACCTTGCCCGTAACCACCCCAGATTACCCATTAGCACTCAAGTTTACGCATAACCATCCCAGATTGTCCGTAGCCACCCCAGACTGTCCGTAGCCACCCCAAGTTGTCCCTAAACACTGCAAGTTGTCGAAATCACCCCATATAGCGTTACAGATTTTGGGGTGTCATTTCTCTCCTGTTCCTTGTGAAATTGAAATTTTAAACTAAACAAATATATTACTGGAAAAATTCTAGTTTTTCATTTTTACTTTCTAATTTTGAATACTTTCCTCTAACACCTGTGGGGTCAAAACACTCACCACACCCCAAGATGAATTCTTTGAGGGGTGTACTTTCAAAAATGGGATGACTTTTGGGGGGGTTCTATTCTTACAGGGACACTGCAAACGCACCTGGCGCTCAGAAACTTCTTCAGCAAAATCTGCACTGCAAATGCTAATTGGCGCTCCTTCCCCTCTGAGCCCCAATGTGTGCCCATACAGTGGTTTATGCCCACATATGTGGTACCATTCTACTCAGGAAAACCTGCATTACAGAGTTTGGGGTGCTTTTTCTTTTATGTTCCTTGTGAAAATGAGAAACTTTAATCTTAACGGATATATTCTTGGAAAATTTCTGTTTTCAAATTTTTTTGCGGTGGTAAATACTTTCCTCCAGCTCCTGTAGGGTCAAAATGCTCATTATACCCCAAGATTAATTTTTTAAGGTGTGTAGTTTCCAAAATGGGGTCACTTATGGGAGTTTCCAGTATACAAGCTTCCTAAATCCACTGAAAAATTGAACTGGTCCCTAAAAAAAAATCTGTTTTGGAAATTTATGAAAATTTGATAATTTGCTGATAGATTTCTAAGCCCCGTAACACCCTAAAAAATAAAATATGTTTACCAAATTATGCCAGAATAAAGAGAACATATTGTTAATGTGACTTAGTAACTAATTTATGTGATAGTACTTTCTTTTTTTAGAAGCAGAGAATTTCAAAATTTCAAATTTCATAAAATGCAAATGTTTAACATTTTTCATAATATTTTGATGTTTTTCACAAAAACCACACAAAATAGTGACCAAATTTTGCCAGTAATATAAAGTACTACATGTTACAAAAAACAATCTCAGAATCGCTAGCATACGTTAAAGCATTACCAAGCTATAAGCGCATAAAGTGAGACAGGTCAGATTCTAAAAAATGAGCCTGGTCATTAAGGACCAAACTAGCTGCAGCACTAAGGGGTTAAAGAAGGATTTTTTTTGCATATGGATATACAGCAGTGGGAAGTGATATGACCCATAATCGCGTGTTTCATGAAGATTTGATATCTTTTGTTGTTGACACATAACATTTTCACACATTCTTACAACAGTTTTCGGATGTAATTTTCCAAAACTGCCATTAAAATGACACTCACTTACTGTGATTTGTATAACTGAAGTAAAATAATAAAACTGTGGCTGTGATTTAGGTATATATAGAATAACCTATAGAATAATCATTGGAGTCAGCCTCCAGGAGGGAAGAGAGAGTGACAGGTGAGTAGCCTCCAGGAGGGAAGAGGAGGTGACAGGTGAGCAGCCTCCAGGAGGGAAGAGGAGGTGACAGGTAAGCAGCCTCCAGGAGGGAAGAGGAGGTGACAGGTGACCAGCCTCCAGGAAAGGGGAAACTGACAGGTGAGCAGCCTCCAGGAGAGGGGAAACTGACAGGTGAGCAGCCTCCAGGAGAGAAGAGGAAGTGACAGGTGAGCAGCCTCCAGGAGAGAAGAGGAAGTGACAGGTCAGCAGCCTCCAGGAGGGAAAAGGAGGAGACAGGTGAGCAGCCTCTAGGAGAGAAGAGGAAATGACAGGTGAATGACCTCCAGGAGAGAGGGAAGAGGAAGTGACAGGTGAGCA
This sequence comes from Dendropsophus ebraccatus, assembly GCA_027789725.1. Taxonomy (NCBI): domain Eukaryota; kingdom Metazoa; phylum Chordata; class Amphibia; order Anura; family Hylidae; genus Dendropsophus; species Dendropsophus ebraccatus. Next base: position 10,419,412 of record JAQFWZ010000009.1, on the reverse strand, counting down.
GCCTCCAGGAGGGAAGAGGAAGTGACAGGTGAGCAGCCTCCAGGAGAGGGGAAAGTGACAGGTGAGCAGATTCCAGGAGGGAAGAGGAAGTAACAGGTGAGCAGCCTCCAGCAGGGAAGAGAAGTGACGGGTAAGCAGCCTCCAGGAGAGGGTAAAGTGATGGGTAAGCAGCCTCCCGGAGAGGGGGAAGTGACAGGTGAGAAGCCTCCAGGAGAGAGGGAAGAGGAAGTGACAGGTGAGCAGCCTCCAGGAGGGAAGATGAGGTGACAGGTGAGAAGCCTCCAGCAGAGAAGGAAGTGACAGGTGAGCAGCCTCCAGGATTGAAGAGAAAGTGACAGATGAGCAGCCTCCAGAAGGGAAGAGGAAGTGACAGATGAGCAGCCTCAAGAAGGGAAGAGGAAGTGACAGATGAGCAGCCTCAAGAAGGGAAGAGGAAGTGACAGACGAGTTGCCTCCAGAAGAAAGGGAAGTGACAGATAAGCAGCCTCCAGGAGAGAGGGAAGAGGAAATGACAGGTGAGCAGCCTTTAGGAGAGGGAAGTGACAGATGAGCAGCCTCCAGGAGAGAGGGAAGAAGAAGTGACAGGTGAGCAGCCTCCGGGAGGGAAGAGGAGGTGACAGGTGAGCAGCCTCCAGCAGAGAGGGAAGTGACAGGTGAGCAGCCTCCAGGAGAGAGGGAAGAAGAAGTGACAGGTGAGCAGCCTCCGGGAGGGAAGAGGAGGTGACAGGTGAGCAGCCTCCAGCAGAGAGGGAAGTGACAGGTGAGCAGCCTCCAGAAGGGAAGAGGAAGTGACAGACAAGCAGCTTTCAGAAGGGAAGAGGAAGTAACGGACGAGCAGCCTCCGGGAGGGAAGCGGAAGTGACAGACGGGTTGCTTCCAGAAGAGAAGGAAGTCACAGGTGAGCAGCTACCAGGAGGGAAGAGGAAGTGACAGGTGCACAGCCTCCAAGAAAGAGGGAAGTGACAGGTGAGAAGCCTTCAGGAGAGAGGGAAGTGACAGGTGAGAAGCCTTCAGGAGAGAGGGAAGTGACAAGTGAGCAGCCTCCAGGAGAGAGGGAAGTGACAGGTAAGCAGCCTCCAGGAGAGAGGGAAGTGGCAGGTGAGCAGCCTCCAGGAGAGAGGGAAGTGGCAGGTAAGCAGCCTCCAGGAGAGAGGGAAGTGGCAGGTAAGCAGCCTCCAGGAGAGAGGGAAGTGGCAGGTAAGCAGCCTCCAGGAGAGAGGGAAGTGGCAGGTAAGCAGCCTACAGGAGAGAGGAAAGTGGCAGGTGAGCAGCCTCCAGGAAGGAAGAGGAAGTGACAGGTGAACAGCCTCCAGGAGAGATGGAAGTGACTGATGTGTGAGCAGACACTAAGACAGAGGAGTAGATAACTTGTGAGCAGCTGCCAGGAGGGAGGAGGAAATGATGTGACTGTCAAGAAGAGAAGGAAGTGATGTGTAAGCAGCCCCTATGAGGAAAAAGGACTCAACATGTGAGCAGCTGCCAGGAGGGAAGAGGACTCAACATGTGAGCAGCTGCCAGGAGGGAAGAGGACTCAACATGTGAGCAGCTGCCAGGAGGGAAGAGGACTCAACATGTGAGCAACTGCCAGGAGGGAAGAGGACTCAACATGTGAGCAGCTGCCAGGAGGGAAGAGGACTCAACATGTGAGCAGCTGCCAGGAGGGAAGAGGACTCAACATGTGAGCAGCTGATAAGAGAGATGAGGAAGTGATATGTAAGTATCTGCCAGGAAGGAAGAGGAAGTAACTTGCAGGCAGTTGCCAGGAGGGATGGTGAAGTTACATATGAGTAGCTGCCACAAGGTAAGAGAAACTGATGTGTGAGCAGCCACCAGGAGAAAGGGGAAAGTGACGCATGAGGGGGAAGTTACTTGTAAACATTTCCCAGATGGGAAAAGGAAGTTACATGTGATGTGTGAACAGCTGCCAGGACTAAGGAAGAGCGAACCGGCTGAGGTTCGGGTTTGAATGAACCTGAACTATCGGCTTTTGATTCCCGCTGTCTGTCTGCTCCGTGGAGAGGGTGGATACAACCTTGAGGACCGCCTGGAAAACTGGGATACAGCCATAGCCATAGGCTGTATCCTAGTTTTCTAGGTGGTCCTAAGGCTGTATCCACCCTCTCCACAGAGCAGACAGACAGCGGGAATCAGAAGCCGATAGTTCAGGTTCATTCAAACCCGAACCTCAGCCGGTTCGCTCTTCCCTTGTCAGGAGGAAGGAGCTAGTGACATGTTAGCAGCTGTCAGGAGGGAGGACCTAGTGATGTGTGAGCAGCTGTCAGGAGGGAGGACCTAGTGATGTGTGAGCAGCTGTCAGGAGGGAGGACCTAGTGATGTGTGAGCAGCTGTCAGGAGGGAGGAGCTAGTGATGTGTGAGCAGCTGTCATGAGGGAGGAGTTAGTGATGTGTGAGCAACTGTCAGAAGGAAGGAGCAAGTGACATGTGAGCATCTGTCAGGAGGGAGGAGCAAGTGACATGTTAGCAGCTGTCAGGAAGGAGGAGCAAGTGATGTGTGAGCAACTGTCAGGAGGGAGGAGCTAGTGATGTGTGAGCAGCTGTCAGGAGGGAGAAGCTAGTGATGTGTGAGCAGCTGTCATGAGGGAGGAGTTAGCGATGTCTGAGCAGCTGTCAGGGAGGAGGAATTAGTGATGTGTGAGCAGCTGTCAGGAGGGAGGAGCTAATGATGTGTGAGCAGCTGTCAGGAGGGAGGGAGCTAATGATGTGTGAGCAGCTGTCAGGAGGGAGGAGCTAATGATGTGTGAGCAGCTGTCAGGAGGGAGGAGCTAATGATGTGTGAGCAGCTGTCAGGAGAAATATATAACACTATATAACAAGAAGCCTATTCAAAAGCTGTATTATATCATTTGGACCCTAGCGGTAATATTACATGAGCATTAATTCCTTATTACTTGCATGACAGTATTATTCTGGCATGGGGGTGTTATTTGAGCCATACACAGTAATATTATGTGAAGGCTGATTATTTTATTTCAGTTTGGTATTATTTATGCACTATGGGGGAAATTTATTAAGTCCGCCGTTTTTTTACGCTTAAGTCCCCGCAGCTCCGGAGCTCAGAGGACGTATATGTAGGGGCGCACTGCCTCTACATAAATCCTGTGTGCACGGAGCCCGTCTGTGCAAACAAAGTGAAACCTACGCCAGCTCAGAGCTCCTGTAGGTTTCACTATCCTTTTTCCCCTTGAAAAATGGTAAATGCGGCGCACACAGAGGCCGCGCCCCCTCTCTGCCCCACTGGTGCAGGAGGCGCAGATCGGCACAATGCGAATAAAATATCCACAAATAGAACATTTGCGAATATTTGTACGCTGATCTGGCCCATCTGCGCCTAAAAAAGGCATTTTAGCTTTTGAGTAGATGTCCCCCTATGTGTGTGTGAGTGTATGTGTGTGTGTGTGTGTGTATGTGTGTGTGTGCTGAAAGAAAAAAAAGGGGCATGTGCCGATATCTCTGAGGATATCATAGGAGTTCCAGTAGTGCTATAGGTGCACTCTCCCATGCTGGGAATGGATTCACCAGAAGCAGAAAGATACCAAGCTGCTGTCTCCTCCTGTCCGGGAACCCAGGGATAGAAGATGCCGTACAGGATTGGTAGGTAGTGGTTGTATGGAGATGTACTTGTTATATGGAGGTGTACTGGTTATATGTGGGTAAACTGGTTGTACGGGGGCATATATATAAGCATTGTGGAGGAGCAGTGGTTGTACGGAGATGTACTGGTTATATGGAAATGTACTGGTTATATGTGGGTAAGCTGGTTGTACAGGGGGCATATATATAAGCATTGTGGAGCGGCAGTGGTTATATGGACATGTACTGGTTGTATGTGGGTAAGCTGGTTGTACGGGGGCATATATAAGCATTATGGAGGAGCAGTGGTTATATAGATACAGTATGTACTGGTTATATGGAGATGTACTAGTTATATGTGGGTAAGCTGGTTGTACAGGGGGAATATATATAAGCATTCTGGAGGGGCAGTGGTTATATAGATATGTACTGGTTATATGGAGATGTACTGGTTATATGTGGGTAAGCTGGTTGTACAGGGGGCATATATAAGCATTCTGGAGGGGCAGTGGTTGTATGGATATGCACTGGTTATATGGAGATGTACTGGTTATATGTGGGTAAGCTGGTTGTACAGGGGGCATATATAAGCATTCTGGAGGGGCAGTGGTTGTACGGAGATGTACTGGTTATATGGAGATGTACGCAGGGGCGGATTAACTTTACCATAGGCCCCAGGCTGTTCACCAAGCCTGGCCACCCCACCCCACCCCACCCCACTGTAACTATGGCAGCACTAGCCTGGGCCCCCCCACCCCACTGTAACTATGGCAACACTAGCCTGGCGTTCATAGTACAGGACAGATAATGTCATGATGCCCTGATTTGTGTAAAATTGCCATAAAAAAAACTGTGATTTTTGCAAATCATGGCAGAAGTGTAGCCAGGAGACAGTACACCACTGAAACTTTAAGTCTTTTTGGGTGGTCATGGGCCCCCCAGGAGCTCAGGGCCCCGGGCTGCCGCCTGAAACGCCCCTATTATAATCCACTACTGGATGTACTGGTTATATGTGGGTAAGCTGGTTGTACGGGGGCATATATATAAGCATTGTGGAGGGGCAGGGGTTGTACGGAGATGTACTGGTTATATGGAGATGTACTGGTTATATGTGGGTACGCTAGTTGTACGGGGGCATATATAAGTGGAGGGGCAGTGGAGGTCACTAGGAGGCCACAGTTGTGGGCCGGGGGTCTTCGGTGTGATAATGGATCCTGTGGTCTATAAGAATAGGAATGTGGGGAGCCGGTGAGATTGGGGGCTGGTCGGGGGTGATGGCTGATCTGTGCCGCTCATTGACGGCTATTACCAGGCAGGATGAGGAGCAGGAAGCTTCAAAGGCATGGCTGGCGTTATATTCTGAGATGAATCGGCTTCCAGCTCTGTCACCACCAGCGTCATTAAAGCTAACTAACCATATTAAACCAATATTAGAACATCGCTTCCCTGTGCATAAGATAATGAGACGAACACTTTTAAGTCTCTCGCTCGCTGCTGCAAGGTGCGATTGGCCTTTTTCTGCAGCGGCGGAAAAAAAAAAGAAAAACTTTGAAGTCACCCAGGTAAGACCGCGACCGATCAAACGTTAATCAACTTCAAAAAGCAGCCCGTGTCCTCCATGTCTGGCGGCCCCGTCCCCGGGACATCTGAAATGCAAATTCACAAATTCATTTCGAATATTGTAAATTGGTGGCGCGTTTAATCAGACGAAAGTTTCCCGTAAAATGGGAGAAGCTGCGTCGGGCCGCGCGGAGGGACTGCCGCTTCTAATTGACCGTTTTGTTTGTTAAGAAAAATTTCCATAAGGAAAAATATAACCAGGAGCCGGGAAAGATGTCAGCATTAACCCTGCCTGTGCTGCTGCGGAGGGAGGGGGGGGGGCTTCGGCTGAATGGCGGAGACTCTGGCGGCACTCGAAGGGTCAATACTTGTCTTTCTGCTTTATTATCACTTAAGTGCGGTTAGAAATGAATCTATAATGAATGAATAATAATGAAAATGGCAGCGAGCGGGAGCCGGGGCCGAGTCTGCCTCCGGGCGGCCAGTGATGGAATTTAAGTACTGTAATGCGGTGCTGAGCACAATACCACAAGCAGCTCCCGCGCCTCCCAGCTACTTCTTCACACGGGGAGGGAGAGCGTCTCGCTTATCGCTGCCACCGAAAAAATGTCAGGGAGAGCAAATTCTCCGTGGGCAAATTGAGATTTCATTAAGTTTAAATGGATTGCTTGTGACTGAAGTCTCCGCACGCTTGTTAGGAGGCAGTAATGGGCAGCCGGCACTCGGACGGCACCGCACAACACCGCGCCTTTGTCTGATAAAAGTTGGAGAGGAGGCAGAAGATGGGCCCGGTCACTGTTGTAGTCAAGGCCAAGGGGCGGCCATGACCTCTATTGACCAGACCGGCCTTAGGTATTGTGTAACTTAGACAAGGAGCGAGGGGTGAGAGGGGGAGGGTTCATATCATTGTCCCCTATCCACAAAAAATCCAAAACTCCACCACAGCAATGGGGATAGCATTTAAAATGGTGCACGGAGTGGAAATGGAGATGTGCTCTAAAGGAGAAGTCCGGGCTCGGAGGTGGCTGAATGTAACAACATGCCCCTACCTCCCCAGCTCCAGCGCTGGGGTCCGCTCTCCTCAACTCTGGTTTCCAGTCCCCCAGCCACTTCTTGGTCTGAGTGGGGACATGGGTCATGACTCGTCAGCCACAATCAGCCAGTCAGCGGTCGAGAAGGGACCCCACAGCAGCTGCTGACTGGCTGAGCGGGCCTGACCCGGGTCTCCACTCAGAACAGGAAGCGGCCAGGGGACCGGAGGACAGCAGACCCCAACACTGGAGAGGTAGAATGAAGTGCATGTTGATATGTTTAGTCACCTCCTCCCCGACCCTTTTGAAAAGAAAAAGTCTAAACCCGGATTTCTCTTTAAGCTTTAGCAGGTTGGGCGTCCCATTTGTAATTCAACACATTCCCCGCCATATCGCTGATATTCGGGAGAAGCTCTTTGACCTTTGTATTAATGTACAAATTGCAAAAGAATTACTTTGGTTAGGTTCGGATAAAGTGGCGCCATTTTGACACCTTAACATTAAGATGATGCCAAGTCCTCAAGGGTCACTATCCTACAACCCGACCTGTTATCCATACGATGATCCAGCTGTTTGCTGCCTGTGATACCACTGTATAATGATCAGTAAACTGCTCCAGGGGGAGAAATAATGGCTGAGATGTTCCACAAACAGGTTCTTCCTCCACAACGGCACAACACCAGCCACTACCTACCATTACTACTAAGCCTATTACCCAGCAGGAGCACCGGTGGGGATTGTCCTTCAGGATGAACCTGGATTTGCCCCTTTGCTGGCTTTGGGTTCTTCTCCCTTTGTCTCCTCCATACATCGGATTTTGCGGCCTCCCCGCTGATAGAAAGGCTCCAAGTGAAGGGTTAATGCAGATGTGCGCGCAGCCAGACATGCAGGAATATTAAAGGATTGGATTACATAATACTTATCAGGAACATTAGGCTGAAAGCGGCAATTTTCAGCGTCTCGGAGATTCAGTTACAGAAACTTATTGTAACAGGATGAACTTTCTGTGCACGGTGTAGATATGGAGGAGCTCGCCGAAGCCACGGGGGGAGCCGGCGGAGGAAGAGGAGTCCAGACTGCAATATAATGTGTATGGAATATAGATAACGTGTGTATAGGAAATCACAATCACTCCTGTCATCTATTTATATTACACACAGTGATCCCAAGACCTAACACTCACAGTGTATCATCACTCCCATCATCCCTGACCACAGGAGCTCACACTCTAATCTCCTATCACCCACAGTGTATCATCACTCCCATCATCCCTGACCACAGGAGCTCACACTCTAATCTCCTATCACACACAATGTATCATCACTCCCATCATCCCTGGCCTCAGGAGCTCACACTCTAATCTCCTATCACACAATGTATCAGGGGTTACAGAAGTTATGCCCCTCTTGACAGGTTTTCCACTTGAAGTGAATATTACCCATGCCCCTTCGTATTACAGACATCCCCCCCTCTTCACAAGATTATAGCTGACCGCTCCTCCTCATTTACCCCCTACTTTTAGCCACCTTGTATAATGGGCTGCCTCATGTTTAGCTTCCATCATATGACGAGTCTTTGGTCTTTGTAAGGAAATTATTACCGAGGACTAATGGCTACATGGAGCCCAAAGGGCATGAGAAGTGACCATGGGCCTCCATAGTTAAACGCGAAATGGGACCCAACTTCCAATATTGGAAAAATGTGGGCAGTGATGTCACAGTACAGGGATAATACACACAGTGATGTCACAGTACAGGGATAATACACAGTGATGTCACAGTACAGGGATAATACACACAGTGATGTCACAGTACAGGGATAATACACACAGTGATGTCACAGAACAGGGATAATACACACAGTGATGTCACAGAACAGGGATAATACACACAGTGATGTCACAGTACAGGGGGGATAATACACAGTGATGTCACAGTACAGGGATAATACACATAGTGATGTCACAGTACAGGGATAATACACACAGTGATGTCACAGTACAGGGATAATACACATAGTGATGTCACAGTACAGGGATAATACACACAGTGATGTCACAGTACAGGGATAATACACAGTGATGTCACAGTACAGAGATAATACACAGTGATGTCACAGTACAGGGATACTACACAGTGATGTCACAGTACAGGGATAATACACAGTGATGTCACAGTACAGGGGGGATAATACACAGTGATGTCACAGTACAGTGATAATACACAGTGATGTCACAGTACAGGGGGGATAATACACACAGTGATGTCACAGTACAGTGATAATACACAGTGATGTCACAGTACAGGGATACTACACAGTGATGTCACAGTACAGGGATAATACACAGTGATGTCACAGTACAGGGATAATACACATAGTGATGTCACAGTACAGGGATAATACACACAGTGATGTCACAGTACAGGGATAATACACAGTGATGTCACAGTGCAGGGATAATACACAGTGATGTCACAGTACAGGGATAATACACATAGTGATGTCACAGTACAGGGATAATACACACAGTGATGTCACAGTACAGGGATAATACACACAGTGATGTCACAGTACATGGATGATACATGGGGCTGCAGTCATCAGTGACAGGCCCCTTAGTTGTTAGGCCGCATATCATGTGGTAGTTATACGTGTGGTTCTCCATGGAAGGCCAGATAATGGAGGCATCCTCTGTGGTCTGCGGAGGGTGTGCAGTGTGTGTGTAAGCTCTTCAGCCGCAGTAACAGACGGGTGGACGGCCTGGATGATCCTAAGCATGAAATAAGTCTGATAGGAAGAGACTGTGGCCGGTCGCTCATTAACTACCATCAAATTGTATCTTTGTAGAGCGGAGAAATTCTAGTTAGTGCGACGGCGGCGGTGGTGGCGGCACTCACATCTCTATCTCTAAACAGCACATTAATATGTTCCCGGCACAGGTGACGGCGCCTCCACCGTCCTCCGGCCCATCTCCCACATCCCGAGTAATCAAGGGACAGGGGACTTTTTGCTTACAGCGATGTCGAAGAATAATCGGGCTTGTGAATTTGCCGGTCCGCCGTGGAGTGAGCTGTGATAACGCGCTGTTTGATGGTGATTTTATTTCCCATGAATGTTAAATAGCTGCGGCTGCCGACGCAAAGAGGCTTATCAGCTGCTAATACCGAGTCTTAATGCTGCCCCTTCTTGAACCATCCAGTTCCTAACAACATTAACCAGTAAATTTACATCCCATCTTAATGCAGCTAAAGAGGCCGGGAGATTTAGAGTAAATGACAGCGGTGTAATGAGGGGGCTTCTCCCATCAAGCACAGGCGCTCGCCTCAATTGTCTGACAGATTATGTGCGAGAGCTTTACCTGAACCCTTCTCAGGCTGCAATTCAACCGGCCGCCGCCTTTGTCAACTAAATACACATAAATATTTTTAAGGAGGGCTTAGCATTGTGGGAGTACGAGAGCAGCGGAGAATGGGGGGGCGTCCTTTCATTGGGTCACCAAAACAAAAGAAAACACGAGGGGGGACAAACTGGAGCGGTTGCGGGTCACGTGATCTCCGGGGGGGGGGGGAGGGGGGGGTAATAGGGCTGTCCGTCTGACCCTGTAAAACATTTACACCATCACGTTATGGCGCTCATTTGTCGGCTTATCAGGCTGTTCTGACATACCAAAATATCATCAGCCATCGGGCAGTCATCTCCCTGCGAAATAGTACATATAATGGAATAACATTACCTTATTGTTACCAAATAAAATATATATATAAACAGACCGATAATACTATATTTTGTGACTATACAGTGTTAAATACCTGCTCTACAGGCTTTCTCTATGCGTGATTACAGTGCAGTTACATCCAGTGACCACAGGTTGCGGGGGGGTTCTTTTCTTGGTGTTGTTCACTATCTTTTGCCTTTTCCACCATGTCCAGACCACCGTGAGGACTTCTCCTGACCATGACCCATCTGTGTAGAATTTGTAGACATCTTTGATTCTTCTTTTTTTCAAGAAGATGTACTCACGTCAGACTGGTCCGGAGCCCAGATCTCGCACTGTTTCATAACCAACCATCTTTAACGTAATGAGTACTTTTCAGCATAGAAAAAGTACTTTATTTTAGCTGTGTCACGATGTGTCTCACCAGTTGTAGTGAAGCTTTTTCTTGAGTTGAATCTCCAATTTTTATAGCCAGGCTGTTACCACTAGGGGGAGCTCTCCCTCATTCGATTTTATAGATGAATGAGACCTGTGTTACTCTGTAGATAGTGACTACTTTCTAGTGGTGACAGCAGGTAGCAGGATTTAACGAAACAAAAAATTCCATCCACGGCTTCAATAAAATTGTGGTAGCTTTATTGGAACATCACAAAACAGAAAACAAAAAAATAAAAGATAAAAACACGCCGATGCGTTCCAGGGTTAGAACCCCTTAATCATGGCCTTAATGATTAGGGGTTCTAACCCTGCAACGCATCAGCGTGTTTTTATCTTTTATTTTTTTGTTTTCTGTTTTGTGATGTTCCAATAAAGCTACCACAATTTTATTGAAGCCGTGGATGGAATTTTTCGTTTCATGGACTTTCCGGGTTGCGGCCCGCAATACAGCCAGAACGTGCTTCACTTCCAGGAGGTCCACACACACCTGCGCTAATTGTGGCTATCAAGGGTGAGCTGACATATTCTTTTTTTATGCAGCAGGATTTAACACATGACTCCATAGCTATGCAGGGGATTTGGATCTCTGTATCCCATTCCTGGCATTTCCCTTCTTTGAGGTGTTATTGTATTGAAAAGAAGAGTGAAAAGCTAAACACTACATTTATGAGGACTTAATGTAAACCAAGCCTGGATAGGAAGAACGTTCAGTAGATCCCAGAAAATGTGTTATTTGACTAGAATAAGCTACAAAAACTTAAGACCCGAATGTACAAATGGAGAACATTCAGGACTTTGGCTTCTCTCCCCAGGTGCAGGTGTCTTGCTGAGATTACTCCAATGGGCAATAATGAAGGAGAAGAGGAAGAACCCAGGGAGAACAGCAGAAGACTCAGAGAAAACTCCAACACTTCTGTCCATGTGTCCACTAGAGAAACACTGGACAAGAAGGTTATCATTGAAGGACATCGCAACCTGACTCAAGAGAGTTTACCGAAGACCCCCGGGATTTTCCACAATGCGTCTGGGGAAATGTTCTGTTGACTAAAGCCAAAGACTAAAGTCTAACACAAAGTGTAATACAAAGAACCCTATGTGGAGCACCAAAACCTCATCCTATTCCCGCAGGGCAGTATGGTTTGGGCTTGGCTTCCTCTAAGCCTGGACGCTTTGTGGTCACGAGCAAACTATGAATTTATTTTACATCCATGACCTCGAGCCAAAGAGACCTTGGGTGACGGAACACGAGAGTGACCCACAGCACACAAGGAAAACAGCTAAAGAATGGAGGACAGGGGATACTTTGGGGCGGCCATGTCCGAGCCCTGTGGACACACTATGGTCTAACCTGAAAAGGACGCTGCACACAGAACATCCTAGAATACTGAGGAATCAAAACCACATGGCACGGAAGAATGGTACAACATGGTGTATGGTTTACCGGAGGGAATTAGGGTCCTATTAAGCAAAGCAATTTTTAACGATTAACAATAAATGATCGCAAATTAGATTGTTTATCGTTAACCTGAAATCATTCACCGTATTACACAGAACGATAGTAATGGTGCACTTACACAGAGAGACTGACTGATGTATGAAGCCAAAGCCAAAGATTTCACCTCTTCTCAAATCTATTCCTGGTTAAGGCTCGGTTCACACTACGTATATTTCAGTCAGTATTGTGGTCCTCATATTGCAACCAAAACCAGGAGTGGATTAAAAACACAGAAAGGCTCTGTTCACATAATGTTGTAATTGAGTGGATGGCCGCAATTTAATGGCAAATATTTGCTGTTATTTTAAAACAACGGCTGTTGTATCTAAATAATGGCCGTTATTTACCGTTATATGGCGGCCATCCACTCAATTTCACCATTGTGTGAACAGATCCTTTCTGTGTTTTTAATCCACTCCTGGTTTTGATTGCAATATGAGGACCACAATACTGACTGACATATACGTAGTGTGAACCCAGCCTTAGGCTGGGTTCACACACAGTATATTTCATGAAGTATTTGGCCCTCATGTCAGGTCCTCATGGCAACCAAAACCAGAAGTGGATTGAAAACACAGAAAGGATCTGTTTACAGAATGTTGAAATTGAGTGGATGGCCGCCATATAACAGTAAATAACGGCCATTATTTCAATACAAAGGCCGTTGTTTTAAAATAACAGCAAATATTTGCCATTAAATGGCGGCCATCCACTTGATTACAACAATATGTGGACAGAGCCTTTCTGTGTTTTCAATCCACTCCTGGTTTTGGTTGCCATGAGGACCAAATACTGCCTGAAATATACTGTGTGTGAACCCAGCCTAAAGGACCCGGCTGGGGTCACGGAATTGCCGGTCTCTTCCCGCATCAGAGCTTCCCATAGCCAGTTATTATACTATTACATTCAAGATAGGGTTTACACTAAGGAATAGGTGAGGAATTTCAAGCTGAATCTGTGATTAATTTTACGCAAATTCTGCCTGTATAATATGTACAGAGCAATGTCCCGTTGTGTTCAATGGGATTTCTGCTCTGTTGTTCACATGGCAGAATTTACACGTGGAATATTCCGACATGGATCCGCCTTCAGTCTATAGAATTGACATGTCAATTCTTTGGGTGGATTCCACTACAGAAATCCCATAAAAGTTATTGGGGCTTTGAATTTCCGCTTTCCACTTGAATTCCGTGCCTATTCTGCCAGAGCTGAAGAAGAGTAAACTTCAAGCGGAAAACTTTCCTCTTAAATTCCTCGCTTATTCCTCAGTGTGAACGTACCCTTACACTGTGCCAGCAGAGGTAACTTTATATACACCTCCATACAGTTTGCTATGGCCAGTAGTCCCAGTTTGGAGCAGCTGCTTTGTGGATTGACCTATGGTGGCCTGCGGTGCGGGTGGACATGAGGCTTATGATGTAGGACTACTGAGCTTTCACCACATTTGGAGACATTGTTGCGTTGTTGTGGCCCCATCATATATGTTTAATTGTGATGTGTTTTTGTGTATTTTATATTTATTTAGTAAAAGTTATGTTTGAATAGATTTACACCCCTTTCTGTGATTCCAGAATAAATACTTGGATAAACAGTGGTGCATATTATGGCCCAGTGTATACAGAACAGCCCATGCACCAGATACAGTCTCCTACATCCCCCAGAGTCTCAGCATCTCCTCAGAATCCTTGCAGTGACTGTACGGACCGGAGGCCCTCGGGCTTCTGACATCTCTGTACGCCTATAGCCTCAGCTCCACTTCCAGGCAGGCGACACCGCTTCAGGACACTACAGAGTTAACATTTCATCAAGCCGATATGTTTTATGCAATATTAAGTCATGTGAAATGGCTCCGAGATGTAATTTGTGATGGCATTCATGCTCCTTATCTCCAATTTCGCTGCCTTTGGTGATAACATCGTAAAATAAAAGGATTCATCAGGTAACGGTTTTTCCTCATTATTCAGAGGCGCAATTTGCCAGTTGAAAAGGTAATTAGCCACACGTCCCGCCGTCCCGGAGATTGTCAATAGAAGCCTGGGATTAATTAGCCAGACTGACTGCATCTTATGTCTTCCCCGAGCACACCGGATTTCATGCTCAGGGTATAGTGGAGGCGCTCTAGCGGTCGGAGCACAATGAACCCCTGTTATCCAGGGTGAGCCACCCCATACATAAAGTGCTTGTAGGGTGTGGAGTCACTGACATCATTAAGTAGAAGTTCGGCGCAGTGCAAAAAAAATTATTCTTGGTTGGGCATGGGGGGGGGGGGGACATAAAAAAAAGACAATGGGGGACATCCGACCGGACTTAAAAATGTCCCCACAGCTCCGACAGTCCGGAGATTTATGTAGAGGCGCACTGCCTCTACATAAATCCTGTGCGCACCAGTGCGCGCGCCAGGAAACCTACGCCAGCTCAGAGCTGGAGTAGGTTTCCTGACTATTTTATTGCGAAAAAAATGATGAATAGAGCAGACTCTGAGTCCGCCCCCCTGGCGTACCGGGCGGAAAGTGGCCAGATGCGAATATTTTATTCGCAAAACGGCCATTTGCGAATAAATTTATTCGTATCTGGCCCCTTTCCGTTGAAAAATATGCATTTTGCTTCATAAATGTCCCCCATTATGCTTACCTGTCCCTGTGCCCGTGGTACGCCGCATCACCGGGTTCCCACCAGTTGTCCACTCCTCCTGTCACGACCCGGGTTTAACGGCACAAGCAGGTGGGATTTAGCCCGCTCAGCCAATAAGTGACTGCAGCGGTCACTTATCCACCAAACGGGTTGTGAGGTAGCCGGAGGGGTGCTAAAAAGACATGAGCAGAATGCGGGACAGATGAATGTAGCTTCTTTTTTAATTGCCCCCCCGGACTTCTCCTTTAATTAGCTCTTGTGTGGTCACCAGAAGGGTGTACATGGGGTCAGACAGAAAACAAAGGAGGCAAATCCAACTTCCTCTCTCCCTGCACTAATAACACCAAAATGCAGGAAGGACACAACATGAATATATCACAACATGGAAGAGACAAGACTCAACATGGGAAGAATAGGGTTCAACATGGAAGAGACAAGACTCAACATGGGAAGAATAGGGTTCAACATGGAAGAGACAATACTCAACATGGGAAGAATAGGGTTCAACATGGAAGAGACAAGACTCAATATGGGAAGATTAGGCCTCAACATGGAAGAGACAAGACTCAACATGGGAAGAATAGGGTTCAACATGGAAGAGACAAGACTCAATATGGGAATATTAGGCCTCAACATGGAAGAGACATGACTCAACATGGGAAGAATAGGGTTCAACATGAAAGAGACAAGACTCAATATGGGAAGATTAGGCCTCAAGATGGAAGAGACAAGACTCAACATGGGAAGAATAGGGTTCAACATGGAAGAGACAAGACTCAATATGGGAAGATTAGGCCTCAACATGGAAGAGACAAGACCCAACATGGGAAGAATAGGGTTCAACATGGAAGAGACAATACTCAATATGGGAATATTAGGCCTCAACATGGAAGAGACATGACTCAACATGGGAAGAATAGGGTTCAACATGAAAGAGACAAGACTCAATATGGGAAGATTAGGCCTCAAGATGGAAGAGACAAGACTCAACATGGGAAGAATAGGGTTCAACATGGAAGAGACAAGACTCAATATGGGAAGATTAGGCCTCAACATGGAAGAGACAAGACTCAACATGGGAAGAATAGGGTTCAACATGGAAGAGACAAGACTCAACATGGGAAGAATAGGGTTCAACATGGAAGAGACAATACTCAACATGGGAAGAATAGGGTTCAACATGAAAGAAACAAGACTCAACATGGGAAGAATAGGGTTCAACATGGAAGAGACAAGACTCAATATGGGAAGATTAGGCCTCAACATGGAAGAGACAAGACTCAACATGGGAAGAATAGGGTTCAACATGGAAGAGACAAGACTCAATATGGGAATATTAGGCCTCAACATGGAAGAGACATGACTCAACATGGGAAGAATAGGGTTCAACATGAAAGAGACAAGACTCAATATGGGAAGATTAGGCCTCAAGATGGAAGAGACAAGACTCAACATGGGAAGAATAGGGTTCAACATGGAAGAGACAAGACTCAATATGGGAAGATTAGGCCTCAACATGGAAGAGACAAGACTCAACATGGGAAGAATAGGGTTCAACATGGAAGAGACAATACTCAATATGGGAATATTAGGCCTCAACATGGAAGAGACATGACTCAACATGGGAAGAATAGGGTTCAACATGAAAGAGACAAGACTCAATATGGGAAGATTAGGCCTCAAGATGGAAGAGACAAGACTCAACATGGGAAGAATAGGGTTCAACATGGAAGAGACAAGACTCAATATGGGAAGATTAGGCCTCAACATGGAAGAGACAAGACTCAACATGAGAAGAATAGGGTTCAACATGGAAGAGACAATACTCAATATGGGAATATTAGGCCTCAACATGGAAGAGACAAGACTCAACATGGGAAGAATAGGGTTCAACATGGAAGAGACAAGACTCAATATGGGAAGATTAGGCCTCAACATGGAAGAGACAAGACTCAACATGGGAAGAATAGGGTTCAACATGAAAGAGACAAGACTCAATATGGGAAGATTAGGCCTCAACATGGAAGAGACAAGACTCAACATGGGAAGAATAGGGTTCAACATGAAAGAGACAAGACTCAATATGGGAAGATTAGGCCTCAAGATGGAAGAGACAAGACTCAACATGGGAAGAATAGGGTTCAACATGGAAGAGACAAGACTCAATATGGGAAGATTAGGCCTCAACATGGAAGAGACAAGACTCAACATGGGAAGAATAGGGTTCAACATGGAAGAGACAAGACTCAACAGGTCACAGGATACAGGTACAAAAACCTTTGAACTAGTAATACTACATTGCTGCATAGGAACTGGTGAGCGGGTGGAGTAGTTTTAAATGGATAAAGTCAGATGGTGATAGGTGGAGGATACCCACAGAGACGCTCACTGGCCCTGACCTCCGTGTGTAGCGGAGGCAGCAAGGTACTGAAGCCTCAAAATGTCCTCGGCCGGGCTGCAGAACACCCCCACCCCCACTATACAGGTAACAAAGACGGATCAGCAGGGCAGCCTGGTGTCTGCATCCAACCCAACAACTTGTGGACAAGCTAACAGGCATTTAATTTCCAGTGGTAAAGAAGTTGGATGCAGCCCTAATGCTGCCTGAAAAACATGGATACAGTGATAGGCTATGTTCATACTATGTATATTTGAGGCTGTATGTTTGAGGCTGTATAGCAACCAAAACAAGGAGTGGATTGAAAACACAGAAAGGCTCTGTTCACATATTGTTGTAATTGAGTGGATGGACGTCATTTAATGGCAAATATTTGCTGTTATTTTAAAACAACGGCCGTTATATTGAAATAATGGAAGTTATTTACTGTTATATGATGGCCATCCACTCAATTTCACCATTGTGTGGACAGAGCCTTTCTGTGTTTTCAATCCACTCCTGGTTTTAGTTGCTATGAGGACCTGACATGAGGACCAAATACAGCCTCAAATATACATAGTGTGAACCCAGCCATAGGCCGTATCTACCAGCACTCCCTCAGACTGCATCCAACTTCTTTAGCCACTGGTTATTAAATGCTCTGAGTTCGTGATTAGACAAACCTAGGCGTGCTCAAGGTTCACTCATCTCTAGTCTTTACTGATCGAGTCCACTCTATCCAATGATGAGCACTGTCCTTTTCCTGAGTCCCATTCTTGCTATGTTTAATTCTGCTCATCTGGAGGCATGTCCTGTCCACCCTATTTCAAGTACGTTCTGTTTCATGTTAAATACAGTCCTTCCCAAATGGTGCCCTGTCCATCCCAAATTTTGGCAAGCCCTATCTTTCCCATGTTGAGCCTTGTTTGTATTGAGTCTTGTCTTTCCTATGCTGTAGCCATTCTGTTTAAAGAGGTTGCCTGGGATAAAACAATTGATAGCCAGTCCACAGGATCCACAGGGCTCAAGGTTCACACAGCTCTAGTAAGGACTCAACATGAATAGGTCTCACAAAGGAAGTACGGAACGCAACTCAATTTGGACAGGACTCAACATGGGAAGGACATGATTCATGCCTATAGGAATGTGAGCATGGGGGGGACAGGTGTGAGCATGGGGGGGACAAGGCTCAACAGGACAAAATCCTGCTACCGTACTCCTTGTTCAGTTGTGCACCAGACCTGCATTGTACCCAAGGGTACTGCCGGAAGAATTCCATATCCGATGCGTCTAAACAGGGAGCATAGCGGCAGGATTTTGGAAACGTATCCTGCCGCCAGTTCTAAAAGATATTTACTCTTTAATTTAAAGGGACTGTACCATCAGGCCTAGGCTGAAGCACTGGAATACACCACTTCCTGCAGGACATACAGCAGATGGTAATTACTGGAAAGGTTTTTTTTTTTTCAGGTGAACTTGTATAATGTTAGTGATCCCATGATTGTATCCCATATCACATGATTGTTGCACACACAAAATAATGCCAAACACAGAATTGCTGGTCATATATATCAGATAAAATAGAAAAAAAAAGAAAACCAAAACATCCTATCTACTAGGGATGGTCCGAACCTAATTCGGACGGGGTTTGTACGAACCCGAACCCTCCGCATTGATTACCGCTGTCTGCCCGCTCCGTGCAGCGGGCGGATCCAGCAGGAGGAATGCCTGGAAAACTAGGATACAGCCATAGCCATAGGCTGTATCCCATTTTTTTTTAGGCGGTCCTCCCGCTGTATCCGCCCGCTGCACGGAGCGGGCAGACATCGGGAATCCGATGCCGAGCGTTTGGGTTCAGCCGGGTTCGGACCATCCCTACTATCTACCTTATTTACTCCACATGGTGGTGCCAACACCAGACATGTTTCTGTAATTATGGGTGTTGTGGATCCGCTGTGCCACCACTAGCGATGACATAAGCCGCACCAGGGAGCAGAGTCTAAAGGCCCTATTCCAAGGAACGATTATCGTCCGTATTCGGCCGATATCGGCCGCTACGGACGATAATCGTCCCGTGGAATAGAGTGCAACGATCAGCCGACATCGTTCATGTCGGCTGATCGTTGCAGTCGCTTGTTTTTCAACATGTTGAAAAACAAGCGACTGATATAGCAGCGATCTGCTGCCGTCGCTCCGTTGAATAGGAGCATCGGCAGCAGATGCTGCTATATCCTATGGGCTGCCCAGACGATCAGCGATCACCCGGGCAGCCCCCCCGAAGCTCCCCGCAGCCCCTCCCGCACTCACCCGCTCGCTGCAGCCGCGATGAATAGCGGTGGTCAGCTCAAAAGATGCGATCAACAACAAATTTTGTTGTTGCTGATTGTTGACGTGTTAACAACCAGAAGATTATCGTTTAAATTTCCCCGATTTGCCAATTTTTTGTCCAATAATAGGCCCATGTAAAGGCCCTTAGTGACCTGTCACTGGTACAAATTCTCAGCACAGAGCTGGGAGTGCTAGGATATTCAGAAATGACCTCCATATTAGGTCTCACGACCATGGTAGAGAGGGCCCCTGCCACCGACACTGGGATCATGGACTGGCACAGTTCTCCGGGAATCTGCAACTTAAGCAAACAACTTCAACTACAACTTTAAGAGAGGTGAGCAAACAAACCATGGTTTACCAATCCCTGATGTTGTTGAGACCAGAGACAAATAAGACCAAGAAACAGTGGAAACTGAAAAAAAGATGACCATAAACCCCACGTGCCAAGGCGAGTGTTAGTAGGTTCCTTCCGGGGACTGTGGAGACTAGAGGAAATTCTGCCTCTTAGGGTACAATGGGCCTGAAGACATTGTTAGCGCTCATGGACAATCCTATATTTTCTGCTCCTCCACCCAATGACAGTTGTGGCGTTGTTCCACTTTACAATGTATACAGATAAGCGACAAAACAAGCAAATTACAAGCGGGGCTGTGATTCTGAGCCGAGAAGACGGCGACTTTGTGCCTTGTTGTGTCATGTGATGCAGCTACTTGTGCGCCTTTGCTGCCTGTTTAGCAGCCGTCACTGTTATTTAATAACACAAGCTCGAAAATCCCAAAGCAGAATCCCTCTTTCATGCCGCAAAATAAAAGGAGAAAAGAAGAGTAAATCGGGGTGATGCGGTAACGCCGGGGAGAAAGCTCGCTTTTCACCTCGCTACATTGCTGCTTTTTATCATATTGTAGCAGAAAAATGAATAGAAGGAAAAAAAAAGTGTTTCCCCTTTATAGCGGCAAAGCTTGAAGGCTGCAGCACAAGAAATAAAACGAGCACATCAAAGGAAGGATGAGTGTGTTTCAATTATTCCCTCTCCTTATCCGGCCTGAAAGCAGCGGCCAAGTCTGTCAGAAGACTTTATTGAGAAGCAGGTTTCTTCTAGATAAAAAAAAACGACATGAAATTGTGTGTTGTGAGCGTGTAATGAGAAGGGGAGTGCGGCCGCAGGCGCCTGGAGGAGCCCCAAGTGTCTGCAGACTCGGAAAGTTTCTGAACACAAGTCCCACTACCTGGGAGAGGCCTGACAGTCACCAGTCACATAATACGTGTGCTTCATGTGTGTTCAGGACCTTCTGGAGCAGGGGTGGAAACGCTTAGGAGATCTGCGCACAGACCAGCTATAAGCTGAGGGATTCAGAGACAAATGGTGATGTTCTGGGCATCTAGGGACACAGTGGGGCTCATTTACTAATGTGTTCTTGGCAGCAAATTGTACGGATTTTGTCCATTTTCCCTGATGGTTTGGTGTGCCAAAATATTTAGACCCGACAAACCCGTCATTCTTGTCCAAAAACCCACCAAGTGGGCGTGTCCTTTAAAACCTGCCACAACATATGTGAGATCCGGCAAAGAGCAGCAACATCTGGGATATCCAGAAGAGGAGCGGCAACATATGGGATATCCAGAAGAGGAGCGGCAACATTTGTGACATCCAGACGAAGAGCAGCAACATCTGGGATATCCAGATGAGGAGCGACCACCTCTGTAACATCCAAAAAGCGATAACATCTGTGAGATACAGGTGAAGAGCAGCAACATCTGTGACATCCAGACGAAGAGCGGCAACATCTGGAATATCTAGATGAAGAGCAGCAACATCTGGGGTATCCAGACAGAGTGCCAACACCTGGGATATCCAGACAAAGAGTGCCAACACCTGGGATATCCAGACAAAGAGTGCCAACATCTGGGATATCCAGACAAAGAGTGCCAACATCTGGGATATCCAGACAAAGAGTGCCAACATCTGGGATATCCAGACAGAGAGTGCCAACATCTGGGATATCCAGATGAGGAATGGCAACATCTGGGAAATCCAAAGAGTCGCACCATCTAGGACATCCAGGCAAAGAGCGGTAACATCTGTGACATACAAAGAGCGGCAACAGCCAGAAGATCTGGGACATTCTGGCAAAGTGTAGAAAGTTATGGGAAATATAGGCAATTAGCCCAAAAATGTTATACCCATGCAGCTGAAAAGAGAGGGTCAGACTGGTCCAGTCTACCCATGCAGTGGGCTGTGGGGACATTCCCAGGGTTCATGCCTCCAGGGTATGATGGCACCCTACAAGAGGTGGATTGGGTTTTTTGTCAAGTGTCAGACGCCCCTGTCTAGGGTAGTGGGGTGTGATGATCTCTGTTTACCACTTCTGGATGTTGTTCATAATATTAGGGAGACCCTTGGCCACAACAAACGGGATCACGTGGGGTGGCGACTGCAGAACGGTTGGATTAATGACACCACTAATAGCTTAATTACGTTTAGACGCAGCGTGTGCTTCCCCGACACAAAGGCTCCAGAAACAAGCTGATATCATCATGAATAATCCCAGCGCTCACCGCTCGCTTCCCCTTATCTCCTCTCATAGCTCAAACGGCACATGAAAGATCGGAGAAATACACGCACTGCGCCTATAAAAACAAGCAAACACCACCCCGACAACAAAGCAAAATCATATAACACATACATTCTGAGAGGTACAGAACGGGAGGTGGATACAGGATGCCTACTCACCCAATCCTGAGATGCTCCCGTAGGGCATAAATGTAGGAAAAAGGAGGTAGGTTATGGGAGAGCAATATGGCGGTCACTGTTATAGGGGCATTGTGACTGTCATTGTTATGAGGACGCTGTGGGTGGCAGTAACTGTTGTGGGGCGCTGTGCATGGTGGTCACTGTTAAGGGGGCGCTATGGATGGTGGTCACTGTTATGGGAGAGCTGTGGTCACTGTTATGGGGTGCTGTGGATGGCAGTCACTGTTATGGGGGCTCTGTGGATTGCGGTTACTGTTATGGGGCGCTGTGGATGGCGGTCTATGTTATGAGGGTGCTGTGGATGGCAGTCACTGTTATGGGGGTACTGTGGATGTGGTCACTGTTATGGGGGTGCTGTGGATGGCGGTCACTGTTATGGGGGTGCTGTGGATCGCAGTCACTGTTATGGGGGTGCTGTGGATCGCAGTCACTATTATGGGGTGCTATGGATGGCGGTCACTGTTATGGGGTGCTATGGATGGTGGTCACTGTTATGGGGTGCTGTGGATGGCGGTTACTGTTATGGGGCGCTGTGGTCAATGTTAAATAGGTGCAGGTGGCTCTGGATTGGCAGATGACAATAGTGTAGTGTAATGCAGCGACCAAGCAGGCCTAGTTTAGGCCAGAACCCTTAACAGTGACTGAAGCAGTTACCTTCTAAGCTACAGAAGTGGGGTAACCATGAGCTGGGACCACCTTTGTCTACGCCATGGATCTTCTAAGACATCAGGACAGTATCCCCCTAGAACAGAGGCAGAGGGACTGATCCCCATGAAGACAAAGCTGCTAAGTGCCGACGTACCTTACTGACAAACACTCATCCATTTGGGGGAATCTTCAGTGGGAGATTGACCTAGAGACAAAGACCTAGGACTCGTACTACTTCACATGGCGGTCTCCGGACTTGTGTAGGCAGAAGGCGGTGATATATGCCCAGTACATATATTTACGTGTTTGAGAAGTTCTTCTTGCAAGCATCTATACCACAATCCCAGTGGAGTACCGAACTCCTTAGACAAGCCCCCAACCCCATGATTATCCCACCTCATGAGCATACAGCACCCAACCCCATGATCATCACACCTCATGAGTGTACAGCCCAAACTCCACCCTCATAAGACCACCTTAGTGTATAGCCCCCAACTCCATCCTTATTGGACCTCCTGTTTGTATCTCCCCCAAATCCACCCTCATGAGACCTCCTAATTTTATAGCCCCCAACGCCATCCTTCTCAAACCTCCTGAGTGTACATTCCCCAACTCCACCCTTATCAGACCTCCTCAGTTGTACAGCCCAAACTCCACTCTCATCAGACCTTCTGATCATACAACCCCCAATCGCACCCTCATCAGACCCCCTGAGTGTATATCCCCCAATCCCACCCTCATCAGACCTCCGGATCATACACCCCCCAACTCTACCCTTATCAGAGCTCCTGATCATACACCCCCCAACTCTACCCTTATCAGACTTCCTGATCGTACATTCCCCAACTCTACCCTCATCAGACTTCCTGATCATACATCCCCCAACTCCACCCTCATCAGACCTCCTGATCATACATCCCCCAACCCCACCCTCATCAGACCTCCTGATAGTACATCCCCCAACTCCACCTTCATCAAACCTCCTGATCATACATTCCCAAACTCCACCTTCATCAAACCTCCTGATCATACATCCCCCAACCCCACCCTCATCAGACCTCCTGATAGTACATCCCCCAACTCCACCTTCATCAAACCTCCTGATCATACATCCCCAACCCCACCCTCATCAGACCTCCTGATTGTACATCCCCTAACTCCACCCTCATTAGGCCTTCAGAATATACAGCTACCAACTCCCACATCATTCGACCTCAGGATCTTGCAGCACCCAACCCCACCCTCATCAGGCCCCCCTGAGTGCCCAATCCGGTAACCGGCGTGGCTGCAGCCTTTATAGGTGGATGAATTATCTATTAATAACTGAATTAGCTGCACAAATAATAGCCGTAATGACATTTTAGGAGACAATAAGTCTGAGGATTGTCAGCGAGCGGCTGCTGTATGAGCTTCACGTCTCACTGGGTTTTCAAAATGAACAGAGCTGTGTGCGATGGCCGAGCCCGGAGCCCCCGGCCCGTCTCCCTGCATAATTCACTTGTTGTCAATTTGTATAGCCACATTACACATGCAAATTGAGCTGGCTGCGCAAACACCACTTAGAGATGATAAAAACGCATTTACGGTGGCTATAGACGCGGGCTTTATTTCACGTGCTCACCCAGGTCAAGCAATCCATGTATCTGACGATTGTGTGTACCCAATTTGCTTGTAATTATATTGGCAAATGATTCTCTATAATCGTATTATTTTTAGCCGTCTCCTTGTGCTCGGGATAATTAGCTTTCTTTGCTGAGCTTAAGAAAAAAAAAAAGCAAGAAGAAAGAGCGGGAAGGAGTAACAGTGATACAAGTGGGGAAGGTGCGGTGGCGGCGGTGGTGGTGGAGGCGCTCCATTATCTGCGGGGGAGCTGCTCCTATTTTGGAAGCTTTGTGTAAATTAAAAATGTCATAGTTCCTAATATCGGAGGCGCTGCTCATTCCGCGCTGAATTAGGGCCCCTGAAACCTCGGCGTTTGCTACCAGATATCGCAGCCACTTTATATGTTAATCTGTGCTAATGAATTCCGCAAGACGCCGCCGCCGCCGCGAGATGACTCCAATTATTACCACTTATGGAGATAGGCTTTTTCATTTAAAGTTCAATTCAAATGGCGGCTATAAACAGCCTGACACACACAGATACCCCCACAATTATCAGCCGCTTATCACCCCGCGCTACCTCTCCTCCCGCATCCGCAGGTTTACCCTGTCACACCTCAGAGCTGCCGCCAGAATTACATGGAAACTGCTGGGACGGTGCCGACAGTGAGGAAGACGGACCCCCACGCGTCTGTGTAAACGGCCATACACCAGGTTTCAAAGCCAGGTACAAGATACAGAACAATGCCATTATATTATAACTGTGATGTCATCCAGGGGGTGGGGCTGTGACTACCTCTCTATACACAGGATATACAGGGGGTGGGGCTGGGACTACCTCTCCATATACAGGGGGCGGGGCTGGGACTACCTCTCTATACACAGGATATACAGGGGGTGGGTCTGTGACTACCTCTCCATATACAGGGGGCGGGGCTGTGACTACCTCTCTATACACATGATACACAGGGGGCGGGGCTGTGCCTACCTCTCTATACACATGATATACAGGGGGCGGGGCTGTGACTACCTCTCTATACACATGATATACAGGGGGCGGGGCTGTGACTACCTCTCTATACACATGATATACAGGGGGCGGGGCTGTGACTACCTCTCTATACACAGGATATACAGGGGGCGGGGCTGTGACTACCTCTCTATATACAGGGGGCGGGACTGTGACTACCTCTCTATACACATGATACACAGGGGGCGGGGCTGTGACTACTTCTCTATACACATGATACACAGGGGGCGGGGCTGTGACTACTTCTCTATACACAGGATATACAGGGGGTGGGGCTGTGACTACCTCTCTATACACATCATATACAGGGGGCGGGGCTGTGACTACCTCTCTATACACATCATATACAGGCTGGGTGTCAGCATTAATAAATATATAGCTGTTCCTGTAGTATAAGGTGGATCTCATAACTAATCACATCATATCAGTGATGTCATCCAGGGGGCGGGGCTGTGACTACCTCCCAGTTACTGTAAGGATGGTCTGATGGCAGAGTATGATGGCAGCAATGGTGATACAGTATTATGTATGGTGGGTGGAGTTGCGCTGTGTATGTTCATTGTGCTGGAGACTATGGCGGACACTATGGAGCTGGGCCCCTGTGTTGGTGGAGTGTTATGCAGTGCACATAAAGAGACACGGATGATGAGGGTTTTATCAGCTGGAGTCGCAGGAGACGCTCTAATCCGGCGTTTCATGTCGCAGTTTACAGGTAGCGAGTAATGGAGCCGGCTCTCATGTTTCCCACGCTGCAGATTAATTCCCCTAAACAAAAGCTTCAAACAGCAGTTTAGCGTCCAGTGTAATTACTGGTCTGTACGGGAGAGAAGCCGGCCGCGCCGGGGGGGGGGGGAGGCTTGGACGCCTTCCAAACATCAAGACAGTCAGCCCCATCCGAGGTGGTGTTATTACAACATGCCCCATACAACATGTCTTCTGCAGTAGACTGCTCTCTGTTATCAGCCATTACACACTCATCCTGGGGAGTATATAAGTGACTACTGCAGAATATGAGGAGGAGTAGTCAGGAAGATGGAGGAGGAAGAGACAGTCCTGAAGAAGATGGAGGATGAGATGGTCCTGCAGGCAGATGGAGGAGGAGGCAGTCCTGCAAGAAGATGGAGGAGGAGGAGGTGGTCCTGCAGGAAGATGGAGGAGACGATCCTGCAGGCAGATGGAGGAGGAGGAGATGCTCATGCAGGAAGACGGAGGAGGAGACGGTCTTGCAGGCAGATGGAGGAGACGATCCTGCAGGCAGATGGAGGAGGAGGAGATGCTCAGGCAGGAAGACGGAGGAGGAGACGGTCTTGCAGGCAGATGGAGGAGACAATCCTGCAGGCAGATGGAGGAGGAGGTGATCCTGCAGAAAGATGGAGGAGAAGGAGATGGTCCTGAAGGAAAATGGAGGAGGAGGAGACGGTCCTGCAGGCAGACGGAGGAGACGATCCTGCAGGCAGATGAAGGAGGAGGAGATGCTTGTGCAGGAAGATGGAGGAGGAGACAGTCTTGCAGGCAGATGGAGGAGACGATCCTGCAGGCAGATGAAGGAGGAGGAGATGCTTGTGCAGGAAGATGGAAGAGGAGATGGTCTTGCAGGCAGATGGAGGAGACGATCCTGCAGGCAGATGGAGGAGGAAGAGATGCTCATGCAGGAAGATGGAGGAGGAGACGGTCTTGCAGGCAGATGTTGGAGAGGATCCTGCAGGCAGATGGAGCATGAGGAGATGGTCCTGCAGAAAGATGGAGGAGAAGGAGATGGTCCTTCAGGAAAATGGAGGAGGAAGAGATGCTCATGCAGGAAGATGGAGGAGGAGACAGTCTTGCAGGCAGATGGAGGAGACGATCCTGCAGGCAGATGGAAGAGGAGGAGGTGGTCCTGCAGAAAAATGGAGGAGGAGGAGACGGTCCTGCAGGCAGACGGAGGAGAAGACGGTCCTGCAGGAAGATGGTGGATAAGGAGACGGTCCTGCAGGAAGATGGTGGATAAGGAGACGGTCCTGCAGGAAGATGGTGGATAAGGAGACGGTCCTGAAGAAGATGGAGAAAGAGATGGTCTTGCAGGAAGACAGAGGAGGAAGAGATGTTCCTGCAGGAAGATGAAGGAGACAGTCCTGCAGGAAGATATAAGAGGAGGAGATTTCCTGCAGGCAGATAGAGGAGGAGGAGACGGTCGTGTAGGAAGATATAAGGGGAGGAGATGGTCCTGCAGAAAGATAAAAAAGAGGTGTCCCTGCAGGATGATATAAGAGAAGTAGACGGTCCTGCAGGAAGGTGAAAGAGGAGGAGATGGTCCTGCAGGAAGATGGAGGAGGAGACAGTCCTGTTGGATGATGGTGGACAAGGAGACAGTCCTGCAAGAAGACATAAGAAGAGGAGATGGTCCTAAAGGAAGATATAAGAGCAGGAGATGGTCCTAAAGGAAGATATAAGAGCAGGAGATGGTCCTGCAGGAAGTTGGAAGAGCAGAGGATGGTCCTGCAGGAAGATGGAGAAGATGGTCCTGAAGAAGATGTAAGAGGAGGAGGCTGTCCAGCAGGAAGATGAAGGATATGGAGATGGTCCTGCAGGAGGATCTAAGAAGAGAATGTGGTCCTGGAGATTGTAAGAGGAGGGGATGGTCCTGCAGAAAGATAGAAGAAGAAGAGACAATCATGCAGGAAGATGGAAAAAAAGGAGAGGGTCCGCTGAAGGATGGAAGAGGAGAGATGGTTCTCAAGGAGGACATAAGAAAAGACAATCCCATGGGGAGATATAAGGGAAGTAGACAGTCCTAAGAAAGATGGAAGAGGAGCAGAAGGTCCTGCAGGAAGACGGGAGAAGAGGAGACAGTTACGCAGGAGGATATAGGTGGAGGGACAGTGCTGCAGGACATAAGGGCAAGAGACGGTTGCACAGGAAAAAATAAGAGGAGTTGGTCCTAAGAGGAGGAGATAGTTCTGCGGGAAGATGGAAAAGGAGGAGATGGTCCTGCAGGAGGATGTAGGAAGAAAAGACAGTTCTGCAGGACGATGTAAGAAGAGAAGATGGTTCTGCAGGAGGATGTATGAAGAGAAGATGGTTCTGCAGGAGGAGGTATGAAGAGAAGACAGTCCTGCTGGAGGATGTAGGAAGAGAAGACAGTCCTGCTGGAGGATATAGGAAGAGAAGACAGTCCTGCTGGAGGATGTATGAAGAGAAGATGGTTCTGCAGGAGGATGTATGAAGAGAAGATGGTTCTGCAGGAGGAGGTATGAAGAGAAGACAGTCCTGCTGGAGGATGTAGGAAGAGAAGACAGTCCTGCTGGAGGATATAGGAAGAGAAGACAGTCCTGCTGGAGGATGTAAGAAGAGAAGATGGTTCTGCAGGAGGAGGTATGAAGAGAAGACAGTCCTGCAGGAGGATGTAGGAATAGAAGACAGTCCTGCAGGAGGAGGTAGGAAGAGAAGACAGGCCTGCTGGAGGATGTAAGAAGAGAAGATGGTTCTGCAGGAGGATGTAGGTAGAGAAGACAGTCCTGCAGGAGGATGTAGGAAGAGAAGACAGTCCTGCTGGAGGATGTATGAAGAGAAGACAGGCCTGCTGGAGGATGTAAGAAGAGAAGATGGTTCTGCAAGAGGATGTAGGAAGAGAAGACAGTCCTGCTGGAGGATGTATGAAGAGAAGACAGTCCTGCTGGAGGATGTATGAAGAGAAGACAGGCCTGCTGGAGGATGTAAGAAGAGAAGATGGTTCTGCAAGAGGATGTAGGAAGAGAAGACAGTCCTGCTGGAGGATGTATGAAGAGAAGACAGTCCTGCTGGAGGATATAGGAAGAGAAGACAGTCCTGCAGGAGGAGGTAGGAAGAGAAGACAGTCCTGCTGGAGGATGTATGAAGAGAAGATGGTTCTGCAGGAGGATGTATGAAGAGAAGACAGTCCTGAAGGAGGATGTATGAAGAGAAGACAGGCCTGCTGGAGGATGTAAGAAGAGAAGATGGTTCTGCAGGAGGAGGTATGAAGAGAAGACAGTCCTGCTGGAGGATGTAGGAAGAGAAGACAGTCCTGCTGGAGGATGTAGGAAGAGAAGACGGTCCTGCTGGAGGATGTAGGAAGAGAAGACAGTCCTGCTGGAGGATGTATGAAGAGAAGACAGTCCTGCTGGAGGATGTATGAAGAGAAGACAGGCCTGCTGGAGGATGTAAGAAGAGAAGATGGTTCTGCAGGAGGATGTATGAAGAGAATACAGGCCTGCTGGAGGATGTAGGAAGAGAAGACAGTCCTGCAGGAGGAGGTAGGAAGAGAAGACAGTCCTGCAGGAGGAGGTAGGAAGAGAAGACAGTCCTGCTGGAGGATGTATGAAGAGAATACAGGCCTGCTGGAGGATGTAAGAAGAGAAGATGGTTCTGCAGGAGGATGTAGGAAGAGAAGACAGTCCTGCTGGAGGATGTATGAAGAGAAGACAGTCCTGCTGGAGGATGTATGAAGAGAAGACAGGCCTGCTGGAGGATGTAAGAAGAGAAGATGGTTCTGCAGGAGGATGTAGGTAGAGAAGACAGTCCTGCTGGAGGATGTAGGAAGAGAAGACAGTCCTGCTGGAGGATGTAGGAAGAGAAGACAGTCCTGCTGGAGGATGTAGGAAGAGAATACAGTCCTGCAGGAGGAGGTAGGAAGAGAAGATGGTTCTGCAGGAGGAGGTATGAAGAGAAGCTGGTTCTGCAGGAGGAGGTAGGAAGAGAAGACAGTCCTGCAGGAGGAGGTAGGAAGAGAAGACAGTCCTGCAGGAGGAGGTAGGAAGAGAAGACAGTCCTGCAGGAGGAGGTAGGAAGAGAAGACAGTCCTGCAGGAGGAGGTAGGAAGAGAAGACAGTCCTGCAGGAGCATGTAGGAAGAGAAGATGGTTCTGCAGGAGGAGGTATGAAGAGAAGCTGGTTCTGCAGGAGGAGGTAGGAAGAGAAGACAGTCCTGCAGGAGGAGGTAGGAAGAGAAGACAGTCCTGCTGGAGGATATAAGAGGAGGAGATGGTCCTACAGGAAGATATAAGAAAAGGAGATGGTCCTGTGGGAGAATATAGGAGGGGATGGACCTATGGTAGAAAATTGGAGGAAAAGACGGTCCTGTGAGAGGATGTAATAGTAGACGTCTTCTAATTATGATATATAGTAAAGTGTCACTGTCATAATAAAAAAACTTATGGCATGTCATAGAGACATGTCAAAAGTTTAGATAGGTCCAGTTCTGAGTGTTCAGACTCGTACTGATCAGTAGAATGTGCCAGGTCCATAAACTTACATTATGAGCCTGACTGATCATGTGACACAGAGCTGGGAGAGGACCGCCCTTAGCGCGGTCCAATCAGTACAGGTGTGAACACTCAGACATGAGCCAATCAAAACATTCGACATGTCTCTATGACGTCAAAAGTTTTCTATGATGACAGTGAAACTTTTTATGCCTTTTTTTCCTCTTCTTTAGATAATGTCCTTATCAGTGGTGGAAAGGTCACGGTGTGGGGCGGGTAATAGGGGGAAAGTAATGTGTGTACACCCTGCAGAAGAAAAGCAGCCTGAGAAGCTGAATTTCCCCCGGAGCTGCGCCCCGTACGTACGTTTCTGGGTCGGCGGCGGTTCTTGTCCTCTTACCGTCTGCAGCTCGGGCGCCATGCTCCGCTCTTTAATTTCTCTAGGTAAATGAGGTGATATAATGGCAGGGTCCTCTCTCCCTATGTACCAGTCTGTCACTTACTTTATTCATGTCGTTTGATTTTACGCCACCATTGGTATGTTATCATATGTACAGCTGTCTGCGGATGATGTGACGATGCACTACAACTACCAGCAATAACAGGAGAACGACTCATTACCTGCACGAACAATACGTCACTACACGGCAGACATGACTGAGCTCTGACAGGTAAAGAAGCTGCAGGCCAGATGTCTGTATCTTCAATATAATAAACATTCAGGAAGGGCGGGTATTAGGCGCTGCACCCACAGGTTCCGCTGTTCTGAATCCGTCTCCATGGTAACCACAATTTCTTTCTAGATGCGGTTCGCGCCTCGTTCTGAAATCCCTTGCTCTCTTCTAGTTGGTTAGGCCTAAAGATACGCCCACCAGTGGGCGGAGCTTTATATTGAGTCAGTACGGTGTGAAGGATGTGGAGCGGACTGCTGCCCCCGGGGGTGACCGAGAGCGACCTGTCCTCTACCGGAGACGATGAAGAGGAGGGGGGCGTCCCTGAGCCGAGCACCGCCACATCCGGCACACCCGCCACACCCGCCACACCCGCCGTGCCCGAGAGCTGCGTCACCGTGCGTAATACTGCGCCCAGACACCCGGAACCACTCACCCAGCGCCCCAATGTGTTACACTGACCTGTACCCCGGGATTATCCTCCCCCCTCAGTAGTGACCTGTACCCCGGGATTATCCTCCCCCCTCAGTACTGACCTGTACCCCGGTATTATCCTCCTCCCCCCTCAGTACTGACCTGTACCCCGGTATTATCCTCCTCCTCCCCCCCCTCAGTACTGACCTGTACCCCGGGATTTATCCTCCTCCCCCTCAGTACTGACCTGTACCCTGGTATTATCCTCCTCCCCCTATAGTACTCACCTGTACCCCGTGATTTATCCTCTTCCCCTCCAGTATTAACCTGTACCCTGTGATTTATCCTCCTCCCCCCTTAGTACTGACCTGTACCCTGGGATTTATCCATTCTCCCCCCTCAGTACTGACCTGTACCCCGGGATTTATCCTCCTCCCCCTATAGTACTGACCTGTACCCCAGGATTTATCCTCCTCCCCCCCCAGTACTGACCTGTACCCCGGGATTTATCCTCCTCCCCCCTCAGTACTGACCTGTACCCCGGGATTTATCCTCCTCCCCCTTTAGTACTGACCTGTACCCCGGTATTTATCCTCCTCCCCCTCAGTACTGACCTGTACCCCGGGATTTATCCTCCTCCCCCCTCAGTACTGACCTGTATCCTGGTATTTATCCTCCCCCCTCAGTAGTGACCTGTACCCCGTGATTTATCCTCCTCCCCCTTTAGTACTGACCTGTACCCCGGTATTTATCCTCCTCCCCCTTTAGTACTGACCTGTACCCCGGGATTTATCCTCCTCCCCCCTCAGTACTGACCTGTATCCTGGTATTTATCCTCCCCCCTCAGTAGTGACCTGTACCCCGTGATTTATCCTCCCCCTTTAGTACTGACCTGTACCCCGGTATTTATCCTCCTCCCCCTCAGTACTGACCTGTACCCCGGGATTTATCCTCCTCCCCCCTCAGTACTGACCTGTACCCTGGTATTTATCCTCCTCTCCCCTTACTACTGACCTGTACCCCGAGATTTATCCTCCTCTCCCCTTACTACTGACCTGTACCCCGAGATTTATCTTCCTCCCCCCTCAGTACTGACCTGTACCCCGGGATTTATCCTCCTCCCCCCCAGTACAGACCTGTACCCCGGGATTTATCCTCCCCCTATAGTACTGACCTGTACCCCGGGATTTATCCTCCCCCTATAGTACTGACCTGTATCCCGGTATTTATCCTCCTCCCCCTCAGTACTGACCTGTATCCCGGTATTTATCCTCTTCCCCCCCCCTCAGTAGTGACCTGTACCCCGGGATTTATCCTCCTCCCCCTTTAGTACTGACCTGTACCCCGGGATTTATCCTCCTCCCCCTCAGTACTGACCTGTACCCCGGGATTTATCCTCCTCTCTCCTCGGTACTGACCTGTACCCCGGGATTTATCCTCCTCTCTCCTCGGTACTGACCTGTACCCCGGGATTTATCCTCCTCTCTCCTCGGTACTGACCTGTACCCCAGGATTTATCCTCCTCTCTCCTCGGTACTGACCTGTACCCCGGGATTTATCCTCCTCTCTCCTCGGTACTGACCTGTACCCCGGGATTTATCCTCCTCTCTCCTCGGTACTGACCTGTACCTTGGGATTTATCCTCCTCTCTCCTCGGTACTGACCTGTACCCCAGGATTTATCCTCCTCCCCCCTCGGTACTGACCTGTACCCTGGTATTTATCCTCCTCTCCCCTTAGTACTGACCTGTACCCTGGTATTTCTCCTCCTCTCCCCTCAGTACTGACCTGTACCCCGGGATTTATCCTCCTTCCCCCTCAGTACTGATGTGTACCCCTGGTGTTTATACTTGCTCCGCACCCCCCTAGTGCTAACTTTTACCATGTTTTTTTTTCCTTCTCCCTCAGGACTAACTTTTTAAATTTTATATATATTTTTTATAGAAATTCAGAGAACTTCAGAGAAGACGTTCTGAGCTTGAGGCGGAGGCTGGTTTGAAGGGGCGGAAACGAAAGAAAGGTAACTCCTCCCCCTTCAGCTCAGGTGGCTTCTCATTGTCATGCTCTACTCCAGTGGCCGCGCCGGCCCTGTGTCCCCCCCCTGTGGAGTCCGCGCCGGCCCTGTGTCCCCCCCCTGTGGAGTCCGCGCCGGCCCTGTGTCCCCCCCCTGTGGAGTCCGCGCCGGCCCTGTGTCCCCCCCCTGTGGAGTCCGCGCCGGCCCTGTGTCCCCCCCCTGTGGAGTCCGCGCCGGCCCTGTGTCCCCCCCCTGTGGAGTCCGCGCCGGCCCTGTGTCCCCCCCCTGTGGAGTCCGCGCCGGCCCTGTGTCCCCCCCCTGTGGAGTCCGCGCCGGCCCTGTGTCCCCCCCCCTGTGGAGTCCGCGCCGGCCCTGTGTCCCCCCCCTGTGGAGTCCGCGCCGGCCCTGTGTCCCCCCCCTGTGGAGTCCGCGCCGGCCCTGTGTCCCCCCCCTGTGGAGTCCGCGCCGGCCCTGTGTCCCCCCCCTGTGGAGTCCGCGCCGGCCCTGTGTCCCCCCCCTGTGGAGTCCGCGCCGGCCCTGTGTCCCCCCCCTGTGGAGTCCGCGCCGGCCCTGTGTCCCCCCCCTGTGGAGTCCGCGCCGGCCCTGTGTCCCCCCCCCTGTGGTGTCCGCGCCGGCCCTGTGTCCCCCCCCCTGTGGAGTCCGCGCCGGCCCTGTGTCCCCCCCCTGTGGTGTCCGCGCCGGCCCTGTGTCCCCCCCCCTGTGGAGTCCGCGCCGGCCCTGTGTCCCCCCCCCTGTGGAGTCCGCGCCGGCCCTGTGTCCCCCCCCTGTGGAGTCCGCGCCGGCCCTGTGTCCCCCCCCTGTGGAGTCCGCGCCGGCCCTGTGTCCCCCCCCTGTGGAGTCCGCGCCGGCCCTGTGTCCCCCCCCTGTGGAGTCCGCGCCGGCCCTGTGTCCCCCCCCTGTGGAGTCCGCGCCGGCCCTTTGTCCCCGCTGTGGTGTCCGCCACAAAATTTCCTGTATTACAAGTGACGGGCGGTCTTATCTTCCCACCATGTGGAGATTGGATCTGTGCAATCCGTGAAAAACACGGATCTTATAGGCTTCTATGGGGGAATCTGTGCCGCCATCTCGTCCGAGTTATGACGTCCTATATTTTCACAGAACCGATTATGGATCTATGAGAAAAACAGAATGTGTGAATAGCTCAATAGAAAGCAATGGGCTATAATATTGTCCGTGGTCACGGACAACTTCACGGTACGTGTGAAAAAAACCTTCAGCTCCAACTTTGAGATATAAACTGTAATTATTTTCCTGAGGGGGTAGGAGGATAAATCCCAGGGTATAGGTCAGTACTGAGGGGGAGGAGGATAAATACCGGGGACTGCAAGAGCCGAGCAACGTCCACACCCCGCCTACTAACTAACACCGCCGTCCCTGCATGTATCTCACTGCTAATCTCAGAAAATGACTACAGTTTATATCTCAGGGTTGGAGCTGAAGGTTTTTTTTGGTCCGGCTGTCAGGCCCTAATTACACGTACCGTGAAGTTGTCCGTGACCACGGACAATATTATAGCCCATTGCTTTCTATTGAGCTATTCACACGTTCTGTTTTTCTCATGGATCCATAATCCGTTCTGTGAAAATATAGGACGTCATAACTTGGACGAGATGGCGGCACAGATTCCCCCATAGAAGTCTATGAGATCCGTGTTTTTCAGGAATACAGGGAATTTTAGTCATTTTCCTGATTTACACAAAACTTCTAAAAAGTCTGTCTAAGCACTGGAGTCATTTATAAGAGTTCTATTGCCTGGTAGGAAGCACTAGTGTACACTGCATAACACTGCTGACAGGTTTGCTTTAACCCCTTAAAGGGATATTCCATTCAAACATATCTTTGGATTGCCCCAAGTGAGACTAATTTGATATTATCTATTCAGTCTCCTTCAGTTCTGAGCTGCTGCTTTCTGCTGAAGACACAAAAATCTGTGTGTGAGCCTTTCTCTCTGTCTCCCCCCTCTCTTCTGGGACGGCTGATGTAAACAAGTCCCTGGCAGGCTTCTTTGTAATGCTGGAAGGATTATTCTGAGGTCACATTCCTAATGAACTCCCTGTGATTAACCCTCGCAGCATTAGAAAGCAGCTACAAAGTTACAGATACAGCAAGCTAGGGACTTGTTTACATCAGCTGTCTCAGAAGGGAGGGGGAGGAGGGGGAGACAGAGAGAAAACCTCACACACAGATTTTTGTGTCTTCAGCAGTAAGCAGCAGCATCTGAGAACTGGGTAAAGGAGACTGAAGAGATAAAAACAAGTATGGAAGGAATGTTTAGTCTCACCATAGACAGCAACATATAAAAAGTTATGGTTTAGTGGGATACCTCTTTAAGGACCCATGACATAGCTGTACGTCAGAAAAGAGACTCTGTCAGTAGGATTATGGCGTCCTATCTCAGGGAAGCATAAACTAGTGACAGAGAAGCTGAACAGAATGATGTATCACTTACATTGTTCTGTGCAGCTGATCCAGAGATCTCCTCCTGAATAACATGGACAGTAAGTAGTCCTCTCCATTATGTGCATGAGCCCAGTAGTCCTGGATATTCATGAGAAGCAGAAAACTCCACCCACCAGCTGCTCATTGGCAGTTATCTGTCACCTGTCGATCAGCAGCTGGAGGGCAGAGGGATGGGCAGAGCAAGAATCCTATTCTCCTGCATATTAGGAGAACGGCTGAACAGAATGATGTCAGTAATACACCCATCTGTTTATGCTGCCCTTATTCAAGGTGGAATAAACCTAGTGACAGATTCCCTTTAAGCCCAAAAGCTCTATGAAGCGTGCTGTCAAGCAGGCAACAGCGATCACACAGGTATCATTAACCCCGCAGCAGATTTGATGCTATGCTCAGTTATTTAGATCAAATCTGCTGAAGACCCTGTATGTGTGAACACACCCTAAAACACAGTGATTGCAGTGTTTAACTGTCAGTCACAGGTGCGGCTCCTTTCACTGTCTGATTGTGACCCGGTCCTGATTACTTTACCTGATTGCAGGAGGTCTAATACTTACCTGTGTGCAGTCCGATCTTCTATCTTCTCATAGTCCGCCTCAGGCAGAGCTCAGATCACCCTCATCAATGCTATATAATGGCAGAGCATTGATCAGTGTGAGTTGTGACAGTGACCTAACCTAGGGGGACTTAGGGTATGTTCACACAGGAATATGCGTGGAATTTGAGGCAGATTCTGCGTCATAATGCATGCGGAATCTGCCTGTAATGCCCGCAATGAATGAACATTGTGAATGTACATTGGCTTTAATGGGGTTTCCGCTTCTTCGTTCACAAGGTGGAATTTCCGTGCTGAAAATTCCGCTGCAGATCTGCTTTCTGCCTGAAGAAATGTACATCAAATCTTTGGGCGGATTCCGCTAGAGGAATCCTATGGAAGTCAATAGGGCTTGAATTTTGTTTGAAATTCTGCTCGAATTCCGCTTGAATATAGAAACAGTGGGGCACTTACCATGCATTCATGCATAAGTAGCAAACGTTTATTTCCTGCTGGTGCTGGGACTTAACTTGCACCAGCATGAAATAAACTTTTTCTACTTTTGCATGAACGTGTGGTGAGTGCCCCACTGTTTCTATATTCAAGCATTTTCACAAGACTAAGGCTCTGTTCACAAGGAGCAAAACTGGCAGAATTCTGCGGCGGAATCCCGCCAACCTCCCTGTCATAGTGGCAGTCTATGGGAGGCTCGCGTGCCTCCTCTCTCCATGCTGGGGAATGGGCATGTTCATTCTTCAGCGCGGAGAGAGGAGGCGCATGGAATTCTGCCAGTTTTGCCCCGTGCCAAGCCTTAGAGTTTTGTGTTACCGCTCCAAATTCAGTCATTTATGGCTCCCCAATTTGAACGCATTTATTTACGCAGCAGTCTGGAGTTGAGCTACGAAGTGCATGCATCCGCTTCTATTCTGCCAGAGATGAATAAGTGAGGAATTTCAAGCAGAAAACTTTCCTCTTGAATCCCTCGCAAAATACTCGCCTATTCCTCAGTGTGAACATGCCCTAAAAATTTTGTTAAATAATGTAATGTGCGGAATGTTCCCATCTTTTAATATATATAAAACAACATTGTTCCCACATGGTGAATGGCATAAAACAAAAGTGGAGAAAAAATCATATCTACACTTATATGGTACCAATAAAAACTAGAGAACACTATATCGGTTCCCAGACCGCGGATACTTATTTCCGTCTCGTGAAGTTATCCCCTATCCTGTGTGTAACAACCTTATCTGGGGGGGGGATGCTGGGACAACTTTGTCCCTGTTTTGTGGATTGGTGTGGTCCTGGCAGTTCAGACAGGTGACCGGTGATATCAGTGCTGTCTCTGTTGTTACCTCCATGGTGTGCAGCTATTTCTGACTCTGGGCCTGGGCTGGGCTGGTTTCCAGCAGTGCACACAGACTTCTATCCTGACTGCTTTGGCCAATCCCAGCGCACACAGCTCATCCTGTGCCATGACACAGTGCTAGTGAGAGTGCACTGAACAGGCGGGCACTGTGCTGTGGTATGGTTTACACAGTGCAGTATTACAGATGGTATGTGGGGAAGAAGGGGTTACTGATGCACTCATGATGGTGTTTGAGCAAAAATACAAGAAACTGCAGCAGCAATGAAGGGGTTACACTAAGCACTGAGAAGCTGTTGGGAGTGCGGGGTTTGAGGTGCACAGCTGTAGTTACACTGGTGTTTACACAAGGGACAGCTGCCCTGAACTTTATGGGAGAGTTGAGGGGGAAGCCTTGATTTACCTTTTAGGAACAGTGGGGAAGATTTATCAAGCTGGTGTAAAAGTAGATCAGATTCCACCTTTCATTTTCCTGTGATAAATGAAAAGTGGAATCTGATTGGTTGCTAGGGGCAACAAAGACAATTCTATTTTACACCAGTTTGATAAATCTCCCCCAGTGTGTATCATTGGCGGCAGACTGGCTCGTCTTGCAGTTACTTTCTCTCTCGATCGACACCTGGTGGCCAAGATTTTACAGCTGCCTTCCTAGGGGAAGGTTCAATTTTTCAGATATGTCCGGGACCACATGGACGGACGGGTTTTGTAACATCACCGACCATTTAAGAGAGTGACAACCAGTATGGCCGCTGCAACAAGATAGCGACATTCCAGATGTCCCATTAATAGAACCAACCATGGGCTACAAACTTCACCCATTGCCCTGAGTGGAGGTGCAGATAGTTCTTGGCGGGACATCAGCTGTAGATAAGAGTGATGGCGGCTCTTACACATGGTTGATCATGATACTGCAGTTCTCTCTCCGGCCTGTGGGGGTGCTCACTAACCTGTCATCATCTTACCATGTTCTTCGTTTTTTGTGTGAATAGGAAAACGGAAGCGTCGACCCCTGGCAGAGCAGAAGGATGCTGAGAGGTAGGAGAGATGTACCCCCTGGAAAGGGGAGGGGTGTACCCCCTGGAAAGGGGAGGGGTGTACCCCCTGGAAAGGGGAGGGGTGTACCCCCTGGAAAGGGGAGGGGTGTACCACCTGGAAAGGGGAGGGGTGTACCGGGTGGGGGGCTGGGTCTGCTCATACATGTAATATATACTTTCTGTGTGTTCTCTGATAGCTCAGCAGCGGGGAAGCTCGCTGCCCTGGACACCCTGCAGCAATACTTTGGGGTCAATGATCGCCTGGAGCCTCCTGTGTGTAACAAGGTCATGAAAAAGGTGAGTGATGCCTCCCTCTAACAACTGAGGGGTCCTGTGACCACACGAATCGTGATAGAAAATAGCTGCAGAGGTGTCCCCCATACTGGTGCGCAGTGACTTCGCATATAGATATCACAGTACACCATATCCTGTATAGTAGAGGGGTCATGGTGTAATGTGACTTCGCATATAGATATCACAGTACACCATATCCTGTATAGTAGAGGGGTCATGGTGTGCAGTGACTTCACATATAGATATCACAGTACACCATATCCTGTATAGTAGAGGGGTCATGGTGCGCAGTGACTTCACATATAGATATCACAGTACACCATATCCTGTATAGCAGAGGGGTCATGGTGTTATGTGACTTCACATATAGATATCACAGTACACTATATCCTGTATAGTAGAGGGGTCATGGTGCGCAGTGACTTCACATATAGATATCACAGTACACCATATCCTGTATAGTAGAGGGGTCGTGGTGTAATGTGACTCCACATATAGATCCCAGAATAAACTAAAGGCGCTGTGAGGTAATATGGTGCCATATCTTGGGGTGCAGTATATCCCTACAGGGGTGTCCAGCAGCCAGTGTGTGGTAACTCCACCTGTAGATCTAGGAGCACATGATACCTCACCATAATTACAGGTAGAAAATGCAGCCATTGTGAGGAGGGGTCCACAATACTAACCGCACTGCAGCCGGGAGGAACCCCAAACGTCTATAAGATATACAGATTGGGGGGGGGGGTCACTGACCCTGTAGATCCCCCTGTATATATATGTAATAAGTAACCTCCCTGTGGGAAACCTTTTCCTGTAACCACTGTGTGAAGTGTTTCCACAGGTAAAGATTCACAGGGGGCACTGGGGGGATATG
Organism: Dendropsophus ebraccatus; assembly: GCA_027789725.1. NCBI lineage: Eukaryota > Metazoa > Chordata > Amphibia > Anura > Hylidae > Dendropsophus > Dendropsophus ebraccatus. Next base: position 10,379,336 of record JAQFWZ010000009.1, on the reverse strand, counting down.
AAAAATAAGAAAAACGAGGGGGGGACTGGCAGATGTAGACCACCATGACAGCTACGAGGATGAAGGCTTCACTCCCCCAAAGCTGCTGATCGGGCATCTGGGTCCACAAGCTGTGAGAATGTACAGGGATAGTGGGGTAGGAAGGGTGCAGTAGGGATGGAGTCCAGCAGGGGCTCTGGATGTTGCATCTGGGTCTTCACTATCTCCCAGTATGGACCCTCAACCTCTTGTGTATACATGGTTTGTATTGTTTAATATATTGTGATTATTACATTACACCCATAGTAGAGGAGTCTTGCAGCCTAGAGATCTCTGGGTATATGATGGTATGGGGCACCACCTAGAGATCTCTGGGTATATGATGGTATGGGGCGCCACCTAGAGATCTCTGGGTATATGATGGTATGGGGCACCACCTAGAGATCTCTGGATATATGATGGTATGGGGCGCCACGTATAGATCTCTGGATATATGATGGTATGGGGCGCCACCTAGAGATCTCTGGATATATGATGGTATGGGGCACCACCTAGAGATCTCTGGGTATATGATGGTATGGGGCACCACCTAGAGATCTCTGGATATATGATGGTATGGGGCGCCACGTATAGATCTCTGGATATATGATGGTATGGGGCGCCACCTAGAGATCTCTGGATATATGATGGTATGGGGCACCACCTAGAGATCTCTGGATATATGATGGTATGGGGCGCCACGTATAGATCTCTGGATATATGATGGTATGGGGCGCCACCTAGAGATCTCTGGATATATGATGGTATGTGGCGCCACCTAGAGATCTCTGGATATATGATGGTATGGGGCGCCACCTAGAGATCTCTGGATATATGATGGTATGTGGCGCCACCTAGAGATCTCTGGATATATGTTTGTATGGGGCGCAACCTATAGATTTATGGATATATAATGGTATGTGGCGCCACGTATAGATCTCTGGATATATGATGGTATGTGGCGCCACCTAGAGATCTCTGGATATATGATGGTATGGGGCGCCACCTAGAGATCTCTGGATATATGATGGTATGGGGCGCCACCTAGAGATCTCTGGATATATGATGGTATGGGGCGCCACCTAGAGATCTCTGGATATATGATGGTATGGGGCGCCACCTAGAGATCTCTGGATATATGAAGGTATGGGGCGCCACCTAGAGATCTCTGGATATATGAAGGTATGGGGCGCCACGTAGAGATCTCTGGATATATGATGGTATGTGGCGCCATGTATAGATCTCTGGATATATGATGGTATGGGGCGCCACCTAGAGATCTCTGGATATATGATGGTATGGGGCGCCACATATCGATCTCTGGATATATGATGGTATGGGGCGCCACCTAGAGATCTCTGGATATATGATGGTATGTGGCGCCATGTATAGATCTCTGGATATATGATGGTATGGGGCACCACCTAGAGATCTCTGGATATATGATGGTATGGGGCGCCACGTATAGATCTCTGGATATATGATGGTATGGGGCGCCACCTAGAGATCTCTGGATATATGATGGGTGATAGATCCTATGTGGACCCATTGGGGTGTCTGGATGCAGTTAACCACCTCCAGACGTCTCTCATTAGCTGTCTCTGCTGCCGGTGGCTGTCTCTGCTGCTGGTGACTGTCTCTTCTGTTTGCAGTCGCGGCTGGAGCAGAGCTTGGATGAAGCTGTGAAGACGGGAGACATTGAAGAAGCGGAGAAGCTGAGTGACCGCCTGGCCACCCGAGAGGTGAGTGCTGGGAAGACGAGATGTAAGGTGGAGGAAGGAGATGGAGCGCTGCTGGGGTGGGGGGGATGGGAGTGCTACAGGAGCTATATATCTGTCTCTCCTTTATATAATATCTGTGCCCTGTATATAGTGGCTGCATGTAACTGTGGGGTGCCCAGGACTATCCCCCCCAACATCAGCAAACAATCCATCAAAGATAAAATAGGAAGAATCGGCCACAAAGCTATATACCTGGAGCCTATACCTGGAGCCCAGAGTACATATGGAGAGCGGTGATGTCACTGCTGGATACTATAGTGTGTGTGGGGAGCAGTGATGTCATCTCCTGTATAGTATAATATATATATTTATATATGGAGAGCAGTGATGTCATCTCCTGTATAGTATAATATATATTTATATATGGAGAGCAGTGATGTCATCTCCTGTATAGTATAATATATAGAGAGCGGTGATGTCACTGCTGGTATATATGGAGAGCAGTGATGTCATCTCCTGTGTATATATAACTTATATCTGGAGAGCGGTGATGTCACTGCTGGTATATATGGAGAGCAGTGATGTCATCTCCTGTGTATATATAACTTATATCTGGAGTGCAGTGATGTCACTTCTGCATAGTATAATGCAGTGCTTCTCAATTCCAGGCCTCACCAACAGCTCATGTTTTGAGGATGTCCTTAGTTTCTCACAGGTGATATAATTATACTCAGTGCATCAGGTATTATCACAGGTGTGCTTTGTATGGTAAATCCTCAAAACATGACCTGTTGGTGAGGCCCGAGGACACTGGTATAATGTATGTGGAAAGCGGTGATGATATAACACATCTGGAGAGCGGTGAGGTCACTGCTGAATAACGTATAGCTAAGGAGCTCCCCTGCATAATTACATAGAGCGTCCGTGTCATTGCTGTATATTATAAGTTATACCTCCGAACCTGTGATGTCACTGCTGTGTAATATGACATCTGGAGAGCGGTGATGTCATAGTGTATCAGCTGTAATTTTTGTTGAATCTCCGGTTTAGTTTAGCGTGTGTCATCTCCTTGGATGAGCCCTGGTCCTCAGTAATCCTGGCTGTGAGGTCATCACCTTGTGCCCTGCCGATGACATGGTAGGCCCAGTGTAGCGTCTGTGGGGGCTGTGCTTGTTCGCCGTTTTCTCTGACCACATTACTGTCATCATGACCTGAGTGTGTTCGTACGGCTGAAGACCAGCTGTCGTTTCTTCCCTAGGTGAAGGCCATGTTGTATAGCGGGGATGAGGAACCCATCCTTGTTCTATACGAATAGCCCCGATGTCTCCTAGACCTCGCAATGTCTATATGTACAGACTGACTGGTGGAGCTTCTCTCCTCTATGTCCGTGTGTCTGCAGGTTTTTCAGAATTCTCGCCCTGAGGTGGCGCCAGAGAGTCTCCTCTCTATTCTGCCCTGACCGTTCACCTTCATCTGGAGGTGCGTATGTTGTGCAGGTGACGCCGGTGACTACCTCTCCCGGACACTGATGCGCCTCATTTCTCCCAGTAATCAGAGGCAGAAGCTGGAAGAGGCTGATAAACCCTGTGCTCCGGGGCGCGCTTCCCGCAGAGCGTTAATCCCGTTCCTGTCCTAATAGGTGAAACTAATTTCTGATGTATAACATTTCTAAGCCCTTAAATAGCATCTTGGAAGCTGCAGCTTTGATGGAGGTGGCCCGACGCCAAACAAATAACCCCGGCTCAGCACGCCTCTGCAGCCTGGGAAGTGACAAGCTGTGCCCGGGAACTTGGATGCAGCTCCCCCCATATTGACTGGTACCTGGGACTAGGGGCAGGCTCGAGGGACTCCTCCATGATGGCTGTAACCTTGTGAGCCGACTTGGCGTCCATGTTATCAGAGCTCTCGCAGCAGACCCCTCAGACTCTCTCCGATTAAGAGTCTGAAGGGTAAAATCTGCCACACAAAGCCGCTCTCCCCCCTGACCACGGCGGCCGGATCAGTGATCGACGCTGAATGTTTGTTTATTTATCAGCATAAAGCTCGGATAATTACACACCGATTACACGCCGCCGGTTCAGGGGGGGGCGCGGCGGGCCTGGCCGCTGACACGGGAGCGTGACGTCATCGGACACGGTGGTGGAAGGTTACCGGGCGGCGGTGGCGGCAGCAGTGAGGCTGATTACCGCAGACAATGGCGGCTTCTGCTCCCGCCACATTAATCAGCGTGTTTTCTCTTTTAATTAAAACCATTTTAGTAAATGAAAGCCCACAGCAAAACACATATATAATTTGTTTGTAATTAGCTGCTAATTGCTGGTAGTTGCGGCTTAGCTCCCTCGGATTCTTTCTTGATGATTGCCATTTTATTAGCGGGCTCGTCATTAATTAATCTTTTTTTTCTAATTAGCTTATAAAACTGTTGATGGCACATTATTGTAAATGTGATTTTAAGTTCAAAGCGTGTTAATAAGCTTTCTACACGACGAGAGATAAAGCAGCCGCCGAAAAAACACCAGTTATTGTGTTTCCCAACTCTCGGGGAGGATTGTGGGGACGCCGCACCCCGGAGATGGCCTCATCTGTGACGCCGTCTCCGCAGGTGGAATCCTCGCGTGTCAGGGACTCCAGCTTCCCGTCTGTAACGCTCCACGACCATCCACCCATTGACTGGTCACATAACGCTGACAGATGTACAACTCTCATCATCCCAGATCCACGGGAGCTCACAGTCTTATCTCTCTTACACTGTGTATCACTCCCATCATCCCTCTCCACAGGTCATAATTTATTCTCCTTATCATACATCTTGCATATCTACCCCAGGAGCTCACAGCTATATCCTCCATGTCTTTTGTCTCTTAAATTAGTGTCTCCCGGACTTCAGCGGATCAGAGTGCTGAGTACTCTAGATACTGAGGATATACAGTGGGGGAAATAAGGATGTGATACGAAAGAAGAGAAGTTCCTATTTGGTGCAGAAATCTTTGCAGTTACAGAGGTGGGACGTTTCCTGGACGTCCTGACCAGGTTTGCAGACCCTGCAGCAGGGATTGTGTCCCCCTCCCCCATACACATCTTCTCCACAGCTTCCAGGTTTCAGAGCTGTCACTGGGGGCAACACTGAGATTCAGCTCCTCCAAAGATTTTTTTATTGGGTTCCAGTGTGGAGACTGGCGGCCGCTCCAGGACCCTGAAATGCTTCTTACAGAGGTGCTGCTTAGTTGTCCTGGCTGGGGGTTTCCTCCTTAGTTGTCCCGGCTGTGGGTCTCCTCCTTAGTTGTCCCGGCTGTGGGTCTCCTCCTTAGTTGTCCCGGCTGTGGGTCTCCTCCTTAGTTGTCCCGGCTGTGGGTTTCCTCCTTAGTTGTCCCGGCTGTGGGTTTCCTCCTTAGTTGTCCCGGCTGTGGGTCTCCTCCTTAGTTGTCCCGGCTGTGGGTCTCCTCCTTAGTTGTCCCGGCTGTGGGTCTCCTCCTTAGTTGTCTCGGCAGGGGGTCTCCTCCTTAGTTGTCCCGGCTGTGTGTTTCCTCCTTAGTTGTCCCGGCTGGGGGTTTCCTCCTTAGTTGTCCCGGCTGGGGGTTTCCTCCTTAGTTGTCCCGGCTGGTGGGTTTCCTCCTTAGTTGTCCCGGCTGTGGGTCTCCTCCTTAGTTGTCCCGGCTGTATGTCTCCTCCTTAGTTGTCCCGGCTGCGGGTCTCCTCCTTAGTTGTCCCGGCGCTGTGTCTCCTCCTTAGTTGTCCCAGCTGGGGGTCTCCTCCTTAGTTGTCCCGGCTGGGGGTCTCCTCCTTAGTTGTCCCGGCTGTGTCTCCTCCTTAGTTGTCCTGGCTGTGTGTCTCCTCCTTAGTTGTCCTGGCTGTGTGTCTCCTCCTTAGTTGTCCTGGCTGTGTGTCTCCTCCTTAGTTGTCCCGGCTGTGTGTCTCCTCCTTAGTTGTCCCGGCTGTGGGTCTCCTCCTTAGTTGTCCCGGCTGGGGGTCTCCTCCTTAGTTGTCCCGGCTGTGTCTCCTCCTTAGTTGTCCTGGCTGTGTGTCTCCTCCTTAGTTGTCCTGGCTGTGTGTCTCCTCCTTAGTTGTCCCGGCTGTGTGTCTCCTCCTTAGTTGTCCCGGCTGTGGGTCTCCTCCTTAGTTGTCCCGGCTGTGGGTTTTCTCCTTAGTTGTCCCGGCCGGGGGTTTCCTCCTTAGTTGTCCCGACTGGGGGTTTCCTCCTTAGTTGTCCCGGCTGGGGGTTTCCTCCTTAGTTGTCCCGGCTGGGGGTCTCCTCCTTAGTTGTCCCGGCTGTGGGTCTCCTCCTTAGTTGTCCCGGCTGTGGGTCTCCTCCTTAGTTGTCCCGGCTGTGGGTCTCCTCCTTAGTTGTCCCGGCTTTGTGTTTTGGGTCATTGTCAGCTGGAAGACCCGGCCACCACCCACCTTCACTGCTTTTACTGAGTGAAGGAGGTTGTTGTATCTGGTGATACATCGCCCATCCATCCACCTTCTATACGGTGCAATTGTACTGTCCCCTCTGCAGAAAAGCCCCCAAAGTGTGATGTCCCACCCTCCATGCTTCACGCTTGGGACTGTATTCTTGGGCTTGTACTTATCTCTCTTCTTTCAAACACTGCAAGTGCACTATTTCTCTCTCATCTGACCACATGACCTTCTCCCATGTCCCAGCTCTCTTCAGGTCATTGAACAGGTAGGTCCTCTTGTGTAGTTCTGACCTGGATCCTGACCTTTTTCAGAATCATCCTTATCCCATGAGGCCATCTTGTGTTTCTTCCATTCACTAATAGTTTTACCAACAGTGGATGCCTTCTCACAAAGCTACTTGCCTATTGTCCTGTAGCCCATCCCAGCCTTGTGCAGGTCTACAATCTTGTCCCTGGTGTCTTTAGACAGCTTTGTGGTCTTGGCTATTAAAGGGGTATTCCAGTGAAAAACAATATTTTTCAAATCAACTGGTGTGAGAAAGTTATACAGATTTGTAAATTACTTCCATTTAAAAATCTCCAGTCTTTCAGTACTTATTAACTGCTGTATGTCCTGCAGGAAGTGGTGTATTCTTTCCAGTCGGACACAGTGTTCTCTGCTGCCACCATTGTCCATGTCAGGAACTTTCCGTCTAGTAAATCTTTCCTGCTCTGGACAGTTCCTGACATGGACAGAGGTGGCAGCAGAGAGCACTGTGTCAGACTGGAAATAAAACATCACTTCCTTCAGAACATACAGCAGCTAATAAGTACTGGACGACTGGAGATCTTTAAAGCGAATGTACCATTAGTATATCGCTTTATTGTTTTTTACATGACTAGACCAGCACAGGGATTATCGAGCACCGGCCGGGCATGAAGCAGACGGGCCCCTCGCCCCCCAGTGTGGCGATAAAGGACCACGGCACCAGCATCCCTGCGCCGGCCTATACATGTAAAAACAAAAAAGCAATGTACGATTGGGACATCCACTTTAAATAGAAGTAATTTACGAAGCTGTATAACTTTCTTCCACCAGTTGATTTGAAAGTTTTTATTTTTTATTTTTACCCGACTTACCCTTTAATCCAGATAATGAGGGCAGAATGGGAGGAGCTTCTTATAGAGAAACTAACAGCTCTGTGAGGGGCAGAAGTCCTGCTGGTCGGTGAATAATTATTTATAAATCCTACAATGTGATTATCTGGAATGTTCTATAGATTCTGTCTCACAGATGAGCGGTATATACTATGCTGCTATCCTGGCCCTGTAGATGGGGGGGGGGGGGGGGGTATATACTATGCTGCTACCCTGGCCCTGTAGATAGTGAGGGATATATACTAGGGCTGGGCGATATGGCCTAAAATTTATATCACGATATAATTTGATGCATGCACGATATAACGATATATCACGATATATACATTTTTTTTGTGTGTATACTCAACCCCCCCCTTGCCAGTCATCAGCCTTCCCCTGTGCCAGTGATCAGCCCTCCCCTATGCCTTCAGCCCCCTTTGTGCCAGTTATCACCCCCCTTGCCAGTCATCAGCCTTCCCCTGTGCCATCAGCCCACCCTGTGCCAGTGATCAGCCCTCCCCTGTGCCATCAGCCCCCCGTTGCCAGTCATCAGCCCCCCGTTGCCAGTCATCAGCCCCCCGTTGCCAGTCATCAGCCCCCCGTTGCCAGTCATCAGCCCCCCGTTGCCAGTCATCAGCCCCCCCCCCCCAGTGCCAGTCATCTCCCCTCTCAGTTTTCCAGCCATTTCATGTGCCAGCCATCATGTCCCCCCAGCCAGGGCCATCATCAGCCCCATGCCATCTGCCGCCCCCGACCCCTCTGCTACTTACCTTTTCTGCAGGGCTGGCTGATGGAGTCCGCGAGGCGAGACGGGCCGCGTCTTCTTCCCAGCATGCACTGGGAGACCTGACGTCACACGCATCAGCGCGCTAGCGCGCTGACGATGCGTGAACGGAAGGCCCTGCAGCGCGGTACCACGGAGCGGTAAGTGAGAAGCTTATTTACTACCGCTCCGTGGTATATCGCGATATGACGATATGCCAAAAATCTATATTGTCAACCGAATTGATGACGATATTTTGGCATATCGTTTATATCGCCCAGCCCTAGTATATACTATGACTATATACTGGCCCTGTAGATAGTGAGGGGTATATACTATGCCTCTGTAGATGGCGAGGGGTATATACTATGCCTCTATCCTGGCTCTGCTGATGGGTATATACTATGCCTCTATCCTGGCTCTGTAGATGGTAAGGGGTATATACTATGCCTCTGTAGATGGCGAGGGGTATATACTATGCCTCTATCCTGGCCCTGTAGATGGAGAAGGGTATATACTATGCCTCTATCCTGGCTCTGCTGATGGGTATATACTATGCCTCTATCCTGGCTCTGTAGATGGTGAGGGGTATATACTATGGCTCAGCTGATGGGGAGGGGTATATACTATGCCTCTATCCTGGCTCTGTAGATGGTGAGGGGTATATACTATGCTCCTATCCTGGCTCTGTAGATGGTGGGGGGTATATACTATGCCTCTATCCTGGCCCTGTAGATGGTGAGGGGTATATACTATGGCTCTGCTGATGGGGAGGGGTATATACTATGCCTCTATCCTGGCCCTGTAGATGGTGGGGGGTATATACTATGGCTCTGCTGATGGGGAGGGGTATATACTATGCTCCTATCCTGGCTCTGTAGATGGTGAGGGGTATATACTATATCTCTATCCTGGCTTTGTGTAGATGGTGAGGGGTATATACTATGCCTCTGTAGATGGTGAGGGGTATATACTATACATCTATCCTGGCTCTGTAGATGGTATGGGGTATATACTATGCTCCTATCCTGGCTCTGTAGATGGTGAGGGGTATATACTATGCCTCTGTAGATGGTGGGGGGTATATACTATGCCTCTATCCTGGCTCTGTAGATGGTGGGGGGTATATATATATATATATATATATATATATATATATATATATATATTATGCTCCTATCCTAGATGACGGGGATTGTAGTATGATGTGGATTGTATACTGTGACTCTTTGCTGACGGTATTGATGTGTGTGTTGGGGGGAGGAGAGTGTGGCGCACCCCTCTTCTGCTCCCTGAGACTTGGATCTTACTGTATACTCCCGGCTCGGTGCCCCCCGGTTTCCCGCTGCTTGTAGCTGGTCCAGTGTGGGGGGGATTTAGTAGGAAGTGTGACCAAAATTGAAAATTGGATAAAAAACTGAATAATGTCACATTACTATAAAGATGAGGGGGTAATTTGTGCCGACTTTTTTGCTAATTTTCCTCAAGCCTCAGAATAAGGGGCTGTCACCCATTCTGTGCATCAGGCCTGACAGTGCCAATGATCCGTGAAATAGTCTGCCGCTGGCTTTGTTCTGATAAGAATGAACAAATCTGCACAAAGCCGAGCTCCCGGAATCTCATTTTCATACGTGCATGCCGCCTGAAAGAAATAAGCTGTTTGCTGACTTGATTAATCAGACAATTGAGGCTTTTTTTTTTACTTCTTTGTCGCTTTGATCTTTGCCGTCTCCAAGGTAACGCGCTTGACACTAATGTTGAGCTCAAGTTAAGACAATCGGAAATTGTCGCCATCATAAATATTTTTATAAAGATGCGGCAGGTGAACGGGGGAGGGAGGACTCTTGTGGCCGTTCTCTACCTGGTGTAGAGGGTGATGGCCGCAGTGTAATCGGGGTCCCCGCCAGCTGCGCACTTTTATATTTTGGTTGCTTTGTAAACATTATATGGCGCCCGTCTGTCCGTGTGTGTATTCTCCAGCCGGGGGGGGGGGGGGGGGGGGGGGTAGATGTGTGATACATTACAAGGCGCAGTCATTGTGTCCGTCCGAGAAGATGATTTACACACTTTAAACCTGTAAAATTGAAAGGAATTTAAAAAAAGGAGAGAGGAGAAAAATCCCAAACACGTCTGTGTATTGGCTGGAGGTGACGCCGCGGCTTTACAAATCTTCTAAGTGGCTGTAAAGATGATCGCCTCGAGGGAGCAGCCAGACCCGGTTTCTGAAACCAGCTAAAGCCCTTATCTTCTATCCAAGCAAAGTACCATTAATCTTCCTGAAAGACCTTTTATGGCTTTTAATATCGCCCAAATTAGAACATTTTACACCCCTGCTTCCTGAAATATAGTGATAAAAAGCCTTTAGAGCTTAGTTTTCTTGACTGCAGCCTCGGACCAATTTCCAGTTCCCCGCGATAATGTTTAGACACCTTAATTAAAATGCAGCAAAATACTGGATGTTCCGTGTGAAAAGTGCGGCGGATTTTCTACAAAAGACTTTGCTTGTATTATGTTTTGTATATCTGTGCTCTGTATGAGAGCAGATAGAAGTGGCGGCTGCGCCTCTCTCTCCCGGTGAAGAGGTAATGTGAGCGCGGGGGGAGAGGAGGAGGAGGTTGGGGCGGCCTGGATACACCGATGGTTCTGGGGCCGGTGATCCTCGGACTAGCTGGACTCCAGCGGACTCGTATTGTGTGGGAGCTCATGGTCTTCGTATACAGCTTCTGTGGTATCTTCTCTTTTAGGTTTTATGAAGTCAATGAATAAAACTGAGGAGGCAGTAACTACTGACAGTAAAAGGACCATAGATTATGATGAATTAACATTGATCATTATGATCTCATAGAAGCTGATTGCCCATCCTGAGGAGGGGCTGCCCTGGCCCTTACTTCTAGATAAGATGTGGCTAAGTATTGGCACCTCTCCGTTCCGAGTGTCTGTATCCATTTACTTCTTCATCGTATATAAAACTTTCTGAAACTTGTGTTGGATCTTTGGTGTGATTCCTGATTCTTTAGCGATATCTGGTTTTGCTCTCGTTCTGCGCTCCTGACAATTATGTGAAGAGATCTCCAGCCGTGATAATAGCGCGCACCCCTCCCTGGCATCGCTCTAATCCTGTAATCCCCTATTCACGGAGCTGCGCTCACATCCAGTGTCTTTCTTTACAGATTGCAGTGAAGATCACAAAGGCGGCTGCTTATCACAAACACATGAAAGCCAAAGAGGAGCCGCAATCTTCCCAGGATGCTGCCAACAAGAGGAAGCCTCTGGCCTGGGGGTGAGCACAACCAAATTCAATAACTGACCTGTGCCAAAGCCTTGCCGCCCCACATTGGGGAGATCACGGATAGAGTTCCGGGGCCCCCCAATTGGTGGTCGCAGGTTTTAGTCTGGTCTTTTCTGTTGTTGATCATGGAGCCGGCTTGTAGCATCATCTATTGTCTTTGATCAGGTGCTGATTATTTGTTTTCTTTTTCAGATTTGAGGCCAAGAAAAGATGGGAAACAAAAAGTAACATGGGCTACATGTAATGGTGACTGGTGACATACATACATATGTGTGTGAGATCAAAGACAACACTGAAGAGCAGCATATGTAGCGCTCAGCCTTGTCTGATACCGTGCGGCTTCTGAGAAGCCTTGGATCCTGGGGCCGACTTCCACTGAGGAGACACCGGCCCCGATACACCTCAGTGGTGGATGTGCTCTGATCTCAGGCTGTATGATAAACCCTGATGCTGAAGGCTTATATGAGATGATCAGGGTGATTGTACATGAGGGTTATGTGAACAAGATAATCAGGACACTACGGAAACTAAATTGTCACACATTTGTATGATCAATATAGAAGACAATCCTCATGGTCTGCAGTCTGTGTAATGGATCCCACCAGTGATCGATAGCTTTTCTTACAGTACTGATGAAGGGGACGCTGGTTCTTGTATATATTGGGTGTAGTAAGAATGAGCCATTCTATGAGCACACAAGCTGCTCCCCCTGCTCCACACTCAATCCTGGCGTAATCTGTTCATTTTCTGCTCTAATAAACTTGTTAACGATTCATTATAATACGTAGCGACATCCGTTTCCTCTTCAGGGAAGCACAGGAAGTGGAGCCAGGTGAGCAACAAGGCTTGGTCATGTGATTCATGTGCCAGTAACGCCCATACCCCCTTCTGCATATACACTGAGGGGTCTTTAGGACCCGAATTTCCATGAGCTGCAATCGTATAATAGACTAAGGGCCCTTTTATACAGGCCGATTATCGTTAATCAGTGTTCCTAGAAAAGCTCATTTCCGTGTGAAAGGGCCAGTGATCAGCCGACAAGTGAACAAACACCCACTCACTGGCTCATTTGATCTTTTTTACAGCCATAAAATCCTTATCTTCTGCACATCTCTCTGTGTAAACCAGAAATGTGCGGTCGATAACAATGTGCTTAAATGGCTGGACGAACAATGCAGCGATCACTGGTGCAGCCCGGCCGCTGGATTAGTTGTGCCGAGTAAAGGGGCGATTATTTATGTTGTTCTCCACCATGTCTGAACCCCTCAGCTGTGTGAGCAGGACAAGGCATGGCGAGCTCAGGGTCTGTAAACAATATGTCCCTGCTTACTGACAGCATGGGGATGGCAAAGTGCTAATAAAAGTGGCATTAAAAAAAAAAATAATAATTTGGAGTGGATTGTGTCATATTTAATAAAAACTTAAGTGTCTCTTGTTATAGATTTGGCTTAAGGCAGAAAATACTATCTACACCCACTCTGGGAGGTGCCTCTTTGTGCCAGGAGTTGCACCATTTTAAGGTTTTAGGCAACGCCCCCTGCTGGCTTATCACACACACCTTCCTAACTTTTGGTCAGCATAGTGGCTGATGTATGGCAAAAACTGACACAAATCTATCGATAAGTTGTGATACATTGAGCTGCCACAATAATCATGTATTTTAAACACTTTTGCGTTTATACAGTGAGATTTATGACAAATTTTTGAAGCCAAAGCCAGGAACAGACTACAAACAGGGAACAGGTTATAAAGGAAAGACTAAGACTTCTCTTTTCAAATCCACTCATGGCTTTGGCTTCAAAAATCTTTCAGATAAATCTCTGTGTAAATGCTCCATTTATTGACTCATTTAAAAAAAGGGCGGGGTTTATGAGGAGCAAAGGTGACATCATGCTCCAAAACGCACCTGAAATTTGTGTGTGAATCATTAGAGACATACAGGTTAGGGGACTGGAGTCTGTTGTTTCAGAAATACCTCCACCAGGAACCATAAAGTTCCGCCTCCTTAAAGGGGTTGTAATGGGATGATGGTAAAAATCCCCAACCGCCTACTACATGTTTGTTATTAGAATGGACATTCAAAAGACAAGACACCATGCAAATACATTGTAAGTCCCCCCCCCTTCCCCAAAAAACAAACAAAAACAAAACACTACTTGTAGGACTTACAGCAGCTTAAAAGTACTGGAAGACTTGAGATTTTTCAATTGAAGTAAATTTCAAATCTATAACTTTCTGACACAAGTTGATTTGAAAGAATTTTTTTTTCTGGTGAACAACCCCTTTAATGGTAATGTCTAAAATTATCAGCCACCATTGTATGACCTTGTACCAGGATACTGTTATCAGCCGTGTGTGATAGGAAGAAAATCTGATGTCATTTTCCATCAACATTACGGAGTATGCAGCATAGTGCTCACCTAATAGCGGTTCTCCAGCTCCCTCGACTGAAAAGAATACACTACTTCCTGCACGACTTACAGCAGCTGAGAAGTACTGGAAGACTTGGTGGTATAGCGATGCCAGACCTAAGAGATGTCAATTACCTTCACCCATCATCACAACGGTGAGGTTCACTGTAGCTTTCCAGTTTGGGATTTCTCCTGTGCCAGGAGTATCCATGAGGTTGTTGCTGCCATAGTGGCCTTCCTTAGGTGCTCAGTCATCGCGATTACCTGTCTTCCCAGATCCTACAGACATTTACTACACTTATACTTGTGTCCGGGACATCTGGGTTGGATACTGCAAAATTGAACTTGATAAGATCTCCACAAAAGATGTCTCTAGAGATGCCATTCAGTGCGGAGTTTCTTTATTCCAAAGGCCACAGCTGTGTGTGAGAGGAGCCAAGGCTATTCCGGGTCTCATAGATCTATCTGTGTATCCAGTCACCTGGAGCCTGCTCACAAAAACTCCTGGAAAATATGTAGAGTCTTTGGCCTGTGTTGTGGACAAAATGAAAACCTCACTACATTGGTGATCTGACCTTTGAACCTAAAGGCTGAGACACAAGCTACTCGGGTGGAGAGTCCAGATCGGTAACTACTACTTTTTTTTTACCACAATACACCTAGCTGGGTGTTAACGGTGCTGGAAAAGGGTCAGGCCTGTAGTGATATATTAAGCAGGTACTCCGCACAAAAGATTGTGACTAAGGGCCCTATTCCACCGGACGATTATTGTTTGCATAATTGTGAAAGACCAGAAAACGTTCACTCATTTCCAACGATAAGTAACGATAATCGTTACTTATGATCGTAATTGCGATCGTTTTTTCTTCAGTATTGCATTTGTATCTATTGCGAACGACCGAACGACGTCTTTCAATGCAAACGATTTGCGAACGAGCAACGATAAAAATAGGTCCAGGTCTTATAAAGCGATCAACGATTTCTCGTTCGGTCGTTAACTGCATTTAAATGATTATCGTTTAGATTTGAACGATTTAACGATAATCTGAACGATAATCGTCCGGTGGAATAGGGCCCTAAGGTTATTTATTGGTTTACGAAAGATCAGCTTATGGACAGAAAATGTGCTGGGGTACAGTCACTGCCGGAAACCTTGCCTGGGTGTGGGAAGGAATGACAGATTGATAATTCTTTCGCCATTCTGTGGGTGGTGGTGCATGGCCGTTCTTAGTTGGTGGAGTGATTTTTCTGGTTAGTTCCGATAATGAACGAGACTCCTCCGTGTTGACTAGTTACGCGACCCCTGGCACATTTTCTGACAATAAGCTTTCGTACCAGTAAATAACCTTTTGTGCAGCGTAGCTTCTTAATGTACATTTTTTTCTGGGCACAAATGACTCGATCCCTATAGACAACCAAATTATGGAATCCTGAAGAAATCTAATGCCAGTTAGCACTTTGTTGCTCCTCCTTGGATCTTCCAAGGAGCAGACGTCACTGATGATGGGCAATCTACATCAAGCTGCTTCTGACTCTCGCAGAGCGGTGACAGATCAGTGTTGCAGGAAATCATGGAAAAAAATTTATTTTTTTATTTTTACTATAAACGTTCGGCTTGAGCTGTGGAGTGTTTGCTGTCGTGTCATTGAGCTGATATTCCTTTTCTGAAGAAACAATTCAAAACTCTTTGCACTTGAATATTGACTGCTGAGGTGATAATCGCCATCTCCCCTGGTTCTGTACTTGCCGTGCAGCCTCGTATCATGAAGTTTTCCAGTGTGGCTACTGAGTACAAAGTCCTCATGGGGCGGGCAATGGCTGCATGATTCTGCTGAGAACATTTTGGTGGCATTGGCAAACTGCAGCCATTGGCTACCGCCTATATGGGTGGGACTGAATCTGCATGGAGTAGCCTGATAGGAACTCCTACAATTAATGATATGGGAATTTAAATATTTTTTTTCAGACATCATCTTCAAATATTTCTACAGAATGACCCCAGGTAGACGCCCCGGTGGCATCTTGGCCATGTGATTTCTTACGATCCTGTCCCAAACATAAAGTCCTGCTACAACTTATCTGGAAAACCAGTGGCCAGTAAAATAATTTCCTTACATCAAGTCAACTATTTAACTTGTTTTTTGGGCGACCATCATTTCATACACATATTCACATTGGTCACCCAGACACACCCTGCCCAATAATATTTAAAAACGGGTGACAACACGATTCACATGAAAAACCATGGACTTCACTGTACTCTCCCTTTTAAAATCAGTGAGAAAATAATAAACAAGTAAACTCACCCCTCCTCGTAGCCCCGCTGCCCGGTCTCGTTCACGGAAGCTGGGATCCTGCAGCCCCCCCCCCCCCACACACACACACAGATTTAAGGCCCTATTACACGGAATGATTACCGGCGATATCGGCCGTTATGGGCGATAATCGACCCATGTAATAGAAGGCAACAATTAGCCACCATAAACGATGTCGGCTGATCGTTGCTGTTGTTTGTCTTTCAACATCTTCAAAGACAAACGACAATGATTGCAGCAATCTGCTGACACCGCTCCGTTGAGTAGGAGCGTCGGCAGCAGACAGCCTCTATCCTCTATGGGCTGCCCCCCCCGCAGCTCCCCTTCCACTCAACGACTCGCTGCCAACGGGTGTAATAGCACCAGCAGCGAGCGAGGAAAGGGGAGAAAACAAGTGCTGACATCGCTCGTTAGCTCCTTACAGTCGCCCCGTGTAATAAGAACTTTAGTGTAAGTGGAACTTCCTCCTTCCCCGTTAAATGAATTCTGAGGCTTTCTTACCCACAAGATACCTCATCTCATGGAAACTTGCTAGCACAGCAGTCTGCCCCTCTCCATCATACTTGCCCCTTTGCTGGAGGTGCCATGTTTTATCTTGTCACAGCTGACAGAATGGAGTAAAAACTTCCCTGTATCAGTGAGTAGGAGCTCGCAGCTTGTCCTGTGTCTACTGTATGGAAAGGCTATTACTACATTGGTAGCTATGATGTTAGTAATTACCGGACCTCCCAACAGGAATGGATTCTCTCCATGGCTGAATACGATCTATTCCCCTCCATCGTGACCTGATTTCCTTGGACTCTCCTGAATCTCCAATATAGTTGGTTAGAGACACAAGTCACTATATTTATTGTTTACTGCTCTCTGGTATCAGTAGTTCACTTCTAGGCTAGAGGTGTTTCCCTCTATCCATGTTTTTTACCGACATTAGTTGTACTTCTCACTATCGTAGTCTCGTAGCTTTTCTTTTTATGTTATTCATAGTAAACTTTTATTTAATCACAAGTAAAACCTGAGACTGCGTCCACGTCCTGACCTCACACCCGCTCTGATGACCTGGATAAACAGCATTACAGGTCATATCTGCACCCAGAAGAGTAACGCCACGGAAAAGGTGATGGTGCTGGAGCTGACCTCACAGTTCACAATAGTAGGGACTTTATTAGAAGATGGGGGTGTTGTCACATGATCCCGAGATGCCAATGTTGTTACATCTAGTGATTCCTCAGTCTTCATCGTACTGGGGTCTTATTAAGGCTTTTGTCTATTTAGCAGGTGCAGTAGGCTGTGCAGAAACTGGAAGTCATGGAAATCTTCACTTCTGGTGGATTTATTTCCTGCATAATAAGAACATTAATGGTTATCACCAGTTTGGATTGGAACCCAAATAATTACAGCAAAAGACCAAATGCTCCCCAAGTATTCACTATGATGGTGCAGCTCACATCCACCAATAGGTCAGACGGGGTGCTGCTATAGTGAGGACATCGCCCATGCGTAAACAGCAAATGATAGAGAATGAAGAGACCCTGGAGAGCAGTCAGGAATCCCCTCATTATGTGCCTGGGTACTAGGAACCATTGTACACACCATGCCCTATTCATACTACCTGAGCGCCTGTCCTCCTCCTGATGGATGTCACAGGCCGCCTGGTTACCACGATGCTTTTCTTTCAACAGCTGAAACGCTGCGATATCTGACAGTCACTAAGGAAGAATCATAAATATTACATTGCCACAGTTTTGGGGATAAGAGTTGTGTAACCTGCAAAAAGATGATGACTTTACGACCGTCCTCATGATGAATAACAATCTGCTGCAGGTGAACGCCGAATATCCATCATCAACAACAATGGTTCAGCCACTCGTCCCCTTCATCAGTAGAGGATAAACCAACATCGTGGTGAACCGTGGTTGTCCATCACAGACTGGCTATAAAATGTGTGTGCCGATTTAATTTACGCCAGGCCATCACATTGCAGACCCATCCAATACCTTACAGCCAGTTCCTATCTATTCTTTGCTTATTCCTCTCATAGATGAGGCTTCTGTGGTCCGCATGCAGCTGCACCTTTTGGTTTAGTTCAGGGATGGGGAACCTGCCGCCCTCCAGCTATTGAAAAACTATACTTCCCATCATACAGGGACATCCAATGCACAGCTGGACGTAGGATCAGAACAAATATGAACCTTGACTCCATTACTGCCCACTGTTATGGGGAAGGAGAGGGAATCTAATGTCCAGGGCAGTGTTTCTCAACTCCAGTCCTCACGGCCCACCAAAAGGTCACGTGTTGAGGATTTGACAGGTGATATAATAATACTCAGTGCATCAGGTATTATTACAGGTGATATATTTATACTCATCAGGTATTATCACAGGTGATATAATTATACTCATCAGGTATTATCACAGCTTTCCTTTGTATGGGATATCCTCAAAACATGACCTGTTGGTGGCCATGAGTAGAGATGATTGAACATCGGAAAATCTTAGGTTCTATAGAACTCGAACCTTCCGCATTTGATTCCTGATGCCTTCCCGGTCTGTGGGGAAGGAGACAGCCTGGGTCCTATTACCTAGGCTGAATCCCGGAATTCCAGGCGGTAACCGGGCTGTCTCCTCCTTCCCCACGGACCAGGAAGGCATCGGGAATCAAATGCAGAAGGTTCGAGTTCTATAGAACCTAATATTTTCTGGTGTTCGATCATCTCTAACCATGAGCACTGGAGTTGAGAAGCACCGGTCTAGGTCAGGAGGAGCAGGTGGATAAATAGTGGAGCTGCCTATTATAACATTATGGAGTTTGCTGCTGTGGATGACTGGTCCACCTGTCCAAGCTACGTATATTCGTCACATAAAGACAACCAGGATAAGCCACATTCTGCAGTAGTGGGTGGCTCTGTGTATTCTGCAACACCCCAGCGGTTCAATGCGTTCTGCTGGTCCAGGAATCGTGACTAATCTAACTAATAACTGGGAGTGAAAAGTAACCACAGACAGATTTATCTGACAGATTTTTTAAACCAAAGCCAGGAAGAGACTATAAACAGAGAACAGGTCATAAAGGAAAGACTGAGATTTCTCCTCTTTTCAAATCCATTCCTGGCTTTGGTCTCAAATATTTATCAGATAAATCTGTCTGTGTAAACGCACCGTAATGCACAAGGCCTTGTCCTGTTTGTGACTTCTCTGAACTGCATTGGGACACATATTATGGCAGGATACGAGCTGCACAGGGGAGCGGGATGAGTCTGCCCGATGTGGTCATAGAGTGGCGGATGGACGACTCAATCTGGGTTCTGCTGAGAAGAGGACAGAGCTCGGCGAAGGCCTCGGAGAGCTCACCCAGAGTTAGATACCTCGCCCGAGTCTTCACATGAGTGGATAGCACATCTTCACACTGTAATAAATGCAGCACCAGAACGGTCAGTGACCAAGAAGAAACTGGATGAATATAACCTAGAGATGTTATACTGCAATCTTACATATGACCTGGAGAACCCATCTAGCCAGCATTCACCTCTGGAGAAACGTGAGGTGGGTTCTAAGCCTATCTAGTCTACACAGCTATACGTTGTTAGATCACTATTGTTGATGGGTATAAGACTGCTGATTGGTGTCACCTTATTGATACCAGGGTCATTCCAGTCTGAAGAGGATTAGGTTTTTATTTGGAATATATGTGTGTTGTCAGGGTCTCTGGTTGTAGATTTGGGGATAGTTCCTCATCCTGGCTGCCATCTTTGTGCTGTAATTCATTCTATCATCATCATAGGTCAGTAGGTATCCGTCATCTGATATGAACAGCTGGAAGATCTGACTAATCAGAGACGGCAATTCACTGGTAAACCCCCTGTATTATTAAAGTGCTTGCACTGATTTGCTGTCTAGTAGCGCCTCTCTACAGTATAGTGCAGTACAGTAGTGCTCTTTACTTGTGCCAGGACTATCTTATCAGGGGAGAGTGACTCCATATTGTATCTCCAGTACACTGTCCATCCTGTACAGAACCCCAAGGAAACACCTGTGTGAAGTGATTTACAGCTTCTAGCAGCTAATTTCTAACTTTATATATGGTCACAAAACACAATGGTTTCAATGTACAATGTTTATCCTAGAAGCAAGTAATATCTATGTATGTATTCATCTAGGTGATGCCTGGATGCGTCCGCCCTCACCTCTCTGATCAGTGGCTCTTGGTGCTGTAGAATCAGATGTAAGATGAAACCCATGACGGTGGGAGACGATACACATCTCTGGCTGTAGCCGGTGAACTCCAGCAACAGACGTTCCTGCTCCATCTCCTGCAGCAACAAGAAAAGGTGAAATCTGAATGTCCAGACGTCTCACCAATACTGCACCGGCTTATGCTATCAGTGTACAGGCATGGCACATCACTGCGGGAAAACTAATGGTAAAGGATGCCAACTAAAGTCAATGGGCAACCCTGCTTTATCAAGTCAGCCAAGTCCTTGAAAGTAACATGGCTGTCTGTGTTAAAGGGGTCAATCACCCAAATGTTTTTTTCTTTCAGATCAATCGCTTCTAGAAAGTGACATAGATTTGTAATTTATTTCTCTTAAAACATCTTATAACTTCCAGTACTTATCAGCTGCTGCATGTCCTGCAGGAAGTGGTGTATTCTCTCCAGTCTGACACAGTGCTCTCTGCTGCCACCTCTGTCCATGTCAGGAACTGTCCAGTGCAGCAGCAAATCCCCATAGAAAACCTCTCCTGCTCTGGACAGTTCCTGACATGGACAGAGGGGGCAGCAGAGAGCACTGTGTCAGACTGAAGAGAATACACAACTTCCTGCAGGAAATACAGCAGCTGATAAGTACGGGAAGACTGGAGATTTTTTTTATAGAAGTAAATTACAAATCTGTATAACTTTCTGACCAGTTGATATGAAAGATAACAATTTTGGGTGAACTACCCCTTTAATATCATCTGAAGAGGGGCTTTCCCACCTCTGAGACAGCCATATGCTCTGATAGGGAACACTGACCAGTTGTCCTATGTGGACAAAACACATTGTGGGCTATTTAATATCATATCAGAAGTTAGAGGATAAGTAGTACAGCTGTAGATTCCCCCATGAGACGCTGTGCCCACTCACCTCCAGGAACGGGTAGAGCTTGTGGAAACATTGTGTGAAGTGACCCGTATCTGATAATGGAGACGTCGCCACCATCTCTGCTCTGAGAAGGACATAGTACAATATGGCAGGATCCATATCACCTTCCAGCACTGACCTCAAAAGACCCAAGACCTGAAGAGATGGAAACACGGAAGCCATGAAGGCTGCACTTACAGGACACGATATGATGCAGATTATGAGGTGCTACCTTACTATCGGAGGAATCTCTCTTCAGCGAGGTCAAGAAGTCAACAAGTCCAAAAGCGCTGATGTCTTTGTTCACATAACGTTCAGTGAAGAACTGGCGGACTGTCTCCTGGAATAAGAGGATGACATGACCCAGTATATCACTGTAATGTACACAGTATGGAAAGGACAGATAGGACGTGAAAAGGCTCCTATGGTCCTATTCGATGGGCCAATGGCGGCAGGAGAAGCGCAGGAGTTCAGTCAATCGTCAGCCGTCGGCCATGCATCACTATTACACCTACCTATTAGAGATAGCGATGCACGGTTGGTAGCCGTTGATTTTAGGTCCAGACCTAAAAACGTGATCAGTCGATGATCATTGCCATCAGCTGATTGTTATATCATTAAATCGCTCTGTGTAATAGGACCCGTACTCTGGCACTGGCCACAGCATAGCTGCATGACAGGCACCCCGGGACTTTGCACCAAATTTGGATAAAACACAACTTTTTGGCCACATTTTCTATCATAGATGCCAGAGAATAGAACTAGTGATGGAGAAGTCCTTTCTCAGCTGTCGATCCTCCGCTGCGTCACCTTCTGGCATCTGTGTGTTCAGCAGATTCAGTGATTACCTGCATTGGAAGACATGGGGATTTTCCTTCCAGCTGGAGAACGATGGAGAGGAAGAGCTGCCGAGCCAGGGAGAGGCAGAGCTCCTGCAGAGATTAGACACAGCGGACGATTATCGTGCAATAAATCATTACATCGTTGGAATTTAAGCAATAATCTTCTGGTGGCAACGATCAAACAATGAAGGTAAAGTTGTAAGTATGTCATTGGTTGCTTCACTAATCGTGTAATCATTGGTCATGGATCAGTCACAGTGATCAGTATTATATAACGGTCATATATTTGATAGTATTTATCTTTGCATTTAAACGCCTATCATTTTATAAGAAAAAAAAATTGTTTGTCGTTCACTAAACTAGTGTCATTTTTCACAAATCAATAAGTATCAATATTACAAGTGATTTTAAGAAACTCAGTAATAGGTTTTATTAAGCAAAAGAGTTTCCTTCTGTACAGAAAGCTGTTTTCCTTCTCCCCCCCCTCACTTCAGAAGCAGCAGCATTTCTGTGTCCATTATAGTCTATGGGGAGGGGAGAGGTCAAGGGGACGAGTGAGTGCGGAGAAAAGGCAGAACTGGAAAACACTACATCCTGCATCTTACCTAACCAAGCTCCTAGATTAGCACTGGCCTTTTTGACCTGTGAACCCAGTGTTTTATGTGCCCAGACAGTCTCCAAACTCCAGGGTTGGTTCTCTCCTCTCCCGCTCACTCACCCCCTCACCCCTCTTAAAGGGGTAGTGAGGCGGTAAACAATTATTCACAGAATAACACACAATACAGTTATACAACTTTGTAATGTATGTTATGTCTGTGAATGGCCCCCTTCCCCGTGTCCCACCACCCCCACCCGTGTACCCGGAAGTGTGGTGCGCTATACTCACCTGTCACGTGCCGACTCGTCTCCGATCTTCAGTCTGCAATGTCATCTTCGGACGGCCGGGCCGTATCCCTCCGTCCGTCCCGAGTGCCGGCCGGCGGCGGCCCAGCGTCATCAGATGCTCAGCCGCGATTGGCTGAGCACAGTTATGCTCAGCCAATCGCGGCTGAGCAGCCGATGACGCGGCAGAGGGCGGCCGGCACTCAGGACGGACGGAGGGATTCGGCTGAAGACGACATCGCAGACTGAAGATCGGAGACGAGTCGGCACGTGACAGGTGTGTATAGCGCACCACATTTCCGGGTACACGGGTGGGGGTGGTGGGACACGGGGAAGGGGGCCATTCACAGACATAACATACATTACAAAGTTGTATAACTTTGTATTGTGTGTTATTCTGTGAATAATTGTTTACCACCGCACTACCCCTTTAATGGACTCCAGCAGAACCCATCTTCACTTTGCTCCTCTGTAATGTAGACGACTTTGCCTGATAATGAACACAAGTGAGAAAGGAGGCTGCAAAACAGCTTTTTGAGTACAGAAAGAGGCTTTTTGCCTACTTAAACCTATTAAAGAGTTTCTGAAAATCACTTGTACTATTTTCTGCAAAAAAATTCAAATGACAGGGCCCTTTTACACCAACAGATTATCTGACAGATGTTTTTGAGGCAAAGCCAGGAATGGACTAGAAACAGAGAACAGGTCATAAAGGAAAGACTGAGATTTCTCCTCATCAATTTCTGGCTTTGGCAGATAATCTGTTGGTGTAATAGGGCCCTTACACTTTAAGCAATTTATCTGTACGTGTAAAAGGACCCATAGACTGCAGGGGGCCGACCTGGGATAACACCCGTGGAGCTGCTCTTCTCCTCTGTAGTTGCTTCTCTAAATCCTTCCCAAATGTGGAGAAGTTTGTGCCCTGTAAACAAGCAGATGTGTCGGGATTAGAGGATGTGTACATAAGTGATGTCACACAGTGCAGGATGAGGTCATTTACTTACATGTGAAAGTCCTCTAGAAAAAGACGTGACAGCAATGTCCTGCAATCTTACGAGACTCCTCTAAAAGCCGGAGGGCTGAGTTGTTTCAGCAGAAAGGGAGATAAGCAGCTGCCAGACCCCCAGAGAGGTGGCTGCACAAGAGCTGCTCTCTCCAGTCCAATCCAGTTATAGAATCATGTAAGTCCAACAGGCCAGAAAGGAGAAAGCTACGCATACAGGAGGTACCGTGATTCTGACCAAAAATCTGCGCCATCTCTGTGGCATATGGCAGGGGTGCCCCTAGAAATCCAGGAGGTGGTGATATGGTCCCACAGGGCCCTGACCTTAAAGGGGTTGTTCACCAAAATGTTTTTTAATTCAAATCACGTATGCCAAAGATTTGTAATTTACTTCTATTAAAAAAAATCTCAAGTCTTCCAGTACTTATCAGCTGCTGTATGTCCTGCAGGAAGTGGTGTATTCTTTCCAGTCTGACACAGTGCTCTCTGATGCCACCTCTGTCCATGTCAGGAACTGTCCAGAGCAGGAGAGGTTTTCTTTGGGGATTTGCTGCTGCTCTGGACAGTTCCTGATATAGACAGAGGTGGCAGCAGAGAGCACTGTGTCAGACTGGAAAGAATTCACCACTTCCCGCAGGACATACAGCAGCTGATAAAGACTGGAAGACTGGAAATATTTGAATAGAAGTAAATTACAAATCTCTGGCACCACTGTGAACCTCAACAGGAGTCTCCTGCAGCATTTCACCCCTTAGATAAAGAGGTTATTGTGTGGACGCCCCATGATCAGTAACGTAACCTGCCTGTCTCAATCACATGACCACAACAGACTGTTATTTAGAATGAAGAAAAGCAAGCAGAAATCTAGAATACTGTGAGGACTATATACAGAAAATACACTATACCCCTCCCCTCTATATACAGAAAATACACTATACCCCTCCCCTCTATATACAGAAAATACACTATACCCCTCCCCCTATATACAGAAAATACACTATACCCCTCCCCCCTATATACAGAAAATACACTATACCCCTCCCCCCTATATACAGAAAATAGACTATACCCCTCCCCCCTATATACAGAAAATAGACTATACCCCTCCCCCCTATATACAGAAAATACACTATACCCCTCCCCCCTATATACAGAAAATACACTATACCCCTCCCCCCTATATACAGAAAATACACTATACCCCTCCCCCCTATATACAGAAAATACATTATACCCCTCCCCCCTATATACAGAAAATACACTATACCCCTCCCCCTATATACAGAAAATACACTATACCCCTCCCCCCTATATACAGAAAATACACTATACCCCTCCCCCCTATATACAGAAAATACACTATACCCCTCCCCCCTATATACAGAAAATACACTATACCCCTCCCCCCTATATACAGAAAATACACTATACCCCTCCCCCCTATATACAGAAAATACATTATACCCCTCCCCCCTATATACAGAAAATACACTATACCCCTCCCCCTATATACAGAAAATACACTATACCCCTCCCCCCTATATACAGAAAATACACTATCCCCCTCCCCCCTATATACAGAAAATACACTATACCCCCCCCCCCTATATACAGAAAATACACTATACCCCTCCCCCCTATATACAGAAAATACACTATACCCCTCCCCCCTATATACAGAAAATACATTATACCCCTCCCCCCTATATACAGAAAATACACTATACCCCTCCCCCTATATACAGAAAATACACTATACCCCTCCCCCTATATACAGAAAATATACTATACCCCTCCCCCCTATATACAGAAAATACACTATACCCCTCCCCCCCTTGTACCCACATGACTTCGGCTCCCCGCAGATGTCACTACAGACGGTTGCATCTCCACATCTTGCAGGGATTTGTCGCTGGTCTGTGATGTTCTCTTTGTGGAGGACGACGCCATGGACAGCTCCCTGCTCCATTCACTGTAAGAGATATGAATAAGTTATCACCTGCTGCACAGTACTACCACTGCACAGCCTCCAGAGCAGAACTCCTGGCCGCAGAGAGAAGATTATAAGAAATACATGTATTAACAATGCAACAAGAAGGGGCAGCTTAGTCAGTTCTGTAGGGCAAAGCTAAGGCCGCTCGCTGAATCCTACAGTCACGGGGACACGTCCAGTCCGTGAAATGCGTCTAGCATGTGGACGGAACATAGTCATGTATACGGGGATCGCTGACAGCTCAGGTGCGATCACAATGATTGCAGATAAATGCAGCAGCATCTCCAGGGAACGGGCAGCGCTCACCAGCGGGATTGTCACATGTAGCGACATAACGGCCTCACGTTACGGGGACATCACACAATAGGCTGCTGCTCCTCTACCCTGTCCAGCGTCTCAGATCATGTCATGTGGACATCTCTGCCCTGACACCTTATATTAAAGTATTCTGTCATTTCATTATTTATTTATTTATTTATTTTATTTGCAGAAATCAATAGTACAAGTTATTTCAGGAACTCTGTAATAGTTTTTATTAGCCAAAAAGGCCTCTTTCTGTACTCAGAGCTGTTTGCCAGCCTCCCCCCTCACTTCTTATCTGTCCATTATTAGACAAGGCCGTCTACATTACAGAGGAGCTAGTAAAGATGGGTTTGCTGAGTCCATTATAACCTATGGAGGGGGAGGGGCAGAGGGGGTAAAGTGAGCAGGGAGAGCAGACAAGCAGCTGGGTAGTTTGGAGATTACAGGGTGATGTGCTGTGCAGGGCTGCCTTTTCACCTTTCTGTGCTCCCTCAGCCCCTCCCCTCTCCATAGAGCATAATGGAAACATAAATCCCGCTTATTCTGAAGTGAGGGGAGGAGATAGGAAAACAGCTTTTGAGGACAGAAGGAAACTCTTTTGCCTAATAAAACCAATTGCAGAGTTTCTTAAAATATCTTGTACTATTGATGCCTACTGATTTTTGAAAAGTGACATTTATATGACAGGTTCACTTCAACCCTCAATGGTGACAGGAGACGTGTGACTGGACAATGACGGGTTGGTGTCTGTAAAGATTAGAAAGTTCCTTATAATAAACTGATCCACTGATATTTCCAATAGTAGCAGATCCATGGAGGTGAATACAGGGGACTCGGAGAGCAACCAGGCTGGAGAACATACATGAGATAAAATTGCATGTTAAAAATGGGAAAAGTAGGGATAAAGATTTTTATTAAATATAGATATAGAGATATGTTTGCTGTCAATGGGGGAACCATAACACCAACACTGAGAACCTGTCCCATCACTACACACAGCTGAGGGTTGTGACAGTGTGTCATTGGAAGAGATATTTCTCTGTACATCAGACTGATACATTGCACCAAACTTCCAGAACTGGAGGGGATTTGTTTGTAGTTCACAGAGCTGGCGGGCTCCTGTGTCACATGACCTCATATTCTGCTGTAACAATGTATCGGATCGGGGGATACCAGTAACGATATGAATCAGTAGCTTGGCGTCTGTGCTCACCTGATCTACTCCCAGAGCCGACCAGTGTCTCCCGCTCCGCAGAGCTGACGAGTCAATTACTGCACGTCGTGTCTGGACACGCTGATGGCGGCCATGACAGACGTGCGCTCTGCTTCTATGATAATTTAATTCTCTGTCTCTTTCCCGGGAGGGATGAGCTGCAGTCAGTATGTACTGGGAGGCACAAGGACCTGCTCTCTCACTAAGGGGACACCCTAGGAGTGATTGTGCTCAGACGGGGACACAGTCATCGCTGTCAGGCAGCTTTCCTGGGCTCCTGATGACTTACTGAAGTTCCTTCTATCTATCATGGGGGTCAAACTGCGGCCCTCCAGCTGTTACACAACTACAATTCCCATCATGCTTGGACAGCTTTGGCTGTCCAGGCATGATGGGAATTGTAGTTCTTTAACACATGGAGGGCCGCAGTTTGACACAATGTTTCCCAACCTGTGGCTCTCCAGCCGTTGCAGAAAGACAACTACTATGATGGGAGCAGCTGAAGAGCCAAAGGTTGGGGATGATGGGTGTAAAGGACCCGGCGGGCTGTTATGACATGATGGGAGTTGTCGCCCCCTATAAATACTCACATCTTGGCCTCCACGGTGGCCACGTGGGCTCGGGGTCTGCAGATCTTGATGTGAGTGCAGTTTTGGGGCAAACGAATCTCCAGACTTCTCGCTACTTTATGAGGACACAAAATGGTCTGAAAGAAGAAAATGAAATTAGTAACAATGTGGTTCTCGGGCCTACAGACCTGTGCGGCCCACCCTGACCTGTCTGCCCGGCCACTGACTACTCACTAGGGATGGTCCGAACCTGCCGATGTTCGGGTTCGTACGAACCCGGACTCTCGGCAATGATTCCCGCTGTCTTAAACCTCCGTGGAGAGGGTGGATACAGCGGGAAGACCGCCTGGAAAACTGGGACCATCCCTACTACTAACACTTCTCAGTGTCTCCCACTGGGATCTCAGCCCCACGGCCATTCACGGCCAATACGAGGAGCACCCCTAGAGTGATGACCTGGTGGCTCCTGCAGCAAAGTCCAGACCCTTGTCTGTGGCTTAGGCTGAGTTCACACGGAGTAAAACTGGTGGAATCCCGCCAGCCTCCGTGTCATACTGGCAGGCTATAGGAAGCTCCCGCCACCTCCTCTCTCTCGCAAGCCTCCCATAGACTGCCAGTATGACACGGAGGCTGGAGGATTCCATGGCGGAATTCCACCAGTTTTACTTTGTGTAAATTGGCGCTTAAAGGGTAAGATCCAGTGGACTTTTTTGAGTGATAATCTGACGACTCTCCTACTTGACAAAGGGGCAATTTATGCCTCGAAACGCGTTGTTTATGAGACCATTAAAATTCATCGTTTTACTTAAACCTGAAGCCGTGAAGCGCCGTCATTCTGGCTCCTGTGGTCCCCGCCTACCCCGAGGATCCGACACTTCATCTACCAATCTGACGACTCAGGCTGATTCAGCAGATTATCGCTCCGTGTAATAAAGACAACGATCTGCCAAAGAAACCATCATCTGCGGATCGTTGACTTTTAACATGTTTAAACATTATCTCTGCATTTAATAGTGATGCGCGGCCGGCAGCTGCTTTTATTTTATTTTACTACTTTTAAAAAAATTACTTTTTTTTAAAAAATAAACCTGCTTAAAATGTCTCTATTCTGCCCCTATAACCCTTACCGCTTCTATGTTTTAATCTAGGAGACTATTTGAGGGCTCATTTTTTGTGCCATAATCTATACTTTGTATTGATATCAAATGTGACTTTTTGATCACTTTTTATTCATTTTTTTCTGGGATGTGATGTGACCAAAAATCATTATTTTTCAACTTCTGTGCGAGATCAAGAATCTGATCATTTTAATTTCAGCAAGAAGCAATACATTATTAATTACATTATTTTATTTAAAAAAAAAAGATAAAAGGGGGCTGCTTTAAACTTTTATTATGGAATGGATTTATTCATGCATTAAAAAAAAATTTTTTATTAGGCTGGGTTCACACTACGTTTTAGCAATTTGTTTTTTCATTGATTTCCAGTATAAAAAAATAAATAAATTAAAACGCACTTTTTTTTCAACATACACAAAAATAAGGTGAGCTACATTTTTCTGTACATAAAAAAAAGGGATCCGTTTTGATACTTTTTTTTTTTTATAATGGAAGTCAATAGAAAAACAAATGCACACAAATGCATACGGTTTTCCATCAGTGTTTTGCAAAAACGAATGAAAAAAAAAAGGATTGCAAAAAGGTAGTGTAAACCCAACCTTACACTTTTGTAATCCCCATCATGTTCCATCATGTCCCCCCTTTCCCTTCTTCCTCCTGTAACATATATAAAGGTTTCCATCATGTCCCCCCTTTCCCTTCTTCCTCCTGTAACATATATAAAGGTTTCCATCATGTCCTCCCTTTCCCTTCTTCCTCCTGTAACATATATAAAGGTTTCCATCATGTCCTCCCTTTCCGTTCTTCCTCCTGTAACATATATAAAGGTTTCCATCATGTCCTCCCTTTCCCTTCTTCCCTCCTGTAACATATATAAAGGTTTCCATCATGTCCCCCCTTTCCCTTCTTCCTCCTGTAACATATATAAAGGTTTCCATCACATCCTCCCTTTCCCTTCTTCCTCCTGTAACATATATAAAAGTTTTCATCATGTCCTCCCTTTCCCTTCTTCCTCCTGTAACATATATAAAGGTTTCCATCATGTCCCCCCTTTCCCTTCTTCCTCCTGTAACATATATAAAGGTTTCCATCATGTCCCCCCTTTCCCTTCTTCCTCCTGTAACATATATAAAGGTTTCCATCATGTCCCCTCCTTTCCCTTCTTCCTCCTGTAACATATATAAAGGTTTCCATCATGTCCTCCCTTTCCCTTCTTCCTCCTGTAACATATATAAAGGTTTCCATCATGTCCTCCTTTCCCTTCTTCCTCCTGTAACATATATAAAGGTTTCCATCATGTCCTCCCTTTCCCTTCTTCCTCCTATAACATATATAAAGGTTTCCATCATGTCCCTCCTTTCCCTTCTTCCTCCTGTAACATATATAAAGGTTTCCATCATGTCCCTCCTTTCCCTTCTTCCTCCTGTAACATATATAAAGGTTTCCATCACATCCTCCCTTTCCCTTCTTCCTCCTGTAACATATATAAAGGTTTCCATCATGTCTCCCCTTTCCCTTCTTCCTCCTGTAACATATATAAAGGTTTCCATCATGTCCCCCCTTTCCCTTCTTCCTCCTGTAACATATATAAAGGTTTCCATCATGTCCTCTCTTCCCTTCTTCCTCCTGTAACATATATAAAGGTTTCCAATCTGTCCCCTCCTTTCCCTTCTTCCTCCTGTAACATATATAAAGGTTTCCATCATGTCCCCCCTTTCCCTTTTTCCTCCTGTAACATATATAAAGGTTTCCATCATGTCCTCTCCTTTCCCTTCTTCCTCCTGTAACATATATAAAGGTTTCCATCATGTCCTCTCTTCCCTTCTTCCTCCTGTAACATATATAAAGGTTTCCATCATGTCCCTCCTTTCCCTTCTTCCTCCTGTAACATATATAAAGGTTTCCATCATGTCCCTCCTTTCCCTTCTTCCTCCTGTAACATATATAAAGGTTTCCATCATGTCCCTCCTTTCCCTTCTTCCTCCTGTAACATATATAAAGGTTTCCATCATGTTCCCCCTTTCCACCATTCCTGTAGTTCACCTCTAAGCTCACTCTTACTTTCCCGTGCTGTATGACTACTAACTGCAAGGCAAATGCCATCAGTGACTGAGAACAAATCAGCCAAAAACCGGTGTACACTAAGCAGAGGTGCTCGCGGCAAGGCCCCATGTATACCACTCTATTGGTTTTTGCTGTCTGCACATATAAATTCTTAGTCATTGGATGCCCATCTGTAGCTGTCTGTAACTATAGAGGCACCAATAGACTTCTATGGGCTCATCTGTGCCTCAGGCTAGGTTTACATCACGTTTTTGCAATCAGTTTAATGTATCGGTTCTATAAAAAAAAAACGGATGGTAAAAACTGATGCTGTTGTATGCCATCTGCTTTGATCTGTTTTCAATTGACTTACATTATTAAAAAATAAAACAGATCCATTTTTTTTTAACATTTTGTAATGTACACAAA
Source organism: Dendropsophus ebraccatus (assembly GCA_027789725.1). NCBI lineage: Eukaryota > Metazoa > Chordata > Amphibia > Anura > Hylidae > Dendropsophus > Dendropsophus ebraccatus. The sequence continues at coordinate 10,347,786 of JAQFWZ010000009.1, read as the reverse complement.
AACATGGTTGACCACACTTTTCTGTACGTTTTCCAAACGAATACGGTGAGACAGATTGCGAAGACGTAATGTGAACGTAGCCTAATTTGCACAAGTTCTAAACTTTGCGGATCACTTTTATGGTAAGGACACCCATCTGTAAGTATACAGAAAGGTGTCCATGACTTATAAGAAACGGTTGGATCAGCAATTTTATTCATAATTATAGATACATGTGCGCGGGGTCTAATGAGAAGCCCTGAATGTAATCTTTGCACCTGTCCAGCCACTTCCTGGTCGGTCCCGGCACTCGGCATCACATTGCTGACCTCACATGTCCATCATCACATCATGTGTCCAGGCGACAACAGGAAACTCTGACTAAAAGACTCTGCCAAATCAAACCTTACATTAATCTGCAGTGAAAGGAAAGCCCCTGTAACGTCCTGTTCAATATCTGTAAAAGATTTTCAGACCTTTATGACGAGATACACCACATAACTGGGGAAGAAGTGGACGTGAATTCAGTGCGTTGTCTCGCACAGGCCTGACACATCATCTTTTCACACTAATAGAAGGCTGCTTTCTCAGTCTCCTCCTTCTCATGTGTATACTAGTTTTCGGCAGGGTACACAGTGATGCTATGTGCGTTTTTTTTACCTTTTCTCCGCAGCCGCTGCATACAGTGGCTCCTTCTAGCTCCTGGAAGATCCCACCACTGTCGTTACTTGTGTAGATCATGACCGCGTAGCGATTCAGCAGCGTTTCATCCGGATACAGAGCCTGGGAGAGGAACCATTGAACGCTCCCTTCTTCCACTTTCTCCTGGGACTCTAGAGAAGAGGACGTGAGTGCTGTCATTTCACCCGTGGCCACTAGATGGCGCCTGACGCCCACCCCACTCTCGCGCCCGGTAAGACGCATCATGTGCACTTATTTATCTCTTCCATTGAAATATTTCTCTTTTCCCCTTTCTTGCTGTTTAGAGAGGATCCCAGGAGACCCCCGGGTAAACATTAGCAGCGATTCCTCACCGCTGAAGTGGCCCGGCCTCGGTGCAAGCAGAAATGCAATTAATTAATAGAATGAATTGTACTGGAGCAAATAATTCCAAAATACATAGAGGCGCTGATGAGATAACAATATTATCTCTGAAATCCCCGCACGATCCCCGGGTCGTGCATCATGTGCATTTAATCAGCCGGCTGCAAACATCACTGGAAACAGCAGCGCTCAGACATTTCTACATTTATTCCTTCTCATAAACCCCCCAAATCATAAGCAGATGTCCGGAGCCTTCCCCGCCGCTGTCCCCCGTAATCTCCCCGCTGTACCGCGCCTGATGGTGGGAGAGGGCGACTGCAGGGATGGATACAGATGTCCGGGCCTTCCCCGCCGCTGTCCCCCGTAATCTCCCCGCTGTACCGCGCCTGATGGTGGGAGAGGGCGACTGCAGGGATGGATACAGATGTCCGGGCCTTCCCCGCCGCTGTCCCCCGTAATCTCCCTGCTGTACCGCGCCTGATGGTGGGAGAGGGCGACTGCAGGGATGGATACAGATGTCCGGGGCCTTCCCCGCCGCTGTCCCCCGTAATCTCCCCGCTGTACCACGCCTGATGGTGGGAGAGGGCGACTGCAGGGATGGATACAGATGTCCGGGCCTTCCCCGCCGCTGTCCCCCGTAATCTCTACGCTGTACTGCGTCTGATGGTGGGAGAGGGCGACTGCAGGGATGGATACAGATGTCCGGGGCCTTCCCCGCCGCTGTCCCCCGTAATCTCCCCGCTGTACGTCTGATGGTAGGAGAGGGCGACTGCAGGGATGGATACAGATGTCCGGGCCTTCCCCGCCGCTGTCCCCCGTAATCTCCAAGCTGTACCGGGTCTGATGGAGGGAGAGGGTGACTGCAGGGATGGATACAGATGTCCGGGGCCTTCCCCGCCGCTGTCCCCCGTAATCTCCCCGCTGTACTGGGTCTAATGGTAGGAGAGGGCGACTGCAGGGATAAATACAGATGTCCGGGCCTTCCCCGCCGCTGTCCCTCGTAATCTCACCGCTGTATCTCTGATGGTGGGAGAGGGCGACTGCAGGGATGGATACAGATGTCCGGGCCTTCCCAGCCGCTGTCCCCCGTAATCTCACCGCTGTACGTCTGATGGTGGGAGAGGGCGACTGCAGGGATGGATACAGATGTCCGGGCCTTCCCAGCCGCTGTCCCCCGTAATCTCTACGCTGTAAGTCTGATGGTGGGAGAGGGCGACTGCAGGGAGGGATACAGATGTCCGGGCCTTCCCAGCCGCTGTCCCCTGTAATCTCTACGCTGTACGTCTGATGGTGGGAGAGGGCGACTGCAGGGATGGATACAGATGTCCGGGCCTTCCCCGCCGCTGTCCCCCATAATCTCCCCGCTGTACCGCGCCTGATGGTGGGAGAGGGCGACTGCAGGGATGGATACAGATGTCCGGGGCCTTCCCCGCCGCTGTCCCCCGTAATCTCCCTGCTGTACGTCTGATGGTAGGAGAGGGCGACTGCAGGGATGGATACAGATGTCCGGGCCTTCCCCGCCGCTGTCCCCCGTAATCTCCAAGCTGTACCGGGTCTGATGGAGGGAGAGGGTGACTGCAGGGATGGATACAGATGTCCGGGGCCTTCCCCGCCGCTGTCCCCCGTAATCTCCCCGCTGTACTGGGTCTAATGGTAGGAGAGGGCGACTGCAGGGATAAATACAGATGTCCGGGCCTTCCCGGCCGCTGTCCCTCGTAATCTCACCGCTGTATCTCTGATGGTGGGAGAGGGCGACTGCAGGGATGGATACAGATGTCCGGGCCTTCCCAGCCGCTGTCCCCCGTAATCTCACCGCTGTACGTCTGATGGTGGGAGAGGGCGACTGCAGGGATGGATACAGATGTCCGGGCCTTCCCAGCCGCTGTCCCCCGTAATCTCTACGCTGTAAGTCTGATGGTGGGAGAGGGCGACTGCAGGGAGGGATACAGATGTCCGGGCCTTCCCAGCCGCTGTCCCCTGTAATCTCTACGCTGTACGTCTGATGGTGGGAGAGGGCGACTGCAGGGATGGATACAGATGTCCGGGCCTTCCCCGCCGCTGTCCCCCATAATCTCCCCGCTGTACCGCGCCTGATGGTGGGAGAGGGCGACTGCAGGGATGGATACAGATGTCCGGGGCCTTCCCCGCCGCTGTCCCCCGTAATCTCCACGCTGTACGTCTGATGGTGGGAGAGGGCGACTGCAGAGATAAATACAAATGTCCGGGCCTTCCCCGTCGCTGTCCCCCGTAATCTCCCCGATGTACGTCTAATGGAGGGAGAGGGCGACTGCAGGGATGGATACAGATGTCCGGGGCCTTCCCCGCCGCTGTCCCCCGTAATCTCCACGCTGTACCGGGTCTAATGGTAGGAGAGGGCGACTGCAGGGATGGATACAGATGTCCGGGCCTTCCCCGCCGCTGTCCCCCATAATCTCCCCGCTGTACATCTGATGGTGGGAGAGGGCGACTGCAGGGATAAATACAGATGTCCGGGCCTTCCCCGCCTCTGTCCCCCATAATCTCCCCGCTGTACCGCGTCTGATGGTGGGAGAGGGCGACTGCAGGGATGGATACAGATGTCCGGGGCCTTCCCCGCCGCTGTCCCCCGTAATCTCCACGCTGTACGTCTGATGGTGGGAGAGGGCGACTGCAGGGATGGATACAGATGTCCGGGCCTTCCCCGCCGCTGTCCCCCATAATCTCCCCGCTGTACCGCGTCTGATGGTGGGAGAGGGCGACTGCAGGGATGGATACAGATGTCCGGGGCCTTCCCCGCCGCTGTCCCCCGTAATCTCCCCGCTGTACCAGGTCTGATGGTGGTAGAGGGCGACTGCAGGGATGGATACAGATGTCCGGGGCGTTCCAATCCGCTGTCCCCCATAATCTCCCCGCTGTACGTCTGATGGTGGGAGAGGGTGACTGCAGGGATGGATACAGATGTCCGGGGCCTTCCCCGCCGCTGTCCCCGGTAATCTCCACGCTGTACCAGGTCTGATGGTAGAAGAGGGCGACTGCAGGGATGGATACAGATGTCCGGGCCTTCCCTGCCGCTGTCCCCCGTAATCTCCACGCTGTACCGCGTCTGATGGAGGGAGAGGGTGACTGCAGGGATGGATACATGCAACCATGTGATCTATGCCTCTGGGCACGGGGGCGATCTGGTGATCACTGGGTGAAGTACAGAAGTATAGATCTAGTTATCAGTGGGTGAGTGGTGAGGGATTTAGTGATCACAAAGGTGATGACGCAGACACTGGTCACAATGATCATAACCATTACCCTACCATCAATTGATATAATGCTACAAATTAAAGGGGTACTCAAGCAATTTTTTTTCCTTCAAATTAACTGGTACCATTAAGTGCCAGAGATGTGTAATATACTTCTATTAAAAAATCTCCAGTCTTCCAGTACTTATGAGCTGCTGGATGTCCTGTAGGAAGTGGTGTATTCTCTCCAGTCTGACACTGTGCTCTCTGCTGCCACCTCTGTCCATGTCAGGAACTGTCCAGAGCAGGAGAGGTTTTCTATGGGGATTTGCTGCTCCTCTGGGCAGTTCCTGACATGGACAGCGGTGGCAGCAGAGAGCACTGTGTCAGACTGGAGACAATGCACCACTTCCTGCAGGACACACAGCAGCTGATAAGTACTGGAAGACTGGAGATTTTTTAATAGAAGTAAATTACAAATCTCCAGTTGATCTTAAAGGGAACCTGTCACCCCCCGTGCCGGGTTGACAGGCTCCCGACCCCCCGCTACAGCCCCCTATACTCACCTGATCCCGCCGGGTCCCGCTTCTGGATCCGGTCGGGTCACGGAGATATCAGCTGCTGCAGCCCGGAGCGCGGGCTGAGAGATGAGTCCAACGCTCATAGAGAATGACAGAGAGTCCAACGCTCCGTCATTCTCTATGAGCGTTGGACTCATCTCTCTCACGGGCTGCAGCAGCTGATATCTCCGTGACCCGACCGGATCCAGAAGCGGGACCCGGCGGGATTAGGTGAGTATAGGGGGCTGTAGCCTGTCACCCCGGCACGGGGGGTGACAGGCTCCCTTTAAAGAATTTTTTTGGGGTGAACAACCCCTTTAATGTCATTCATCTGTAGGCTGCCTCATGTAAAGTGGAAGGATCTGTGAGGGATCTAGTGAAGGCTGGGAGATGAGCAGTGGGGGATCTAGTGAAGACAGGGAAATAAGCAGTAGGGGATCAAGTGAAGACTGGAAGATGGGCAGTGGATGATCTAGTGAAGACTGGAAGATGGGCAGTGGATGATCTAGTGAAGACTGGAAGATGGGCATTGAGGGATCTAATGAAGAAAATCCTCATTCTCATTCTTCTGCGAATCAGTTTGTTCTGTCAGTGATGAGCAGTGGGTGATCTAGTTAAGACTGTGAGATGAGCTGTGGGTGATCTAGTGAAGACTGGGAGATGAGCAGTAAGGGATCTAGTGAAGACTGGGAAATGAGCAGTGGGTGATCTAGTGAAGACGGAGATGAGCAGTGGGGGATCTAGTGAAGACTGGGAGATGAGCAGTGGGTGATCTAGTGAAGACTGGGAGATGAGCAGTGGGGGATCTAGTGAAGACTGGGAGATGAGCAGTGGGTGATCTAGTGAAGACTGGGAGATGAGCAGTGGGGGATCTAGTGAAGACTGGGAGATGAGCAGTGGGTGATCTAGTGAAGACTGGGAGATGAGCAGTGGGTGATCTAGTGAAGACTGGGAGATGAGCAGTGGGTGATCTAGTGAAGACTGGGAGATGAGCAGTGGGGGATCTAGTGAAGACTGGGAGATGAGCAGTGGGGGATCTAGTGAAGACGGAGATGAGCAGTGGGGGATCTAGTGAAGACGGAGATGAGCAGTGGGGGATCTAGTGAAGACTGGGAGATGAGCAGTGGGTGATCTAGTGAAGACTGGGAGATGAGCAGTGGGGGATCTAGTGAAGACTGGGAGATGAGCAGTGGGTGATCTAGTGAAGACTGGGAGATGAGCAGTGGGGGATCTAGTGAAGACTGGGAGATGAGCAGTGGGTGATCTAGTGAAGACTGGGAGATGAGCAGTGGGTGATCTAGTGAAGACTGGGAGATGAGCAGTGGGTGATCTAGTGAAGACTGGGAGATGAGCAGTGGGTGATCTAGTGAAGACTGGGAGATGAGCAGTGGGTGATCTAGTGAAGACTGGGAGATGAGCAGTGGGGGATCTAGTGAAGACTGGGAGATGAGCAGTGGGGGATCTAGTGAAGACGGAGATGAGCAGTGGGGGATCTAGTGAAGACGGAGATGAGCAGTGGGGGATCTAGTGAAGACTGGGAGATGAGCAGTGGGTGATCTAGTGAAGACTGGGAGATGAGCAGTGGGGGATCTAGTGAAGACTGGGAGATGAGCAGTGGGTGATCTAGTGAAGACTGGGAGATGAGCAGTGGGGGATCTAGTGAAGACTGGGAGATGAGCAGTGGGTGATCTAGTGAAGACTGGGAGATGAGCAGTGGGTGATCTAGTGAAGACTGGGAGATGAGCAGTGGGTGATCTAGTGAAGACTGGGAGATGAGCAGTGGGGGATCTAGTGAAGACTGGGAGATGAGCAGTGGGGGATCTAGTGAAGACTGGAAGATGGGCAGTGGGTGATCTAGTGAAGACTGGGAGATGAGCAGTGGGGGATCTAGTGAAGACTGGGAGATGAGCAGTGGGGGATCTAGTGAAGACTGGAAGATGGGCAGTGGGTGATCTAGTGAAGACTGGAAGATGGGCAGTGGGTGATCTAGTGAAGACTGGAAGATGGGCAGTGGGTGATCTAGTGAAGACTGGAAGATGGGCAGTGGGTGATCTAGTGAAGACTGGAAGATGGGCAGTAGGTGATCTAGTGAAGACTGGAAGATGGGCATTGAGGGATCTAATGAAGAAAATCCTCATTATCATTCTTCTGCGAATCAGTTTGTTTTGACCAGTCATAAAAAGTCATTGGCCACATATCTCCTCTAGTAACTCAGTGGCGGGTTTGCTGATTTTAATCTAAAGCGTATGGAGGCCTTAAGATATGAGCAATAAGTAATGAGGGTAACTGGTGATCACTAAGTGTAGAATAGCCTGGGATCTAGTGGTAAAGGAGAAGTCTGCAAAAACAAGAAATATATTGCAGGCAGGGGGGTGCGGGAATGTAATGAATGAACTATACTTACCTGACCCTGTGCAGCATCGCCGCTTCTGGACCCATGTCAGGGGCGGGACACCTCTGCAGTCACTGACTGGCTGAGTGAGCCCTTCTCACTGGGTCATGACCACACTGGAACCTGGGAGAAACTAGAGCCAGGATAGGTAAGTATAGATTCTTTATTATGTTTCCACACACCCCGTCTGCGATATATTTTTGTTTTGGCCGGACTTCTCCTTTAACTACCGGAGTTCGGATGCTGGGAAGAGAGAGTATTCTATGTACGACAACTATGAAGCTGACAGTGACCAAACCATTTTGCCCATTGGGAAAAATCCCACAAGCCAAAGAATACAAATAGTTTTCCTGCTTATTCTCTGAATGAGAAAGAATAATCTGCATGATGGTTGTGTTTTCATAAGGTGGCGCCCTCTACTGAGCAGAGCCCACACAAGGCAGCAACCGTGGGTAACATTACTATAAATGGCCGGCTCCCATGGAGGCTGGCAGCGCTGCAGGTTCCCGCAGGACACCCCCAGCGCCGCACATCTCCTGGCATCTTTAACTTGTTAACAGCTCTTGGCTGAGCCATGATCTTCATATAGAAACCTGGTCTGTATTAGGCCGAGGCTGGATAAGAGCTCCAAGGGAGATAAATCCTGCTGGAATCTTTGATCTGGGAGCTTAATATCCTCTCTGATTTGTGTGATTCTTTGCACTGACGAGGATTTATGTCTTGCAGATTCTCCTCCTTGTGATGGTCAGAAAAAAAAAGTAATTATCAGTTTGCATCAAACATTTATCAAGTTAAAAAAATATAAAACGAATGTGAAATTTATAAATGTCGCTGCTGTCAGCGCTATCGAGTTATTCCGGGAGATCATCCATAAAGTGGAATGTAAAGATCAGCAGGAAATGCTGGGACTCTCACTCATGTATGTGGAGGCCGATGCCGCGGCCTCACCAATTCATCCCGGACGAGCCTCCATGATTGTCCGTGATCTGATGTGCACTCACATCGCAGCAGGATGGTACATGTGAGTGTCAAAACACAGAGAACGGGAAAGAGATGGAGGGAAGAGAGGGCTGTGATAGCTACATGGAAAATCTCATTGGAAAGTTTTATAAATCTCATTCATGTATCCTCAGTCTGCTATATACATAACACAGCAAGACTCTAGGATGAGAGTGACTGACTATAACATTATAAGAGTGACTGACTATAACATTATAAGAGTGACTGACCATAACATTACGAGGGTGACTGACTATAACATCATGAGGGTGACTGACTATAACATTATAAGAGTGACTGACTATAACATCATGAGGGTGACTGACTTTAACATTATAAGAGTGACTATAACATCATGAGGGTGACTGACTATAACATTATAAGAGTGACTGACTATAACATCATGAGGGTGACTGACTATAACATTATAAGAGTGACTGACTATAACATTATAAGAGTGACTGACTATAACATCATGAGGGTGACTGACTATAACATTATAAGAGTGACTGACCATAACATTACGAGGGTGACTGACTATAACATTATAAGAGTGACTGACTATAACATTATGAGGGGGACTGACTATAACATTATAAGAGTGACTGACTATAACATCATGAGGGTGACTGACTATAACATTATAAGAGTGACTGACTATAACATCATGAGGGGGACTGACTATAACATCATGAGGGTGACTGACTATAACATCATGAGGGGGACTGACTATAACATCATGAGGGTGACTGACTATAACATTATAAGAGTGACTGACTATAACATCATGAGGGTGACTGACTATAACATTACGAGGGTGACTGACTATAACATTATGAGGGTGACTGACTATAACATTACGAGGGTGACTGACTATAACATTATGAGGGTGACTGACTATAACATTACGAGGGTGACTGACTATAACATTACGAGGGTGACTGACTATAACATTATAAGAGTGACTGACTATAACATTATAAGAGTGACTTACTATAACATTATAAGAGTGACTGACTATAACATTATGAGGGTGACTGACTATAACATTATAGGAGTGACTGACTATAACATCATGAGGGTGACTGACTATAACATTATAAGAGTGACTGACTAGCACATTATGAGGGTGACTGACTATAACATCATGAGGGTGACTGACTATAACATCATGAGGGTGACTGACTATAACATTATGAGGGTGACCGACTATAACATAAGATAAGTGACGGACCATTTCCTGATTGGTGTGAAGGACTGTAAGACGATAGCAGCAATGGACTATGGGATGACAAGGGTGACACTATTAGATGATGAACCATAGTATGAGCAGAGTGATGGACCATCAGATAATGAGAGTCACAGACCATCAGATGATAAGAGTCACGGACCATAGGATGATGAGAGTGATGGACCATAGGATGATAAGAGTGATGGACCATAGGATGATGAGAGTGATGGACCATAGGATAATAAGAGTGATGGACCATAGGATGATGAGAGTGATGGACCATAGGATAATAAGAGTGATGGACCATAGGATGAGAGTGATGGACCATAGGATGAGAGTGATGGACCATAGGATGAGAGTGATGGACCATAGGATGAGAGTGATGGACCATAGGATGAGAGTGATGGACCATAGGATGAGAGTGATGGACCATAGGATGATGAGAGTGATGGACCATAGGATGATGAGAGTGATGGACCATAGGATAATAAGAGTGACGGACCATAGGATGATGAGAGTGATGGACCATAGGATGATGAGAGTGATGGACCAAAGGATGATGAGAGTGATGGATCATAGGATGATGAGAGTGATGGACCATAGGATGATGAGAGTGATGGATCATAGGATGATGAGAGTGATGGACCATAGGATGATGAGAGTGATGGACCATAGGATGAGAGTGATGGACCATAGGATGATGAGTGATGGACCATAGGATGATGAGAGTGATGGACCATAGGATGATGAGAGTGATGGATCATAGGATGATGAGAGTGATGGACCATAGGATGATGAGAGTGATGGATCATAGGATGATGAGAGTGATGGACCATAGGATGATGAGAGTGATGGACCAAAGGATGAGAGTGATGGACCATAGAATGATGAGAGCTGAACCCTTGACTGTCTGTGGATGATGAGAGTGATGGACCATAGGATGATGAGAGTGATGGACCATAGGATGATGAGAGTGATGGACCATAGGATGATGAGAGCTGAACCCTTGACTGTCTGTGGATGATGAGAGTGATGGACCATAGGATGATGAGAGTGATGGACCATAGGATGATGAGAGCTGAACCCTTGAGTGTCTGTGGATGATGTTCTTCCATATTAGCGGAGCACTGTGCTTGGTGATTGTGCTGACTCGGCTGCTTCTTCTCCATTACTGACCACAGATCTACAGTCAGAATAATAGAAACTTCTCGCCCTGAGCGGCAGCAGAGTAAACACGCCTGATCCACAATATCCATCTCCAAATGTCACGCCGGCTCCCAGGGCACAAAATGGAGGTGAGCTGAATATATTGTCAGGCCCCAGGACGCTGCCTGGTGTAGTGCGCCGCTCTGCACTGTTTACACCTTATTACAGCTGCTATTAAGTCCCTGAAATGACTCCATTATTGAGTGCCTGACAGATCGTAGTTACCTTCTTCTGCCCGTCCCCAGGGACACCCCCAAACTCAGAGCGCCCCGCCTCCCCCTGGCGTAAGGTGAGGACCTGCGCTTGTTTCACGTGTTATCAGACAGAGTCCATCCGTCGACATCGTCCACAGGGAACGCAGCTCAATCCATGTTCTGCGGAGAACAAACAGCCGAGAAGACGAGCACGGTGACCCCCCACTACTGCCTGTGCCGACCTCTGACCTGTAATGTAAACGCTGGGATGAGATGATTAATACGCTGACCAGCCGGGCCCTGGTGAATCCTCTCGGAGACAGAACCATCTTACATTACAGCGACATCAGAGGATCCATCCTTTATACCTGCAAACTGACAGCGATGACATCACAGCTGATTTATAGGGGCCGTTCAACAAAAAAACTTTTTTTTTCAAATCAGCTGGTACTAGAAAGTTATATAGATAGATATAGATGTAAAAAACTCCAGTCTTCCAATACTTATCAGCTGCTGCATGTCCTGCAGGAAGTGGTGTATTCTCTCCAGTCTGACACAGCGCTCTCTGCTGCCACCTCTGTCCATGTCAGGAACTGTCCAGAGCAGCAGCAAATCCCCATAGAAAACCTCTCCTGCTCTGGACAGTTCCTGACATGGACAGAGGTGGCAGCAGAGAGCACTGTGTCAGATTGGAGAGAATACACCACTTCATGCAGGGCATACACCAGCTGATAAGTACTGGAAGGCTACAGATTTTTTAATAGAAATGAATTACAACTTTCTGGCATTTTCTGACACCAGTTAATTTGAAAGAAATTTTTTTTGAACAACCCCTTTAATGGCAACATTGTACCAGGATACTGTCATGTGCTGTCAGCCATGTGAGAAAGGAGGTCAGAAAATCCGATGTCATTTTCCATGAACATTACGGAGTATGCAGCATGGTTGTCCCCTAATGGCCGTTCTCTCGCCCACTCTGCGCTGTCGCTACGAGCAACATTTACCGCAAAAATGACACAATTCATCGGCGTTTGTCCTTTTTTGTGCACCGGGAAATAACAAGCAAATCAATTGTGACGCTATGTGGCATAGAGGGTGGCACCTTGTCCGAAGAGCTCACACTCGGGGGCACAGACGTTCCAAGCCTCTCCCAGCGGCAGGGCAGGAGGCTTCGCTCTCTGGGGACCCCCCCTCTCCACGATGAGGACCTGAGTGCTGAATTAATCGCTTTCTTCCTTCAGAGCTGAGCCGAGGAGCCGAGGGGTTAAGTGCGGCTGATTACTCATTTCCTGGAATTTTCACCAGGAGCCTGAGGAAAAGGCAGGTGAATCTGTATTACCCCTGCCCCCTCCCCCACCTGACCAGATGTGAGGGGTGACACATGGGGGGGGGGGGGCAGTACCAGCCCAGGAGCTGACGAAGAGGAGATTCCCCCACACGTTGGTGAGGCTTCTGCCATGTTCTAGGCCACAGATGGGGAACCTTCAGCTGTTCCAAAACTACAATTCCCATCATGCCTGGACAGCCAAAGCTAAAGCTGGAGGGACAAAGGTTCCCCATCTCTGTTCCAGGGCCCCCAGTATCCCAGCATGCCAGAGCGTCCAGTATCCCAGGGCCCCCAGTATCCCAGCATGCCAGGGCCTCCAGTATCCCAGGGCCCCCAGTATCCCAGCATGCCAGGGCCTCCAGTATCCCAGGGCCCCCAGTATCCCAGCATGCCAGGGCCTCCAGTATCCCAGGGCCCCCAGTATCCCAGCATGCCAGGGCCTCCAGTATTTCAGCATGCCAGGGACTCCAGTATCCCAGCATGCCAGGGCCTCCAGTATTCCAGTGCCCGCAATATTCCAGCATGCCAGGGCCCCCAGTATCCCAGCATGCCAGGGCCTCCAGTATCCCAGGGCCCCCAGTATCCCAGCATGCCAAGGCCTCCAGTATCCCAGCATGCCAGGGCCTCCAGTATCCCAGGGCCCCCAGTATCCCAGCATGCCAGGGCCTCCAGTATCCCAGCATGCCAGGGCCTCCAGTATTTCAGCATGCCAGGGACTCCAGTATCCCAGCATGCCAGGGCCTCCAGTATCCCAGCATGCCAGGGCCTCCAGTATCCCAGCATGCCAGGGCCTCCAGTATCCCAGCATGCCAGGGCCTCCAGTATCCCAGTATCCCATCATGCCAGGGCCTCCAGTATCCCAGCATGCCAGGGCCTCCAGTATTTCAGCATGCCAGGGACTCCAGTATCCCAGCATGCCAGGGCCTCCAGTATCCCAGCATGCCAGGGCCTCCAGTATCCCAGCATGCCAGGGCCTCCAGTATCCCAGCATGCCAGGGCCTCCAGTATCCCAGGGCCCCCAGTATCCCATCATGCCAGGGCCTCCAGTATCCCAGCATGCCAGGGCCTCCAGTATCCCAGGGCCCCCAGTATCCCAGCATGCCAGGGCCTCCAGTATCCCAGGGCCCCCAGTATCCCAGCATGCCAGGGCCTCTAGTATCCCAGCATGCCAGGGCCTCCAGTATCCCAGGGCCCCCAGTATCCCAGCATGCCAGGGCCTCCAGTATCCCAGGGCCCCCAGTATCCCAGCATGCCAGGGCCTCCAGTATCCCAGCATGCCAGGGCCCCCAGTATCCCAGCATGCCAGGGCCCCCAGTATTTCAGCATGCCAGGGCCTCCAGTATCCCAGAATGCCAGGGCCTCCAGTATTCCAGCATGCCAGGGCCCCCAGTATCCCAACATGCCAGGGCCTCCAGTATCCCAGCATGCCAGGGCCTCCAGTATTCCAGTGCCCGCAATATTCCAGCATGCCAGGGCCCCCAGTATCCCAGCATGCCAGGGCCCCCAGTATCCCAGCATGCCAGGGCCCCCAGTATCCCAGCATGCCAGGGCCCCCAGCATGCCAGTGCCCGCAATATTTCCAGCATGCCAGGGCCCCCAGTATCACAGCATGCCAGGGCCCCCAGTATCCCAGCATGCCAGGGCCTCCAGTATCCCAGCATGCCAGGGCCTCCAGTATTCCAGTGCCCCCAGTATCCCAGGGCCCCCAGTATCCCAGCATGCCAGGGCCCCCAGTATCCCAGCATGCCAGGGCCCCCAGTATCCCAGCATGCCAGGGCCTCCAGTATCTCACTTTCCTTTCTTGTGTTAACTTCAATGTAATGTAAAATGGACATGTAGGGAGGGCGCGCGCCCAGAGTGGTACATCAGTAATGGCGGCGGGCACCAATGTGGATCTGATGAGGATGGAGGGCAGCAGATGAACAGCGGTTAGCGGCTGTGCTGATAATTCTTTATGGTATCTCAGACATGGCGGCCGGGTGTAGGATGGTCAGTGTAGACCGCACAGCCTGATCAGCCCAGTACTCCCATTAGAGGCCAGTTGGGGAGGATGCGCCGGAGCCATCTTTAATCCATCAATTGTCGTTTTCAGCTCTGAAGGTTTATTTTGCTTCTAGTTTCACAGCTGAAGCCGTCGCTTTGATACCTGACAAGCGGAGCAATTTGGAGACTTGATGGGATCCCCAGAGCTTTCCCACAGCCGACTATTATTCTGGCCCGAACCTTTGGGGGGTGCGGGGGCATAATGAGCCGGAGATTGACACCTGTCACTGGAGCGGGGGGGGGGGGGGGGCATGGTTGCCTTATTGCCGACCATCACCTAGCTATAAGGTTACCTGCGTGCTGAATGGGATCCATGTTCTCCAGATTCTGAGTCCGGGATGGAACCTAAGGGAATTCAGAATACAAATATAATTACATTATTATATTACCGATGTAACAATATACATATAACATCACACATATCATACAGGAGAGGTAACAATATACATATAGCATCACACATCATACAGGAAAGGTAATATACATATAACATCACACACATCATACAGGAAAGGCAATATACATATAACATCACACATCATACAGGAAAGGTAATATACATATAACATCACACATCATACAGGAAAGGTAACAATATACATTTAACATCACACACATCGCTGTATATTATATACAGATTATATCCCTATACATTATATACAGAGTATATCCCTGTACATTATATACAGATTACATCCCTGTACATTATATACAGATTACATCCCTATACATTATATACAGATTACATCCCTGTACATTATATACAAATTACATCCCTGTACATTATATACAGATTATATCCCTGTACATTATATACAGATTACATCCCTATACATTATATACAGATTACATCCCTATACATTATATACAGATTATATCCCTGTACATTATATACAGATTACATCCCTGTACATTATATACAGATTATATCCCTGTACATTATATATAGATCACATCCCTGTACATTATATACAGATTATATCCCTGTCCATTATATACAGATTACATACCTGTACGTTATATTCAGATTACATCCCTGTACATTATATACACATCCCTGTGTATAATGAGTGTATATATACCGTGTAGGCATAAACTAGGTGTATAATGAGTGTATATATATATATATATATATATATATAAAATGTGTAGGCATATACTAGGTGTATATATACTGGGTAGGCATATACTAGGTGTATAATGAATGTATATATACTGGGTAGGCATATACTAGGTGTATATATACTGGGTAGACATATACTAGGTGTATAATGAGTTTATATATAATGTGTAGGCATATAATATGTGTATATATGTATAATGTATATTGTATAATGTATATGGTTCTCTGGCTCCTCAGCTGTTGGCAGCTTCAGATAATCCTGTACACCCAGTAAGTCACAGTATATGTATACGGCTGACAGACGCCGTCCATCACTCATGAGCTCCCATACGTACAACAAACCTTACACATGTTTAACGTACACGTTTGCTTTGTAATTATGGTAACCTGTATAACTCAGCCCAGTGTGAGGAAGGATTAGAGTGGAGACATCTGTACATGAGCGGCAGCGGACACCGAGGAGTCTGCACACGGCTTCATCCATCGTAATGTGCCGCTATCTGCTATATAGGAGACTCCGACCTGCGACACATGCTATACGTATACAACATACAGGGTTATAGATAGATATAACCTGTGTATATAGTCTATAATCTAGACAGATCATAATCTGTATATAATGTACAGGCATATAACATGCATCCTGTATCATAGACACAAATTATATTACAAGATATTACTGTTATAATTAGGATACTTAAATTATTGCATGGGTAATAATAATTATAAAGATATAAAAATAATAAGATAATAATAATAAAAATACATACTGAAAATACTAATAGGTAATGTCAAAACAATAACTCTGGAAAACATTAATAGCAATGACAATATGGCTGCTGCATTATCATAATAGTAATAATAAATACATATATTAAACTGATGATTATTGACCATATTGATGCAAATCCACAATTATTAGTCATATCAATAACAATACTGATGCATTATATAATAATAATAATAATAATAATAATAATATGCACCATATAATAATAAAAAATACATCTAATAATAGCAATATTATGATGATGATTGATTAATAATAATAATAAAAATAATAATAATAATAATTAATACATAAAACTATACTGATGCACATTAAATAATCAATAAACATAAATGCAAATAAAAATAAATGGAAATAAATGCAAATAAAAATAAATGCAAATCCACAATTATTAGTAATAATAATAATAATAATACTGATGCATTATATAATAATACGACTAACACACAGTAAAATCAGTAAACTGATAAATTATATTTCCAGAACAATAATTCTATACTAGTAGATGATCACGACAATCATTAGTAATAATAATATTAGCAACAACATAAACAATATTACTATGATCAACACTAAAAATAAATGATTTATTTGATTCCTGACAAGTGCAATGATAATACTATCAGTACAATACTGCTGATATATAATACTGATAGTACAGTACTGCTGATATATAATAATACTAATAGTACAGTACTGCTGATATATAATACTAATAGTACAGTACAGCTGATATATAATACTGATAGTACAGTACTGCTGATATATAATACTAATAGTACAGTACTGCTGATATATAATAATACTAATAGTACAGTACTGCTGATATATAATACTAATAGTACAGCTGCTGATATATAATACTAATAGTACAGTACTGCTGATATATAATACTGATAGTACATTACTGCTGATATATAATACTAATAGTACAGTACTGCTGATATATAATAATAGTAATAGTACAGTACTGCTGATATATAATACTAATAGTACAGTACAGCTGATATATAATACTGATAGCACATTACTGCTGATATATAATACTAATAGTACAATACTGCTGATATATAATACTAATAGTACAGCTGCTGATATATAATACTAATAGTACAGTACTGCTGATATATAATAATACTAATAGTACAATACTGCTGATATATAATAATACTGATAGTACAGTACTGCTGATATATAATAATACTGATAGCACGTTACTGCTGATATATAATACTAATAGTACAGTACTGCTGATATATAATAATACTAATAGTACAGTACTGCTGATATATAATAATACTGATAGTACATTACCGCTGATATATAATACTAATAGTACAGTACTGCTGATATATAATAATACTAATAGTACAGTACTGCTGATATATAATAATACTGATAGTACATTACTGCTGATATATAATACTAATAGTACAGTACTACTGATATATAATACTAATAGTACAGTACTGCTGATATATAATACTGATAGTACAGTACTGCTGATATATAATACTAATAGTACTGTGCTACTTATATATAATAATACTAATTGTACAGCTGCTGATATATAATACTAATAGTAAAGTACTGCTGCTATATAATACTAATAGTACAGTACTACTGAAATATAATAATACTAATAGTACAGTACTGCTACTATATAATACTAATAGTACAGTACTTCTGATATATAATACTAATAGTACAGTACTACTGAAATATAATACTAATAGTACAGTACTGCTGATATATAATAATACTAATAGTACAGTACTGCTGATATATAATACTAATAGTACAGTACAGCTGATATATAATACTAATAGTACAGTACTTCTGATATATAATACTAATAGTACAGTACTGCTGATATATAATAATACTAATAGTACAGTACTGCTCCTATATAATACTAATAGTACAATACTGCTGCTGATATATAATACTAATAGTACAGTACTGCTGATATATAATAATACTAATAGTACAGTACTGCTGATATATAATACTAATAGTACATTACTGCTGATATATAATAATACTGATAGTACAGTACTGCTGATATATAATACTAATAGTACTGCTGCTGATATATAATACTAATAGTACAGTACTGCTGATATATAATAATACTGATAGTACAGTACTGTTGATATATAATACTAATAGTACTGCTGCTGATATATAATACTAATAGTACAGTACTGCTGATATATAATAATACTGATAGTACATTACTACTGATATATAATACTAATAGTACAGTACTGCTGCTATATAATACTAATAGTACTGTGCTACTTATATATAATAATACTAATTGTACAGCTGCTGATATATAATACTAATAGTAAAGAACTGCTGATATATAATACTAATAGTACAGCTGCTGATATATAATACTAATAGTACAGTACTGCTGATATATAATAATACTAATAGTACAGTACTGCTGATATATAATAATACTGATAGTACATTACTGCTGATATATAATACTAATAGTACAGTACAGCTGATATATAATACTGATAGTACAGTACTGCTGATATATAATACTAATAGTACAGTACTGCTGATATATAATAATACTAATAGTACAGTACTGCTGATATATAATACTAATAGTACAGCTGCTGATATATAATACTAATAGTACAGTACTGCTGATATATAATACTGATAGTACATTACTGCTGATATATAATACTAATAGTACAGTACAGCTGATATATAATACTAATAGTACAGTACTGCTGATATATAATAATAGTAATAGTACAGTACTGCTGATATATAATACTAATAGTACAGTACAGCTGATATATAATACTGATAGCACATTACTGCTGATATATAATACTAATAGTACAATACTGCTGATATATAATAATACTAATAGTACAGCTGCTGATATATAATACTGATAGTACAGCTGCTGATATATAATACTGATAGTACAGTACTGCAGATATATAATACTGATAGTACATTACTGCTGATATATAATACTAATAGTACTGTGCTACTTATATATAATAATACTAATTGTACAGCTGCTGATATATAATACTAATAGTAAAGTACTGCTGCTATATAATACTAATAGTACAGTACTACTGAAATATAATAATACTAATAGTACAGTACTGCTGATATATAATACTAATAGTACAGTACTACTGAAATATAATAATACTAATAGTACAGTACTGCTGATATATAATACTAATAGTACAGTACTTCTGATATATAATACTAATAGTACAGTACTGCTCCTATATAATACTAATAGTACAATACTGCTGCTGATATATAATACTAATAGTACAGTACTGCTGATATATAATAATACTAATAGTACAGTACTGCTGATATATAATACTAATAGTACAGTACAGCTGATATATAATACTGATAGCACATTACTGCTGATATATAATACTAATAGTACAATACTGCTGATATATAATACTAATAGTACAGCTGCTGATATATAATACTAATAGTACAGTACTGCTGATATATAATAAATACTAATAGTACAATACTGCTGATATATAATACTAATAGTACAGTACTGCTGATATATAATAATACTGATAGTACATTACTGCTGATATATAATACTAATAGTACAGTACTGCTGATATATAATAATACTAATAGTACAGTACTGCTGATATATAATAATACTGATAGTACATTACTGCTGCTATATAATACTAATAGTACTGTGCTACTTATATATAATAATACTAATTGTACAGCTGCTGATATATAATACTAATAGTACAGTACTACTGAAATATAATAATACTAATAGTACAGTACTGCTACTATATAATACTAATAGTACAGTACTTCTGATATATAATACTAATAGTACAGTACTGCTCCTATAAAATACTAATAGTACAATACTGCTGCTGATATATAATACTAATAGTACAGTACTGCTGATATATAATACTAATTGTACATTACTGCTGATATATAATACTAATAGTACAGTACTGCTGATATATAATAATACTGATAGTACAGTACTGCTGATATATAATACTAATAGTACTGCTGCTGATATATAATACTAATAGTACAGTACTGCTGATATATAATAATACTAATAGTACAGTACTGCTGATATATAATAATACTGATAGTACATTACTGCTGATATATAATACTAATAGTACAGTACTGCTGCTATATAATACTAATAGTACTGTGCTACTTATATATAATAATACTAATTGTACAGCTGCTGATATATAATACTAATAGTAAAGTACTGCTGCTATATAATACTAATAGTACAGTACTACTGAAATATAATAATACTAATAGTACAGTACTGCTACTATATAATACTAATAGTACAGTACTTCTGATATATAATACTAATAGTACAGTACTGCTGATATATAATAATACTGATAGTACAGTACTGCTGATATATAATACTAATAGTACAGTACTGCTGATATATAATAATACTAATAGTACAGTACTGCTGATATATACTAATAGTACAGTAAAGCTGATATATAATACTAATAGTACAGTACTGCTGATATATAATACTAGTAGTACAGTACTGCTGATATATAATAATACTAATAGTACAGTACTGCTGATATATAATACTAATAGTACAGTACTGCTGATATATAATAATACTGATAGTACATTACTGCTGATATATAATACTAATAGTACAGTACTGCTGATATATAATAATACTAATAGTACAGTACTTCTGATATATACTAATAGTACAGTACTTCTGATATATAATACTAATAGTACAGTACTGCTGATATATAATACTAGTAGTACAGTACTGATGATATATAATAATACTGATAGTACAGTACTGCTGATATATAATACTAATAGTACAGTACAGCTGATATATAATACTAATAGTACAGTACTGCTAATATATAATAATACTAATAGTACAGTACTGCTGATATATAATAATACTGATAGTACATTACTGCTGATATATAATACTAATAGTACAGTACTGCTGATATATAATACTAATAGTACAGTACTGCTGATATATATAATAATACTGATAGTACATTACTGCTGATATATAATACTAATAGTACAGTACAGCTGATATATAATAATACTGATAGTACAGTACTGCTGATATATAATACTAATAGTACAGTACAGCTGATATATAATACTAATAGTACAGTAAAGCTGATATATAATACTGATAGTACAGTGCTGCTGATATATAATAATACTAATAGTACAGTACTGCTGATATATAATACTAATAGTACAGTACTGCTGATATATAATAATACTGATAGTACAGTACTGCTGATATATAATAATACTAATAGTACAGTACTGCTGATATATAATACTGATAGTACATTACTGTTGATATATAATACTAATAGTACAGTACTGCTGATATATAATAATACTGATAGTACAGTACTACTGATATATAATACTAATAGTACAGTAAAGCTGATATATAATACTGATAGTACAGTACTGCTGATATATAATACTGATAGTACATTACTGCTGATATATAATACTAATAGTACAGTAAAGCTGATATATAATACTAATAGTACAGCACTGCTGATATATAATAATAGTATTAGTACAGTACTGCTGATATATAATACTAATAGTACAGTACTGCTGATATATAATACTGATAGTACATTACTGCTGATATATAATACTAATAGTACAGTACTGCTGATATATAATAATACTAATAGTACAGTACTGCTGATATATAATACTAATAGAACAGTACTGCTGATATATAATACTGATAGTATTATATATCAGCAGTAATGTACTATCAGTATTATATATCAGCAGTACTGTACTATTAGTATTATATATCAGCAGTAATGTACTATTAGTATTATATATCAGCAGTACTGTACTATTAGTATTATATATCAGCAGTAATGTACTAATAGTACAGTACTGCTGATATATAATACTGATAGTACATTACTGCTGATATATAATACTAGTAGTACAGCACTGCTGATATATAATAATACTAATAGTACAGTACTGCTGATATATAATACTGATAGTACATTACTGCTGATATATAATACTAATAGTACAGTACTGCTGATATATAATACTGATAGTACATTACTGCTGATATATAATACTAATAGTACAGTACTGCTGATATATAATACTGATAGTACAGTACTGCTGATATATAATACTAATAGTACAGTACAGCTGATATATAATAATACTGATAGTACAGTACTGCTGATATATAATAATACTAATAGTACAGTACTGCTGATATATAATACTAATAGTACAGTACTGCTGATATATAATAATACTGATAGTCCAGTACTGCTGATATATAATACTAATAGTACAGTACTGCTGATATTTAATACTAATAGTACAGTACTGCTGATATATAATAATACTGATAGTACAGTACTGCTGATATATAATACTAATAGTACAGTACTGCTGATATATAATACTGATAGTACATTACTGCTGATATATAATACTAATAGTACAGTACTGCTGATATATAATACTGATAGTACAGTACTGCTGATATATAATACTAATAGTACAGTACAGCTGATATAAAATACTGATAGTACAGTACTGCTGATATATAATAATACTGATAGTACAGTACTGCTGATATATAATAATACTGATAGTACAGTACTGCTGATATTTAATACTAATAGTACAGTACTGCTGATATATAATACTAATAGTACAGCACTGCTGATATATAATACTGATAGTACATTACTGCTGATATATAATAATACTGATAGTACAGTACTGCTGATATATAATACTAATAGTACAGTACTGCTGATATATAATACTGATAGTACATTACTGCTGATATATAATACTAATAGTACAGTACTGCTGATATATAATAATACTGATAGTACAGTACTGCTGATATATAATACTGATAGTACATTACTGCTGATATATAATACTAATAGTACAGTACTGCTGATATATAATAATACTAATAGTACAGTACTGCTGATATATAATACTAATAGTACAGTACAGCTGATATATAATAATACTGATAGTACAGTACTGCTGATATATAATAATACTGATAGTATTATATATCAGCAGTACTGTACTATTAGTATTATTATATATCAGCAGTAATGTACTATCAGTATTATATATCAGCAGTACTGTACTATTAGTATTATATATCAGCAGTACTGTACTATTAGTATTAAATATTAGCAGTACTGTACTATTAGTATTATATATCAGCAGTACTGTACTAATAGTACTGTACTAATTACTGTACTAATATTAGCAGTACTGTACTAATTAGTATTATATATCAGCAGTACTGTACTATCAGTATTATTATATATCAGCAGTACTGTACTATTAGTATTATATATCAGCAGTACTGTACTAATAGTACTGTACTAATTACTGTACTAATATTAGCAGTACTGTACTAATTAGTATTATATATCAGCAGTAATGTACTATCAGTATTATTATATATCAGCAGTACTGTACTATTAGTATTAAATATTAGCAGTACTGTACTATTAGTATTATATATCAGCAGTACTGTACTATTAGTATTAAATATTAGCAGTACTGTACTATTAGTATTATATATCAGCAGTACTGTACTAATAGTACAGTACTGCTAATATTTAATACTAATAGTACAGTACTGCTGATATATAATAATACTGATAGTACAGTACTACTGATATATAATACTAATAGTACATTACTGCTGATATATAATAATACTGATAGTACAGTACTGCTGATATATAATAATACTGATAGTACATTACTGCTGATATATAATACTAATAGCACAGTAAAGCTGATATATTATACTAATAGTACAGCTGCTGATATATAACAATACTGATAGTACAGTACTGCTGATATATAATAATACTAATAGTACAGTACTGCTGATATATAATAATACTGATAGTACAGTACTGCAGATATATAATACTAATAGTACAGTACTGCTGATATATAATAATACTGATAGTACATTACTGCTGATATATAATACTAATAGTACAGTACTGCTGATATATAATACTAATAGTACAGTACTGCTGATATATAATAATACTGATAGTACAGTACTGCTGATATATAATACTAATAGTACAGTACAGCTGATAATAATACTGATAGTACATTACTGCTGATATATAATACTAATAGTACAGTACTGCTGATATATAATTATACTGATAGTACAGTACTGCTGATATATAATAATAACATGGATACTGACACAATAGTAATAAATGGAATAACTGTGCTTTGGTGAGCCGGTCACTCAGACGTTGCGGTCAGACGCTTGGAGGTTACTTCAGACTAGTTTTTGCCTTTCATGTGGCGATGGGAGATCTCGAAGCCTTTGAACTTTCATTTTAGCCCAAACAAGTCATCAGCGCTCGTCATTTATGGAGGAAAAGATAAAAAAGTGTGAGGACAGAAGGGAGAGAGGAGCGGAGCTCAGCCACCATCTGCAGCTGCACAGCACAGGCTCAATCATCTCCTGTGCAGGCTAAGGACCTCCCCTGGGCCCCTCTAATGAGAGGTCATCTGCCTGGGACCCTCTAATGAGAGGTCGCCTCCCTGGGCCCCTCTAATGAGAGGTCATCTCCTTGGGCCCTCACATGTTAGACAACTGTAGACAGCATGGTCGGTGCATGTGTCATGTGACCCTCATGCTGGAGAATGACCCATACGGAGGCCATTACGGCTTCCATTTGGCTTCATACCCGACTCTCCCAGGAACAGATATGACTGAAATTGGCTGAATACAATTTCTAAACTAAGTGGAGAATATGAGGATGGTTGAATAATGACAAATCAAGTATCGCAGTCTAGATTCTTCAGAGTCTGAGATTATTATTTCCTCATAGTCCAAGCCTTCTCCTAGTCCGACATTCTTCTCATCCAAACCTTCTCATAGTGCAAGATTCTTCATAGTCTAAACCAAGAATGAGGAACCTTCAGCCCTCCAGCTGTTGCAAAATTGCGATTCCCATCATGCCTGCAAAGCCAAAGCGAAGCTGAAGGTTCCCAATCCCTAATCTAAACTTTCTCATTGACTCTGATGAAGAAGCTAAAACTATAAGGAGGCGAAATCCGTGAAGGACCTTTTACTACGAGAAAGCTTGGATCTTGAAGAAACTTAAGACTAGGACAATGCTCAAACCATAAGGAGCTGTGAACCGTGACAAAACACGGACTATAAGGAAACTTAAAGTGTCACTGTCATTATAACTTTCAAAATCTAAATCACCAATAGATGTAATATGAAGCAAGTTTGGAATATACATTTATTTTTTTTTTTTTGTTACCATGCTGTAAAACAAAGCTGTACTTACCAGAGATCTAGGTCCAGTCTCCTGAAAGTGTCACTGTCGTTTCATTTTTTTGCAGAAATCAATAGTCCAGGCGCTTTTAAGAAACTTTGTAGTTGGGTTTATTAGGCAAATATGCCATTATCTGCATTCAAAAAGACTTTTCCCAAGTCCCTCCCTCCTTTCTCTAATCCACTGCTCATTATCAGGAAATCTCGACTCTTTTACATCAGTCGTGTCCTGTCTGTTTTATGGAGAGGGGAGGGGGAGGGAGATTTGTCACCAGCAGAGAGCAGAGAACAAAGGATTACACAAAGGGAGGCGGTATTTAAAGGTCAGTGCTGACTGTCAGAGGAGATAGCCGGTGAAGTAGCTGTAAATTAACTCTTTGTTGTACTGTTTTGGTGCCTCATCTCCCTCCACCCCTCCCTTCTCCATAGAGAACAATGAAGACAGGGGGGAGAGATTCAAACAGCTTTTTCATAATAAAAAAGCATTTTTCGGTTAATAAACCCAATTACAAAGGCAGCTATATAACAGCTATACTTACTGTATCCAGGTCCAGTCTCCTGAAGGCAGCTATATAACAGCTATACTTACTGTATCCAGGTCCAGTCTCCTGAAGGCTGCTATATAACAGCTATACTTACTGTCTCCAGGTCCAGTCTGCTGAAGGCAGCTATATAACAGCTATACTTACTGTATACAGGTCCAGTCTCCTGAAGACAGATTTTTAGACTTGAGCTGGTTGAAAACTAAACACAGGAGTTCCAGCCAGTACAGAGAGTCACGTCTCAATGTGTCCATCAATCACATGACTGCCTTCTGTCTGTGAGCGCTCAGAGGGCCTGGGATACACAGGACTTCCTGTTTTCTGACTGTTTCCTGTTTTTTGAGAAAAAAACAGTTAGCAAACAGGAAGTACCGTGTTTTCCATGATAACTAAAAAAAAAAACAATGAATGTAAATTGCAAATTTGCTTTATATCACATCTACTGTTGATTTAGATTTTGAAAGTTATAACGACAGTGACACTTTAAAGCATAAGGAAGCTTGGACTTTGCGAAAGCTCAAACTGTGAGAGGCCTCAGGCCATGACAAAACTTGAAGCAGGAGGAAGCTCGGTCCTTGAGGAAGTTCATATCAGAAGGGCACCCAGAAATATTAGGAAACTTGGACCATGAAAAAGTTTAGACCACAAGGAAGCTTGAACTATATGGAAGCTGGGACCACTAGGCAGCCTATACCACAACCCCGACATATGTCCTGGAATTCCCAACACAGAGGGGCATCAAAGCTAATTATTATTTGATCAATTGTTTATAGAGCTCAATGCATCACTATTAGGCTATGTTAACACAATGTAAGTTCCGTGGGAATCACGGCCTTGTTACAATGGCCGTGATTCCCACAGAACTCACGTAGTGCTACCTTTTGAGTGAATCCTAGACGGAGTGTATACACAGGGTATACACTCCGGCCAGGATCTCTGGCGGCGCCGTAGAAAACTGGTATGTCAGTTTTCTGCGTCCGCTATTCATTGAATAGCAGCTGCAGAAAACCCTGTCTCCGGCCGCACGCTCCATATTGTGCTGTGGGGAGTTCTGATGCGGGCAGGCACGGATGCGCCCGCATCAGAACTCTGCGGCCCCAAAGATCATCCGGCCGGTACTGCAGTACCGGCCTGGGATGATCTTTAATGAGACAGGCCGTTCCGTGAACCGGACTGGTCATGGAACGGCCGATCTCTTACGTTGTGTGAACATAGCCTTACACTGCACTCTTTTGGTAGCGTTAACATGGGAGCCATGGAGACTCTCTTCAGGCAGCCATGTTAGCTCATAGTTGGCACTCTGCAATTGCGTGGTTGGATGTGCTGCCCGGAGGTCTGACAGTATGGACACCTGTCAACCACCTAAATGCAGCAATCTCTGTTGATTGTTAAACGTCGGTTGTTAAACGACTGGCGCCAACAGGATCGATTGATGTTGGTCAATAGAAGTTGGTGTCTGTCTGTAGCAGTCACCCTTACCTGCCATGTATGCAGTTGGCCCAGCTTCCCCTGCTTGTCACACGAATTTACATGGGGCAGTCAGTAAGGGCTTAACAGCTAAACGTTGCTCAGATTAAAGTGGATGACATTATTACCAATATTCTTGCAGATCAAGTAAAGGAAAAAATTATGGAATCACCACCAAGAAATCCCCATTAGTTAACAGAGCGCTAACAGATCAGTATGGCGGCTGTTCATGGAAATTTTAATTAATATTTACTGTAAATTTTTCATCGGCTTGAGCTTCAGGCTGCTCGTTCCATGTCATTGAGCTGATCGGTCTCTCGTGAAAAGAAAATCTTTAACCCTGTGTACTCTGTGACAGGACGCTTCATGATTAGTGTTGAGTGGACCTGTCAAAGTGTTTGTGTTTGGCAACGTTATCCAACCCGAACGCCCAGAGTTTGATTCCCTGCTGCTGCATTAGTTAAATGCTGCCTTAGGGCGTCCTACAAAATATGGATACAGCCATAGGGAGTCCTACAAAATGGATACAGCCATAGGGAGTCCTACAAAATATGGATACAGCCATAGGGAGTCCTACAAAACATGGATACAGCCATAGGGAGTCCTACAAAATGGATAAAGCCATAGGGAGTCCTACAGAACATGGATACAGCCATAGGGAGTCCTACAAAATAGATACAGCCATAGGGAGTCCTACAGAACATGGATAAAGCCATAGGGAGTCCTACTAAACATGGATACAGCCATAGGAAGTCCTACAAAACATGGATACAGCCATAGGGAGTCCTACAAAATGTATACAGCCATAGGGAGTCCTACAGAACATGGATACAGCCATAAGGAGTCCTACAGAACATGGATACAGCCATAGGGAGTCCTACAAAACATGGATACAGCCATAGGGAGTCCTACAGAACATGGATACAGGCATAGGGAGTCCTACAAAATATGGATACAGCCAAAGGGAGTCCTACAGAACATGGATACAGCCATAAGGAGTCCTACAGAACATGGATACAGGCATAGGGAGTCCTACAGAACATGGATACAGCCATAGAGAGTCATACAGAACATGGATACAGCCATAGGGAGTCCTACAGAACATGGATATAGCCATAGAGAGTCCTACAGAACATGGATACAGCCATAGGGAGTCCTACAGAACATGGATACAGCCATAGAGAGTCCTACAGAACATGGATACAGCCATAAGGAGTCCTACAGAACATGGATACAGCCATAGGGAGTCCTACAGAACATGGATACAGCCATAGAGAGTCCTACAGAACATGGATACAGCCATAAGGAGTCCTACAGAACATGGATACAGGCATAGGGAGTCATACAGAACATGGATACAGCCATAAGGAGTCCTACAGAACATGGATACAGGCATAGGGAGTCCTACAAAATATGGATACAGTCATAGGGAGTCCTACAGAACATGGATACAGCCATAGGGAGTCCTACAAAAAAGCCCATACCCATGTTTTCCTGGCAGCCCTAGGGCGGCATCCAACTTCCACAAGTGGGGAATCAAACTCACAGCATTCGGGCTCGATTAACATTGCCGAACCAGAATATTTTGACAGGATTGCTTAACACTAATGATGATTCTGAATAAGGACGTCATCGGCAACAGTATTTTCTGAATTTACTCCCGTTTTCTTCTTTGATTCTGTTGAAAAATTTCTATTCTCCAGGCGTTGCAGAATGTTTACAATCCTGACATTTGACGCCTTTCTTGTTCTATCTGTATGTTCTCCTATTATAATTTTCCCCTTTAGGTACTTGTTCCATGTTTCACACACAGCTGCCTGAGAACAACCAGCATCTTCTGCCGCACCCTGGTCAACATTTGTTAATCTGTTAAATTGTTAGCAACCAGTCACAGTCCGTTCTGAAAAATGAAGGTTGAGCTGTAATTAATTGCTATTTGAGACAAAAACGATTCCAATCTGGGCCCTCCTGGTAAATTTCCTTTGTGAGAGAATTCTCTAATTCTCCCATTAAAACTGACAGTATGAGGCTGGCCACATGAGAAGATACTCTGCAGTATAAGGCCGGCCACGACAGAAGAGACCCTGAAGAATGAGGCCGGCCACAATAGAAGAGACCCTGAAGAATGAGGCCGGCCACGACAGAAGAGACCCTGAAGAATGAGGCCGGCCACAATAGAAGAGACCCTGAAGAATGAGGCCGGCCACGACAAAAGAGACCCTAAAGAATGAGGCCGGCCACGACAGAAGAGACCCTGAAGAATGAGGCCGGCCACGACAGAAGAGACCCTGAAGAATGAGGCCGGCCACGACAGAAGAGACCCTGAAGAATGAGGCCGGCCACGACAGAAGAGACGCTGAAGAATGAGGCCGGCCACGACAGAAGAGACCCTGAAGAATGAGGCCGGCCACGACAGAAGAGACGCTGAAGAATGAGGTCGGCCACGACAGAAGAGACCCTGAAGAATGAGGCCGGCCACGACAGAAGAGACGCTGAAGAATGAGGTCGGCCACGACAGAAGAGACTCTGCAGTATGAGGCCGGCCATGACAGAAGAGACTCTGCAGTATGAGACCGGCCACGATAGAGAAGACTCTGCAGTATGAGACCGGCCACGATAGAGAAGACTCTGCAGTATGAGACCGGCCACATGAGAAGATACTCTGCAGTATAAGGCCGGCCACGACAGAAGAGACCCTGAAGAATGAGGCCGGCCACAATAGAAGAGACCCTGAAGAATGAGGCCGGCCACGACAGAAGAGACCCTAAAGAATGAGGCCGGCCACGACAGAAGAGACCCTGAAGAATGAGGCCGGCCACGACAGAAGAGACCCTGAAGAATGAGGCCGGCCACGACAGAAGAGACCCTGAAGAATGAGGCCGGCCACGACAGAAGAGACGCTGAAGAATGAGGTCGGCCACGACAGAAGAGACTCTGCAGTATGAGGCCGGCCATGACAGAAGAGACTCTGCAGTATGAGACCGGCCACGATAGAGAAGACTCTGCAGTATGAGACCGGCCACGATACAGAAGACTCTGCAGTATGAGACCGGCCACGATAGAGAAGACTCTGCAGTATGAGACCGGCCACGATAGAGAAGACTCTGCAGTATGAGACCGGCCACGATAGAGAAGACTCTGCAGTATGAGACCGGCCACAATAGAAGAGACTTTGCAGTATGAGGCCGGCCAAAATAGAGGAGACTCTGCAGTATTAGACCAGCCATGATAGAAGAGACTTTGCAGTATTAGACCAGCCATGATAGAAGAGACTTTGCAGTATTAGACCAGCCATGATAGAAGAGACTTTGCAGTATGAGGCTGGCCACACTAGAAGAGACTCTGCAGTATGAGGCCTGCCATGATAGAAGAGACTTTGCAGTGTGAGGCCTGCCATGATAGAAGAGACTTTGCAGTATGAGGCTGGCCACACTAGAAGAGACTCTGCAGTATGAGGCCTGCCATGATAGAAGAGACTCTGCAGTATGAGGCCTGCCATGATAGAAGAGACTTTGCAGTGTGAGGCCAGCCACGACAGAGGAGACTCTAGTATGAGGCCAGTCACAACAGAAGAGACTTTGCAGTATGAGGCCGGCCATGATAGAAGAGACTTTGCAGTGTGAGGCCCGCCATGTTAGAAGAGACTTTGCAGTGTGAGGCCAGCCACGACAGAGGAGACTCTAGTATGAGGCCGGCCATGATAGAAGTGCAGTATGAGGCAGTATGAGGCACAGGCCCCGGATATCGAACTTGATCCAGTCTAAAAGTCTCTTGTGGGTGATCTACCATAGACTGATTTAAGTCCATCATGTGAATCCTCAGAGCTCACACACAGCTGTAGTGGGTGCAGAGAGAGTTCTCACGTGACACGCCAGGACACACTCGCTGTATGTTATACTAATACACTCGCTACAACACAACAGAACCTCTGATTGAGAAACATCTGACACGGGATGAGATGTCTGCGAGTCATTATGTTACATCAATTCCCCACTTTATGTGACAAGTCTGTCTTTCCCCGACCTCCATTACCACGACAGAGGTAAACAGCACCTGCAACCTCTATCAACATCTGGAGACACTGATGAGGACGAGCTACAATACAGTGTACTGTGTACTGAGACCAACCTGACCCTGGGATGAGCTGCAGAACATTGTACCTAACCTGACCCAGAGATGAGCTGCAGAACATTGTACCTAACCTGACCCAGAGATGAGCTGCAGAACATGGTATCCAATCTGACCTGAGGGTAATCTGCAGAACACTGTACCCAACCTGACTCAGGGACATAACTTACAGAACATTGAATCCAATCTGACCTGAGGATGTAACCTACAGAGCTGCAGAACATTGTACCCACCCTGACCTAAGGATGAGCTGCAGAATGGGGATAAAACTTCTTAAGCTTTACTGAGTGCATAACATAAAAACATTTCCATTTTCACAGTCAATAATGCAGAAAACCAACATGTTTCGGCTGTGGCTTGGCAGTCCTATTCATGGCTATCAAACTGCGGTGACTTCCACATTAAGCTGCTCAGCAGTGTAAACACTGGGAGCTGTACAGACAACCATTCATTATTATTCTACATTTGTCATAATGTTTAGCTCCCTTTCATTCACCAGCAGTGACTCTCTGAGGATAGCCAAACCTGACTCGGGCAGCCATCTTGCTTCTGCTTCCACCACAGCAGGTATAGATATCTAAATGATGCCGTCCTCCCCATGAGTAACATGTAAATGAATATAAACCACCTGAGTCAGCAGCCGACGTGTCCACATCTGGACAGATGGATTCCGGGGAAACTGGAGAAAAAATAAACACCACACGTGGTCACATCTACATTTATATAGTCATGTAATCACATTAGCAGTCTGTAACGCCTGGAGTAGTGGATCCACTGGACCGGCACCAGCGATGGCACAAACCTCACCAGGGAGCGGAGTCTAAGGGGCCGCTGGTTTTCACCAGAGCCCGCCGCAAGGCGGGATGGACTTGCTGCGGCAGGCGACCCCCAGGTCGCTACCCCTGGCTTGGTTGCTGGTGACGGCAGGCGAGGCGTGGCAGGAGCAGTAGGCAGGAGATGGCACTGGCAAAGGTCTGCAGGTGAGAGTGCACGTGACAGGCTGAACGCAGGAACAGATGGAGTGACAGGGAAACAGGAACCAGGAACAGGGACTAGGGACCGGGTAACGGATAGGACTCAGGAACAGGGACTGGGACCAGGTAACAGATAGGACTCAGGAACAACAGGGGGCTGGGCCAAACGCTATGGGAAGCATGTAGAGGCTCCAACACTAAGGACAGGGCATGCTGGGATTTATAGGGGAGTGATTGGGTGCAACTACCAATTAGGAGCGCACTGCCCCTTTAAATCTGAGACAGCCGGCGCGCGCGCGCCCTAGGAGGCGGGGACGCGCGCGCCGGCCGGCACAGCGGGAGACAGGAGCGTGGAGAGGTGAGGCGCCCCCCGGGGCCGAGGTGACAGCAGCGCCGGGTCCCCGACTATGGACACCGGCTGCTGCATAGGGCAGGTAGCGGTCGCGGCGGCGGCCCGGAACGCGGGACGCCGCCGCGGCCGTAACACAGTCGTCTGTCAGTCCATGTCACATTCAGGCCTGGAAAACAAACAGGAGTCTCATCAACCTCCTCATAAGACTCCATTAATGTGATATCACAATGTGTGTGGCCTGGAGACGTGGTGGGAAGAGCCCGGCTATGTCACTGCTAGACCAGTGACATACTTACTATGGTCTCCTCCAGAATGGCCGACTATGAATCATATCCTCATCCATTATTAATCACATCAGAGGTTACGTAACTGTATAAGAGCCAGAACAGAGGTCTCCTTTGTGGAGAGTCCCCCCAAAATGTTAATCTATGACCTGAGGTCTGGTCTCCATAGTGTCCTGTTATATAGCGGAGATCTGGCCCTGTAGACTCCATAGTGACCTGTTATATAGGGGAGATCTGGCCCTGTAGACTCCATAGTGACCTGTTATATAGGGGAGATCTCATCCCTGTAGACTCCATAGTGTCCCGTTATATAGGGGAGATCTCATCCCTGTAGACTCCATAGTGACCTGTTATATAGGGGAGATCTCATCCCTATAGACTCCATAGTGACCTGTTATATAGGGGAGATCTCATCCCTGTAGACTCCATAGTGACCTGTTATATAGGGGAGATCTCATCCCTGTAGACTCCATAGTGACCTGTTATATAGGGGAGATCTGGCCCTGTAGACTCCATAGTGACCTGTTATATAGGGGAGATCTGGCCCTGTAGACTCCATAGTGACCTGTTATATAGGGGAGATCTCATCCCTGTAGACTCCATAGTGACCTGTTATAAAGAGGAGATCTGGCCCTGTAGACTCCATAGTGACCTGTTATATAGGGGAGATCTCATCCCTGTAGACTCCATAGTGACCTGTTATATAGGGGAGATCTCATCCCTGTAGACTCCATAGTGACCTGTTATATAGGGGAGATCTCATCCTTGTAGACTCCATAGTGACCTGTTATATAGGGGAGATCTCATCCCTATAGACTCCATAGTGGCCTGTTATATAGGGGAGATCTGGCCCTGTAGACTCCATAGTGACCTGTTATATAGGGGAGATCTCATCCCTGTAGACTCCATAGTGACCTGTTATATAGGGGAGATCTCATCCCTGTAGACGCCATAGTGACCTGTTATATAGGGGAGATCTCATCCCTGTAGACTCCATAGTGACCTGTTATATAGGGGAGATCTTATGTACATCATACAGTAAATCTACACAGTGCCGATCACGTGAATGAGCATTTATCATCCTATCAGCTATACGGACACAGGTCAGTAACACAGCCTGCAGGTGCCATGACATCTACTCCGAGACACCCAGAGAAGAGCGCAGGAATACAGCTTCTCGCAATTACAGGTCACAAGGTCATAGACCCAAACCCATAGCCAGATGTGGCCCCTGGCACCACAACCAGCTGGGTCACATACACCAGAAGAAAGGGCAGGAGTGCTCACAGGTGGCAGACACCTGACTGCAACAAAGACCAACATCAACCCTATATAGAGGAGTGTGGAGGGCGAGATCACCGGGAGTATCTGTGAGATCCAGGTGAACCCCCAACATCCGCAGAACTAGAGGCATCCTGACTGGGTGTATGCCTGGTTCAGTCCAATCATATGCCATTAGGTTAGACAATCTACTTTAGGAAGCCATGGCGGACAGACAGGGCCAGGATGTTACTGCCAACCATGTAGGGTTGTCCTATGGAACAGTACAGAGATTATACGGAGAATCATGGGAATGAGAAAAAACATCTGGGGGAGAGGGGTCCCATGGATGGAAAAAAAATTGTCAAAAAGGAGTCGGAGGAGGACGTCAGGAATCGCTGTGATGGACAGGGGGAAACTATGGATCAATACAATGATGGTATCTATCACACCCCGACCATCAACCTACCGCTTCTTAGTAGAGATGGGCCATAATCCAGATGATGATAATCCTATAAACATCTGCAGGATGGGGTAGAACGGGCTCATCCGAGCAAGTCAGGACCTCCATCCTGTCCACATGGGCCGAGATCAGTATAACTAGTCCTGATCAAGGGTCCTCGTCACTATCAGTATAACTAGTCCTGGTCTCATTACTATCAGTATAACTAGTCCTGACCAGAGGACCTCATCACTATCAGTATAACTAGTCCTGGTCACATCACTATCAGTATAACTAGTCCTGGTCACATCACTATCAGTATAACTAGTCCTGGTCACATCACTATCAGTATAACTAGTCCCGATCATATCACCTCATCACTATCAGTATAACTAGTCCTGGTCTCATTACTATCAGTATAACTAGTCCTGACCAGAGGACCTCATCACTATCAGTATAACTAGTCCTGGTCACATCACTATCAGTATAACTAGTCCTGGTCACATCACTATCAGTATAACTAGTCCCGATCATATCACCTCATCACTATCAGTATAACTAGTCCTGGTCTCATTACTATAAGTATAACTAGTCCTGATTAGAGGACCTCATCACTATCACTATAACTAGTCCTGATCAGAGGACCTCATCACTATCACTATAACTAGTCCTGATCAGAGGACCTCATCACTATCACTATAACTAGTCCTGATCAGAGAACCTCATCACTATCAGTATAACTAGTCCCGATCATATCACCTCATCACTATCAGTATAACTAGTCCCGATCATATCACCTCATCACTACCAGTATAACTAGTCCTGGTCTCATTACTATCAGTATAACTAGTCCTGATCAGAGGACCTCATCACTACCAGTATAACTAGTCCCGATCATATCACCTCATCACTATCAGTATAACTAGTCCTGGTCTCATTACTATCAGTATAACTAGTCCTGATCAGAGGACCTCATTACTATCAGTATAACTAGTCCTGGTCACATCACTATCAGTATAACTAGTTCTGATAAAGGGTCCTCATCACTATCAGTATAACTAGTCCCGATCATATCACCTCATCACTATCAGTATAACTAGTCCTGGTCTCATTACTATCAGTATAACTAGTCCTGACCAGAGGACCTCATCACTATCAGTATAACTAGTCCTGATCAGAGGACCTCATCACTATCAGTATAACTAGTCCTGGTCTCATTACTATCAGTATAACTAGTCCTGATCAGAGGACTTCATCACTATCAGTATAACTAGTCCTGATCAGAGGACCTCATCACTATCAGTATAACTAGTCCTGGTCTCATTACTATCAGTATAACTAGTCCTGATCAGAGGACTTCATCACTATCAGTATAACTAGTCCTGGTCTCATTACTATCAGTATAACTAGTCCTGATCACACCACCTCATCACTATCAGTATAACTAGTCCTGATCAGAGGACTTCATCACTATCAGTATAACTAGTCCTGGTCTCATCACTATTAGTATAACTAGTCCTGGTCTCATTACTATCAGTATAACTAGTCCTGACCAGAGGACCTCATCACTATCAGTATAACTAGTCCTGGTCACATCACTATCAGTATAACTAGTCCTGGTCACATCACTATCAGTATAACTAGTCCTGGTCACATCACTATCAGTATAACTAGTCCCGATCATATCACCTCATCACTATCAGTATAACTAGTCCTGGTCTCATTACTATCAGTATAACTAGTCCTGACCAGAGGACCTCATCACTATCAGTATAACTAGTCCTGGTCACATCACTATCAGTATAACTAGTCCTGTTCACATCACTATCAGTATAACTAGTCCCGATCATATCACCTCATCACTATCAGTATAACTAGTCCTGGTCTCATTACTATCAGTATAACTAGTCCTGATTAGAGGACCTCATCACTATCAGTATAACTAGTCCTGGTCTCATTACTATCAGTATAACTAGTCCTAATCAGAGGACCTCATCACTATCAGTATAACTAGTCCTGATCAGAGGACCTCATCACTATCACTATAACTAGTCCTGATCAGAGGACCTCATCACTATCACTATAACTAGTCCTGATCAGAGAACCTCATCACTATCAGTATAACTAGTCCCGATCATATCACCTCATCACTATCAGTATAACTAGTCCCGATCATATCACCTCATCACTACCAGTATAACTAGTCCTGGTCTCATTACTATCAGTATAACTAGTCCTGATCAGAGGACCTCATCACTACCAGTATAACTAGTCCCGATCATATCACCTCATCACTATCAGTATAACTAGTCCTGGTCTCATTACTATCAGTATAACTAGTCCTGATCAGAGGACCTCATTACTATCAGTATAACTAGTCCTGGTCACATCACTATCAGTATAACTAGTTCTGATAAAGGGTCCTCATCACTATCAGTATAACTAGTCCCGATCATATCACCTCATCACTATCAGTATAACTAGTCCCGATCATATCACCTCATCACTATCAGTATAACTAGTCCTGGTCTCATTACTATCAGTATAACTAGTCCTGACCAGAGGACCTCATCACTATCAGTATAACTAGTCCTGATCAGAGGACCTCATCACTATCAGTATAACTAGTCCTGGTCTCATTACTATCAGTATAACTAGTCCTGATCAGAGGACTTTATCACTATCAGTATAACTAGTCCTGATCAGAGGACCTCATCACTATCAGTATAACTAGTCCTGGTCTCATTACTATCAGTATAACTAGTCCTGATCAGAGGACTTCATCACTATCAGTATAACTAGTCCTGGTCTCATTACTATCAGTATAACTAGTCCTGATCACACCACCTCATCACTATCAGTATAACTAGTCCTGATCAGAGGACTTCATCACTATCAGTATAACTAGTCCTGGTCTCATCACTATTAGTATAACTAGTCCTGGTCTCATTACTATCAGTATAACTAGTCCTGACCAGAGGACCTCATCACTATCAGTATAACTAGTCCTGATCAGAGGACCTCATCACTATCAGTATAACTAGTCCTGGTCTCATCACTATCAGTATAACTAGTCCTGATCAGAAGACCTCATCACTACCAGTATAACTAGTCCCGATCATATCACCTCATCACTATCAGTATAACTAGATATTAGGAAGAGCCCGGCACTCACCAAGTAGATTATGCTTCTTTATTGTAGTGTAGCAAACATATGGTACAGGGACGCGTTTCGGCCAAGCATGGCCTTCATCAGCTTAGGGGTGTACCAGTATCAGTATAACTAGTCCTGGTCTCATCACTATTAGTATAACTAGTCCTGGTCTCATTACTATCAGTATAACTAGTCCTGACCAGAGGACCTCATCACTATCAGTATAACTAGTCCCGATCATATCACCTCATCACTATTAGTATAACTAGTCCTGACCAGTGGACCTCATCACTATCAGTAAAACTAGTCCTGACCAGTGGACCTCATCACTATCAGTATAACTAGTCCCGATCATATCACCTCATCACTATCAGTATAACTAGTCCTGGTCTCATTACTATCAGTATAACTAGTCCTGACCAGAGGACCTCATCACTATCAGTATAACTAGTCCTGACCAGTGGACCTCATCACTATCAGTAAAACTAGTCTTTACAGTCCCGGCCACCTATATGGAACACCTGACCAAGGAAAGCTTGGGACAAATCCATCGGTGCGCAGAGTCCACATTGGCCGCACATGTCCTGAATTAGGAATCCTGGGAACCTTCCTGCAGGGGCTTTAGGGGCTGTTTTCAGTTCCATGTTAGAGAATGAGATAAATCCCGCTCAACCTGTGCCGGCAGGTGAACAAACACTCGGCCCTTCACCTGGTTCCAGTTAGCATGTTCCCTCGGCCTCTCAGAGGTTACACGTTTGCTAAGTGACCTCATAAAATTAGTTCCAACTGAGAAGGTGCTGAACCACAGCGAGAGCGGAAGTGCTGCTGATATGACAGCTAATGGGGTAAGCCTGCGTACACACAGTGCCGCCACTGAGCCGCGGGCACTGATCAGAGGATGACCCGCTGCCCACCAGGATACACACATCACATGTGCCATGTGCACAGCGGGTAGAGAGAACGCAGAACACAACGAGTAACACTACTCCTGCGGAGCTCATTCACCCTCTGCTGGAGGACTCCCAAAACCTGAAGGGGTCAGACAACCTCCCCATCCCAAATCAGCCCCCTACACAAACACAAACAGCAGGGGAGCAGTGCGGAGAGGTCTCCCGCACCAGGCCTAAAAATACAAGTAGTTCAATCACGTCTGCAGCAGATCAAAGCCCCCAGAACTCTGAGCGGGGGCTTCACTTGACACTTTGTTTAATAACGTTAAGTACCCAAATATGTAACCCCTTCCAACCTGCTCCAGGTCCTAAATGATGGATTTTCATCACGGGAATTTATGGGAGTAATTTATGCTTTTTAATTTTGGACATCTGCTTTGAGTTACCCCCAGTAACCCCTTCCTGGCTGGAGCAGGGGCTGCGCACAGTGCTGTAGGAGCTGAGAGCGAGTCTGGCCGGGCAGTGAGGAGTTAAGCGTGCCCGCGCTGCCCCCGTGTTTTCTGCAGGCTTTTTACCTTGATCCCATACGTGCTTTTCAGCTACAGCTTCTTCAGCTTTGAATTACTAATCAAAACCACAATTTCTACCAAAATATATTTAGAGTCGGTCTCCATAAATAAAAGGCAGCGTTCTCCTACAATAGAGGATCTGAGCGGTTATGTACCCGCCGCGCTTCGCCTGCGTGACGTGTCTGATCACGACACAATGAATGGAACCTCTTATATACTGACTATCCTCTCTCTGTAATAGTCCCCAGAGGAGGTTTCCATGACAAGATAGACAGTATAACCCCCAACATCTCATACTCACTATCTGTCTGCCGCCACCACTGGGGGGTGCGGAAGAGTTGAAATAATCACCATGTTTCTATATACAGTCCTATTCCCTGATGGTTTCCTCATATAATGCTTTCACCTGTTCTACTCCTAATGGTTTCCTCATATAGTCCTCTCACCTGTTCTACTCCTGATGGTTTCCTCATATAGTCCTCTCACCTGTTCTACTCCTAATGGTTTCCTCATATAGTCCTCTCACCTGTTCTACTCCTGATGGTTTCCTCATATAGTCCTCTTGCCTCTTCTGCTCCTGATGGTTTCCTCACATAGTCCTCTCACCTGTTCTACTCCTGATGGTTTCCTCATATAATCCCCTTGCCTCTTGTACTCCTAATGGTTTCCTTATATAGTCCCCTTGCCTCTTCTACTCCTGATGGTTTCCTTATATAGTCCCCTTGCCTCTTTTACTCCTGATGGTTTCCTCATATAGGCCCCTTGCCTCTTCTACTCCTGATGGTTTCCTTATATAGTCCCCTTGCCTCTTTTATTCCTGATGGTTTCCTCATATAATCCCCTTGCCTCTTGTACTCCTAATGGTTTCCTTATATAGTCCCCTTGCCTCTTTTACTCCTGATGGTTTCCTCATATAGTCCCCTTGCCTCTTCTACTCCTCATGGTTTCCTTATATAGTCCCCTTGCCTCTTCTACTCCTGATGGTTTCCTTATACAGTCCCCTTGCCTCTTCTACTCCTGATGGTTTCCTTATATAGTCCCCTTGCCTCTTTTATTCCTGATGGTTTCCTCATAAAGTCCCTTTGCCTCTTCTAATCCTAATGGTTTCCTCATATAATCCTCTTGCCTCTTCTACTCCTGATGGTTTCCTTATACAGGCCTCTGGCTTGCTCTGCTTTTGATGGTTTCCTCCTATAATCTTATGACAAATGAAGGAGGATGTATAGAGGGTGAGATAATATATTTAATATGATTCAAGGATGCAAATACATTATCATATTGTTACGGTGGATGGAATGTGAAATCCTCCAATGATCTGGAGTGGAAAGAACTTCAAAAAAGCAAAAACATATTAAAGCTTCTCTAAAGAAACAGAGGAAAGAGAGATCACAAGGGTGAAGGCCGTGATGAATGATTCTGTCAAATCCTCA
Organism: Dendropsophus ebraccatus; assembly: GCA_027789725.1. Classification (NCBI taxonomy): domain Eukaryota; kingdom Metazoa; phylum Chordata; class Amphibia; order Anura; family Hylidae; genus Dendropsophus; species Dendropsophus ebraccatus. Next base: position 10,306,755 of record JAQFWZ010000009.1, on the reverse strand, counting down.
GTGTGGAGGAACTTCCACAACTCTCATATCAGACACTGAGAAAAGACAAAGATCTCAAATAAGAGTAAAGAGCAGAACCATGAGCCAGAAGACTGTCAGAACTGAGACCACAAGCTGGATGATGCATCAGAACCAAGAATAAAACTAGAAGATGTATCACATGCAAAACTGTGAACCAGAAGTTGTATCACAGATGTATCAGAACAAAGACTGTTAACCAGAAGATGTATCAGAACCAAGACTGTTAACCAGAAGCAGAAGATGTATTAGAACCAAGACTGTGTACCAGAAGATGTATCAGCACCAAGTCTGTGAACCAGATGTATCAGAACCAAGACTACAAACCGGAATATGTATCAGAACCAAGACTAGGAACCAGAAGATGTACCAAACCAAGACTACGAATCAGACTAAAACATGTTGTATTATAACTAGACCATAGTATGAACCAGACAATGAACCAGAGTCAAGAACAAAAACCACAATCAAATCATGTACCAGACTGCAGCATAAATAACAATCACACGAAAGGATAATGTTTTAGATCTAGACTCTAAAATAAGAATTGAGAACCTGAAGTACTGAGGACCAGAAAGAAATACGAGTACTGAGGACCAGAAAGAAATACGAGTACTGAGGACCAGAAAGTACATAAAGACCAAGAAACCAAATGATAAATCTGGCTGTGGAGACAAGAGAAATATACACTGATAATACAGTGATGATGAACTACAACTCTCATTAGAAACCTAGTTAAGTATACGTGGTGGTTCCCATGCCTGTCTGCTGTGGGGATGATGATTTAAGGCGCTTGTGTCCCTCACAGAATGGAGGAGGAGACCCTGAAGTGTTTGACAACCTTTTGTTATGAATTGCTGAATAGTTTTATCATTCCATATAATTGGTAACCTTCGGCTTGGTGCTCACCACTTGGCACCGCCGTGCGCGGTAAAAGCTCTCTAATTGCTGGCCGATGTGATTTGTCTCCTCCAGCAGGTGTCCAGGTTCTGCCCTTTATACAGAGCCAGGGCTTTTCTTTTCCCTCGCAGTCTGATCTACTAAACCTTAATTCCATCTCAGCCCCCTCTTTGTCTATGACCTCATTCCAGTCTCACTAATCCACCGCACTTCTCCTGTTTAACCCTTTCTTCCCACTATCACCTTGACTCTAATAAAGGTTTAGAGCTTCAGTCCTTGGTAACCAGTATGGTGGGTACATGACTGGGCAGAGACCTCGACACATGTCACTCCCATATCAATTCTCTGGGAAAATTTCACAAGGCCACAATACATTGGTGCCTATAGACCATAAACAAAATTTGCGCTGCGTTTAAAGAAGCACTCCCCACCAAAATGTTTGATTTGCTCCCCAGCTGCAGACTGGCACATATACTCACCTGTGATGAACGGTTTCCGGCGGTGCAGCTTCATTCCGGTGCTATAATGCCATTCTGCGCTAATGTCACAGCTCTTCTGATCCTATTGATTCACTAAAGACAGGACATCAGGGTCTCCAATGAATCTCTATGAGGGTGCTCTCATAGAGAGGCATAGGAAACTCTGGCTTCTGGCCTCTGAAGATGCGGGACAGAAAGAGAAGAGGTTACGTTGGCGTCAGCGCGATTTGAATAGCATCGTAGCACCATAATAAAACCACGCAGCAGGGTAACGTTCATTGCTATTTAGGTAATAATACTGCGTTTCCCCAAAAATAAGACAGTGTCTTATATTCATTTTTGCTCCCAAAGATGTGCTAGGTCTTATATTCAGGTGATGTCTTATTTTTCCATTAAAAAGAATTCACATGTCACATGCACAGCAGGGAGTACGGTATGGCGCCTTCTGGCCACCAGAGGGAGCTCACCACAGCACACTCATACAGCACAGTAGGGACAGCATACGGTATGGTGGCTTCCGTTTAACAAGGGGAGCTCACCACAGCATACTCATACAGCACAGTAGGGACAGCATACGGTATGGTGGCTTCCATTTAACAGGCGGAGCTCACCACAGCATACTCATACAGCACAGCAGGGACAGCGTACGTTATGGCTGCTTCTGGTCACCAAGGGGAGCTCAACACAGCACACTTGTACAGCACAGCAAGGACAGCATACGGTATGGTGGCAGTCGATGGGATAGCTGCAGACTATGTGTGGCTCTACATCAGGCGGTAGGGGACAGCGGGGATGGCAGCAAGCAACAGGCCTCTTAATGCCTTGCCTACACATTTACAAGTAACGACTGTAGAAGGAAACATTGGGGTTGGTGGCAGGTGAGTCTTCATGTCCTGCATGCAGCTGCACAAGGCTTCTTCCCTAACAAACTGCACAAGGTTTCTTCCCTCATAAACAAACTGCACAAGGTTTCTTCCCCAACAAACTGCACAAGGCTTCTCCCCCAAAAAACTGCACAAGGCTTCTTCACTCGAAATCAAACTGCACAAGGTTTCTTCCCCAACAAACTGCACAAGGCTTCTTCTCCCCTCAGAAACAAACTGTACGAGGCTCCTTCCCTGCCTTTGTTTTCCTGCTTATGGCTATGTTCCCTAAGTGGGAACATAGCCTTGGGCCTTAGGGTCCTATTAGACTAAGTGATTTTTAACGGTTAATGATCACAAACGAGACTATTGTTAACCTGTTCACCATATCACACAGAACCTTAGTCAAGATGGTTACAATGTTCGTTTACTCCATCTGATCCCAGAAAAAGAATGAACAATGTGTTTCACGGATGGCACAGACATAGAAGGTCTATAGCGGAACCCTGCCCTGAAAGACAAACGACTGCAACAATCAGCTGACATGAACGATGTCGGCTGATCGTTGCCTTCTATTCCACAAAGAAATCAGGGTTTGTTCCTGTTGGGTTGATAGGAGTAATAAGAGAATTATGCTTCTCTTCTATAGGATTGTCATACTGTATAACAGAGTAACATGGCGGCCGCCTCTGATAGGAGTAATTAGAGAATTGTGCTTCTCTTCTATTGGATTGTCATACTGTATAACAGAGTAACATGGCGGCCGCCTCTGATAGGAGTAATTAGAGAATTGTGCTTCTCTTCTATTGGATTGTCATACTGTATAACAGAGTAACATGGCGTCCGCCTCTGATAGGAGTAATTAGAGAATTGTGCTTGTCTTCTATTCGATTGTCATACTGTAGAACAGAGTAACATGGCGTCCGCCTCTGATAGGAGTAATTAGAGAATTGTGCTTGTCTTCTATTGGATTGTCATACTGTATAACAGAGTAACATGGCGTCCGCCTCTGATAGGAGTAATTAGAGAATTGTGCTTCTCTTCTATTGGATTGTCATACTGTAGAACAGAGTAACATGGCGTCCGCCTCTGATAGGAGTAATTAGAGAATTGTGCTTGTCTTCTATTGGATTGTCATACTGTATAACAGAGTAACATGGCGGCCGCCTCTGATAGGAGTAATTAGAGAATTGTGCTTGTCTTCTATTGGATTGTCATACTGTATAACAGAGTAACATGGCGTCCGCCTCTGATAGGAGTAATTAGAGAATTGTGCTTCTCTTCTATTGGATTGTCATACTGTAGAACAGAGTAACATGGCGTCCGCCTCTGATAGGAGTAATTAGAGAATTGTGCTTGTCTTCTATTGGATTGTCATACTGTATAACAGAGTAACATGGCGGCCGCCTCTGATAGGAGTAATTAGAGAATTGTGCTTGTCTTCTATTGGATTGTCAAACTGTATAACAGAGTAACATGGCGTCCGCCTCTGATAGGAGTAATTAGAGAATTGTGCTTCTCTTTTATTGGATTGTCATACTGTAGAACAGAGTAACATGGCGTCCGCCTCTGATAGGAGTAATTAGAGAATTGTGCTTGTCTTCTATTGGATTGTCATACTGTATAACAGAGTAACATGGCAGCCGCCTCTGATAGGAGTAATTAGAGAATTCTATTCTATAAGTCACCTGTGTTCCTCTTCTAATAGAGGTGCAGAGTATTGGTCCCTTGTGCAGGTTTTATGTTTTCATCACCTGGTTCTTACCTGTGTTTACACCTTCCCTGATACTTTGTGTCTTGCTTCTTCTTCTATATCGTTGCCTGTAATTGTTTTGAGATCCCTGTGGCGCAGACTCCCCTCCCCCTCCTCCTCCTGACACTTAGTGATCAGCTGCTCTCAGTAACTGATCTGCACCATGTAACATATAGAAAATAAAGTGAATAAGAATTTTTTTCTTTCAATCTCATCCATGTGCTGAGGAAAATGCTGCACAAAACCCTCAGGCAAACTGAGCAGCGGAGTGGATGCCATATCTGCAGCCGGTGAGATGGTGGTTGCTGATACGTTGCAGATTTAGGTTATGTTCACACACAGTATTTTTGCTCAGTATTTTTCGACCAAAAACCAGGAGTGGATTGAAAACACAGAACGGCTATGTTCAAACACTGCTGAAATTTAGTGGATGGCTGTCATTTAATGGCAAATAATTACTGTTATTTTAAAACAACGGCCATTATTTGTCATTAAATGGCATCCATTTACTAAATTTCAGCAGTGTGTGAACATAGCCTGTGTTTTCAATCCACTCCTGGTTTTGGTTGCAAAATACTGAGTAAAAACACTGTGTGGGAGGATAGCCTTAGGCTATGTTCAAACAACATATTTTTTATGACACGAACGGGCGTTGTTTTCAATTAAATAGAAAATTGCATAATCCTTATTGAAATCCACATCTGTAACAAATCTGCAACATTGGGGCAGAAATCCACAGCGCCTCCACCACCTGTGGCCATAGCTTTATGACCCCGACTTTATGTGCACCTTACAACATGGAGACCTTACAACATCGGCCCACATTTACTAAAACTGTCTAAGTGCAAACTTAGACTAGACAACCTATAAATGTGCCGGATGTATCAGGCTGTTTGATAAATATGTTGAACTTAAGTTTACAACAAAAAGCAGAATTTTCAGCCAGATTCCGGGTACGATGTACTGTCATGGAGAGTTGTGAAGCAGCCCTGTCATTTCAGTAAACTTTAACCCCTTCACTGCCTTAGACCACAGGCAGCTAATTAACATGATTTCCCTTGTTTTCAGTCATCTAAAGCTGGGGTGCTTCTTATAAAGCATATAATACAGTACACGCTCTCAAAAGGGGGGGATATATCAATCCTTTCACCAGAAAACTACTGTGCAATAGTAACAAGTTTTTGCGAAACTGTCAATTTTTGTGCAATGCTCCTGAATTCTGCGCAAAACCTGAGAAAAGTAGTTTGTTTTATTCAAATGAACTGGTGCAAATTTTACACCAAGACCTACGCAAAGAACATTAATAAATTTCCTCCAATGGGTTCGCAAATTTCCTCAATACGGCTACGTCCACACTATGTATAAAAAACGGCCATTTCATTTTACTTGGATTGCGGACACATTTTGGTGTGGCTGCAATCCAAATAGCCATTGAACTCTATGCAATGTATGGTTGTCAGAATGGCCATACATTGTGTGAACAGAGCACAACAACGGCCATTGTTCCTGCATTAGTGGCTGCAAATAAGTCTATTTGTTAAGAAATAAGAAACCTATAAGAAATCCATAGTGTCATACACACACCCTAGGAAGTATGCTGTGCAGCCACGTGAGCTGCCCCTGATATGTCTGATAGTCCAGCGCCCTGTGTACCATGGCTGGTTGGATAGTTTGGAATACTGTGTACCCTGACTGGTTGGAGAGTCCGGCGTCCTGTGTACCATGGCTGGTTGGATAGTCTGGCGTCCTGTGAACCATGGCTGGTTGGATAGTCCGGCGTCCTGTGTACCATGGCTGGTTGGATAGTCTGGAATACTGTGTACCCTGACTGGTTGGATAGTCCGGCATCCTGTGTACCATGACTGGTTGGATAGTCCGGCGTCCTGTGTACCATGGCTGGTTGGATAGTCCGGCGTCCTGTGTACCATGACTGGTTGGATAGTCCGGCGTCCTGTGTACCATGACTGGTTGGATAGTCCGGCGTCCTGTGTACCATGACTGGTTGGATAGTCCGGCGTCCTGTGTACCATGACTGGTTGGATAGTCCGGCGTCCTGTGTACCATGGCTGGTTGGATAGTCCGGCGTCCTGTGAACCATGGTTGGTTGGATAGTCCGGCGTCCTGTGTACCATGGCTGGTTGGGTAGTCCGGCGTCCTGTGTACCATGGCTGGTTGGATAGTCCGGCGTCCTGTGTACCATGACTGTTTGGATAGTCCGGCGGCCTGTGTACCATGACTGGTTGGATAGTCTGGCGTCCTGTGAACCATGGCTGATTGGATAGTGCGGCGTCCTGTGAACCATGGCTGGTTGGGTAGTCCGGCGTCCTGTGTACCATGGCTGGTTGGGTAGTCCGGCGTCCTGTGTACCATGGCTGGTTGAATAGTCCGGCGTCCTGTGTACCATGGCTGGTTGGATAGTCTGGAATACTGTGTACCCTGACTGGTTGGATAGTCTGGCATCTTGTGTACCATGATGGTTTGGATAGTCCGGCGTCCTGTGTACCATGACTCGTTGGATAGTCCGGCGTCCTGTGAACCATGGCTGGTTGGATAGTCCGGCGTCCTGTGTACCATGACTGGTTGGATAGTCCAGCGTCCTGTGTACCATGACTGGTTGGATAGTCCGGCGTCCTGTGTACCATGGCCGGTTCGATAGTCCGGCGTCCTGTGTACCATGGCTGGTTCGATAGTCTGGAATACTGTGTACCCTGACTGGTTGGATAGTCCGGCATCCTGTGTACCATGACTGGTTGGATAGTCCGGCGTCCTGTGTACCATGGCTGGTTGGATAGTCTGGAATACTGTGTACCCTGACTGGTTGGATAGTCCGGCGTCCTGTGAACCATGGCTGGTTGGATAGTCCGGCGTCCTGTGTACCATGACTGGTTGGATAGTCCGGCGTCCTGTGTACCATGACTGGTTGGATAGTCCGGCGTCCTGTATACCATGGCTGGTTGGATAGTCCGGCGTCCTATGTACCGACTGGTTGGATAGTCCGGCGTCCTGTGTACCATGGCTGGTTGGTAAGAGGATGCCACCGCATGGTGAGGCACCTGTGTAGCTCAGGTATCACATCTTCCCATCATTACAGTTATTACTGATATCCCTGGAGGCCGCCCCATCAGGCACCAGTAATCCCGGCCCAGGGAGCGACACACAATGAGTTAATGACGCTGCATCTGTATATGATGTACACGGCAATTACTGACAGATTTAACACCTCAATAGACTCTAAAAGCTCCTTAGCAGCTGACAACGTCCGCCCTGGATTACAGGAGGTGTCTCTGGGGGGGAGCGCGTCCTGATTCACACCACAAGATGTTTTGAATAACCGATTTGCCGTCAATCTGTTCTTGTGAGGACGTCTCTATGGTGCGCGAGTCAGGACTTGTCCTGGAAGCAGCAGCTACTGTGTACAGTGAATTCCCTGGCGACCTCCCCCGCGCTCCCGACCTGCAAGGTGTAATCTGCGCTCGCAGGGGGCTGAATAGAAAGCAGCGACACAGCTGCTACGACTCCTCATGTGTCAGCGAAGCCGCTTCTGCCAGCAACCGCCGCTTGTGTGAAATACGCTGACGTTGTAACCCCTTCAGTGCCAGAGAGGACACCATTGTCCTTCATTATAGGGTCAATAAAAGTCATAATCCGGGCGTGTCAGACCCATGGCTAAAAACAGCGACGCGATCCCTGGAGGAGGTGATGATGTCACAATACTAACAATCTCCAAAACTGATGTCACCATCCTGAAACATCCAACTCGTGTAAACAGGGATCTCTATACAGTCATCTTTATCTTCTGTCAAGGAGACATCAGTCAGTGTTAGATCCCCTGCTGATCATTAAAGGGGTACTCCAAAAATTGTTTTATAAATGAAACAAGTCAAAAAGTTACATAGATTTGTAAATGACTTCCATTTAAAAATCTCCAGTCTTCCAGTACTTATCAGCTGCTGTAGGTCCTGCATGTAGTGGTGTGTACTTTCCAATCTGACACAGTGCTCTCTGCTGCCACCTCTGTCCATGTCAGGAACTGTCCAAAGCAGTAAAGGTTTTCTATGGGGATTTGCTGCTGCTCTGAATAGAAATCTTATCTGAATAGAAATCACTGGTTAATGGATGTTCATTCACAACCATACCGCCAGCAGATTCTATGGGTGTAAAATAATGTTCCCACAGCTGATAACGCATTAAAGACTGCCCATTGTTTTATGTTGTTGACATGTCCTTAAAGTGAAGCTGAACCTGCTGAAATGGGAATATGTCCAGCTTTAGAATCATGGGGGATGTGCCGCCCTACCTAGTGCCATACTGCGTGTTTTTTTTCTCTATAGCATCAGGCGTCTTTGGTGCATAGCCCTTTATATTATCCAGCCATGCTGACTGCTTGTGCCTGATTGTGGATGGAGACTGTATGATAAATAATAACAGGAAAAACTGCACTCTAATATCTGAATAGAAGCCCATGTGATTACACAGCAATACTTTATTCAGCTTTACAACATTGGGCAGATAGGTGGTGCTGCAGAGAGGTTACAGGCTGCTGTAATATAACGTTATCTGGATACTACAGCCCGGCAGCTCAGTGCTCTATGTATGTGAGACCTACCTCTCTCGAGCGTGCGTTGCGCTGCTCCAACCCTTCTTTCTGCTGCTCCAGCAGTAAGAGTTCTTCCGAGATCTCGGCCAGTCTGTCCAGGAAGGTCGCCTGCACCTGTGAACAAAGCCAGTCTGCTCACTCTCCAGTGTGTATATATATTATAAACCTGTATACTATAGCCCCTGCTAGCACGAGCAGATGTCTGCGGTATGGTAAACATAACTGTCTCCTGAACTTGTTGCATAATTTAGGAGTTGAAGGGTTACTCTGGCAAAAATATTTTCCTTTCAAATCAACTGGTTTCAGATCAATATACACATTTGTAATTTACTTCTATTCCAAAAATCTCCAGTCTTCCAGTACTTATCAGCTGCTGTATGTGCTGCAGGAAGTGGTGTATTCTTTCCAGTCGGACACAGTGCTCTCTGCTGCCATCTCTGTGCATGTCAGGAACTGTCCAGAGCAACAGCAAATTCCCATAGAAAACCTCTCCTGCTCTGGACAGTTCCTGACATGGACAGAGGTGGCAGCAGAGAGCACTGTGTCAGACTAAAGGGAATACACCACTTCCTGCAGGTCATACAGCAGCTGATAAGTATGGGAAGACTATAGTTTTTTTAAATAGAAATAAATTACAAATCTATACAACTTTCTGAAACCAGTTGATTTGAAAGAAGAAGATTTTCGCTAGAGTATAAGGCTCCTACGCAAAACCTAAGAATCTTTTCCATCTACCATATTATGTAGAGTTCTATGGCTGGGGACCTTCAGGGATGAGGGCTTGTGGAAACCAGACAGTGCTTGTCAGGGACTGTAATAGAGCAAGGGAGACCCAGCGCTATAATTTACACTGGCTGTACGGTATGGATTGTAGACTCAGGCTCCAATTGCTGTGTATGGTTAGGGTGCCTATCAGTCTAGAAGCCAGCTTTATACAGTACAAGAATAAATGGTGGAAGGGAAGGCGGGGAATAGTCAGGACTACCTCTTTATCCAGCGCCGAAGGTGACAGGTTTCTCTCTGAAGAGTTGATGCAGTTTTCCAAGTAATGATCGAAATCTGCAGGAAAGAAGTATTTACTGTGCATACATGTCTGCAGCTTTATATCCATCTGTAACACACAATAGTGGAAGGCGGGAGGAGGTCAGGCTCCTGGTCATATAGGCTTGGCTGCAGTTAAAGGGGGAGTTCACCTCCAAAAAATCTTTCTAATCAACTGGTGCCAGAAAGTGCCAATTTATTTCTATTTAAAAAAAAAAAAAAATCTCCAGTCTTCCAGTACTTATCAGCTGCTGTATGTTCTGCAAGAAGTGATGTATGTTCTCCAGTGTGACACAGTGCTCTCTGCTGCCACCTCTGTCCATGTCAGGAACTGTCCAGAGCAGGAGAGGTTTTCTATGGAGATTTGCTGCTGCTCTGAACAGTTCCTGACATGGACAGAGGTGGCAGCAGAGAGCACTGTGTCCGACTGGAGAGAATACACCACTTCCTGCAGGACATACAGCAGCTGATAAGTACTGGAAGACTGGAGATTTTTAATTAGAAGTAAATTACAAATCTCTGGCACCAGAAATTTAGGCACGTACAGCAAACATACCCATAAATGCCGGATTAGGTGCTTTCCGGCTAGATGTAATAAGCACAGACCTCAGAGGTATTCTACAGATCAGGAGCCTGACAAAAACCTTTGGAGTCAATGTATGACCAATGTCACTAAACAGCAGAGTTATAAGGTGGGGAGTTCCCTCACATATACCTCTCCAGAAACTACAAAAACATGGTAAGAAAAAGGCCTAAGAGCCAGGGTCACAATAATTATAGTACAACACAGTCCAGGCTAGATTCCCTATGGAGGGGCAGGCTACAATCAGTGCTGGGGACAGGGAGGCTGGTGAGAGTCCTGGGGCGCGGATTACAATCCTCCTGACAGATTAGGGACAGATAAAAGTCTGTGTTTTCACCCTGATAAAACATCTGGGTTTTACGGTGGTTTTATAGTCTGAAGACCCTATTACATGGCCCGATGACCTTCTGTAAGCGAGCGCAGACCTTCTAGATTGGTGCTCACTTACTAAGCCCATACACTGCCCTAAAATTTGCAGCAAGGACTATATATATATATATATATATATATATATATATATATATATATATATATATATATATAGTCCTTGCTGCCGAATATAGGTTTCGTCAGCTGATCGTCGTCTCTATTACACATGCCGATAATCAGCCTGATTTGGCCAATTATTGCTCCGTGTAATAGGGCCCTTATGGTACACAGAGAGATTTATCTGACAGATCTTTGAAGCCAAAGCCAGGAACAGACTATAAACAGGGAACAGGTCATAAAGGAAACACTGGTATCTCTCCTCCTTTCAAATCCATTCCTGGCTTTGGCTTAAAAAATCTGTCAGATAAATCTCTCTGTGTAAACGCACCATTAGGACCCTATTACAGGGAGCGATAGGCTGCCGAATCAGAGAGAATTGGGCAGATATGGCCCTGTGTAATTAAAGAGGTTATCCAGCGCTACAAAAACATGGCCACTTTTCCCCCTCTCTTGTCTCCAGTTCAGGGGCGGTTTGCAATTAAGCTCCATTTACTTCAATGGAACCGAGTTCCAAACCCCACCCAATCTGGAGACAAGAGAGGGGGAAAAGTGGCCATGTTTTTGGTAGCGCTGGATAACCCATTTAAGCTCCATTTACTTCAATGGAACTGAGTTTCAATACCCCACCCTATCTGGAGACAACAGTAGGGGGAAAGTGGCCATGTTTTTGTAGCGCTGGATAACCCCTTTAACCCCTTAAGGACAGAGCCTGAAATGGCCTTAATGACAGAGACAAATTTTATGAATATGACCAGTGTCACTTTAGTCATTAATACCTTCGGGATGCTTTTACCTATCCGGCTGATTCTGAGATTGTTTTCTCGTGACACATTGTACTTTACATTTCTGGTAAATTGGAGTCGATACTCATAACAAATCTTTATGAAAAAAACCCAAATAATGTGAAAAAATGTGAAAAAATGCATTTTTCCAACTTTGAAACTTTTTTGCGTATACAGAAAGTGGTTATACCACATAAATTATATATTAAATAGCATTAGCAACATGTCTACTTTATGTTGGCGGCATTTATTAAACTATCTTTCATTTTTTTTAGACGATAGGAAGCTTAAAACATTAGCAGCAAATTTCCAAATTTTCAGTAAAATTTCAAAATCAGATATTTTTAGGGACCTGTTCAGGTTTAAAGTGTATTTGAGGGGCCTGTATGTTAGAAAGCCCCACAAAGCACCCCATTTCAGAAACTGCACCCCCCAAACTCTGCAAAAGCACATCCAGAAAGTGTTTTAACCCTTTAGGGGAGTCACAGAAATAAAAGCGAAGTGTGTAAGGAATTTGAAAATTTTAATTTTCTGTGCAGAGATTTTATTGTAATCCAATATTTTTCATAATTATAAACCTATTACCAGAGAAATGCACCCCAATAATTATTGCCCCGTTTCTGCAGTTTATAGAAATACCCCATATGTGACCCTATTGCGCTATTTGACGCAACCACAAGCCTCAGATATAAGGGAGCGCCTAGTGAATTTCAACGCCTCCGTTATATTTGGTCATTTCTGACTGTACCACTTCAGGTTGGCAGAGGCTCTGGGGTGCCAAAACCTAAAAAACACCCCTAAAGGGACACCATTTAGAAAACTACACCCCTCAAGGAATGTAACAAGGGGTGCGGTGAGCATCTGGACCCCACAGGTGCTTCACAGATTTTCCGAACAATATGGCGTGAAAAAAGAAAAAATTATTTTTTACACTAAAACGTTGTTCTAGCCTTCAATTTTTCATTTTCTTAAAGGGATAAGAGGCAAAAAAAGACAAAAAATGTGTAGCGCAGTTTCTCCCGAGTACAGAAATACCCCACATGTGGCAATAAAGTGCCAAGGGGGCGCAGGACGAGCCTCCAAAGGGAAGGAGCGCCAATTGGCTTTTGGAAGCTGGATTTCACTGAAAAGGATTTCAAGGGCCATGTCGCATTTACAGAGCCCTCGTGCTGCCAAGACACTGGAAACCCCCCACAAGTGATTCCATTCTGGAAACTACACCCCTCAAGGAATCTAACAAGGGGTGCAGTAAGCATATGGACCCCACTGGTGACGGGCACAAATGTGGAACAATGTGACGTGAAAGGGAAAAATTTCATTTTTTCACTTTCATGGCACAAATGTGTCCGTCATCCAGGGGTCCATATACTCACTGCACCCCTTGTTAGATTCCCTGAGGGGTGCAGTTTCCAGAATGGGGTCACTTGTGGGGGGTTTCCAGTGTTTTGGCAGCACGAGGGCTCTGTAAATGCGACATGGCGTTCATCATCCATTCTAGCCAAATCCAACCTCCAAAATCCAAATGGCGCTCCTTCCCTTCGGAGGCTTGCCCTGCACCCACATGGCGCTTTATGTCCACATGTGGGGTATTTACGGACTCGGGGGAAATTGCTCTACACATATTGTGTGTTTTTTTCTCTTTTAACCCCTTGTGAAAATGATAAATTCAAGGCTAAACCAACATTATAGTGTAAAAAATGTAATATTTCATTTTCACGCCACATTGTTCCACATTTGTGCCCGTCACCAGTGGGGTCCATATGCTCACTACACCCCTTGTTACATTCCTTGAGGGGTGCAGTTTCCATAATGGGGTCACTTGTGGGGGGTTTCAACTGTCTTGGCAACACAGGGGCCTTTTGAATGCAACATGGCCCCTCGAAATCCATTCCATCCAAATCCAGCCTTCAAAAACCAAATGGCGCTCCTTCCCTTCGGAGGCTTACCCTGCACCCGCATGGCGCTTTATGTCCACATGTGGGGTATTTACGGACTCAGGGGAAATTGCTCTACACATTAAATGTTTTTTTTTATCTTTTAACCCCTTGTGAAAATGAAAAAACATGACAAGATTAATAATTTAGAGTAAAAATTTTACAAAAATTACACTAAATGTTGGTCTAGCCTTGATTTTTTTCCATTTCCACAAGGGGTTAAAAAAGAAAATGAACACAAAACGTGTAGGGTAGTGTCCCCTGAGTACGAAAATACCCCACATGTGGGCATAATGTGCCATATGGGCACAGGGCAAGTCACCAAAGGGACAGAGCGCCATTTAGAGGCTGGAATGGAGGATGGAGGCCATGTCGCAATTACAAAGCTCCTGTGCTGCCAGGTCAGTAGAAACCCCCGACAAGTGACCCCATTCTGGAAACTACACCCCATAAGGAATCTAACAAGGGGTGCAGTGAGCATATGGACCCCACTGGTGACTGGCACATAAGTGGAACATGTGCCGAGAAAATAAAAAATACAATTTTTTTCATTTTCACGTCCCAAATGTGGCCGTCACCAGGGGGCCATATCCCCGCTGACCCCCTTGTTAGATTCCATATGGGGTGTAGTTTCCAGAATGGGGTCACTTGTGGGGGGTTTCTACTGTCCTGGCTGCACAGGGGCTTTGTAATTGCATCATGGCATCCTCTAATGGGAATGGCGGCCATACCTATTTAGCTGGGGAAAAGGGACAATTATTAATTTATTTGGGGGTATTAGGCCAATTATTAGTTTATAAGGTTGAAAATGACAGGTGTCCATCAAATTCAACCTGTGTTGATCCAGAGGAAGGCAAAAAACCCTCGTAAGGCAGACGACAGTAGCCTCATCACAGGGGAAAAATTCCTTCCCGAATCCATAATGGCGATCAGAATAATCCCTGAATCAACGTGACCCCTGAAATAGGAATAAGGGACAGAATTTAGATAATGTAGAACCCCAGTGACGTGTGGTATGCCTTGGAGCGATCCAGTATGCAGAGGTCTGGGCGATCAGGACAGGTGTCACACTGGAAAATGGTGTCCTTCCTGATCCCCCTGTTACCCCACACTCTGCACTTCTTCTGGGGTCTCCTGTTCTCCAGTGTGGGGGACGTCACCTGGAGAATGTTGTCCTGGTGCGATACGGGGTCCTTCATATCCAGAAGTGCTGGGTCCGCTCCATGGCTGCTAAATATTAGGGCGCTATTACTACTTCTGATATTTACGGATCGTGCCGCAAGCTACAGGGCAGCGAGGGACCGGAAGAGGGGGTGCTGGTATAAAAGTTATCCCTGTACAGGTGGTGACCTTTATCCAGCAGTGGGAAGATCAGTTCCCGGACGATCTCCCCATTAACTCCGAGGATGGGGGGGGAGGGGGCATCTGGGGGCATCTGGGGGCTGGATTCGGGTGTCCCTTCCTTCATACACTCTAAGGGTACATGCACACTGCGGAATCGCGACAGATAACCCTTCGTGCATTTCACAGTTGGCACCCGCCGGCGGACTGATGCGGGCGCACGTCTCCACACGTGTCATAGACTCCATTCTATGCACGGGCGGATTCCGCTCTCCGTCCAACGTGTTCATTCTTTGGATGGACGACGGATTCCGCCCGTGCATAGAATGGAGTCTATGACACGGATAGAGACATGCGCCCGCATCAGTCCGCCGGCGGGTGCCAGCTGCGGAATGCACAAAGGGTTATCCTTCGCCATTCCGCAGTTTGCACGTACCCGAAATCTGTAAGTGAACCCTGAGGTACTCTCACAGAGTTTGTAGAATTTCACACCATACCGCCATCTCTTATTGGGACGGTACTGGCGGAAAAGACGTGTCTGGGGGGCAGCGTACGCTACGCTACCCCCCAGACACGTCACTGGATGATGAGGATGATGAGGATGAATGGAGGAAAGAAGGATCCCCCCCATTCATCCTCACTGGCTGTTTCGGTGTCGGAGGCAATAATAACGTATCCCTCTGACACCGAAAACACCCTGGGGGCCATCTTTATACGGGGATTGGTATATGGGGTATGTAGTGGTGTAGTGTCAAACTTTATTCAATGTAGTGTGGTGTAATGTAGTGTTTTTTACGTGTTTTTTTTTACAGTAAGTATAAAAAAAAACTTACGCCAACAAAGGAGTTGCTGATAAATGCCGCTATTGTGTCCGGCACTTATAAGCAGACCGTGGCAGTAGAATATAGAAAAAAAACACCCTACGCCAAAAAGGAGGAGTTGCTGATTAGCAGCGCACTTTCGTGCGATGCTGATCAACACTCAGCGGCGATAGGGTGCGGAAAATAGAAAAAAAAAAATTTGGGAAAAAAAAATAATTTTTTTTTATATTCTGAATATCCCTGTAGCTGCTGATAAGTGTATTACACATATCAGCCGCTAGGGGGCAGCAGAGCGCAAAATCCGGAAAATGACGAGGCTGGAGCCGAAAATAGCCGAAAGAAGACGACGAGGACCGCCGGAAAGACCCGAAGACCGAACGGAATGACGGAGGACGCCGCGAACCCGGAAGACGCCGATCAGGAGCCCGGGACAGGTGAGTAATGTACAAATACCTGCTCTGGACCCCTCGGCTCTCTAGCTGAGGGGTCCAGGGCAGGTATTTACTATTTTGCTGGACTCTGATCGCCGTGCCACCGGCCCGATCGCCGTGAACGGCCGGCCGGCCGTTCACGGCGATCGGGCCGGTGGCACGGCGATCAACATTACTTTTTACAGTAATGGCGGTCGGTGCCGTCCTCGGACAGCACCGACCGCCATTTTTTTCCGGGTCATCGGGTCACCGATGACCCGGAAAGGTTCCGATCGCCGCTATTGGCTGATCTGAATTGATCAGCCTATAGCGGCGATCGTAAGCACGGGGGGTGTTAACCACCCCCCGTGCCGTGAAGCTAAGATGGCCTGCTATACATTATAGCAGGCCATCTTCCCCGACCGCTGTGTGTGAACACGCAGCGATCGGGGAAACATCGGGCGTACCCATACGCCCGTTTGCGTTAAAGCCCAGGCAACGGGGGCGTATGGGTACGCCCGATGTCGTTAAGGGGTTAAAGAGGTTATCCAGCCCTACAAAAACATGGCCACCTTTATCCAGAGACAGACCCACTCTTGTCTCCAGCTTGGGCGGGGTTTTGCTGCTCAGCTCCATTGAAGTGAATGGAGCTTAAAAGGGTTATCAAGTGCTACAAAAACATGGCCACTTTTCCCCCTCTCGTGTCTCCAAATTGGGTGGTGTTTCAAACTCAGTTCCATTGAAGTAAATTGAGCTTAAAGGGGTTTTCCAGCGCTACAAAAACATGGCCACTTTCCCCCTACTGTTGTCTCCAGATTGGGTGGGGTTTCAAACTCAGTTCCATTGAAGTAAATGGAGCTTAATTGCAAACTGCGCCTGAACTGGAGACAACAGTAGGGGGAAAAGTGGCCATGTTTTTGTAGCGCTGGATAACCCCTTTAATTGCAAACCGCACCTGAACTGGAGACAAGAGTCGTGTTGTCTTTGAAAGAAAGTGGCCATGTTTTTGTAGCACTGGATAACCCCTTTAAGGGCCCTATTCCACTGACGATTATCGTTCAGATTATCGTTAAATCGTTCTAATCTAAACGATAATCGTTCAGTTGAAATGCAGTTAACGATTAACGACCAAACGAGAAATCGTTGATCGCTTTATAACACCTGGACCTATTTTTATCGTTGCTCGTTCAAAAAACGTTCGCAAAATTGAATAAGACGTTCGGTCGTTCGCAATAGATACGAACGCAATAGCGAATAAATAGCGAAGAAAAACCGATCGCAATTACGATCATAAGTAACGATTATCGTTCCATGGAAATGAGTGAACGTTTTCATGTCTTTCGCAATAGCGGTAGTTTGAGATTGTTAATCGTTAATGATTATGCAAACGATAATCGTCCGGTGGAATAGGGCCCTAAGACAACAATCACTCGAGGAGCCAGATATCGGTAATGTTGCACATGCAGCTCAGATCTAGTAGAATGGCGCTCGCATACACTGCGCATTGCCCTGTGTAATAAGGGCGGGATCAGTGTGATACCACTATAACATGACAATATGGACAATTGCTAGTATCTCACCATCCAGGACTCTGTTCTGGACCTGCAGCAGCTGATCATATATGTGTCCTGTTGCTTGCAGGTAGGTGGACATGTATGTCTGGAAGACAGGAAGATGACATCATAAACGCAGTCTACAATCCAGAAGACTAAAGGCTCCATTATTCCACCAGGATGATGGGAATACTGGTTTTAAAGCACCAGGAATAGGAGAGATTAGGTGTGACTGACCGAGGAGGACGCTGTCCTGTCCGGAGGAACCTTCCCCACAGCTGACAACATGTTCTGCTTCTTTCTGGGCAAAGGAGACTGAAAAACTGGAAAAATATATATAATCAGCAGACAAGATACAATACATGGCCCTGTGCCCTGGATACGTGTATGTGTAATACATATATATATATATATGTGTGTAATATTGGGGTGGCTGTCCCTCATTACCACCCCCTGGCAGGGTGCAGCGGAGGAGGGGAGCACACACCTGTCTGGAGGGCTCGATAGTTCTGGGTCAGCTGTGTCATCTCCTCTATCTTCACCCCGGATGCCTGGAGCCTTCCATAGAGATCGCTCAGACTCTGCTTGTGGCTTTGTCTCTCCGTCTCCAGCTCTGTTGTTTGCAGGCGGAGTTCCCCTTCTAACCTGGTAAAGGAAATAATAGAAAATAGATGGAAATGGAGGCTGCAACAAATAAGTGCCTCTCACTATAATGGGTACGATCAGAGTCCTGCAGTAATGGAGGCTGCAGGTAATTGGGCAATCTCCCAGCTCTCCAGCTCTGACAGGACAGTTTAGTTGCTAAGGATATAACATATAAGAATATATTAAAACAACCAGTGAGTTGCACAGAAGCTTATCTATAGCAACCAGTCAGTCAGCTGACAGCAGGACCGCCACCGAGGCCAGAGGGTTGGGAGGCTGAACACCAACAGAATTAGATGCAGCAAATACTTCCACACTAGCTGAGTTATATTCCATTCAGGGTGTGTAAAAAGTTGAGCAAAGAACATTGCTGAACCCGAACAGTTTGGCAAGTCTGATACTCACTAGTAGCTAACTAAAGGCTATCCACTATAATGGCCCCCGGAGCGGCCTGTATGACACGGGGGGCTGTATGCTGCCGCCTCTTATGTGTTACTGATCTCATTGCTTTTAAAAAGTTAAATCCCTCACAAATCGCCCTCGTGGGACCGCGCTCAGCCTCTGCGCGAACTCTGAACACATTCTCACCTGAGCCTTGTGAACTCTCAGAAACTTTCCCCAAGGACAGAGGTGCCGATGAGGTCAGAGGTGGCATAGACGCTGAGAGTGCGGCCTCACCCCGACAGGAGGGAAGTAACATATAGGCCCAGTCCCTCTCATTACTCCCTCAGGGGTGGTCACCCAGCTTTATACAGACCCTGAATGGTAGGAAACCCAGATGTCATGGAGACATGAGAATGACTCTCCAGGCCTCTGCGGATGCTATGAGCTCCGGATGCCGCCCCGCCACACGCCGCTTCCGTCTGTACCCCCTCTATGAGCTCCAGATGCCTCCCCGCCACACCCCGCTCCCGTCTGTACTCCCTCTATGAGCTCCAGATGCCGCCCCACCACACGCCGCTCCCGTCTATACTCACTCTATGAGCTCCGGATGCCGCCCCGGCCACACGCCGCTCCCGTCTGTACTCCCTCTATGAGCTCCAGATGCCGCCCCACCACACGCCGCTCCCGTCTATACTCACTCTATGAGCTCCAGATGCCGCCCCGCCACACGCCGCTCCCGTCTGTACTCACTCTATGAGCTCCGGATGCCTCCCCGCCACACGCCGCTCCCGTCTGTACTCACTCTATGAGCTCCGGATGCCTCCCCGCCACACGCCGCTCCCGTCTGTACTCACTCTATGAGCTCCGGATGCCGCCCCACCACACGCCGCTCCTGCCTGTACTCACTCTATGAGCTCCGGATGCCACCCCGCCACACACCGCTCCCGTCTGTACTCACTCTATGAGCTCCGGATGCCGCCCTGGCTACATGCCGCTCCCGTCTGTACTCACTCTATGAGCTCCGGATGCCGCCCCGCCACACGCCGCTCCCGTCTGTACTCACTCTATGAGCTCCGGATGCCGCCCCGCCACACGCCGCTCCCGTCTGTACTCACTCTATGAGCTCCGGATGCCTCCCCGCCACACGCCGCTCCCGTCTGTACTCACTCTATGAGCTCCGGATGCCGCCCCACCACACGCCGCTCCTGCCTGTACTCACTCTATGAGCTCCGGATGCCGCCCCGCCACACACCGCTCCCGTCTGTACTCACTCTATGAGCTCCGGATGCCTCCCCACCACACGCCGCTCCCGTCTGTACTCACTCTATGAGCTCCGGATGCCGCCCCGCCACACGCCGCTTCCGTCTGTACTCCCTCTATGAGCTCCAGATGCCGCCCCGGCCACACCCCGCTCCCGTCTGTACTCCCTCTATGAGCTCCAGATGCCGCCCCACCACACTCCGCTCCTGCCTGTACTCACTCTATGAGCTCCGGATGCCTCCCCACCACACGCCGCTCCCGTCTGTACTCCCTCTATGAGCTCCAGATGCCGCCCCACCACACTCCGCTCCTGCCTGTACTCACTCTATGAGCTCCGGATGCCTCCCCACCACACGCCGCTCCCGTCTGTACTCACTCTATGAGCTCCGGATGCCGCCCCGCCACACTCCGCTCCTGCCTGTACTCACTCTATGATCTCCGGATGCCGCCCCACCACACGCCGCTCCCGTCTATACTCACTCTATGAGCTCCGGATGCCGCCCTGGCCACACGCCGCTCCCGTCTGTACTCACTCTATGAGCTCCGGATGCCGCCCCGCCACACACCGCTCCCGTCTGTACTCACTCTATGAGCTCCGGATGCCTCCCCGCCACACGCCGCTCCCGTCTGTACTCACTCTATGAGCTCCGGATGCCGCCCCACCACACTCCGCTTCCGTCTATACTCACTCTATGAGCTCCGGATGCCGCCCCACCACACTCCGCTTCCGTCTATACTCACTCTATGAGCTCCGGATGCCGCCCTGGCTACATGCCGCTCCCGTCTGTACTCACTCTATGAGCTCCGGATGCTGCCCCTCCACACGTCGCTCCCGTCTATACTCACTCTCTAAGCTTCCTCCTATACTGTTCGGCCTCCAGTTGCAGAGCGGTGATGGAGTCTTGTAATATCCGGCTGCTCTTGTGGATGTTGTAGTTCTCTTCCTTTAGAAACTTTAGCTCATCGTCTCTCATTGACAATCTGAAAGGATGGTGGACAGATACAGATCACATACACACAAAGATATACAGATATTATACAGATTATATACAGTATACGGACAGATACATATCACACATACATATTATACAAATTATATACAGTATACGGACAGATACAGATCACATATACATATACAACTTCTGGTCCTGTGGGGTGCACCTGGTATATAGGGGTCAGTACTGACCAAAAGTGTCCAAGGTAGGAGAAAGGGGGACGAGATCTGACAAAGCTATGGCCTATCCATAGCTGATTGTGGGGGGAGTTTAACCACTGGATCTCCTCCACGATCCGGAGAACAGGGACTGGGCATGTCATTTTAACATATACACACAATTTGTGGTGTGAACATGCTACAGCAAAAGATGATAGAAAGAGAAAACATCAGCAGCTTGCCCTCCCCCCTTCCTGTGGAATCACCTCTGCACAGGTCACAGAGCATGCTTACAAACCTGCCCCATACAAAGAATAGGCTCCGAAGATGTTCATTCTGTCTACGTCTATGGGGCTTGCTGTAAAGCATATCACTAAATGCTGGTAAAACAGTTCAGGCAAAATGGCCACCCCCATAATAATGTGCAAAAAATAACATTGATCTTATAATGAAAAAACAACATATTTAAGTATCTGATTTAATCAGTAAAAATGGACTAAAATTGAAAACATGTAGAATAGGGTTTTAAAAAATATTGCAACCCCCCCCCCCCAAATCTCTCCACTAAAAGATACAAACACATGACTGGCGGTGTGTTAAGACTTTCAGAAGTGACTAGTGGTAATTAAAAGGGCAAGAACCTCTACGGAATATCAACCATGATGTTACCTGAAATTTAGAGGAGTACTTCAGGTCAAATCACCTAGTATCAGAGAGTTCTACAGATTCATAATTTACATCTATTTAAAAATCTCCAGTCTTACAGTACTTATTAGCTGCTGTATGTCCTGCAGGAAGTGGTGTATTCTCTCCAGTCTGACACAGTGCTCTCTGCTGCCACCTCTGTTCATGTGAGGAACTGTCCAGAGCAGGAGAGGTTTTCTATGGGGATTTGCTGCTGCTCTGGACAGTTCCTGACATGGACAGAGGTGGCAGCAGAGAGCACTGTGTCAGACTCGAGAGAATACACCACTTCCTGCAGGACATACAGCAGCTGATAAGTACTGGAAGACTGGAGATTTTTAAATAGAAGTAAATTACAAGTCTCTGGTACTTTCTGGGACCAGTTCATTAAAGAGAAAAAAAATGATGAACAATCCCATTAAATAAGCCTAAAATTCTGGAAGTAGAGGATGAAAGAAAAGGACACGGACATGGTTGGGATCCAACCCTTCATGTATAATCAGAAATGGCAGAGATAACATCCACTCGGCCAGGGGAAGACCCTGACCCCAATCACTAACCTATAGTGCAGGTACATGACAGCAGGGGGGAGGGGCGGCTGATACCAGAGAGCAGTAGCAGGAGGCTCTGATATCCAGGTGACGGCAGCCTCCATTCCCTTCAGATCTGGTACCTGCGCTCCTGGATCCCCGCCAGGGGGTTACGCTGCCCCCTCCCCATGCTGGAGGTCCTTTCTTGAACTTCAGTGCAAGTTAAGTAAACACGTGGAAACAGATTTATGAGCGAGAAGAGGCCGGGATGTCAGGAGCGCTTTATGATATGTTCCATAATAAATTAGTTATAAATGGACGCAGGTGACTGAGGAATTTATGGCCTTTAATGTTTTAATACTGCGCTGGAGAAAAACCTATTATTAGGGTCTTAAAAGGGTAATGCAGGAATCGCAGCTACAAATTGTCAAAATGTTGCAAGTGTTTGAGGCCAGAGGAGGCCGAGCCTCGACCCGAGGCCCCGGGAGCGCAATACATCCCCCAAAGAGACCGGTCTAAAAGAAGATGGATAACTGCGGCAAAGATGAGAGCCTGAAGGTGTCCACCGTCCACAGAGCTGACAATCTAATATCTACTGAGGATGTAATAATCAGAGGAGGCAGAAAGGAGTATGTGATAGAGGAGTCAGAGCTGGGGATGTAATAATCAGAGGAGTATGTGATAGAGGAGTCAGAGCTGGGGATGTAATAATCAGAGGAGGCGGAGAGGAGGATGTAATAATCAGAGGAGTCAGAGCTGGGGATGTAATAATCAGAGGAGGATGTGATAGAGGAGTCAGAGCTGGGGATGTAATAATCAGAGGAGGCGGAGAGGAGGATGTAATAATCAGAGGAGTCAGAGCTGGGGATGTAATAATCAGAGGAGGCGGAGAGGAGGATGTAATAATCAGAGGAGTCAGAGCTGGGGATGTAATAATCAGAGGAGGCGGAGAGGAGGATGTAATAATCAGAGGAGTCAGGGAGGAGTATGTGATAGAGGAGTCAGAGCTGGGCATGTAATAATCAGAGGAGTCAGAGAGGAGTATGTGATAGAGGAGTCAGAGCTGGGGATGTAATAATCAGAGGAGGCGGAGAGGAGTATGTGATAGAGGAGTCAGAGCTGGGGATGTAATAATCAGAGGAGGCGGAGAGGAGTATGTGATAGAGGAGTCAGAGCTGGGCATGTAATAATCAGAGGAGGAGGAGAGGAGTATGTGATAGAGGAGTCAGAGCTGGGGATGTAATAATCAGAGGAGGCGGAGAGGAGGATGTAATAATCAGAGGAGTCAGAGCTGGGGATGTAATAATCAGAGGAGGCGGAGAGGAGTATGTGATAGAGGAGTCAGAGCTGGGCATGTAATAATCAGAGGAGGCGGAGAGGAGGATGTAATAATCAGAGGAGTCAGAGAGGAGGATATAATAATCAGAGAAGGCGGAGAGGAGTATGTAATAATCAGAGGAGTCAGAGCTGGGGATGTAATAATCAGAGGAGGCGGAGAGGAGGATGTAATAATCAGAGGAGTCAGGGAGGAGTATGTGATAGAGGAGTCAGAGCTGGGCATGTAATAATCAGAGGAGTCAGAGAGAAGTATGTGATAGAGGAGTCAGAGCTGGGCATGTAATAATCAGAGGAGGAGGAGAGGAGTATGTGATAGAGGAGTCAGAGCTGGGGATGTAATAATCAGAGGAGGAGGAGAGGAGGATGTGATAGAGGAGTCAGAGCTGGGGATGTAATAATCAGAGGAGTCAGAGAGGAGTATGTGATAGAGGAGTCAGAGCTGGGGATGTAATAATCAGAGGAGTCAGAGCTGGGGATGTAATAATCAGAGGAGTCAGAGAGGAGGATGTAATAATCAGAGAAGGCGGAGAGGAGTAT
Organism: Dendropsophus ebraccatus; assembly: GCA_027789725.1. NCBI lineage: Eukaryota > Metazoa > Chordata > Amphibia > Anura > Hylidae > Dendropsophus > Dendropsophus ebraccatus. Next base: position 10,282,660 of record JAQFWZ010000009.1, on the reverse strand, counting down.
GTAATAATCAGAGGAGTCAGAGCTGGGGATGTAATAATCAGAGAAGGAGGAGAGGAGGATGTGATAGAGGAGTCAGAGCTGGGGATGTAATAATCAGAGGAGGAGGAGGAGAGGAGTATGTAATAATCAGAGGAGTCAGAGAGGAGTATGTGATAGAGGAGTCAGAGCTGGGGATGTAATAATCAGAGGAGACGGAGAGGAGGATGTAATAATCAGAGGAGACGGAGAGGAGGATGTAATAATCTGAGGAGTCAGAGCTGGGGATGTAATAATCAGAAGAGGCGGAGAGGAGGATGTAATAAGGAGGCGGAGAGGAGGATGTAATAATCAGAGGAGTCAGAGCTGGGGATGTAATAATCAGAGGAGGCGGAGCTGGGGATGTAATAATCAGAAGAGGCGGAGAGGAGGATGTAATAATCAGAGGAGTCAGAGCTGGGGATGTAATAATCAGAGGAGGAGGAGAGGAGTATGTGAAAGAGGAGGCAGAGCTGGGGATGTAATAATCAGAGGAGGTGGAGAGGAGAATGTGATAGAGGAGTCAGAGCTGGGCATGTAATAATCAGAGGAGGCAGAGAGGAGTATGTGATAGAGGAGTCAGAGCTGGGCATGTAATAATCGGAGGAGGAGGAGAGGAGTATGTGATAGAGGAGTCAGAGCTGGGGATGTAATAATCAGAGGAGTCAGAGCTGGGGATGTAATAATCAGAGGAGTCAGAGAGGAGGATGTAATAATCAGAGAAGGCGGAGAGGAGTATGTAATAATTAGAGGAGTCAGAGCTGGGGATGTAATAATCAGAGGAGGCGGAGAGGAGGATGTAATAATCAGAGGAGTCAGAGAGGAGTATGTGATAGAGGAGTCAGAGCTGGGCATGTAATAATCAGAGGAGTCAGAGAGGAGTATGTGATAGAGGAGTCAGAGCTGGGCATGTAATAATCAGAGGAGTCAGAGAGGAGTATGTGATAGAGGAGTCAGAGCTGGGCATGTAATAATCAGAGGAGGAGGAGGAGAGGAGGATGTGATAGAGGAGTCAGAGCTGGGGATGTAATAATCAGAGGAGTCAGAGAGGAGTATGTGTAGAGGAGTCAGAGCTGGGGAGGTAATAATCAGAGGAGTCAGAGAGGAGGATGTAATAATCAGAGAAGGCGGAGAGGAGTATGTAATAATCAGAGGAGTCAGAGCTGGGGATGTAATAATCAGAGAAGGAGGAGAGGAGGATGTGATAGAGGAGTCAGAGCTGGGGATGTAATAATCAGAGGAGGAGGAGGAGAGAAGTATGTAATAATCAGAGGAGTCAGAGAGGAGTATAATAATCAGAGGAGTCAGAGAGGAGTATGTGATAGAGGAGTCAGAGCTAGGGATGTAATAATCAGAGGAGACGGAGAGGAGGATGTAATAATCAGAGGAGACGGAGAGGAGGATGTAATAATCAGAGGAGACGGAGAGGAGGATGTAATAATCAGAGGTGTCAGAGCTGGGGATGTAAAAATCAGAGGAGGCGGAGAGGAGTATGTGATAGAGGAGTCAGAGCTGGGGATGTAATAATCAGAGGAGGCAGAGCTGGGGATGTAATAATCAGAGGAGGCAGAGCTGGGGATGTAATAATCAGAGGAGGCAGAGAGGAGTATGTGAAAGAGGAGTCAGAGCTGGGGATGTAATAATCAGAGGAGGCGGAGATGGGGATGTAATAATCAGAAGAGGCGGAGAGGAGGATGTAATAAGGAGGCGGAGAGGAGAGGAGGATGTAATAAGGAGGCGGAGAGGAGGATGTAATAATCAGAGGAGTCAGAGCTGGGGATGTAATAATCAGAGGAGTCAGAGCTGGGGATGTAATAATCAGAGGAGGAGGAGAGGAGTATGTGAAAGAGGAGGCAGAGCTGGGGATGTAATAATCAGAGGAGGTGGAGAGGAGAATGTGATAGAGGAGTCAGAGCTGGGGATGTAATAATCAGAGGAGGCAGAGCTGCGGATGTAATAATCAGAGAAGGCAGAGCTGGGGATGTAATAATCAGAGGAGGTGGAGAGGAGAATGTGATAGAGGAGTCAGAGCTGGGGATGTAATAATCAGAGGAGGCGGAGAGGAGGATGTGATAGAGGAGTCAGAGCTGGGCATGTAATAATCAGAGGAGTCAGAGCTGGGGATGTAATAATCAGAGGAGTCAGAGCTGGGGATGTAATAATCAGAGGAGGCGGAGAGGAGGATGTGATAGAGGAGACAGAGCTAGGGATGTAATAATCAAAGGAGTCAGAGCTGGGGATGTAATAATCAGAGGAGTCAGAGCTGGGCATGTAATAATCAGAGGAGGAGGAGAGGAGTATGTGATAGAGGAGTCAGAGCTGGGGATGTAATAATCAGAGGAGGCGGAGAGGAGGATGTGATAGAGGAGACAGAGCTGGGGATGTAATAATCAGAGGAGTCAGAGCTGGGGATGTAATAATCAGAGGAGTCAGAGCTGGGGATGTAATAATCAGAGGAGGCGGAGAGGAGGATGTGATAGAGGAGTCAGAGCTGGGGATGTAATGATCAGAGAAGGCGGAGAGGAGTATGTGATAGAGGAGTCAGAGCTGGGGATGTAATAATAAGAGGAGACAGAGAGGAGGATGTAATAAGGAGGCGGAGAGGAGGATGTAATAATCAGAGGAGGCAGAGCTGGGGAGGTAATAATAGGAGGAGGCGGATAGGAGGATGTAATAATCAGAGAAGGCAGAGCTAGGGATGTAATAATCAGAGGAGGCGGAGAGGAGGATGTAATAATCAGAGGAGGCAGAGCTGGGGATGTAATAATCAGAGGAGGCGGAGAGGAGGATGTAATAATCAGAGGAGGCAGAGCTGGGGATGTAATAATCAGAGGAGGCGGACAGGAGGATGTAAGAATCAGAAGAGGCGGAGATGGGGCTGAGTATAATAATCAGAGAAGGCAGAGTGGAGGATGTGATAATCAGAGGAGGCGGAGCTGGGAGTGTAATAATCAGAAGAGATAGATGTAATAATCAGGGGAGGCAAAACTGGGGGTGTAATAATCAGAGAAGAGGATGTAATAATCAGAGGAGTCAGAGCTGGGAGTGTAATAATCAGAAGAGGCGGATGTAATAATCAGAGAAGAGGATGTAATAATCAGAGAAGTCAGAGCTGGGAGTGTAATAATCAGAAGAGGCGGATGTAATAATCAGAGGAGGCAGATCTGGGGATGTAATAATCAGAGGATGCGGAGACGAGGATGTAATAATCAGAGGAGGCAGAGCTGGGAGTGTAATAATCAGAGGAGTCAGAGCTGGGAGTGTAATAATCAGAGGAGGCAGAGCTGGGGATGTAATGATCAGAGGAGGCAAAGAAGAGAATGTAATAGTAAGAGGAGGCTGAGCTGGTGATGTAATAATCAGAAGAGACGGGCTGGGGATGTAATAATCAGAGGAGGCGGGCTGGGGATGTAATAATCAGAGGAGACGGGCTGGGGATGTAATAATCAGAGGAGGCGGGCTGGGGATGTAATAATCAGAGGAGACGGGCTGGGGATGTAATAATCAGAGGAGGCGGGCTGGGGATGTAATAATCAGAGGAGGCGGGCTGGGGATGTAATAATCAGAGGAGACGGGCTGGGGATGTAATAATCAGAGAAGGCAGAGCTGGGAGTGTAATAATTAGAGGAGGCGGATGTAATAATCAGAGGAGGCGGATGTAATAATCAGAGGGGGCAGAGCTGGGGATGTAATAATCAGAGGAGGCAGAGCTGGAGATGTAATAATCAGAGGAGGCAGAGCTGGGGATGTAATAATCAGAGGAGGCGGGCTAGGGATGTAATAATCAGAGGAGGCGGGCTGGGGATGTAATAATCAGAGGAGACGGGCTGGGGATGTAATAATCAGAGGAGGCAGAGCTGGGAGTGTAATAATTAGAGGAGGCGGATGTAATAATCAGAGGGGGCAGAGCTGGGGATGTAATAATCAGAGGAGGCAGAGCTGGAGATGTAATAATCAGAGGAGGCAGAGCTGGGGATGTAATAATCAGAGGAGGCGGGCTAGGGATGTAATAATCAGAGGAGGCGGGCTGGGGATGTAATAATCAGAGGAGGCGGGCTAGGGATGTAATAATCAGAGGAGGCGGGCTGGGGATGTAATAATCAGAGGAGGCGGGCTGGGGATGTAATAATCAGAGGAGGCGGGCTGGGGATGTAATAATCAGAGGAGGCGGGCTGGGGATGTAATAATTAGAGGAGGCGGGCTGGGGATGTGCGCCACCCATTGGGTGGAGTTGTGCAAAAATCTTGTAAAGATTAAATATAATTGATGTGGCCAAAAACTCAATGACACCCCTTTATTCCAAAGCCACACCCCTTTTACTTTAGGAAGGTTGTGCAAAAATGCAGAAAATGCACAATTTTTAGCAAGAATTTTGCAACTTTTTTTATGCCACAAAACTGGCTTGTATGAAATCCTTGATTAAAAGAGAAGTGAGCAGTGTCTAGAATTCCTCCAAAGCCATGTGTTCCCCTCAGTCTGCACCATGTGTGATGACCACAGATCCTAAGGAGCCATAGATCATCGTAGGATCTGTGATCAGTTCATAAGTAGCCTCAGACCATCAAGGGATCAGTGATCATTTTATACGTAGCCTACGACAATCGTGGGTTCAGTGATCAGCACATACGTAGCCATCCTAGCATCAGAGATCAGCTCATACATAGCCTCAGATCACTGTGGTATCACTGATCAGTTTATACATAGCCTCAGACCATCGTTGGATCAGTGATCAGTTTATACATAGCCTCAGACCATCGTTGGATCAGTGATCAGCTCAAATGCTTCCTGAGAGCATAGCGGGATCAGTGATGAGTTCTTACAAAGCCTCAGAGCATCGTAGGATCAGTGATCAGTTCATACATAGCCTCAGACCATAGTGGGATCAGAGATCAGTTCATACGTAGCCTCAGACCATTGTGGGATTTGTGATCAGTTCTTACGTAGCCGCAGACCATTGTATGATCCGTGATCAGTTCTTACGTAGCCGCAGACCATCGTATGATTCGTGATCAGTTCTTACGTACCCTCAGACCATTGTAGGATCAGTGATCAGTTCTTACGTACCCTCAGACCATCGTATGATCCGTGATCAGTTCTTACATACCCTCAGACCATCGTATGATCCGTGATCAGTTCTTACGTACCCTCAGACCATGGTAGGATCAGTGATCAGTTCTTACGTACCCTCAGACCATTGTAGGATCAATGATCAGTTCTTACATACCCTCAGACCATTGTAGGATCAGTGATCAGTTCTTACGTAGCCTCAGACCATTGTAGGATCAGTGATCAGTTCTTACGTAGCCTCAGACCAATGTGAGATCAGTGATCTCATCCTCTACCTTAGGTATTCCTCCATTCCCCCTGACTATTCTGCCCTTCAGCTCTGTGTCTTGATCTCGGCCCCCTACAGTACTGAGCTATGGGTGATCGTGTTAACCCCTCCACCTGTGGTCGGCCATTATTCACCCCCCCCCCACAGGGTAAGTGCAGGGGTTAAACACTCAGCGTACGTTTCTCAGCAGGGAATGGGTTAATAATGGAGTCGTCTCTTTCCCACTACATTTTCAGGATTAGTAGAGAAACATCAAAGTTCATAGAGCGATCCGTCAGCCGGCCGCGCCTGAATGGGTCAGCAGGACACTGAGTAAACCCAGGCCGGGCCTCCTTTCATGTAGCGCAGCCTCATGTAACTGCGGGCTGCCATGTCTGCTCCACACGCTTCCAAGGGCCCCTCCATCTAACAAAAGATCAAAAGAGCCAACGTCTTCCTTCTCTATATTACTTCTCAGCCCAGAAATGAGAAGCGGCTGCAGGAGGGCCCCGCTCCATCATACCACATATTAATCACATTCTAGGTGTCCCCGGCCGCGCCTCACCTATTACTGAGCGGACAATGCCAGTCTGTGAGGAGCGCCGCTCCTGGAGCGTGTGAAGAGTTAATGGGGCCACACCCGGTAGGAAGTCTACAAGGCTGGAATATTACACCTGGAAGGGGACGGGCAACGTCTGTGTAATCCTCAGAGAAGAGCGGGCCACAGCCAAGATTCTGTTATACCCAGTCACCTCCAGAGCTGCACTCCCTATACTGCTGTTACATCATGTCTCATTCACCAGTCACCTCAAGAGCTGCACTCACTATTCTGCTGTTACATCATGTGCTTTACTCCACAGCTGCACTCACTATTCTGCTGTTACATCATGTGTTATACTCCAGAGCTGCACTCACTATTCTGCTGTTACATCATGTGTTATACTCTAGAGCTGCACTCACTATTCTGCTGTTACATCATGTGTTATACTCCAGAGCTGCACTCACTATTCTGCTGTTACATCATGTGTTATACTCCAGAGCTGCACTCACTATTCTGCTGTTACATCATGTGCTTTACTCCACAGCTGCACTCACTATTCTGCTGTTACATCATGTCGTATCCTCCAGAGCTGCACTCACTATTCTGCTGTTACATCATGTCGTATCCTCCAGAGCTGCACTCACTATTCTGCTGTTACATCATGTCTTATCCTCCAGAGCTGCACTCACTATTCTGCTGTTACATCATGTCGTATCCTCCAGAGCTGCACTCACTATTCTGCTGTTACATCATGTCGTATCCTCCAGAGCTGCACTCACTATTCTGTTGTTACATCATGTCTTATCCTCCAGAGCTGCACTCACTATTCTGCTGTTACATCATGTCGTATCATCCAGAGCTGCACTCACTATTCTGCTGTTACATCATGTCTTAAACACCAGTCACCTCCAGAGCTGCACTCACTATTCTGCTGTTACATCATGTCTTATCCCCCAGAGCTGCACTTACTATTCTGCTGTTATATCATGTCTCATACACCAGTCACCTCCAGAGCTGCACTCACTATTCTGCTGTTACATCATGTCTTATCCCCCAGAGCTGCACTCACTATTCTGCTGTTACATCATGTCTTATCCCCCAGAGCTGCACTCACTATTCTGCTGTTAGTTCAGGTCTTTTCTCGGTGTTCACACTTCTCACGATGACCACATGGGGTTACATGCCGGTGTCATGTGTGTCTCCCCACATATAAGCAGTCACCTCCCTTCCCCCCGCACAGCGGGTTTCAATCACCCAAACTATATTAAAGTGAGATTTTTCTCCCCGGCTCGCAGGAAGCGTCCTCCGCTGGACGGAGGATTTATAAGTCTGTGAGGAAATATCAGCCCGGAATATTCTCTTTACTGTTCTATAAAAACTTCATTGCATAAATTCCCAATCGGAGTGAAAGATATTGACAGGATTTGGTTTTGTTATAACATGACCCCCACCCCAAGTGGCTATAAGAATCGGGGGGCCCTATAAACATGTGGAGCCCGGTCTTCTTAGCTCCGCCCCTCAATGTTGGTGACTTTTCTCCTCCAAGCTTACAAATCAGGTCTCCACAAACATTTCTCACATAGTATGAACCTCACGTGAGCACAAAATGGAGAGGAAGCCCCTCCCCCATTACTACCTACACACAACACCACAGCCCCAGCGTGTGATAGTTACAGGTTAGGCCAGGTTCACAATGCGCTTTTGTAGTCCATTTAGAGGGGTACTCCAGCAAAAATCTTTTAATTTTAAATCAACTGGTGTCAGAAAGCTATATAGATTTGTAATTTACTTCTATTTAAAAATCGCCAGTTTTCTGGTACTTATCAGCTGCTGCATGTCCTGCAAGAAGTGGTGTATTCTCTCCAGTCGGACACAGTGCTCTCTGCTGCCACCTCTGTCCATGTCAGGAACTGTCCAGAGCAGGAGAGGTTTTCTATGGGGATTTGCAGCTGCTCTGGACAGTTCCTGACATGGACAGAGGTGGCAGCAGAGAGAACCATGTCTGGAGGGAATACACCACTTCCTACAGGACATACAGCAGCTGATAAGTACTCAAAGACTGGAGATTTTAGAAGTAAATGACAAATCTACATAACTTTCTCACACCAGTTAATTTGAAAGAAAAAGATTTTCGCTGGACAACCCCTTTAAATAGACTACAAAAACGCAGTGTGAACTTGGCCTAATGCAAATGGAGGTGACTGGTGGGGACACGAGGGACGCCTTCTTACTAAATGAAAGTTATGATATAACTTACGAGGCGTTCACCCGATGAAGTTCAGCTCTGACTGCGTCCACGTCTTCATTCCTAGGAAGGTACAGACAATGGGAAGTGATGGCGTCTGCAGGCAGCGCAGGATGATACTGATAATACAGCGTTACATACCGCTTATTCTCCATCCGCTGCACCAGGCTGAAGTAGGGGACAGCAGGAACCCCCTGTGTCTGTGCCAGGGCCTGGGTGCCAGAGATAGGCTGACTGTACACAGCACCTAGGGGTGAGAGTAATACACGGAGGGTCAGCCCTGAGGAGGCGGCAATGGTGGCCAAGCTGTCCCAGTATCAAACTCAGCTAAGGTGCATTCACACATGGAAGGTTGTGCTGCATACATTTCTGAATGGGTTGTTTTACGGTCAAGCACAAAGATTTCTGCAAGATCCAATCAGATGAACGGACAGGAGTGTTCTGAGAAACAAAACCTGTCACTTGTGAATGCAAAACACAGCATAACACAACCCGACAGGAGAGGAGATGTATAATACTGGGGAAATCCATAATGTATCTACAATAGCTCTATATAACATCTATAGTGTATCTTCACTGCCTGCATAATGTATCTATATAATACCCATAATGTATCTACACTGCCTCCATAATGTATCTATATAATATCCATAGTGTATCTACACTGCCTCCATAGTGTATCTATATAACATCTATAGTGTATCTACACTGCCTCCATAGTGTATCTATATAATATCCATAGTGTATCTACACTGCCTCCATAGTGTATCTACACTGCCTCCATAATGTATCTACACTGCCTCCATAATGTATCTACACTGCCTCCATAGTGTATCCACACTGCCTCCATAGTGTATCCACACTGCCTCCATAGTGTATCCACACTGCCTCCATAGTGTATCTATATAATATCCATAGTGTATCTACACTGCCTCCATAATGTATCTATATAATATCCATAGTGTATCTACACTGCCTCCATAATGTATCTATATAATATCCATAGTGTATCTACACTGCCTCCATAGTGTATCTATATAATATCCATAGTGTATCTACACTGCCTCCATAGTGTATCTATATAATACCCATAATGTATCTACACTGCCTGCATAATGTATCTATATAACATCTATAGTGTATCTTCACTGCCTGCATAATGTATCTATATAATACCTATAATGTATCTACACTGCCTGCATAATGTATCTATATAATATCCATAGTGTATCTTCACTGCCTGCATAATGTATCTATATAATACCCATAATGTATCTACATTGCCTGCATAATGTATCTATATAACATCTATAGTGTATCTACACTGCCTCCATAGTGTATCTATATAACATCTATAGTGTATCTACACTGCCTCCATAGTGTATCTATATAATATCCATAGTGTATCTACACTGCCTCCATAGTGTATCTATATAATATCCATAGTGTATCTACACTGCCTCCATAGTGTATCTACACTGCCTCCATAGTGTATCCACACTGCCTCCATAATGTATCTACACTGCCTCCATAATGTATCTATATAACATCCACAGTGTATCTACACTGCCCATATACTGTATAATGTACTTACACTGCATATATAATGTACCTACACTGGATATATACTGTATAAATAATGTACCTACACTGCCCATATACTGTATAATGTACTTACACTGCATATATAATGTACCTACACTGCATATGGTCATACACTGGTCACCTCGCTTACCATATAATTCCTCTCGGATGAGCCCCAAAACTCGACAGAAGACGCCCAGCTGTGGGGTCAGTGAGTCCAACACCTCAAACACCATCTGCACTCTCTCCTCCGTCGGTGGCCGAAAAGAGACGGCACCTCTGTCCTCCAACAGGCGAACCAGATAGCGATTGGCTATGGGAGGAGAGAAAGGAGGAGACAATATAATACACATATATGGGGGCACATGAGCACACTCCACCTGTAGGAGAATATATAATATACATTGGCCCACAGAGGAACACTCCACCTGTAGGAGAATATATAATATACATTGGCCCACAGAGGAACACTCCACCTGTAGGAGAATATATAATATACATTGGCCCACAGAGGAACACTCCACCTGTAGAAGAATATATAATATACATGGGGACACGTAAGAATACTCCACCTGTAGGAGAATATATAATATACATTGGGAAATATAGGAACACTCCACCTGTAGGAGAATATATAATATACATTGGCCCACAGAGGAACACTCCACCTGTAGAAGAATATATAATATACATGGGGACACGTAAGAATACTCCACCTGTAGGAGAATATATAATATACATTGGGAAACATAGGAACACTCCACCTGTAGGAGAATATATAATATACATTGGCCCACAGAGGAACACTCCACCTGTGGGAGAATATATAATATACATTGGCCCACAGAGGAACACTCCACCTGTAGGAGAATATATAATATACATTGGGACACAGAGGAACACTCCACCTGTAGAAGAATATATAATATACATGGGGACACGTAAGAATACTCCACCTGTAGGAGAATATATAATATACATTGGGAAACATAGGAACACTCCACCTGTAGGAGAATATATAATATACATTGGCCCACAGAGGAACACTCCACCTGGAGGAGAATATATAATATACATTGGGACACAGAGGAACACTCCACCTGTAGGAGAATATATAATATACATTGGGACACAGAGGAACACTCCAACTGTAGGAGAATATATAATATACATTGGGACACAGAGGAACACTCCACCTGTAGGAGAACATATTATACATAGACTGCAAATATGGGGACACATGAGAACACTGGAAAGAATACATAGCTTCCTGCAGGACATAAAGCAGCTGATAAGTACTAGAAGACGTGAGATTTTTTTTAACAGAAGTAAATTACAAATCTCTGGCACTTTCTGGCACCAGTTGATTTAAAAGAAAATTTCTGAACCAGTGTGAGCCCCTGTGCCCCTGGCGCATCCTCCCATTCATCTAGTTTTGGCAATTTTATCTGACAGCAATGATAAATCACTTTTTTTTTTTTTTAGCAAAACCAAGTGGTTCTTTAAAGAATTGGAACCCCCCACCATTAAATACCATCCACCATGTCTTAGGGCCCTTTTACACAGAAAGATTATCTGACAGATTATCTGCCAAAGATTTGAAGCCAAAATCAGGAACAGACTATAAACAGAGTTCAGGTCATACAGGAAAGCCTGAGATTTCTCCTCTTTTCAAATCCAGTCCTGGCTTTGGCTTCAAATCTTTGGCAGATAATCTGTCAGATAATCTTTCTGTGTAAAAGGGCCCATAGTGTAACAATAATACTGAAGACCTCCCATGGCCTCCGGGGCTGTTACATGTGACAGCAATTTTGTAATTTACATATTAAAGCTCCACATAGAGGAAAACGTCCCAACGTATGAAAGACTAGGGGCAGGGGCGTAACTACCACTATAGCAGCCATAGCGGCTGCTATGGGGCCCGCCGCATCAGGGGTCCCCATGGCCTGCTCCTGCAATACACTGGGCCCCCTGAGCCGTCATCATTTACAGCACCGGGTGGCCCTGCTGGCAATCAAAAGTTTGCTATGGGGCCCAGCCATTTCTAGTTACGCCCCTGACTAGGGGAGTAAACCCGGAAGAAGCTATTGTAGCCAAACGTGCGTCGGGTTGTGGCCCCTCCATTGCTGGTTCACAGGTTTGTGGCAGGGGATGTGTGATAGGCGTACTGGTGCTGTAATGTCACCCCCTTATCCTTGTGATGCTGTATACTTTATGTGTATATTTCCCCCTCATGTTGCTGCCTATTGGTTGTTTTAACCATTTGAGCCCTGCTACGTGGTTTAACCCTTTAAGGACATGGCCCATTTTCGTTTTTACGTTTTCGGTTTTTCCTCCTTGTGTTTATAAGGCCATAGCACTTGCATTTTTCCACCTAGAAACCCACATGACCCCTTATTTTTTGCGTCACTAATTGTACTTTGCAATTACAGGCTGAATTTTTGCATAAAGTACACTGCGAAACCAGAAAAAAATTCGAAGTGTGGTGAAATTGAAAAAAAAAACGCATTTCTTTTATTTGGGGGAAATGTGTTTTTACGCCATTCGCCCTGGGGTAAAACTGACTTGTTATGCATGTTCCTCAAGTCGTTACGATTAAAACGATATATAACATGTATAACTTATATTGTATCTGATGGCCTGTAAAAAATTCAAACCATTGTTAACCAATATACGTTCCTTAAAATCGCTCCATTCCCAGGCTTATAACTCTTTTATCCTTTGGTCTATGGGGCTGTGCGAGGTGTCATTTTTTGCGCCATGATTTGATCTTTCTATCGGTACCTTGATTGCCCATATACGACTTTTTGATCGCTTTTTATTACATTTTTTCTGGATTTGATGCGACCAAAAATGCGCAATTTTGCACTTTGGGATTTTTTTGCGCTGACGCCGTTTACCGTACGAGATCAGGAATGTGATTAATTAATAGTTCGGGCGATTACGCACGCGGCGATAGCAAACATGTTTATTTATTTATTTATTTGTTTACTTTTATTTAAAACCTGGGAAAAGGGGGGTGATTCAGACTTTTATTAGGGGAGGGGGCTTTTTACTATTAACAACACTTTTTTTTTTTTTTTTACACATATACTAGAAGCCCCCCTGGGGGACTTCTAGTATATACACTGTGATCTCTCATTGAGATCTCTGCAGCATAGATATGCTGCAGAGATCCATGAGATCGGCACTCGTTTGCTTTCGGCTGCTGCAGCCGAAAACGAACGAGTGCCGAGCCGAGGACGGCGCCATCTTGGACGCGTCCCCGGCCGGCATCAGTAACGGAGATCGCTCCTCCGGGACAAGGTCCCGGAGGAGCGATCTCCCCCACTAGACACCAGGGAAACGTTGCCTCCGGTAATCGGAGGCAGCTGTCAACTTTGACAGCTGCCTCCGATTAGCTAATTAGCGGGCACGGCGATCAGACCGTGCCCGCTAATAGCGGCGGTCCCGGGCTACACGCGGCACCCGGGATCGCGGCACTTCAAAGCGGGGCCGCCGCGCGGCCCCGCTTTGAAGTGCAAGTGAGGACATAGGACGTACCGGTACGTCCTATGTCCTTAAGAGGTTAAAGTGTAACTGTCATTTCAGGGCCATTTTTTTGAAAACATTAAATATCAACAGTACAAGCGATTTTAAGAAACTCTGTAATAGGTTTTATGTACTAAAAGAGTTTCCTTCTGTAGTGAAAAAGCAATCTCCCAGCCTCCCCCCTCACATCAAATGAAGCAGGATTTCTGTCTCCATTATGTGGCTATGGAGAGGGGAGGGGCTGTTAGGAGTGACTGAGCACGGAGCAGTCCTGCACAGCACAACACCCTGCAATCTTCTCTCAGTAAGTTCATAGATAAGCACTGACCTTTCTGACACCTGAATTTTGTGTTTTAGGTGCCCAGAGAGTCTACAAACAGCTGACCTTCATGTCACCTCTTCCTGCTCCCTCATCTCCCTCAGCCCCTCCCCCCTCCATAGGCATACAATGGAGAGAGCAGAACCCGTCTTTACTGGCTTCTCTGTAATGAAGACGTGTTTGCCTGATAATGCACAGATAAGAAGTCAGGGGGGGAGGCTGGGAGATTGCTTCCTGAGTACAGAAGGAGGCTTTTTTGGCTGATGAAACCTATTACAGAGTTTCTTAAAATCGCTTATACTACTGATTTCTGCAATAAAAAAACCCATGACAGATACGCTTTAAGCACTTGCACTTTAACTGTATATATACTTATTGATTTTTATTCCATGTGTCGGGGGGAACATTGTATGATGGCAGCATCACTATACTAGATATATTCATTTGGGGGTGTCCTGGGGTCCCATTTTTTGCATTTGTTGGTGCCTGTGCGCGTGTGTTTTATTTTTTTAAATAATAAATAAAGAATATTGATATTTTCCCTATAAACGTTTCCCTTTTGTTTGTATCTCTCAGCGTAAGGCTAAACGAGGGAGTTACTGGAAAAGACTTAAGGCCCTATTCCATGGGCCGACTTGAGAAGCAAACCAGCGCTCTCAGTTCTTGTTTGCTCCTCATTTCCCGCTCGCTGCCGCCGCTATTCCACGCGGCAGCCGCGAGTGGGTGAGTCCGAGAAGGGAGGGGGGTAAAGTCACCCTAAAGAGTACCTGTCATGAAAAAAAAAACTTTTGACGTGTCAAAGAGACATGTCAAAAGTTTTGACGAGTCAGGGTCTGAGTGTTCATAATGTCAGCAATCAGAATTAGAATTAGGCTGGGTTCACACTGCGTTTTTGCAATCTGTTTTTTTCATCTGTTTTTTTGCAAAAAAAACGGATGAAAAAAACAGATGCATTTGTGTGCTTCCGTTTTGATTCACTTTTCTATTGACTTCCATTGTAAAAAAAACGGATCAAAACGGATCCGGTTTTTTTACGGACACAAAAACGTAGCTGACACTACTTTTGCGTCCGTAAAAAAAAAAAACGGATTCGTTTTGATCCGTTTTCTTTACAATGGAAGTCAATGGAAAAACAGATCAAAACGGATGCACACAAATGCATCAGTTCTTTCCATCCGTTTTTTGCAAAAAAAACGGATGAAAAATAACAGATTGCAAAAACGCAGTGTGAACCCAGCCTTAGCCAGAAGTGGCGCTCGGTGCTTTCCTCCCCGTCCCTGTTCCCGACATAATGGAAGTTTATGGAGTATGCCTCCTCACAAAGACACATAGCGGGGAGACCGCACAGTCCTCTCCCAACTCATTCTCCCGATTGGCTGCAGGCTGAACACTCCGACTGATATAAACTTTTAACATGCGTCTCTGATGGCAAATGTTTTTTTTTTCGTGACGCGTACACTTTAAGAAGACTCAGCTTTGAAAAAGTCAACGCCAGCCGTTATGTATGATACACGCTATCACAGTCACATGAGGTGAGGTGCCCCGTACTGTACAGGGTGTGCAAAGGGTGTTTAAAGGGATATTCCCCCAAGAGCTAAAAAAATAAAATGCTCCCAAACCTAGCTGGCCTTACTCACCAAGTCCCCAACCACCCCAACCCCCCCCTGATTGGTCCATGATGTAGCAGAGCTGATATCCACAAGATATAGCAGAGTTGTGGGAGCGGAATAGCAGAGTTGAGTCAGCAGAATAGCAGAGTTGTGGCAGCGGAATAGCAGAGTTGAGGCAGCAGAATAGCAGAGTTGTGGCAGCGGAATAGCAGAGTTGAGGTAGCGACATAGCAGAGTTGAGGCAGCGGAATAGCAGAGTTGAGGCAGCAGAATAGCAGAGTTGTGGCAGCGGAATAGCAGAGTTGAGGTAGCGACATAGCAGAGTTGAGGCAGCGGAATAGCAGAGTTGTGGCAGCAGAATAGCAGAGTTGAGGCAGCGGAATAGCAGAGTTGAGGTAGCAGAGTTGAAGTGGGTCGCGGATGAGCACGGGGGGGATGGGCTAGCCGGCTGCATAGTGGACCGGGTGGGGATGGGGGGCTAATCTGGGCGCACTTAGAACTGAAAGCGCCATGGGAGAGAGCGGGGGGGATCCGATCCGGCCCTGCTGCACTGGATGGGGAGCCGGACGCACTTTAAACTTGACCGGAGGGGTGTCAGGAGCGCGGGGGGTGAGCAGGGGGTTGGGGGGGGGGCAATCCGGGCTCACTTTGAACCTGACTGGGGGGGGGGGGGGGCGGGAGCGCCAAGGGTGGAAATCCGGACGCACTGTGCATTGTGCGGGGGGCTGGCCACACTTTGAGCTTGAGGGGGAGGGGCGGGAGCGCTGCGGGTTGAGCAAGGAGGGGTGCACTGTCCACGGACGCACTGTGGACATGACAGGGTAGGGGGTGGGAGCATCACGGGCAAGAACGGGGGGCAATGTTGGGGGCCACACAGTGTCAGAGGGAGGAGACAGTGATCAGCAGCAGCTGTCACTGTCTCAGTGTCCTCCCTCACTTCAGAGAGCCGGGTTAGAAGCGCTAACCCGGCCAATTGAAGAGATGGAGGACACGTAATGCCAACACGGGGGGTGGGGGCCAGGGAGTGGTGACGGGTTGGACTGAGATATGATGTTTCTATGCGTTTGGTGGGGGTGAATGCATCTAGATAACAGCAAAACCCAGAATCCATAATAACTTTATATTGGAAAGATGGAAAGCTATGGGTGGGCAACGTAGCAATGCAAAAATAATTTTTGGGGGAATACCCCTTTAAGGTGTGTGTGTACACGGTATGTAGGGTGTGTGTACGGAGAATGTAGGGTGTGTGTACAGGGTATGTAGGGGGAGTGTACAGGGAATGTAGTGGGTGTGTACAGGGTATGTAGGGGGAGTGTACAGGGAATCTAGGGGGTGTGTACAGGGTATGTAGGGGGAGTGTACAGGGAATGTAGGGGGTGTGTACAGGGTATGTAGGGGGAGTGTACAGGGAATGTAGGGGGGGTGTACATGGTATGTAGGGGGAGTGTACAGGGAATGTAGGGGGTGTGTACAGGGTATGTAGGGGGAGTGTACAGGGAATGTAGGGGGTGTGTACAGGGTATGTAGGGGGTGTGTACAGGGTATGTAGGGGGAGTGTACAGGGTATGTAGGGGGAGTGTACAGGGAATGTAGGGGGTGTGTACAGGGTATGTAGGGGGTGTGTACAGGGTATGTAGGGTGTGTGTACATGGTATGTAGGGGGAGTGTACAGGGTATGTAGGGGGGGTGTACATGGTATGTAGGGGGTGTGTACAGGGTATGTAGGGTGTGTGTACATGGTATGTAGGGGGAGTGTACAGGGTATGTAGGGGGAGTGTACAGGGAATGTAGGGGGTGTGTACAGGGTATGTAGGGGGTGTGTACAGGGTATGTAGGGTGTGTGTACATGGTATGTAGGGGGAGTGTACAGGGTATGTAGGGGGGGTGTACATGGTATGTAGGGGGAGTGTACAGGGTATGTAGGGTGTGTGTACATGGTATGTAGGGGGAGTGTACAGGGTATGTAGGGGGAGTGTACAGGGAATGTAGGGGGTGTGTACAGGGTATGTAGGGGGAGTGTACAGGGAATGTAGGGGGTGTGTACAGGGTATGTAGGGGGTGTGTACAGGGTATGTAGGGTGTGTGTACATGGTATGTAGGGGGAGTGTACAGGGTATGTAGGGGGAGTGTACAGGGAATGTAGGGGGTGTGTACAGGGTATGTAGGGGGTGTGTACAGGGTATGTAGGGTGTGTGTACATGGTATGTAGGGGGAGTGTACAGGGTATGTAGGGGGGGTGTACATGGTATGTAGGGGGAGTGTACAGGGTATGTAGGGTGTGTGTACATGGTATGTAGGGGGAGTGTACAGGGTATGTAGGGGGAGTGTACAGGGAATGTAGGGGGTGTGTACAGGGTATGTAGGGGGAGTGTACAGGGAATGTAGGGGGTGTGTACAGGGTATGTAGGGTGTGTGTACAGGGTATGTAGGGGGTGTGTACATGGTATGTAGGGGGAGTGTACAGGGAATGTAGGGGGGGTGTACATGGTATGTAGGGGGAGTGTACAGGGAATGTAGGGGGTGTGTACAGGGTATGTAGGGGGAGTGTACAGGGAATGTAGGGGGTGTGTACAGGGTATGTAGGGTGTGTGTACATGGTATGTAGGGGGAGTGTACAGGGTATGTAGGGGGTGTGTACAGGGTATGTAGGGGGAGTGTACAGGGAATGTAGGGGGAGTGTACATGGTATGTAGGGGGAGTGTACAGGGTATGTAGGGGGTGTGTACAGGGTATGTAGGGGGAGTGTACAGGGTATGTAGGGGGTGTGTACAGGGTATGTAGGGGGAGTGTACAGGGAATGTAGGGGGTGTGTACAGGGTATGTAGGGGGAGTGTACAGGGAATGTAGGGGGTGTGTACAGGGTATGTAGGGGGAGTGTACAGGGAATGTAGGGGGTGTGTACAGGGTATGTAGGGGGAGTGTACAGGGAATGTAGGGGGAGTGTACATGGTATGTAGGGGGAGTGTACAGGGTATGTAGGGGGTGTGTACAGGGTATGTAGGGGGTGTGTACATGGTATGTAGGGGGAGTGTACAGGGAATGTAGGGGGAGTGTACAGGGTATGTAGGGGGTGTGTACAGGGTATGTAGGGGGTGTGTACAGGGAATGTAGGGGGTGTGTACATGGTATGTAGGGGGAGTGTACAGGGTATGTAGGGGGTGTGTACAGGGTATGTAGGGGGTGTGTACAGGGTATGTAGGGGGTGTGTACAGGGAATGTAGGGGGTGTGTACAGGGTATGTAGGGGGAGTGTACATGGTATGTAGGGGGAGTGTACAGGGAATGTAGGGGGTGTGTACAGGGTATGTAGGGACGGTGTACTTGGTATTAGGGGAGGTGTATGGGGCATGTAGGCAATGTGTACGGGGTATGTAGGGGTTTGTACAGGGTATGCAGGGGGTTGCACAGGGTACAGTATGTAGGAGGTGTGTACGGGGTATGTAGGGGTTTGTACAGGGTATGTACAGAGTGTGTGGGGAGGGGGAAAGGGTACAGTGTGTGCATTGCCCCCTACCTGGGGACTTAGCATCAATGATGTCCAGCACCGGGATGGCGCCACTCTTCTCTACAAAGGACATGTCCCACCGACACCTGCACCAGGGACAAGAGTGGAAGAGTATGAAGATCCTTTACTTCACCAATACTAGATGTACCCTGCACCCCTGTCCCATCACACCCCACTATCACCACACTCCTTCCTATCCACACACACCCCACTATCTCCTCACACCCCACTATCACCTCACACCCCACTATCTCCTCACACCCCACTATCTCCTCACACCCCACTATCACTCTCCGTCCCCTCACACCCCACTATCTCCTCACACCCCACTATCACTCTCCCTCTCCTCACACCCCACTATCACTCTCCGTCCCCTCACACCCCACTATCTCCTCACACCCCACTATCACTCTCCGTCCCCTCACACCCCACTATCTCCTCACACCCCACTATCACTCTCCCTCTCCTCACACCCCACTATCACTCTCCGTCCCCTCACACCCCATCTCCTCACACCCCACTATCACTCTCCCTCTCCTCACACCCCACTATCACTCTCCGTCCCCTCACACCCCACTATCTCCTCACACCCCACTATCACTCTCCGTCCCCTCACACCCCACTATCTCCTCACAACCCACTATCACTCTCCGTCCCCTCACACCCCACTATCACTCTCTGTCCCCACACACCCCACTATCCCCTCACACCCCACTATCACTCTCTGTCCCCTCACACCCCACTATCTCCTCACACCCCACTATCACTCTCTGTCCCCTCACACCCCACTATCTCCTCACACCCCACTATCACTCTCCGTTCCCTCACACCCCACTATCCCCTCACACCCCACTATCACTCTCTGTCCCCTCACACCCCACTATCTCCTCACACCCCACTATCACTCTCCGTTCCCTCACACCCCACTATCCCCTCACACCCCACTATCACTCTCCGTCCCATCACACCCCACTATCTCTTCACACCTCACTATCACTCTCCGTTCCCTCACACCCCACTATCCCCTCACACCCCACTATCACTCTCCGTCCCATCACACCCCACTATCTCTTCACACCTCACTATCACTCTCAGTCCCCTCACACCCCACTAACACTCTCAGTCCCCTCACACCCCACTATCACTCTCCGTCCCCTAACACCAAACTATCACCTCACACCCCACTATCTCCTCACACCCCACTATCACTCTCCGTCCCCTCACACCCCACTATCACTCTCTGTCCCCTCACACCCCACTATCTCCTCACACCCCACTATCACTCTCCGTTCCCTCACACCCCACTATCCCCTCACACCCCACTATCACTCTCCGTCTCCCCACACCCCACTATCACCTCACACCCCACTATCACTCTCCGTCCCCTCACACCCACTATCACTCTCCGTCCCCTCATACCCCACTATCACTCTCCGTCCCCTCACACCCCACTATCACTCTCCGTCCCCTCACACCCCACTATCCCCTCACGCCCCACTATCACTCTCTGCCATCACACCCCACTATCCCCTCACACCCCACTATCCCCTCACACCCCACTATCACTCTCCGTCCCCTCACACCCCACTATCCCCTCACACCCCACTATCGCTCTCCGTCCCCTCACACCCCACTATCCCCTCACACCCCACTATCACTCTCTGTCCCCTCACACCCAAGTATCTCCTCACACCCCACTATCACTCTCCGTCCCCTCATACCCCACTATCCCCTCACACCCCACTATCCCCTCATACCCCACTATCACTCTCCGTCCCCTCACACCCCACTATCACTCTCTGTCCCCTCACACCCCACTATCACTCTCTGTTCCCCTCACACCCCACTATCCCCTCACACCCCACTAGCACTCTCCGTTCCCTCACACCCCACTATCACTCTCCGTTCCCTCACACCCCACTATCCCCTCACACCCCACTATCACTCTCCGTCCCCTCACACCCCACTATCCCCTCACACCCCACTATCACTCTCCGTCCCCTAACACCCAACTATCCCCTCACACCCCACTATCACTCTCCGTTCCCTCACACCCCACTATCCCATCACACCCCACTATCACTCTCCGTCCCCTCACACCCCACTATCACTCTCCGTCCCCTCACACCCCACTATCACCCTCCGTCCCCTCACACCCCACTATCACTCTCCGTTCCCTCACACCCCACTATCCCCTCACACCCCACTATCACTCTCCGTTCCCTCACACCCCACTATCCCCTCACACTCCACTATCACTCTCCGTTCCCTCACACCCCACTATCACTCTCCGTTCCCTCACACCCCACTATGACTCTCCGTCCCCTCACACCCCACTATCCCCTCACACCCCACTATCACTCTCCGTTCCCTCACACCCCACTATCCCCTCACACCACACTATCACTCTCCGTCCCCTCACCCCCCACTATCCCCTCACACCCCACTAACACCCCACTATCACTCTCCGTTCCCTCACACCCCACTATCCCCTCACACCCCACTATCACTCTCAGTTCCCTCACACCCCACTATCCCCTCACACCCCACTATCACTCTCCGTTCCCTCACACCCCACTATCACTCTCCGTTCCCTCACACCCCACTATGACTCTCCGTCCCCTCACACCCCACTATCACTCTCCGTCCCCTCACACCCCACTATCCCCTCACACCCCACTATCACTCTCCGTTCCCTCACACCCGACTATCCCCTCACACCCCACTATCACTCTCCGTTCCCCTCACACCCCACTATCACTCTCCGTCCCCTAACACCCCACTATCTTCTCACACCCCACTATCACTCTCCGTCCGACTCACACCCCACTATCTCCTAACACCCCACTATCACTCTCCGTTCCCTCACACCCCACTATCCCCTCACACCCCACTATCACTCTCCGTTCCCTCACACCCCACTATCCCCTCACACCCCACTATCACTCTCCGTTCCCTCACACCCCACTATCTTCTCACACCCCACTATCACTCTCCGTCCGACTCACACCCCACTATCTCCTCACACCCCACTTTCACTCTCCGTTCCCTCACACCCCACTATCACTCTCCGTCCCCTCACACCCCACTATCTCCTCACACCCCACTTTCACTCTCCGTTCCCTCACACCCCACTATCACTCTCCGTCCCCTCACACCCCACTATCCCCTCACACCCCACTATCCCCTCACACCCCACTATCACTCTCCGTCCCCTCACACCCCACTATCCCCTCACACCCCACTATAACTCTCCGTCCCCTCACACCCCACTATCCCCTCACACCCCACTATCACTCTCTGTTCCCTCACACCCCACTATCACTCTCCGTTCCCTCACACCCCACTATCACTCTCCGTTCCCTCACACCCCACTATCCCCTCACACCCCACTATCACTCTCCGTTCCCTCACACCCCACTATCTCCTCACACCCCACTTTCACTCTCCGTTCCCTCACACCCCACTATCACTCTCCGTCCCCTCACACCCCACTATCCCCTCACACCCCACTATCCCCTCACACCCCACTATCACTCTCCGTCCCCTCACACCCCACTATCCCCTCACACCCCACTATAACTCTCCGTCCCCTCACACCCCACTATCCCCTCACACCCCACTATCACTCTCCGTTCCCTCACACCCCACTATCACTCTCCGTTCCCTCACACCCCACTATCACTCTCCGTTCCCTCACACCCCACTATCCCCTCACACCCCACTATCACTCTCCGTTCCCTCACACCCCACTATCTCCTCACACCCCACTATCTCCTCACACCCCACTTTCACTCTCCGTTCCCTCACACCCCACTATCACTCTCCGTCCCCTCACACCCCACTATCCCCTCACACCCCACTATCCCCTCACACCCCACTATCACTCTCCGTTCCCTCACACCCCACTATCACTCTCCGTTCCCTCACACCCCACTATCACTCTCCGTTCCCTCACACCCCACTATCTCCTCACACCCCACTATCACTCTCCATTCCCTCACACCCCACTATCCCCTCACACCCCACTATCACTCTCCGTTCCCTCACACCCCACTATCTCCTCACACCCCACTATCACTCTCCGTTCCCTCACACCCCACTATCCCCTCACACCCCACTATCACTCTCCGTTCCCTCACACCCCACTATCTCCTCACACCCCACTATCACTCTCCGTTCCCTCACACCCCACTATCTCCTCACACCCCACTATCACTCTCCGTTCCCTCACACCTTTTCCTCACAGAGCGGAGGTCACAGGGATCCACGTGCGTTGTTGCTCCGTCACTATGGTAACTGGGCGGAGTCACCGGGAACCGCTTTGCGTCCTGAGGAGACGGAGACCCGCCAGAGGGAAGTGCCCGACACCCGAATATACACCCGACCCCAACCTGACTCCCGGCCGACACCCGAATATACACCCGACCCCAACCTGACTCCCGGCCGACACCCGAATATACACCCGACCCCAACCTGACTCCCGGCCGACACCCGAATATACACCTGACTCCCGGCCGACACCCGAATATACACCTGACTCCCGGCCGACACCCGAATATACACCTGACCCCCGGCCGACACCTGAATATACACCCGACCCCAACGTGACCCCTGGCCGACACCCGAATATACACCCGAACCCAACCTGACCCTCGGCCGACACCCGAATATAATGCCTCATATATACCCCTCACTCCCCCCTCTTGTATTTCCTGATATATCACCCATATAATATCTTATATTACCTCATGTATGCAGTTGACCAGACCCCTATATAGTACTCTTTATATATACCCCTGATCAGTCTCTCATATATACCCTGGCCACCCCTATATAATACCTCGTATATTCCCCGACCACCCCTATATGATACCTCGTATATACACCGACCACCCCTATATAATACCTCGTATATTCCCCGACCACCCCTATATGATACCTCGTATATACACCGACCACCCCTATATGATACCTCGTATATACACCGACCACCCCTATATGATACCTCGTATATACACCGACCACCCCTATATAATACCTCATATATTCCCCGACCACCCCTATATGATACCTCGTATATACACCGACCACCCCTATATAATACCTCATATATTCCCCGACCACCCCTATATATCACCTCATATATACCCCGACCACCCCTATATAATACCTCATATATACCCCGACCACCCCTATATAATACCTCATATATTCCCCGACCACCCCTATATAATACCTCATATATTCCCCGACCACCCCTATATATCACCTCATATATACCCCGACCACCCCTATATAATACCTCATATATACCCCGACCACCCCTATATAATACCTCGTATCTCCTCCGGCCACCCCTATATAATACCTCATATATACCCCGACCACCCCTATATAATACCTCATATATACCCCGACCACCCCTATATAATACCTCATATATTCCCCGACCACCCCTATATAATACCTCATATATTCCCTGACCACCCCTATATAATACCTCATATATACTCCGGCCACCCCTATATAATACCTCATATATACCCCGACCACCCCTATATAATACCTCGTATCTCCTCCGACCACCCCTATATAATACCTCATATATACCCCGACCACCCCTATATAATACCTCGTATCTCCTCCGGCCACCCCTATATAATACCTCATATATACCCGACCACCCCTATATATCACCTCATATATGCCCCGACCACCCCTATATAATACCTCGTATATACACCGACCACCCCTATATAATACCTCATATATACCCCGACCACCCCTATATATCACCTCATATATACCCCGACCAACCCTATATAATACCTCGTATATACACCGACCACCCCTATATAATACCTCATATATACCCCGACCACCCCTATATATCACCTCATATATGCCCCGACCACCCCTATATAATACCTCATATATACCCCGACCACCCCTATATAATACCTCGTATCTCCTCCGGCCACCCCTATATAATACCTCATATATACCCCGACCACCCCTATATATCACCTCATATATGCCCCGACCACCCCTATATAATACCTCATATATACCCCAACCACCCCTATACAATACCTCATATATACCTCTGACAAGCCTCTTATATAATGCTTCATATATACCCCGACCAGCCCCATATAATGTATCATATATACCCCCAACCCCCCATATAATGTCTCATATATACCCCCAACACCCCATATAATGTATCATATATACCCCCAACGCCCCATATAATGTCTCATATATACCCCCAACACCCCCATATAATGTCTCATATATACCCCCAACACCCCATATAATGTATCATATATACCCCCAACACCCCCATATAATGTCTCATATATACCCCCAACCCCCCCATATAATGTATCATATACCCCCAACACCCCCATATAATGTATCATATACCCCCCAACACCCCCATATAATGTATCATATATACCCCCAACCCCCCATATAATGTCTCATATATACCCCCAAATCCCCCCATATAATGTATCATATACCCCCAACACCCACATATAATGTATCATATACCCCCAACACCCCCATATAATGTATCATATTTACCCCCAACCCCCCATATAATGTATCATATATACCCCCAACACCCCATATAATGTATCATATATACCCCCAACCCCCCATATAATGTCTCATATATACCCCCAAATCCCCATATAATGTCTCATATATACCCCCAAATCCCCATATAATGTATCATATATACCCCCAACACCCCTATATAATGTATCATATACAACCCAAACCCCCATATAATGTCTCATATATCCCCCGACACCCCCATATAATGTCTCATATATACTCCCTCCAATGACAGCAACAAAACCGCACTCCCGTGGAAATATTGGGTGCTAGTGCAAAAGGATTCCTCAATCCCAAGATATGTATGAAAGCAAAGGCACTGCACTACCAAGTCTATGATGCTTATGAAAGAATTTTATTTACACAAGAATGGTTTGTCACAATCCAACCAGATCAGGAATCAGGATACAAAGTAATAATGCAGGTGAGTAACGCTATAGGCAACGTTTCGGTCGTGCTTCCGACCTTCCTCAGGCCAATATAGCCATACTGTAGGCAAGGAGAGATGAAGATAGATCCACCAGATCTATCTTCATCTCTCCTTGCCTACAGTATGGCTATATTGGCCTGAGGAAGGTCGGAAGCACGACCGAAACGTTGCCTATAGCGTTACTCACCTGCATTATTACTTTGTATCCTGATTCCTGATCTGGTTGGATTGTGACAAACCATTCTTGTGTAAATAAAATTCTTTCATAAGCATCATAGACTTGGTAGTGCAGTGCCTTTGCTTTCATTCATATATACTCCCGACACCCCATATAATGTATCATATATACCCCCAACACCCCCATATAATGTCTCATATATACCCCCAAATCCCCATATAATGTATCATATATACCCCCAATACCCCCATATAATGTATCATATATACCCCCATATAATGTATCATATATACCCCCAATACCCCCATATAATGTATCATATATACCCCCAACACCCCCATATAATGTCTCATATATACCCCCAACACCCCCATATAATGTCTCATATATACCCCCAACACCCCTATATAATGTCTCATATATACCCCCAAATCCCCATATAATGTCTCATATATACCCCCAACACCCCCATATAATGTCTCATATATACCCCCAACACCCCCATATAATGTCTCATATATACCCCCAACGCCCCCATATAATGTATCATATTTACTCCAACACCCCCATATAATGTATCATATATATTCCCAACCCCCCCATATAATGTATCATATGGGAAACTCTAATCTCTGTATTTTAAGAATTGTGGAGCTTTGTTTTATATATATAAGATTATGTTAAATAAAGAGGATATATAAAAAAATATATATATGTGTATTATAATAGTGTATGTATAATATAACACTATAATCGCTGTAGTATAATAGTGTCTGTATAATATATCACTGTGTAGTATAATAGTGTCTGTATAATATAACACCGTGTATAATCGTTGTAGTATAATAGTGTCTGTATAATATAACACTATGTAGTATAATAGTGTCTGTATAATATATCACTGTGTATAATCGCTCTAGTATAATAGTGTCTGTATAATATAACACCGTGTATAATCGTTGTAGTATAATAGTGTCTGTATAATATAACACTATGTAGTATAATAGTGTCTGTATAATATATCACTGTGTATAATCGCTCTACTATAATAGTGTCTGTATAATATAACACTATGTAGTATAATAGTGTCTGTATAATATAACACTGTGTATAATCGCTGTAGTATAATAGTGTCTGTATAATATAACACTGTGTAGTATAATAGTGTCTGTATAATATAACACTGTGTATAATCGCTGTAGTATAATAGTGTCTGTATAATATATCACTGTGTATAATCGGTGTAGTTTCATGTTGTGCTCCCCGTCCAGGTGCGGCATGCAGAGACGTCTCTGCTCCCAGGATTGTCTCGGTTGCTGGGAGCGGCTCCTCCAATCACAGCCTGGCCTGTGCTGAGTGACAGGTGAGGAGACAGTCAGCTCTTTCGGGGTGGGCAGCCAATTACGGAGCAGTGCTCAAGACTGGGAAAAGCCAATGGTGTCCGTCCTCTTATGTTGTGACTGGAGAAGCAGGAAGTGGGATGCAGAGCTTGCTCAGGAGTCACCTTAGCATCATGGCTGCTGGTCCCAGTGATTGATTGCAGGGCAATGTGTCAGGACGGCTGCTGCTGCTGCTGGCAGGAGGAGACTCTGCTGCTTCCAGGCTTGGGGAAGAACCTGTGCTCCCTGCAGTCCCATTGTGTGCGAAGGCAGCGGCTGGATGCTGACAACACTGCAGTGCTGGATCAATGCAGGCCCTGACAGGGGGAGGAGGAGGATGCCGAGACCCCCAAGGGTATAGCGATGGTCAGCAAGAGATGCTCCAGCACACATCAGGGGTGAGCCAGGGGCACGTTACGTCATCTCCTTAGAACACGGCTCACAATAGACGCAGCCATGTTGGAAGAGGCAGCACAGAAGTGGCATCCCACCCATGTCCAGGTCACAGTATTACAGGCCCGAGACCTCCATCCCAAAGGCAAGCATGGCACCAATGACACCTACACCATCATTCAGCTGGGCAAGGAGAAGTATAGCACCTCGGTGGTGGAAAAAAGCCTCAGTCCCGTCTGGAAGGAAGAGGCGTCCTTCGAACTGCCAGGCCTTATGGTCCAGGACGGGACCGAGCAGTACCAGCTGCTGCTGACTGTCATGCACCGCTCCCTGGTCGGCCTTGACAAGTTCTTGGGACAAGTCTCCATTAATCTCAACGGTATCTTCGACAATAAGGAGCGGCATAAAACAGAGTAAGTGTTGCTATGTGGGTATGACCGATGCCTAAGTGTCCTGTCAAGGGGGCACAGGGGCTGCCCAGGTGTCCTGTCGTGGAGGGAACGGGCTGCCTGGGTGTCCTGTCAGGAGGAAACAGCGGCTGCCTGGGTATCCTGTCAGGGAGGGCACAGGGGCTGCCCAGATGTCTTGTCGGGGAGGGCACAGGGGCTGCCTGGGTATCCTGTCGTGGAAAGAACAGGGCTGCCCGGGTGCTCTGTCTGAGAAGGCACAGGAGCTGCCCAGGTATCCTGCCGTGGAGGGAACGGGCTGCCCGGATGTCTTGTCGGGGAGGGCCCAGGGGCTGCCTGGGTATCCTGTCGGGGAAAGAACAGGGCTGCCCGGGTGCTCTGTCTGAGAAGGCACAGGAGCTGCCCAGGTATCCTGCCGTGGAGGGAACGGGCTGCCCGGATGTCTTGTCGGGGAGGGCCCAGGGGCTGCCTGGGTATCCTGTCGGGGAGAGAACAGGGCTGCCCGGGTGCTCTGTCTGAGAAGGCACAGGAGCTGCCCAGGTATCCTGTCGGGGACGGAACAGGGGCTACCCGGGTGTCCTGTTGTGGGGGGGGGGGGGGGGGCTACCTGGGTGTACTGTTGGGGGAAAGGGCTGCCCCGGTGTCCTGTCGGGGGGGGGGGGGGCATTGGGGCTGCTCAGGTGTCCAGTTGTGGGCACATGGGCTGTCCATTTGTGCTGTCAGAGGGTACAGGGGCTGCCTGGTAATATGTGCCATACAGATTTCTGGAATGTCGTCCGCAGAGAAGAAAAACCTGTTCTACTAGAACTGAATGTCCTTCCATGGCGGCCGCATTCCTCTGGCCATTGTCATGGACTCCGGCCCCAGAGTCTGTGCGGCCCAGCAGGTGACCACTCACTATACATGGATATATGACCCCTGTAACATATAGCCCTATAGCCACAGAGAGGTTCAGTGGTGGCCTCAGACTCCTCTGATGCCGCTTATCTCCGAGGGCTTTGTTATTGTAGGAACAAGCGACCACACAATGTGAACACTTACGTGTCCAGGCCCTTCTGAAATGTCGTGACTATAGCCATAGGGAGCAATGGCCATGGCTGAAGACTAACATGGTGCCGCTTATCTCTCAGGACCTGTGGTATGTCAGTGACAACAATGGTTGTAGCCCCTATAGTGCCGCTTATCTCCCAGGTCCTGTGCTTTTCGGTATGAAGCCACCCTCTCCGGCCACCCACTGTGCACAACTATGAGATGCATGGAGAGCTGCAGTAATGGCTGCTCACTTCCCTGATGCCACTTATCTCATAGGCCATGTGACCACTTTGGCCAGCCACACACTCCAGGAGTCTGTACAGGAATGACTTCAATGGTAGTCAGCAAGAGGATCTCCTATACAGTCTCGGCTTTGGCCTAGTACAGGATGTGCCCCCTTATTCATGTAGATGAAGCTTGGGGGGCCTCACTGATACATTGGCCCAGATTTAAAGGGGTTATCCAGCGCTACAAAAACATGGCCGCTTTCTTTCACAGACAGCACTGCTCTTGTCTCCAGGTCAGGTGTGGTTTGCAATTAAACTCAATTCACTTCAATGGAACTGAGTTAAAAAAACTGCACCCAAACTGGAGACAAGAGTGGTGCTGATTCCAGAAGAAAGTGGCCATGTTTTTGTAGCGCTGGAGAACCCCTTTAACTTCTCATCTGTCAGAGACAAAATCATATATATATATATATATATATATATATATATATATATATATGTTTTTTTTTTATCTTGGATAGAAATGAACCGATTAGAGTTCATGAAAGCTGAGCTGTGATTGGTTGCTATAAAATGTCTCTGATAGGTTGATAAATCTAGGCCATTGTGTGAGGACTAGAGATGAGCGAACCTGGAGCATGCGGAGTCGATCCGAACCTGAACTTTCGGCATTTGATTAGCGGTGGCTGCTGAAGTTGGATAAAGCCCTAAGGCTATGTGGAAATCATGGATATAGTCATTGGCTGTATCCATGTTTTCCAGACAACCTTAGAGCTTTATCCAAGTTCAGCAGCCCCAGCTAATCAAATACCGAACGTTCAGGTTCGGATGGACTCTAACCCGAACCCGGTTCGCTCATCTCTAGTGAGAACTTATTGAAAGCAGCAGCGTTCTACTCCAGTCACATCCAGAGCTGCAGCAAAGCTCAACACTTCTATAGCCTGTTACAATTAAGGCTTTAATACTAAACTAGTGTATGTGAGAGCAAAAGGACCCAGTGGACTCGATATTCGTCCCACCATTTAAAAACATTACTATCAGCTTCACATCCCCTTTGTACACTGGGAGATGTGTGGCCAATAAACAATTAGGCCGCTCACAAGATGCCCCTCGGCTGATAGCTGACACTTTTAGGTTACATTCACACCTACATAGTAACATAGTTAATAAGGTTAAAAGAAGACAAGAGCCCATCAGGTTAAACCTAGGGAAACCCTACTGTTTTAATCCAGGGGAAGGCAAAAACCCCTATGAGGCAGATGACAATTGCCCCATCAGAGAAAAAATTCCTTCCCGACTCCAATGGCAATCAGAATAATCCCTGGATCAACGTTCATGAAAAGCATCCAGGCCTCTCTTGTACTTATTTAATGAATCAGCCATGACACCACCATGTGGCAGAGAGTTCCAAAGTCTCACTGCTCTTACAGTAAGGCTATGTTCACACAACGCATGATACCGGCTGTTCCGTGACCTAGTCGGTCTCTGAAAAGATCATCCGGTACTGCAGTACCGGCCGGATGATCTTTATGGCCGCAGAGTTCTGATGCGGGTGCATCCGCGCGCACCCGCATCAGAACTCTCCACTGCACGCTATGGAGCGAGCGGCCGGATCCGCTCGCTCCACAGTGTGCACTGACATGGTTTTCTGTGGCCGCTATTCAATGAATAGCAGCTGCAGAAAACTGACATGTCAGTTGTTAGCGGCGCCGCGAGAGATCCCAGCCGTATACACTCTAGCCGGGATCCCATAGGCAACAAAGGCACATATATTTTTGTAATAATTTTACGAGTTTTACGAAAACATACATTGTATGAACATAGCCTAAAGAAAATAGAGATTTCCATAGTCTCAGTGCTCTTACAATAAAGAATATAGAGAGTTTCATAGTATCACTGCTCTTACAGTAAAGAATCTGCGTCTGTGCTGATGGTGAAACCTTCTTTCCTTTAGACATAGAGGATGCCCCCCTTGTCACGGTTACAGACCTAGGAGTAAAAAAATCACTAGAAGGATCTCTACTGTCCATTTATATATTTGTAGATTGTGAACAGATCGCCCCTAAGACGTCTTTTCTCTAGTGTAAATAACCCCAAGCGTGATAACCTGTCCGGGTCTTTTAATGACCCTGGTCGCCTCCTCTGCACTCGCTCCAGTTCAGCTGTGTCCTTCTCTTATACAGGTGCCTGGTGCTGTATACAGTATATACCATGTGTGGTCTGACCAGTGATTTATAAAAAGGCAAAACTATGTTCTCATCTTCAGCATTTTGGCCTCTTTTGATGCATCCTAATATTTTATTAGCCTTGGCAGCCCGGCACTGATCACTATTTATGAGGTTACTGTCCACCAATACCCCAAGGCAGCAGTGTTACCCAGTATTTTTTTATTTTATTTAGCACATAACTGTACTTATTATTTCTATGGCCTAAATGCAAAACTTTACATTTATCCACATTAAAATTCATTTGCCATTTCTCTACCCAAGCCTCCAGCTTCTCCAAATCCTTCTGTAATATGATATTATCCTCCTCTGTACTGATTACTTTACCCAGTTTAGTATCATCTGCAAAAATGGAGATTCTACATCAGTATATTTTCAAGGATGAAATTTGTGATCAGCATTTTTTCTCCGCAAACTGCAAAATATCATCTGTAGCGCTTCCGTACTGTGCTCCGTATTTTAGGGGGAGGCATAAAATGATGTAATAGCTTGTCTCAACCAGCCAGGAGGATGTTACAGAATTGCAGAACGTAATAGTGGATGGTGCTGCAGAGATTTTCTCCCCAAAACATGGAGGCTCCCATAGACTTCTGTCCGAGTTGCCCACAATAGTGAATTTAAAGCTTACCTGTCATTAAAAAAACAGGCTCAGGGTCTATGCGTTAAGACCCCAACTGATGGCTAGAATGAGCTGGGAGAGGTAATCGCTTAGTGTGTCCCTTCCCGACCATATGACCAGGACGGACTGGTAATGCAAGTCTATGGGGCCGATCTGGTCTCATAGACACAGGGCAGGGAGAGACGCTCCCCCCTCCCCAGTCACTCTTGTGAACGGTCAGGGTCTGAGTGTTCACGAGGACATGTCAAAAGTTGTTTTTTTTTTTTTATATATATATCCGAGCCTTGTGAAGACCTGGGGATCGGCACTCACCATCTTCAGGTCTTTCATCCTATGTAAAAGGGGGGACCTTAGATATGATAAGATATGATGTAACAGGAGAATAGTGAGTGCAGCTCTGGAGGGGACTGGAGTATAAAACATCAGGTAAGCAGAATAGTGAGTACAGCTCTGGAGTATAAAACATCAGGTAAGCAGAATAGTGAGTGCAGCTCTGGAGGTGACTGGGGTATAAGACATGATGTAACAGCAGAATAGTGAGTCCAGCTCTGAAGGATAAGACGTGATGTAACAGCAGAATAGTGAGTGCAGCTCTGGAGTAAAAGACATGATGTAACAGACGAGGCCTGGCATGTGTGTAGATTATAGACAGTGTTTTGTCCCGCCCGTGGACTCTTGTACACTATATTTGTATGATTCTCTTTATCTTCCTCCTGGGGTGAGCCTGTGTTCCCGGGACGGTCGTGTCCCCTCAGTCCCTCCATCCCAGACGCGGCTGTCCCCCCGTCCTCCTGTAATGCTATAATGCCTGGATTTACGCCGCTCTTTCTTGGCCTAAGCTGATAGAACGTGAATGGTTCTCAGGACGGGGAGGGGTGGAGGGCTCTCCAGCTATTTTGATGAAGTGTTTTTATGGGTAATGATTCCCGACTTCAATATATTTAATAGATTCCTCTCTGCCGCGCAGCTGTATTCTCAGCACTACAAAGAGCGGGCGGAAGAGTCACTTGTGTTCCTGAAAGGAGAGTTCTGTTCTGTCGGCCATTGCCGCCTCTTACACGCTGTTTATTTTCCATTACAATGGGTTGGAATTTAACCCTCAATTTGTTCTGCAGAGGGATAATGGGGAGCAGCGCCCGGCATTGTGTGATCCGCGCTCTGATGTGGCCACACACTAAGACTCATTGTACACCAATTATCGCCCCCTTTAAGTGAGGGCGAGATAATGGCCGCCGAGGCCTAAGAGGTGCCCTAGGAGCTGCTGGAGTAGAGATCATGAAAGGTACATTGTGACTGCCGATGTAGTAGGGATAATGGAAGGTACATTGTGACTGCCGATGTAGTAGGGATAATGGAAGGTACATTGTGACTGCCGATGTAGTAGGGATAATGGAAGGTACATTGTGACTGCCGATGTAGTAGGGATAATGGAAGGTACATTGTGACTGCCGATGTAGTAGGGATAATGGAAGGTACATTGTGACTGCCGGTGCAGTAGGGATAATGGAAGGTACATTGTGACTGCCGATGCAGTAGGGATAATGGAAGGTACATTGTGACTGCCGGTGCAGTAGGGATCATGGAAGGTACATTGTGACTGCCGATGTAGTAGGGATAATGAAAGGTACATTGTGACTGCCGATGTAGTAGGGATCATGGAAGGTACATTGTGACTGCCGATGTAGTAGGGATCATGGAAGGTACATTGTGACTGCCGGTGTGGTAGGGATCATGGCAGGTACATCATACAGCTGTATGATCCACGGCCTCCGACCACTTGAACCCTGTCCATCCTCACCACCACTTGTAAGCAGTATATGCAGCGATGAGCTGATCCTTCCCAGCATGCACCTCCCTGGGCACTATCCTCCTTGTCCAGACCATTCTAAAGGCGGCTCGGACCATGAAAGTCTTAAGTGTATGAGAACCTTTAGAGTCTGTCCCGGTTGTCAGTCATTATTCAGCTGGGTTTTCCGCTCGGACCTCCAGTTGTAGAGAGGTTTCATGTTTACGGATCATTGTGTGAGATGAGGGTCCATCCACCCCATGTCTGTACTATGTGACTCCCGCAGGATTGTCCCTATCCCCTGGGCTGGCACCCTGTTATCCTCACCCACAGCTGGTGCAGCCTGTTTAGGCGCCGGTGACTTGTCACATCCAGTTAGATGAGTTATTTTCAGTACTGAACCCTCCACTCCCCGATCTGAATCTCTCTGATGCCTCTTGGTGACCCTGCCGGGGCCGATGTGGGGTGTCACCGTGCACAAAGCAACGTCCATTCTGGACGTCAGCCAATCTGATATCACTGTGGAATGTCAACCAGGTTGTTACCTGAAGTTTAGAGGTGATTTTTTTTTTTTTCTTCTTTCAAATCAACTGGTGTCAGTCTGACACAGTACTCTCTGCTGCCACCACTGGCCATGTCGGGAACTGTCCATAGAAAACCTCTCCTGCTCTGGACAGTTCCTGACATGGACAGAGGTGGCAGCAGAGAGCACTGTGTCAGACTGGAGAGAATACTACACCACTTACTGCAGGACATACAGCAGCGGAACTGGAAGACACAAGATTTTTACATAGAAGTAAATTACAAATATCGAGCACTTTCTTGATTTAAAAAAAATAAATAAAATTTGGTGAACTACCCTTTTAACATAGTGGAGCCAGGTAACACTCCATGTTAGTCCCGTAATCGTTCACCTGTAACAGTCACCGCTCCCACTTGGCTGACATTATAACCTTGACTATAATCTCCGGCTGCGTCAACATCTGCAACCTTGCGTGACCTCCGGCATAAGCCATTCCCAGGGATCGTGGTGCACGATTATAAGTTGTCACCTTCAGCCTTATATATAATAGCGCTGATCGCTGTGGCGTAGGCGTCTCATTACGGTTCACGGAGCCTCCGATCACTGGAAGAGATGTAATATTGTGAGTCCTCCAGTGACCACCATGCCTCATCCAGCAGATGCCAGAGAGGCAGCCCACAACCCCTGAGCCAGAAACCGCACAAGTCGAGGCAGATCTTGTCCTTCA
Source organism: Dendropsophus ebraccatus (assembly GCA_027789725.1). Taxonomy (NCBI): domain Eukaryota; kingdom Metazoa; phylum Chordata; class Amphibia; order Anura; family Hylidae; genus Dendropsophus; species Dendropsophus ebraccatus. Next base: position 10,247,441 of record JAQFWZ010000009.1, on the reverse strand, counting down.
CGCTTTGTCACAATCCACCATAACACGGGAACAACCACTGCCATGGTGTAGGGACGGAGTGTTCATGTGTGGCCCAGTCTGTAGTGACCTTGTGTCTACCAGGAGGCCTGTTCTTTTACACTGTGCGACCGAATGGCTTCTGTTGTTTCGACTCCAATGACTTTAAGAAAGATATTGCGGTGATGGAGAAAAGGTATAAAGCTGAGCGCAGACCCTGTGTATGCATCTCCATGGAAGGTGCAGGGGGCCAGGCTCAGATTCACTACTAAACCATAAGAGACCTGGACCGGGGAATGATGCAAGCCGAAGTGTGGACTCCAGGCGGATGCTGGTTTTTGTACAGTCGATGGTGACACAATGTAACCAATAGGTATGTTTTTTTGACCCCTTAATGCTACATGCTGTATATATGATCATGAACATAGGGTGCTGGGTGTATTAGTCATAGTCATATGGTAGGTACTGGTATTGTACCCGCAGGAACTGTAGCTCTTGCTGCTGGGGGGGATGGGAGCTAAGTGTATGCGCCCACTACTGCTGCAGTCGCATTGACTAAAGGCAAAACTCCTGGATCACAATCAGGGTATATTCCCACTACGGAACACACACAGAAATTTCAAGCAGAGGCCACGCGGCCTCTGCTTGAAACTTCCTTAAGTGTTCCATAATAATAATTTTTATTTATGTAGCGCCAACAGATTCCGCAGCACTTCCGCAGACAAAAAATCATCCAGAGATATAAATATAATTCTCCGTACGTGAGGAGCCTGATCGCAAGAGCTTACAGACTATGAGGAGGGGGTGCGAGACAAAAAGGCAGAGGGGCAAAGTGCTTCATTGTTACAATGGTCCGGCCATCTTTATAAATAGGACAGTGCATTAGAGCCATAGTGGGAACATACCCCAATTCTCATCCAGAAGTCTAGCCTTTAGTCAGTGCAACTGCAGTATCTCATCGGATAGAGTTTAAAGTGACTCTGTACCCACAATCTGGCCCCCCCAAACCACTTGTACCTTCGGATAGCTGCTTTTAATCCAAGATCTGTCCTGGGGTCCGTTCGGCAGGTGATGCAGTTATTGTTTTAAAAACTACTTTTAATCCGGCAGCGCTGTGTCTAACGGCCGGGGCTTACATTTGTATATGCATTAGGCTGGCACACCCTCTCTGTCCCTCCTCCCCACCCACCTCATGATTAGGAATAATCCAGGAAGATTGCTTCCTATTTCCCACCTGTGTGCATAATGAACATGGGCTGGATCGGTAATACACCTGTGCAAAGCTCAAACAGCAGTAAATGTTCCTGGATCATTCCTAATGATGAGGAGGGTGGGGAGGAAGGACAGAGAGGTGGTGCCAGCCTAATGCATATACAAATGTAAGCCCCGGCCGTTAGACACAGCGCTGTAGGATTAAAAGTTGTTTTTAGGACAATAACTGCATCAGCTGCCGAACAGACCCCAGGACAGATCTTGGATTAAAAGCAGCTATCTGAAGGTACAAGCGGTTTGGGGGGGGGGGGGGGGGGGGTCAGATTGTGGGTACGGAGTTGCTTTAAGGGAATGCGTAGCCTAAATTTTCTTTTGCCCTTTAGTCAAATACTAAGACTTCTATACTAAAAATTTTAATCTGTTTCTATTTTGTGACTATTTTGTATGTTTTTTTTATTTTTATTTCACTATTTGTACTTTGTTATGGGGGCGGCCATCTTGCCTGGGCTGTTCTTAAAAGCATTTTGTGACATGCTTTACAGCAAGACTCATGGACATAGACGACTATAGACAGACTCTGTCCCCTTGATATGAATGTGAGACATTACTGAGTGCGCTCTGTGACCTGTGAAGAGGTCATTCCAAAGGGAGCTGCTATTGTCTCCTCTATCTACTGGTGTCACATGACGCTGCAATGCTGTACAGATCATTTTACAGCAACCTCCTCTTATCACCACAGACACAACAGGAAGTCTCAGCTTAGTTTTACCCCAGTGGTGAGAATGGGAACATGTGTCTTTAGCACCCGGCATTGAACTTGCTGGGCGTTGGCCGGTTGTCTCAGCATTTGCACAGTCCACTCATGCGTCTTCCCTGCACTGATCTTTGCAGAAATGGCCGGAGACAAGCTGGAGACTGGCACTCTACCCCACCTAAAAAACTGCCTTGACAGAAGATGGGCAAAACTTCAACTTTTTGTTCATCATCAATCAAAAATGGTATAAAAAAGTGATTAAAAACAAACAAACGCACATGGTACTGTTCGGATTTCCAGCCATACTTGATCTCACATAGTGGGCTGTGGCTGTTATGGCAGAACCCAGGCCTAACATAGGAAGTCTGGGCTCCTGCGAGCGGGTGATGCCAGCCTGCTGCTGCTGATCATCCCACCCCGTCCCTGCTGCTGCTGATCATCCCACCCCGTCCCTGCTGCTGCTGATCATCCCACCCCGTCCCTGCTACTGCTGATCATCCCACCCCGTCCCTGCTGCTGCTGATCATCCCATACCCTTCCTGCTGCTGATCATCCCCTATCTATCCTACTCTTACTGCCACTGATCATCCTGCACCCATCCTACTCCTGCTGCTGCTGATCATCCCGCACCCATCCTGCTGCTGCTGATCATCCGGCACCCATCCTGCTGCTGCTGATCATCCTGCACCCATCCTGCTGCTCATCATCCGGCACCCATCCTGCTGCTGCTCATCATCCAGCACCCATCCTGCTGCTGATCATCCCGCACCCATCCTGCTGCTGATGATCATCCTGCTGATGATCATCCTGCTGCTCATCATCCCGCACCCATCCTGCTGATGATCATCCTGCACCCATCCTGCTGCTGCTGATCATCCGGCACCCATCCTGCTGCTGATCATCCGGCACCCATCCTGCTGCTGATCATCCGGCACCCATCCTGCTGCTGCTCATAGTCCGGGACCCATCCTGCTGCTGCTGATCATCCGGCACCCATCCTGCTGCTGCTCATAATCCGGCACCCATCCTGCTGCTGCTCATAATCCGGCACCCATCCTGCTGCTGATTATCCGGCACCCATCCTGCTGCTGATTATCCGGCACCCATCCTGCTGCTGATCATCCCGCACCCATCCTGCTGCTGATTATCCGGCACCCATCCTGCTGCTGATCATCCCGCACCCATCCTGCTGCTGATCATCCGGCACCCATCCTGCTGCTGATCATCCCGCACCCATCCTGCTGCTGATTATCCGGCACCCATCCTGCTGCTGATCATCCCGCACCCATCCTGCTGCTGATTATCCGGCACCCATCCTGCTGCTGATCATCCCGCACCCATCCTGCTGCTGATTATCCGGCACCCATCCTGCTGCTGATCATCCCGCACCCATCCTGCTGCTGATTATCCGGCACCCATCCTGCTGCTGATTATCCGGCACCCATCCCGCCAGCTTTATCTTCCTCGCTCTCCCTCCTCATCTGAAATCGCCTCCAGTCACACTCAGGAACTTTGACTTTGTCGCTTCTGACAACTCCTTTTTTTTTTCTCACCATGTGGAACAGAAGGCCGCTGCGTCTGGGGGCAGCAGTGATGGAGGAATAAAAGAGTGCGGTAACAACATGTGCGGCCGTGTGTTATATTGTGCAAACACAGACTGTCTCCAGATCAGCAGGAGTGATAGGAGTTATCATGCTGCTGGGGGAGTCCTGTACCCTGAGCCAGCCGAGTGCAAATTGTGCTAACAGTGACAGGCACGTCGTGCCGAATGTAGAGCGCCAGCTTGCTGGCAGCAGCGGGGTACACAGATAAAAAACAAACACTTAACTTTTATCATGAGCACTTGTAAAGAGCAGCGCGGGGACGTGTTTCATCTTCAGCCGCACTCCCTCCCCGCCGCTCTAGAACGCTGTTTTCTCGGTTTTATCCAATTTTAGCTGCGGCTTAACCCTTCTCAGTCGGCGCTGGGGATGGAGCCCATACAGCAAAGTAGTGCGGTGCCAACTATGCCAACAAGCCACTCTCCATAAACCCGGACATCCGCGTCCTCCCAGATGGATGCAACCCACTCACGACCACGGGACTCTTCAATCCTAGGACTTGGACGCAAACAAACTGTAGAAGTCGTCACTTTCTCCGAATAAAATCCATTTATTGAGGTTCCGTAAAATAGTAGAGAAATTATCTGGGGTAGAAAAACATACAGTAGGCAGAGTCTGACTCGTATCTGGCCCTTAGTCGTAGACAATCCTCTCATTAGGGTCTGAGGCGTTACTGGAGTCCTAATACCTCTTGGAGTAGATGACGACACAGGAATGGTGGTCACCAATGTTGAGCGAATCATTTGACAGATTCGCAACGTCCTCCAAACCTAACACTTGGTGTTTGATTCCCGGGAGCTGCAGAAGTTGGATGCCACCCTAGGACTGCCAGGAAAAATATGGCTACAGCCTAGGGAATGGGTCTCCAAACTGCAGCCCTCCAGCTGTTGCGAAACCACAACTCCCATCATGTCCAGGCATGATGGGAAATTTACTTTTGCAACAGCTGGAGGGCTGCAGTTTGGAGACCCATGGCCTAGGGCATCCAACTTCTGCAGCCGCAGGGAATCAAATACAGAGCGTTTGGGTTCGGAGAATGTTAACAAACCTGAATAGTTTTGACAGATCCGCTTAACACTAGCAGGCCGCATCTTCTGATCTTCAGCACTGAAGTCCACTGCAAGGTCGTGTTCTGGAGGATTCCAAGGTTCAGACCTCTATTACTTAAAATTAAAGGGGTTATCCAGCGCTACAAAAACATGGCCACTTTTCCCCCTACTGTTGTCTCCAGTTCAGGTGCGGTTTGCAGTTAAGCTCCATTTACTTCAATAGAACTGAGTTTCAAAACCCCACCCAAACTGGAGACAACAGTAGGGGAAAGTGGCTAAGTTTTTGTAGCGCTGGATAACCCCTTTAATTAAACCTGTCGGTCCATGAGACATCAGACTGTAAACTTTACCGGGTCAATAAAATCTATACAGACCGTCCTATGTGAGAACTTCAGTCTTTGATGCTGCATCCCCTTCTCTGGACGAGGTCTAGCGGGGCTGCACTACTACTGCCAGCAGTCTGTGCTGTATGATGTGATGAGAGCAGATTGCTTTGTCTGGTTCAGATCTCTTTGTGGATTGGAGGGGGGGGGGCACACAAGGTGACGTACGTTCTACTTACTGTATTATATAGATAGGGTCAGTGACCGGACCCGAAGGTCAGAGATCTGATCATAACCCTATATGTATGTCATGCAGGTGGTACAAGCTGGAATCAAAGCAAGGGAAGAGGAACAAGGAGAGAGGAGAGCTGAAGGTCAACGTCCAGTTCATGAGAAACAACATGACGGCCAGTATGTTTGACCTCTCCATGAAGGATAAGACCCGCTCTCCATTTGCACGTCTAAAGGACAAGATGAAAGGAAGGAAGCCGGACGGATCAGACACCTCATCCGCCATCATTCCCAGCAGCACCAGTGAGCGGCACAGCATCTGTGACCCCAATGGTTCAGAAATCCCTATCAAGAGTAAGCCCAAGAAGCCGTTCCTGCTGGGACCTCAGCGCCTGTCGTCGGCTCATTCCATGTCCGATTTATACGGTCCTCCTCCCTCTCGGCTCGCTTCTGGAGGGCTTCCAGCTAAACAGACTCTAGACTCCATCAGCTCTGCGGATGAAAACGGTGAGTAAGAGGCAGCAGGTAACCCGGTGACCTCCTCCATCTATAGGTTATCACATCACTACAGTGTTCTATATAGGTAGAATAGGGTACTTTGACAAAAATCTTTTTTCTTTCAAATCAACTGGTATCAGAAAGTTATATAGATTTGTAATGTATTTCGATTTAAAAATCTCCAATCTTCCAGTACTTATCAGCTGCTGTATGCCCTGCAGGAAGTGGTGTATTCTCTCGAGTCTAACACAGTGCTCTCTGCTGCCACCTCTGTCCATGTCAGGAACTGTCCAGAGAAGCAGCAAATCCCCATAGAAAACCTCTCCTGCTCTGGACAGCAGTTGATTTGAAAGAAAGATTTTCACTGGAGTACCCCTTTAAAACTTGATATCAGTAAGTTCATTACTTACTAGTACTGTACATGTGTTCTGGATTACTGTCTGTGATGTAGATATCATGGTTATTATTCTGCACCAGGCATGTTCTCCAGACAACGACGTCTACTGATCATGTTATACAAATCATCACTATGTTCAAGGAACCATGCTTTAGATGCCTCTAATGTCTACATCCCATGTCCTCAGCTTCCCGTTATGTATGTTCTCCATACTGTCAGTCATTACCTTCTATATTAACCATGTTCTAGATGTCTCTACTCCCTACATCCCACACACCTATTACGACTTATTATGCATATTCTCCCTTATAACATAAGGGACTGGGGTCTAGATTCTTCTAAGGGACTGGGGTCTAGATTCGTATAACATAAGGAACCGGGGTCTCTAGTTGTATACCATAAGGGGCCAGGGTCTAGATTCATATAACATAAGGGGCCAGGGTCTAGATTCATATAACATAAGGAACCAGGGTCTAGATTCGTATAACATAAGGGGCCAGGGTCTAGATTCGTATAACATAAGGGGCCAGGGTCTAGATTCGTATAACATAAGGAACCAGGGTCTAGATTCGTATAACATAAGGGACTGGGGTCTAGATTCTTATAACATAAGGGGCCAGGGTCTGGATTTTTACAATACATCCCATGCCCAATAACACCCATTCTATATGTTCTCCTTACTATTTTTGATTGTTTCCTTGGAGTTGGTTCTTTTCATGTTCTAGACCTGAAAACTTGAACAAGGTTCTTGGTGCCTCTTCTCTCTAGTCATGTAACAATGTAAACATGTCAATATGTCCAACTCTAATGGTGTTTACACAGACAGATTATTTGACAGATTATTGAAGTGAAAGCCAGGATTAGATTTGAAAATAGGAGAAATCTCAGTCTTTCCTTTATGACTTGTTCTGTTTTTGGCTTTGGCTTCAATATTCTGTCAGTGCAAACACACCCTAAGTCGCCTCATTGTGTCCCTTCACGTACGGTCCTTCCCCCGGCACAGAGCTGGGACATTGTCTGTTTCCCTGATTCGGCCTCTGACCACTTCTCTTCTTTTACGTCTTCTCTGTGGTCTTACAAGTCATCGCTGTCTTCCAGGAAGCCTTAATTCTCCTCACAGAAGAACAATGAGCGCCGACACCGCGAAAGATGAGCCCCCCGAATCTCGTGACCCTGATGTGATTTGGACCGGAGGGAGCAGCCACAAAGACCCAGCGCCCATCTCTTCTCTGCCACAGAAATTTGCCACCCTGCCCCGACAGTGGGCACCGGGAGACGAGCGCACAGAGGGCTGGGAGAGGTCCGCTGCCTCCGGGATCTTCTCCAAAACGGCTGACGGGAAGAAAGAGATGAAGAAGAAGGATAAGGTCAGCTTGTTCGAGAGAGTGACTGGCAAGAAGGAAGGGAAGCGACCGGAGCGGCACAGCCAGGACATCTCAGACTGGACTCTGGAGAGCAGAACCTCAGAAGGTGGCACCCAGCAGACTACAAACTATGAGTCCACCAATCCCTTCCGGACGGGGAGCCGCGCTCCAGAGCTACGGTAATCCACCACATTCACGACTAACAATGGTCCCATGTACATGAATACGGTCCTGGCACACACCTCTATGTGGATCTCACAGAATACAGACACATCTTACATATTTGTTAGTCTCAGAAAAATCCTCAGTCTTCACTGAAGCCATGGCCGCTTTTCACAAACCCCGCCAACAAGTCACTCCCAGACATATACATGGGCCCTCATATAGAGCCTCCTGTCACACCCAGACATGTACATGGGCCCTCATATAGAGCCTCCTGTCACACCGAACATATACATGGGCCCTCATATAGAGCCTCCTGTCACACCCAGACATATACATGGCCCTCATATAGAGCCTCCTGTCACACCCAGATATATACATGGGCGCTCATATAGAGCCTCCTGTCACACCCAGACATATACATGGGCCCTCGTATAGAGCCTCCTGTCACACCCAGACATATACATGGGCCCTCGTATAGAGCCTCCTGTCACACCGACATATACATGGCCCTCGTATAGAGCCTCCTGTCACACCCAGACATGTACATGGGCCCTCATATAGAGCCTCCTGTCACACCGACATATACATGGCCCTCGTATAGAGCCTCCTGTCACACCCATATATATACATGGGCCCTCATATAGAGCCTCCTGTCACACCCAGACATATACATGGGCCCTCGTATAGAGCCTCCTGTCACACCCAGACATGTACATGGGCCCTCATATACAGCCACCTGTCACACCCAGACATGAACATGGGCCCTCATATAGAGCCTCCTGTCACACCCAGATATATACATGGGCCCTCATATAGAGCCTCTTGTCACACCCAGACATATACATGGGCCCTCATATAGAGCCTCTTGTCACACCCAGACATATACATGGGCCCTCGTATAGAGCCTCCTGTCACACCCAGACATATACATGGCCCTCGTATAGAGCCTCCTGTCACACCCAGACATGTACATGGCCCTCATATAGAGCCTCCTGTCATACCCATATATATACATGGCCCTCATATAGAGCCTCCTGTCACACCCAGACATATACATGGCCCTCATATAGAGCCTCCTGTCATACCCATATATATACATGGCCCTCATATAGAGCCTCCTGTCACACCCATATATATACATGGGCCCTCATATACAGCCTCCTGTCATTGCTAGACATATACATGGGCCCTCATATAGAGCCTCCTGTCACACCCAGACATATACATGGCCCTCGTATAGAGCCTCCTGTCACACCCAGACATGTACATGGGCCCTCATATAGAGCCTCCTGTCACACCCAGACATATATATGGCCCTCATATAGAGCCTCCTGTCACACCCAGACATATATATGGGCCCTCGTATAGAGCCTCCTGTCACACCCAGACATGTACATGGGCCCTCATATAGAGCCTCCTGTCACACCCAGACATATACATGGGCCCTCGTATAGAGCCTCCTGTCACACCCAGACATATACATGGGCCCTCATATAGAGCCTCCTGTCACACCCAGACATATACATGGGCCCTCATATAGAGCCTCCTGTCACACCCAGACATATACATGGGCCCTCATATAGAGCCTCCTGTCACACCGACATATACATGGGCCCTCGTATAGAGCCTCCTGTCACACCCAGACATGTACATGGGCCCTCATATAGAGCCTCCTGTCACACCCAGATATATACATGGGCCCTCATATAGAGCCTCCTGTCACACCCAGACATATACATGGCCCTCATATAGAGCCTCCTGTCACACCCAGACATGTACATGGGCCCTCATATAGAGCCTCCTGTCACACCCAGACATATATATGGGCCCTCATATAGAGCCTCCTGTCACACCCAGACATATACATGGCCCTCATATAGAGCCTCCTGTCACACCCAGACATATACATGGGCCCTCATATAGAGCCTCCTGTCACACCCAGACATGTACATGGGCCCTCGTATAGAGCCTCCTGTCACACCCAGACATATATATGGGCCCTCGTATAGAGCCTCCTGTCACACCCAGACATGTACATGGGCCCTCGTATAGAGCCTCCTGTCACACCCAGACATGTACATGGCCCTCGTATAGAGCCTCCTGTCACACCCAGACATATACATGGGCCCTCATATAGAGCCTCCTGTCATACCCAGACATATATATAGGCCCTCGTATAGAGCCTCCTGTCACACCCAGACATATATATGGGCCCTCGTATAGAGCCTCCTGTCACACCCAGACATATACATGGGCCCTCGTATAGAGCCTCCTGTCACACCCAGACATATACATGGGCCCTCGTATAGAGCCTCCTGTCACACCCAGACATGTACATGGCCCTCGTATAGAGCCTCCTGTCACACCCAGACATGTACATGGCCCTCGTATAGAGCCTCCTGTCACACCCAGTCTACTTGGACCCTCATGGTCAGCCACCTGTCATTGCTAGACATAAATCTAATCCTCCCATGTAGATCTTTCATGTGGAGCAGCTTCTTTGGCTGTTGCACGACTACAACTCCCAGCATGCCATTCTTGGGCTCTCAGGGCGTGCCTGGAGTTGTAGTTCTGCTATGGCCGGAGAGCCATTGTTGTGTACATTATTTCCACAGCTCCGGCTCCTGGCGGGTCGGTAGGTTTGTCACTTAGAGGCGACATATATATATGACAGGACCGTATGTTCTCCGGCCGTGTCGCTCCGTTATCAGGAGACGAACCGTTTGCCTAATCAGCTGATGTGAAAATTTCTCAATTTGCAGCCGGCGACAGGTGTGAATGTAGAAAGCGCCTTTAATTTGAATGTGTCGTCAGAACCGCGACTGAGGACCCAGAAAAGTTATTAGCGAGGTCGCCGGGGATGGGGAAGGGGTAATTAGCCGGACCCTGGGAGATGGAGTTTAGGTAATTAAAGAAATGTGCGGCGGCGGTGGTGCCGGACACGGTATTGGCTGCGCGTGGTGTAAAATGAAGGCAGACGGAGCGCTCACCTCAGGTACAGAACAGTTATTTACCACTGCGCACGCCACGGACGCCCACAAACTTCCAGACGGCAGATGTTTACATAGGGGGGACACATACAGGTGGGTGGGGTCCCCCTCTGATCCTGGTATACACTGAATCATATAGGATGACCCCCCCATGTCCATACTTGCGGCTGCGGTTGGCTTTGTAGAGTGTGTCCCAGCACGCTGCTCCTCTGTGTATCTAGTGCTGCCCCCCCGTCCCCCCATATATGTGTATTATATACATCCTGTCCGCCATACTGTGTGCTCCTCACCTTTACCCTTTCACCGACGCTCAATGTTCGTTCCTTTTGTCTTTCAGCTCCAATGCAAAGTTTTCATCGTCTGATATGACAGCACAACTGGGAAGGACGAGCGGGGGGCTGGAGATGTACCCCCCACTGCACAGACACCTGGTAAGAATCCCCAGACTGTGAATGTGTGTAGGTAATATGGCTGAGCCCAGGCCAGGCAAGTGGAGGTATATGGGGGACAGCAGCGAGGGTCAGGGGGCCCCTCTCACACTCATCACTGGGGTTTGTAGAGATGGTTCCCCACAGGTGACACTACACAGTGCTGCAGGTGAGGTCGTGGTTAAATATATATACAGGTAACACTATACACAATTTTACAGCCGAGGTCTTGTTACATACAGGTGAAACTATATACAGGTATATACTGGTAACACCATACACAAAATTATAGGAAAGGTCTTGTTATGTACAGATAACACCATGTACATCTGACACTGTACCTAATTTTACAAATGAGGTCTTTGTATGTACAGCCATCACTATACCCAATAATACAGGTGAGTACAGCCATCACTATACCCAATAATACAGGTGAGTACAGCCATCACTATACCCAATAATACAGGTGAGTACAGCCATCACTATACCCAATAATACAGGTGAGTACAGCCATCACTATACACAATAATACAGGTGAGGGCAGCCATCACTATACACAATAATACAGGTGAGGGCAGCCATCACTATACACAATAATACAGGTGAGTACAGCCATCACTATACCCAATAATACAGGTGAGGGAAGCCATCACTATACCCAATAATACAGGTGAGTACAGCCATCACTATACACAATAATACAGGAGAGTACAGCCATCACTATACACAATAATACAGGGAGTGCAGCCATCACTATACCCAATAATACAGGTGAGTACAGCCATCACTATACCCAATAATACAGGTGAGTACAGCCATCACTATACACAATAATACAGGTGAGTGCAGCCATCACTATACCCAATAATACAGGTGAGTACAGCCATCACTATACCCAATAATACAGGTGAGTACAGCCATCACTATACCCAATAATACAGGTGAGTACAGCCATCACTATACCCAATAATACAGGTGAGTACAGCCATCACTATACCCAATAATACAGGTGAGTACAGCCATCACTATACCCAATAATACAGGTGAGTACAGCCATCACTATACCCAATAATACAGGTGAGTACAGCCATCACTATACACAATAATACAGGTGAGTACAGCCATCACTATACACAATAATACAGGTGAGTACAGCCATCACTATACACAATAATACAGGTGAGGGCAGCCATCACTATACCCAATAATACAGGTGAGTACAGCCATCACTATACCCAATAATACAGGTGAGTACAGCCATCACTATACACAATAATACAGGTGAGTGCAGCAATCACTATACACAATAATACAGGTGAGTACAGCCATCACTATACCCAATAATACAGGCGGGTACAGCCATCACTATACCCAATAATACAGGAGAGTACAGCCATCACTATACCCAATAATACAGGTGAGTACAGCCATCACTATACCCAATAATACAGGGAGTGCAGCCATCACTATACCCAATAATACAGGAGAGTACAGCCATCACTATACCCAATAATACAGGTGAGTACAGCCATCACTATACCCAATAATACAGGTGAGTGCAGCCATCACTATACACAATATTACAGGGAGTGCAGCAATCACTATACACAGTATTACAGATAAGGTCCTATTATATACAGGTATCACCGTACACAATATTACAGGTGAGGTCTTATTATTTACAGGTGACATCATACACAATATTACAGGTGAGGTCTTGTTATATACAGGTATCACCGTACACAATATTACAGGTGGTCTTATTATATACAGGTAACACAATACACAATATCACAGGTTAGCTCTTATTATATACAGGTACAGGTCTGGAGTTGTGTATCTGTTGGGGGTTGTAGTTTACACCCAGTCATTCTCCTGCAGTTTTTGGGGCCCCGGTTGCTTCCATCCTGTACAGCTGGTTTCCTCTCAGCTCGGCTATGGTAGTGTTGGGGTCTGAGGTGCTGCCCCCTTCTGTTCTCCTCCATAGTGAAGCCTCAGGTCTGTGCCATCCCCCTCCTCCTCCCATGAATCCCTTCAGCTCCTTCCCAGGGTCCTCACAGCTGGAGATTCCTGGGCTGATCGCATCTTCTCCGTCCTCCTCCGTCCTGTCCACTACATGTAGCTCTAATTGGAACTTGGAGAAGACACAAAGGTGATATTCCTGGATTTCCAGGAATTCCTCCCCATATCTCTCGTTCCCAGGTAATAATGCAGCTGCAGGTCCTCACCTCCGCTCTTCACCGCAGCCTCCACATACGGCAGGGCCAGGGTGCGGTGCCATCTGTTTCTGATTGCTACTGATGATGGGGTCTGGCAGAGATCATCCTGGCACCGTCCTGCCAACACAGGTGACGGAAACCTGCTGAAGCGGATACCAAGATGGCAGCGTCACATGACCTTCACTGCCCACAGTGTACAGATGCCAGGAGTCTTGGGCCTGACACCATCCCTGGCATAGGTCATAGCCCCCACTGTTGAGGTTTTACTATGTGCATCTCCGCAAAAACCAATGGAAGGCGGCAGCCAATCATCCGACATCTGATAATCTGACATCTGATAAACCAGCGCCTGGTAATGGATCAGACACCTGATTGTAATGGCAGCAGGTTATATTGTATCCTGATGCCGATTAATTGGACAGTTATGGCAGTATATACACATGGGTTAGATGACCCCAGTGACTCATCATGTGATGCAGGCTCTGCTGGTAATGGTTATGGCCGTCTTAGTAGTCAGTGGATGAGCACGTCCTTGTGGTGGGGATCGGTGGGAGACGTCATTTATAATTGGCCTCTCACACACCTGGAGTTTTTAATGATGAGAGCGGAGGAGGGAGAGAGCCGAGAGTTTAGCCGCTATCTGCCTCTTCGGTGAGCGAGCTTTCCTCCTCTGTGCTGCTTCTGCCCGTCCTCCGCACCAACACATTCAGGAATGTTTCCTTGTTACAGCTGGAACTCTACATCACTACTACTGTACCCGGGAGGAGACCCCCCCCGACTGTATAAGGACTGTACCCGGGAAGAGACCCCCCCCCCCCCGACTGTATAAGGACTGTACCCTGGGAGGAGCCCCCCCCGACTGTATAAGTACTGTACTCTGGGAGGAGACCCCCCCCCCACACACCCCCCGACTGTATAAGGACTGTACCCTGGGAGGAGACCCCCCCCCCCCGACTGTATAAGGACTGTACCTGGGAAGAGACCCCCCCCCCCCCCCCGACTGTATAAGGACTGTACCTGGGAAGAGACCCCCCCCCCCCTGGGAAGAGACCCCCCCCCCCCCCCCGACTGTATAGGACTGTACCTGGGAAGAGATGCCCCCCCACCCCCCCCCCCCCGACTGTATAAGGACTGTACCCTGGGAGGCGACCCCCCCCCCCCCCCCCCGACTGTATAAGGACTGTACCTGGGAAGAGACCCCCCCCCCCCCCCGACTGTATAAGGACTGTACCCTGGGAGGAGACCCCCCCCCCCCCCCCCCGACTGTATAAGGACTGTACCTGGGAAGAGACCCCCCCCCCCCCCCGACTGTATAAGGACTGTACCTGGGAAGAGACCCCCCCCCCCCCCCCCCCCCGACTGTATAAGGACTGTACCTGGGAAGAGACCCCCCCCCCCCCCCGACTGTATAAGGACTGTACCCAGGAGGAGACCCCCCCCCCCCCGACTGTATAAGGACTGTACCCGGGAGGAGACACCCCCCCCACCCCCCGACTGTATAAGGACTGTACCCTGGGAGGAGACCCCCCCGACTGTATAAGGACTGTATCCCGGGAGGAGACAAGACCCTCCCCCCCCCCCCCCCCCCGACTGTATAAGGACTGTACCCGGGGAGGAGGTCCCCACTGACTGTATAAGGACTGTACCCGGGGAGGAGACCCCCCCCGACTGTATAAGGACTGTACCCGGGAGGAGACCCCTACTGACTGTATAAGGACTGTACCCCGGGAGGAGACCCCCCCCCCCCGACTGTATGAGGACTGCACCCGGGAGGAGACATAACCCCCCCCCCCAACTGTATATGGGGAACCCCCCCCCCCGACTGTATGAGGACTGTACCCGGGAGGAGACCCCCACTGACTGTATAAGGACTTAAGGACTGTACCTCGGGAGGAGACCCCCCCCCCCGACTGTATAAAGACTGTACCTCGGGAGGAGACCCCCCCCCCCCCGACTGTATAAGGACTGTACCTCGGGAAGAGACCCCCCCCCCCCGACTGTATAAGGACTGTACCTCGGGAGGAGACCCCCCCCCCCCCCCCGACTGTATAAGGACTGTACCTCGGGAAGAGACCCCCCCCCCCCGACTGTATAAGGACTGTACCTCGGGAAGAGACCCCCCCCCCCCCGACTGTATAAGGACTGTACCTCGGGAGGAGACCCCGCTGACTGTATAAGGACTGTACCGTGGGAGGAGACCCCACTGACGGTATATGGACTGTACCCTGGGAGGAGACCCCCACTGACTGTATAAGGACTGTACCTCGGGAGGAGACCCCCACTGACTATATAAGGACTGTACCTCGGGAGGAGACCCCCACTGACTATATAAGGACTGTACCCCGGGAGGAGACCCCCACTGACTATATAAGGACTGTACCCCAGGAGGAGGCCCCACTGACTCTATAAGGACTGTCCCCCGGGAGGAGACCCCCACTGACTGTATAGGACTGTACCCCGGGAGGAGACACCCCCCCAACTGTATAAGGACTGTACCCTGGGAGAAGACCCCACCCAACCCCCTGACTGTATAAGGACTGTACCCCGGGAGGAGACCCCCACTGACTGTATAAGGACTGTACCCGGGAGGAGCCCCCCCCCCCCCCCCCCGACTGTATAAGGACTGTACCCGGGAGGAGACCCCCCCCCCCCGACTGTATAAGGACTGTACCCTGGGAGGAGACCCCCCCGACTGTATAAGGACTGTACCCCGGAGGAGACCCCCCCCCCCCCCCCGACTGTATAAGGACTGTACCCGGGAGGAGACCCCTACTGACTGTATAAGGACTGTACCCCGGGAGGAGACACCCCCCCAACTGTATAAGGACTGTACCCTGGGAGAAGACCCCACCCAACCCCCTGACTGTATAAGGACTGTACCCCGGGAGGAGACACCCCCCCAACTGTATAAGGACTGTACCCTGGGAGAAGACCCCACCCAACCCCCTGACTGTATAAGGACTGTACCCCGGGAGGAGACCCCCACTGACTGTATAAGGACTGTACACCGGGAGGAGACCCCCCCCCCCCGACTGTATAAGGACTGTACCCTGGGAGGAGACCCCCCCCCCCCCCCGACTGTATAAGGACTGTACCCGGGAGGAGACACCCCCCCCACCCGACTGTATAAGGTCTGTACCCTGGGAGGAGACCCCCCCCCCCCCGACTGGATAAGGACTGTACCCCGGAGGAGACCCCCCCCCCCGACTGTATAAGGACTGTATCCCGGGAGGAGACAAGACCCTCCCCCCCCCCCCCTGACTGTATAAGGACTGTACCCGGGAGGAGACCCCTACTGACTGTATAAGGACTGTACCCCGGGAGGAGACCCCCCCGGAGTGTATAAGGACTGTACCCCGGGAGGAGACCCCCCCCCCCGACTGTATGAGGACTGTACCCGGGAGGAGACATAACCCCCCCCCAACTGTATATGGGGAACCCCCCCCCCCCGACTGTATGAGGACTGTACCCGGGAGGAGACCCCCACTGACTGTATAAGGACTTAAGGACTGTACCTCGGGAGGTGACCCCCCCCCCCCCCGACTGTATAAGGACTGTACCTCGGGAAGAGACCCCCCCCCCCCCCCGACTGTATAAGGACTGTACCTCGGGAGGAGACACCCCCCCCCCCCCCCCCCGACTGTATAAGGACTGTACCTCGGGAGGAGACCCCCCGCTGTATAGACTGTATAAGGACTGTACCCGGGAGGAGGGAGACCCCGCTGACTGTATAAGGACTGTACCGCGGGAGGAGACCCCACTGACTGTATATGGACTGTACCCTGGGAGGAGACCCCCACTGACTGTATATGGACTGTACCCCGGGAGGAGACCCCTCCTCCGACGGTATAAGGACTGTACACTGGGAGGAGACCCCCACTGACTGTATAAGGACTGTACCTCGGCAGGAGACCCACACTGACTGTATAAGGACTGTACCCCGGGAGGGGACCCCCACTGACTATATAAGGACTGTTCCCCGGGAGGAGACCCCCACTGTCTGTATAAGGACTGTACCCCGGGAGGAGACCCCCACTGACTATATAAGGACTGTACCCCAGGAGGAGGCCCCACTGACTCTATAAGGACTGTCCCCCGGGAGGAGACCCCCACTGACTGTATAGGACTGTACCCCGAGAGGAGACACCCCCCCCCCAACTGTATAAGGACTGTACTCTGGGAGAAGACCCCACCCAACCCCCTGACTGTATAAGGACTGTACCCCGGGAGGAGACCCCCACTGACTATATAAGGACTGTACCCCGGGAGGAGACCCCCACTGACTATATAAGGACTGTACCTCGGGAGGAGGCCCCACTGTCTGTATAAGGACTGTACCCCGGGAGGAGACCCCCACTGACTGTATAGGACTGTACCCCGGGAGGAGACACCCCCCCAACTGTATAAGGACTGTACCCTGGGAGGAGACCCCACCCCCCGACTGTATAAGGACTGTACCCTGGGAAGAGACCCCCACTGACTGTATAAGGACTGTACCCTGGGAAGAGACCCCCACTGACTGTATAAGGACTGTACCCTGGGAAGAGACCCCCACTGACTGTATAAGGACTGTACCGCGGGAGGAGACACCCATTGACTGTATAAGGACTGTACCAAGGAAGGGGACCTCCATCAACCCCATAACTGTACTGACAATCATCACTGTAACTGACATAACCTGCTCATCCACTGAGATGCTAGCCACCATGCCCTGCTACTGTGCTCTAGCATCATGCTCCACCACACTACCCGCTACTATGTTCTGCCGCCATGATCGCCCACTTTGTTCCACCACTATGCTCCAGCACAGTCCACTACCACTCTGCTCCTCCACCATCCTGGTGCACCACTCTGCTCCTCCACCATGCTGGTTCACCACTCTGCTCCTCCACCATGCTGGTGCACCACTTTGATTTGCTGTCATTCTGTAGCCTATGCTTCATCACTGATCCACCACTTCCGCTACGTTGCACCATCATGCTACACCTCTCTCCTGTATTACTGTGCTCCACCTTGGTTTAGTCCTTGCTTCGCCCTGGCTTTCTTGGCTCCACCATGGATGGTCCAGATCTTCAGATTTAGGCAGGACACACATCCTTGCTTCTGCTCTGTTCCCCTGGAGGTAGGTTGGGTAGTTTCCATCCCTTTCTATGGGGCAGTTCCCACATCATGTTACCCCTCTCAGGTAGGGTACAGTAACATCCGCTGCATTCAGTAGATGACATGTTGGGGTGTACGCAGCTCATGATGATGACATATGAGTGTTGTCCCAGTTATGACATCTTATGCATATTTCCTTCCTAGGAGCAGAATCCATTTGAGGGTTCAGGCGTCTATGGTCACCTGACTCGCATGGAAGTGGAGCGGGAGTTAGTGAAGCACAAGGAGCTGCTGAAGAAGAAGGACAGTCATATCCGGGAGCTGGAGGACTACATAGACAATCTGTTGGTACGGGTGATGGAGGAGACCCCCAGCATCCTGCGGGTGCCCTATGTGCCTTCCAGGAAAGCGGGTAAATTCCCTCAGAGCTAGCCAATGAAGCCAAGAGAGGGTGCAGGACACATTGGTGGCCATCTTCTTTTCATGGACGCTGTGGTTGCCCCTCACCACTGACTCTTTTTGTAAAGATCCCAAATACTATCTAGAAAAGTACAACAGTACTACTGTGTCACGTGTGAGGACCGGATCCTGCCGCGCGGTCTCTGGTGCTATCCTGTGGGATTAGCTTGTGGAAAGCATGATGTGAGTGTTGGGACGGAGGGATGGGCATGGCCTCCAGCCCCCATTGTAGATAGGTATGTGCGGTCTCGTCTATCCTCCCCTGCAGACTTGTGGCTGCCCTGGTGGTCTTCCCAGCACTATGACAGTATTATAGGCCCCGTGCACCAGTGCAGTGATTGTGACCTGATGATTGTTGTACCGAACTGATGGAAAATGCTGCAGATCTTGGGCCACGGTGGAATGTATTATTCTAAGTGTTAAGTTATTTTATCCTGGTACGAAGCTTTACCTGCTCAGTATACACCCAGTCAGGTGTCTTCCATCAATGCTGTGTTCTCCCATAAAGCACCTGTCATAGCGGAGTGGCCTATAATAATGTTGGGCAGAGGGGAACAGCCTTAAAGGGGTTATCCAGGATTAGAAAAAGCACAGCTACTTTTATTGCGAAAACAGCGGCGCCCCTGCCCTGGTGTGTAGTATTGCAACTTGGCTATATTCTGCAAACCCCCACACCCAAACTAAGAACAACAGTGATGCTGCTTATGGAGGAATACCACCATGTTTTTCTAAGCCTGGACCACCCCTTTAATACTAGTGTGACCCTTCCTCCCATAATGTATTTTTCATGGAGGAGTGGCTTCCATTAATGCTGGTTTGACCCTTCCTCCCATAATGCATCTGTCAGAAAGGAGTGGTCTCCATTATTGCTGGTGTGACTCTTCCTCTCATAATGCATCTGTTATAGAGAAGTGGCCTCCATAATGATCCTTCCTCCCATAATGCATCTGTCAGAGAGGTGGTCTCCATTACTGTTGGTGTGATCCTTCCTCCCATAAGGGATCTGTCATAGAGAAGTTATCTCCATTATTGCTGGTGTGGCCCTTCACTCTTTCTCCCATAATTTCATGGACAAGTGGCCCTCACGCTCTTATTCCCATAATGTACCAGCTGGGGGGAGCAGCCTCCATTATGGTTGTGTGGCCCTCACACTACTCTTCCCATAATGCACCAGTTGGGGGGAGCAGCCACCATAAATGGTTGTGTGGCCCTCACACTTCTTTTCCCATAATGCACCAGTTGGGGGGAGCAGCCACCATAAAAGGTTGTGTGGCCCTCACACTACTCCTCCCATAATGCACCAGTTGGGGGGAGCAGCCTCCATTAATGGTTGTGTGGAATCTTCCTCCCACAATGCACCTGCCTTATCAGCCTTTACAGTCACCTGTTCTCCGCCTATACCACTTTAGAGTATCCGAGTTCTGCAGCTCCACCATAGACACAGAGGTGTCATAGTGGCAGCATACGGGTATCAGCACAACAGCTTTATTTTGTATAGTGTCAGCAGGTGGATGATAGCGGTGTAAGTGACCCCTATGATGCCAAACTTGACCCCTCATACAGTATTCAGAGACTTGTGATCAGTACTATGCCTGTGACTACCCAGCAGCACTACAACCAGGGGTGCTGGTCCCTGCACTCCGCATATGTCTTGCCATTGCCTTAGGAGCCTCTAGTGGGCGCACTTGATGAGACACCATTATAACTCTTCCATTATGGTCAGGTGACTTAAGCTGCCATGTTGTGAATAAACTATGCAAGAGCTACCGCAGGCCTGCGCGCTGGAGATGTCTCCTGCCATGACGGCCCCCAATGAGCGCTTGGCAGATGGAAGGAACATCAGGAACGTGTTATGGAAATCTTCCAGCAGAACAAGCTGATACAAGAAGTGTCTATGAAGAATAAGAGGCATACGACGTAGCAGCGGCGGAGTGCGGGCTTCTTCGGGATTCAGCGTTATTACAATCACTTCTCTTCCTTCCTGACGCTGTTTCCAGATCATCTCTCAATTTGGTTTGTGGACGAGTTGAGGCTTGTAGAACGCGCCGCCTCGTATCCTGCCTCCGAGCGAATGTAAATGAGGCGCTGAAGTCCCAAAGACTCTCACAGTCCTGACGTTCAGCTGTCACCATGACAAAGGGAAGACAACTGTGGTAGGGGTGATTCCAATAGTCAGGAACCCCACGCCAAATTCCCTATAGGGGATCATAGTCCTATAGGTGCCGTGATGAAGCAATGTACCAGATGACATGGTAGTCTCATCCAGAGAACACAGGTGGTGCTGCTCATGCCGCACTGTTCACACTGCTGGATTTATTGTTATCACATGGCACACCACATGTGCAGAGCCCTTACAGCAAAGAACCCTTCCCATAATGATGACCTGGTGTCCCAAGCACAAGCCTATGTCTGCCGGGTAATAAGAAGACTCCTGCCCCCGTTATTGGTAACTGATTCCGTGATGTTGTGTCCCCTGCGGGACGTTGATGTGCGCAGTTTGCAGTTGGTTTCTTGTCAGTGGTTTTCCATTTTGTTACATTCCACATAAATAATAACGTTTTGGTGAAATTCCCGATATAAATTTCTGCAGAAGACGCCTTCAGGAGGTTCATAAACATTCTGTGACTCGATGTAAACCTTGTGGTGTTTTTATTGTGTCTTGCCTCAAATACACAAACCCTGGAGGGTCGGGACCAGCACAAGGTAAGGCTGGCCGACAAGCTTGGGAACCTGCTCTACACGTTACGTCAAAAGTACAGGAGCTGGGGGGGGGGGGGGGGGGGGGGGTTACTGTGACTATGGCCAAAGGCTAACATACATGCTTATGGTTGCTGTATGGCTCCATCCATGTGGAGCTGGCATAATATGTGAATACACAGCTTACATATATTTCCATTTGTATGTGAGAACTGCCTGTTCATGCATCTACTATAGGGGACTACACATAGGTGGGGGTGCTCTACTTAAGGGGACTACACAGAGGGGGGCTTTTCTATAGGGCACTGCATGGGAAGGCTCTTCTATAGGGTACTACATGGGGGGGACTCTACTATAGGGGTTAGAAGGCAAATTCTGCATAGGGCAGTATCTAACCTAATGGTCCTTTTACACGGACAGATAAATTGCTTAATTGTTTAGCGAACTGCAAGTGACGATTTTTTCTTATAAACGCATTTAGATGCGAAGGTAAATTGCTATGAAAAGTCATTAATGCGGTAGTAATTGCGGTTGTATGTATACTGTGAACGGTGAACTGTGTTTACACTAAAAGACGACAACTGTTAATGATTTTGAGGTCAGCTCAAAAGATGCGATCAAGGACTTCCGAACGATTTCTCATTCATAGTTTGATGGTTGCCATCAGAGGATTAGCACCTAAAGAAGCAGTTCACAAAAAACTTTTACTGACCCCCGCCCCCCCCACGGTAGCCGCTGGCACATATACTCACCCCAGCTGATCGGTGTCCCGCAGCACGTCTTCGTTTCGGCCCTGCGCAAATCCAGTGCGCGCTCACATCCACCTCCACTGTGACTACTCTTCTCTGCCTTGTAATTGAACACTGGAAGTCCCGCGCTTCCATAGAGAATGCATGGAAGTGTGTGAGACCCGGTGCATACTGACAGTACAGAGAAGAGGAGTCACTGCAGAGGCGGATGTGAGCGCGTGCCAGATTTGAACTGCACCACGGGACCAAAACAAAGGGACACCGTTTAGCTGGGGTGAGTATATGTGCAAGCGGCTACCGGGGGGGCAATAAAAGTTTTTTTGTGAACTGTTTCTTTAAATTCAAACAATTTAACATATTTTGCATGATAATCGGCCCATGTGAAAGACCCTTAAGGTTGGCCCTGAGCTTTACTTCTCCTTACCTTATGAGCAGTAACTCTACTCTTCCTCGTCGTGTAACTCCACTTACCCTGGTCCTGTCAGCAGAGATTCTGCTCCTCCTGGTCTTTTCAGCAGTAACCAAGATCCTCCTGGTCCTGTCAGAAGCAATGGAGCTCCTGCTAGTCCTGTCAGCAGTAAAGGCCCTATTACACCGGCAGATTATCTGACAGATTTTTTTGCACCAAAGCCAGGAATGGACTATAAACAGAGAACAGGTAAAAGGGAAAGTCTAAGGGTACTATTACACAAAACGATAATTGGCCGAATCGGCACGATTATCGTTCCATGTAATAAATACAACGATCAGCCAATGACAACGATCATCGGCTGATCGTTGATATAGGTTCTGACCTATTTTTGTCGGGCGCCGACTGCACACCGCTACGTGTAATAGCGGTGCGCGGGCGGCGACTAACGATATACATTACCCATCCACGTTCCAGGGTTGCTGCTGCGGTCTTCTTCTCCCCGGGTCCCGTGCGCTGTTACGTCAGAGTGGCATGTCAGCTGACAGGCCGCCCAGCCAATCACAGGCCGCGGCGGTCCCGGCCTGTGATTGGCTGAGTGGCCTGACAGCTGACAGGCCACTCTGACGTTACAGCGCGCGGGACCCGGGGAGAAGAAGACCGCAGCAGCAGCCCTGGAACGTGGATGGGTAATGTATATAGTTATGCAAGGGCTGCAAGGACATCGGTAAAGATGTCCTTGCAGCCCTTGTTTAACGCTTATTGGGCCGTGTAATAGGCGCAGTAAACGAGCGGCGATCTAGCAGATCGCTGCTCGTTTACAGGTATTATCGGGCCCTGCTCGGCCCGTGTAATACCACCCTAAGATATCTCCTCTTTTCAAATCCATTCCTGGCTGTGGCTTAAAAAAATCTGTCACATAACAGAGCTTCGCCTTTCAGCAGTAACGGAGCTCATTCTGGTCCTGTCAGCAGTAACGGAGCTCATTCTGGTCCTGTCAGCAGTAACGGAGCTCCAGCTGCTCCTGACAGCAGTAACAGAGCTCTTCCTGGTCCTGTCAGCAGTGACTGGGCTCCTCCTGGTCCTGTCAGCAGTAACGTAGCTCCTGCTGGTCCTATCAGCAGTAACAGAGCTCATTCTGGTCTTGTCATCAGTAACAGAGCTCTTCCTGGTCCTGTCAGCAGTGACTGGGCTCCTCCTGGTCCTGTCAGCATTAATGTAGCTCCTGCTGGTCCTATCAGCAGTAACAGAGCTCATTCTGGTCTTGTCAGCAGTAACAGAGCTCTTCCTGGTCCTGTCAGCAGTATTGGAGCTCCTCCTGGTCCTGTCAGCAGTAACAGAGCTCCTCCTGGTCCTGTCAGCAGTAGAGGAGCTCTTGCTAGTCCTGTCTGCGGTAACGGAGCTCCTCCTGGTCCTGTCAACAGTAGAGGAGCTCCTGCTGGTCCTGTCAGCAGTAACTCTGCTTTTTATTTGTCCTGTCAGCCCTAACAGAGCTCCTAGTGGTCCTGTCAGCAGTTATGGAGCTAGTCCTGATCCTGTCAGAAGTAACCCCGCTTGTTCTGTCAGCAGTATTGGAGCTCTTCCTGGTCCTGTCATCAGTATTGGAGCTCCTCCTGGTTCTGTCAGCAGTAATGGAGCTCCTCCTGGTCCTGTCAGCAGTAACGGAGCTCCTCCTGGTCCTGTCAGCAGTAACTGAGCTCCTCCTGGTCCTGTCAGCAGTAACAGAGCTCTTCCTGGTCCTGTCAGCAGTGACTGGGCTCCTCCTGGTCCTGTCAGCAGTAACGTAGCTCCTGCTGGTCCTATCAGCAGTAACAGAGCTCATTCTGGTCTTGTCAGCAGTAACAGAGCTCTTCCTGGTCCTGTCAGCAGTATTGGAGCTCCTCCTGGTCCTGTCAGCAGTAGAGGAGCTCTTGCTGGTCCTGTCAGCAGTAATGGAGCTCTTCCTGGTCCCGTCAGCAGTAACGGAGCTCCTCCTGGTCCTGTCAGCAGTAACTGAGCTCCTCCTGGTCCTGTCAGCAGTAACTGAGATCCTCCTGGTCCTGTCAGCAGTAACTGAGATCCTCCTGGTCCTGTCAGCAGTAACAGAGCTCCTCCTGATCCTGTCAGCAGTAACGTAGCTCCTCCTGGTCCTGTCAGCAGTGGTGGAGCTCCTCCTGGTGCTATCAGCAGTAACGGAGCTTCTCCTGGTCCTGTCAGCAGTAGAGGAGCTCCCGCTGGTCCTGTCTGCAGTAACGGACCTCCTCCTGGTCCTGTCAGCAGTAGAGGAGCTCCTGCTGGTCCTGTCAGCAGTAACTTTTTTTTTTGTCCTGTCAGCCCTAACAGAGCTCCTAGTGGTCCTGTCAGCAGTTATGTAGCTAGTCCTGGTCCTGTCAGAAGTAACCCCGCTCGTTCTGTCAGCAGTAGCCCCGCTCCTCCTGGTCCTGTCAGCAGTATCTATAGATAAATACAGTACCTTACCACAGGCTTAGGGCCTACCCTGCTCTGTGCAGTAATGGCGGCAGTGGGATTATTTAGGCAGAGAAGTTAATATCCATGATCTTCTCCCCCAGACATACAGATTTTTGTGGACGAGAAATGAAGGTGAAGGATATTCAATTTTTTGGGGTCCAGTGTTGGATGTTGTGGGGGAGGGGTGTAATATTAGAATCCCCCTCTCAGCCCAGAGATGTGGGTCAGCTGTGGTCGGTATACGGCTGGCTCCAGCAGGTGACCCCATCTGTGTGACACATCGAGGATAAGCTGTCAGCTGGCGGGATGTGTAGTGGCTGCACTTAGTGTCACTATACATGATGTATTTATAGAGCAGTAAAGAGAGACACATGATCAGTGCTGCACCGAGGACAACTGCTGCTGCGCCAATCATTGCGCCCCCCCCCCCTTCCCGCATGCTATTAATACACTGTCTGGTATACGGTGCGCTGTCAGCGGCCTCAGCTACACTATGTAATATTAAGTACAGTCTAATTGTGGCAGGATTGTATTACCAGGAGGCAGGCGTGCGGCCTTCATTGTCCTCCCCCAGAAGTCATAGTCCTATACGCTGCACGACAACCACCATTGGTGGGTTCCATGATGACGCCGCTGTAATACATCACTACATAGTGCTGCACCATCTGTGGTGTGACTGCAGCCTAAGGATGGCAGCCTCTGCCCTGGTGGGAGTGTGGGCCTGGTGCGGCACTGTGTATATACATCAGTCAGATGGAGGGAAGGGACCCTGACAGCGCGTGGTCAGCGCCGGGGGGCGGGGGATATGTCCAACAGGTGCAGCGTCTGCATGGAGATTGTACTTTCTCCCCGTGTTCTCCAGTTTCCTCTCAAATACCAATCATGGACTTATTAATTGGCATCCAATGAAACTGGCCCCAGTGTGTAAGAGAGGATTCGAGTGTGAGCTCCTGGGGTCAGGGATGATGATGGGAGTGATGATACACTGTGTGTGATAGGAGATTAGAGTGTGAGCTCCTGGGGTCAGGGATGATGGGAGTGATGATACACTGTGTGTGATAGGAGATTAGAGTGTGAGCTCCTGGGGTCAGAGATGATGGGAGTGATGATACACTGTGTGTGATAGGAGATTAGAGTGTGAGCTCCTGGGGTCAGGGATGATGGGAGTGATGATACACTGTGATAGGAGATTAGAGTGTCAGCTCCTGGGGTCAGGGATGATGATGGGAGTGATGATACACTGTGATAGGAGATTAGAGTGTCAGCTCCTGGGGTCAAGGATGATGATGGGAGTGATGATACACTGTGTGTGATAGGAGATTAGAGTGTCAGCTCCTGGGGTCAGGGATGATGGGAGTGATGATACACTGTGTGTGATAGATTAGAGTGTAAGCTCCTGGGGTCAGCGATGATGGGAGTGATGATACACTGTGTGTGATAGGAGATTAGAGTGTGAGCGCCTGGGGTCAGGGATGATGGGAGTGATGATACACTGTGTGTGATGGGAGATTAGAGTGTCAGCTCCTGGGGTCAGGGATGATGGGAGTGATGATACACTGTGTGTGATAGGAGATTAGAGTGTGAGCTCCTGGGGTCAGGGATGATGGGAGTGATGATACACTGTGTGTGATAGGAGATTAGAGTGTGAGCTCCTGGGGTCAGCGATGATACACTGTGTGTGATAGGAGATTAGAGTGTCAGCTCCTGGGGTCAGCGATGATGGGAGTGATGATACACTGTGTGTGATAGGAGATTAGAGTGTGAGCTCCTGGGGTCAGGGAGGATGGGGGTGATAATACACTGTGTGAAAGATTAGAGTGTCAGCTCCTGGGGTCAGGGATGATGGGAGTGATGATACACTGTTTGTGATAGGAGATTAGAGTGTGAGCTCCTGGGGTCAGGGATGATGGGAGTGATGATACACTGTGTGTGATAGGAGATTAGAGTGTGAGCTCCTGGGGTCAGAGATGATGGGAGTGATGATACACTGTGTGTGATAGGAGATTAGAGTGTAATCTCCTGGGGTCAGAGATGATGGGAGTGATGATACACTGTGTGTGATAGGAGATTAGAGTGTAATCTCCTGGGGTCAGAGATGATGGGAGTGATGATACACTGTGTGTGATAGGAGATTAGAGTGTGAGCTCCTGGGGTCAGGGATGATGGGAGTGATGATACACTGTATGTGATAGGAGATTAGAGTGTCAGCTCCTGGGGTCAGGGGTGATGGGAGTGATGTCATGAAGATAATGAAGGTGATTAGGAAAATAATGACGGTGACAACAATGGTGGTAACGATGATACCAATGACAATGGTGATGATGAAAGTGATAACGATGATATCAATGACAATGGTGATGATTAAGAAAGTGATGACGGTGACAACAATGCTCATAAGGATAGTGCTGATGATGATTGTGACTCCTCGTGCCTCTCATCTGCTGGGTGCTGTTTACTGATCCTGTGATCTAACAATGGTGATTGGTGTGAAATATTTATCCCGGAATGCTGGGCATATGTCGGGAGGTGCGGGATGGATTAGCGCCCCGGGACAGCACACGTCCTCACACAATGCCGCCACTTGCTTCATTCACAATTTGTCACCTTTTCCTTTAATAGGGTCAACCTGGTAATGTGACCTGCACACAAATAAAGGGCGAGGGGCGGCGGGCGGCGTGGGCTGACAGCAGATTGAATGTTCAGCCATTGTGTGGTGAATGGGACGCGTGTCGGGGGAAACCTCATCACACCCTGGAGAGGGGCAGATGGGGCCTGGGGCACAGTGACACACGTCCCGGCTCCGCTCACCACCTTCCCTTTGTCTCCTTTATCCGCCACGTGTTCTGTGTTAATAATCACACTCTGGCCCTTTAATGATTCATGTCACCTGCTCATTTCCAGCCTGAGGCCGCTTGGCCAGGTGATGATGAGAGTTGTATATACCAGGGCCGGACGATAGGTGCTGTAGGTGATCCGTGATCAGGCCTTAGGACAGAGGCTTCTGGATATGTGACCCCGGACGAGTGTCGTGTTGTTCGCACGTGTGCCCCGGGGCGGTGACAATTCTAATAAAGTGACAGCTATTAGGATGTGTAGACAGCGGCCATTACACGTGTCAGGACTGAGGAGCTGTCATATAATGCTCTCACCTGTTATCACCCACCATGTCCCATCTCTACTATAGGCTATAATGTTCTATAATATAGGTAATAGTATAGGTTATAATGTTCTATAATATAGGTAATACTATAGGCTATAATGTTATATAATATAGGTAATAGTATAGGCTATAATGTTATATAATATAGGCCTTACTATAGGTTATAATGTTCTATAATATAGGCCATACTATAGGCTATAATGTTCTATAATATAGGTAATACTATAGGCTATAATGTTATATAATATAGGTAATACTATAGGTTATAATGTTCTATAATATAGGTAATAGTATAGGCTATAATGTTCTATAATATAGGCCATACTATAGGTTATAATGTTCTATAATATAGGTAATACTATAGGCTATAATATTCTATAATATAGGTAATAGTATAGGCTGTAATGTTCTATAATATAGGTAATACTATAGGCTATAATGTTCTATAATATAGGCCTTACTATAGGTTATTATGTTCTATAATATAGGTAATACTATAGGCTGTAATGTTCTATAATATAGGTAATACTATAGGCTATAATGTTCTATAATATAGGTAATAGTATAGGCTATAATGTTCTATAATATAGGTAATAGTATAGGCTATAATGTTCTATAATATAGGTAATACTATAGGCTATAATGTTCTATAATATAGGTAATAGTATAGGCTATAATGTTCTATAATATAGGCCTTACTATAGGTTATAATGTTCTATAATATAGGTAATAGTATAGGTTATAATGTTATATAATATAGGTAATACTATAGGCTATAATGTTCTATAATATAGGTAATACTATAGGCTATAATGTTCTATAATATAGGCCTTACTATAGGTTAAAATGTTCTATAATATAGGCCTTACTATAGGTTATAATGTTCTATAATATAGGTAATAGTATAGGTTATAATGTTCTATAATATAGGTAATACTATAGGCTATAATGTTATATAATATAGGTAATACTCAAGGCTATAATGTTATATAACATAGGTAATACTATAGGCTATAATGTTATATAATATAGGTAATACTATAGGCTATAATGTTATATAATATAGGTAATACTATAGGCTATAATGTTATATAATATAGACCATACTATAGGTAATAATGTTCTATAATATAGGTAATACTATAGGCTATAATGTTCTATAATATAGGTAATAGTATAGGTTATAATGTTCTATAATATAGGTAATACTATAGGCTATAATGTTATATAATATAGGTAATACTATAGGCTATAATGTTCTATAATATAGGTAATAGTATAGGCTATAATGTTATATAATATAGACCATACTATAGGTAATAATGTTCTATAATATAGGTAATACTATAGGCTATAATGTTATATAACATAGGTAATACTATAGGCTATAATGTTCTATAATATAGGTAATACTATATGTTATAATGTTCTATAATATAGGGCTTACTATAGGCTATAATGTTATATAATGTAAGTAATACTATAGGCTGTAATGTTATATAATGTAAGTAATACTATAGGCTGTAATGTTATTTAATATAGGTAATACTATAGGCTATAATGTTTTATAATATAGGTAATACTATAGGCTATAATGTTATATAATATAGGTAATACTATAGGCTGTAATGTTCTATAATATAGGCCTTACTATAGGTTATAATTTTCTATAATATGGGTAATACTATAGGCTGTAATGTTCTATAATATAGGTAATACTATAGGTAATAATGTTATATAATATAGGCCATACTATAGGCTGTAATGTTCTATAATATAGGTAATACTATCCACACTATAATATGTATAATATCCACACTATACCATATACTATGGGCTCTATACAATAGGATCTACCATAGGGTATAATGCAGTAGCGAAATTTGGTGGGGGGCAAGGGGGGCGGTCGCCCCCGGGCCCACTCAGACAGGGGCCCACTGAGGTCTTAGACAGTTAATGCTGTCTGCAAAAGCTATTGCTTTTGCAGACAGCATTAACACGTCAGTAGTGGCCGGAACTATATGCGCTCGCACTCCTAATGAGCGCATACAGTTCCGACTGGGCCAGGATGTGATTGACACAGCATCAGGAGCCATTGGCTCCTGGCTGTGTCAATCATTCTTGTGGCCGGAGGCAGCGTTATGCCTCCAGCCACAAGAGGCTGCGCTCCGCATCCGCACACGCCCCCCGAACCACCGAGCCCACCCCCTCCTTTATGCCTCTCTTGCGACCGCAAGCACGGTCTTGCTTGCGGCCGCAAGAGGCAATCTTGCCCCTGTCTGATGCGTCGCTCCCTGGGGGATTCCCAGGGAGCGCACGTATCAGGAACCTTAGTGCGCGTCGCTGGGACTTCCTGTACCGGAAGTCCCGGCCTGGGCGCACACTCAGCTTCCGGATGTGTGCGCTGCCCGGGAATCCCCCAGGGAGGGACGCATCAGCTGGGGGCAGAAGAGAGGACAGCAGCGACGGGGGAGCGCTTGTTAGGTGAGTTGTGTGTTTGTTTTTTTTAATCTGCTGTGCAGGGGGCAAACTATAAGGGGCGATACAGGGGGGGAGCCATCTACAAGGGGGGAATACAGGGGAGGGAAGCCATCTATAAGGGGGGATACAGGGGGGGGAGCCATCTATAAGGGAGGGATACAGGGGAGGGGAGCCATCTATAAGGGGGGATACAGGGGGGGAGCCATCTATAAGGGAGGGATACAGGGGAGGGGAGCCATCTATAAGGGGGGGGATACAGGGGAGGAGCCATCTATAAGGGGGGGGGGGATACAGGGGGGGAGCCATCTATAAGGGGGAATACAGGGGAGGGAAGCCATCTATAAGGGGGGAATACAGGGGAGGGAAGCCATCTATAAGGGGGGATACAGGGGGGGGAGCCATCTATAAGGGGGGGATACAGGGGGGAGCCATCTATAAGGGGGGATACAGGGGGGAGCCATCTATAAGGGAGGGATACAGGGGAGGGGAGCCATCTATAAGGGGGGGGATACAGGGGAGGAGCCATCTATAAGGGGGGGGATACAGGGGGGGAGCCATCTATAAGGGGGAATACAGGGGAGGGAAGCCATCTATAAGGGGGGAATACAGGGGAGGGAAGCCATCTATAAGGGGGGGATACAGGGGAGGGGAGCCATCTATAAGGGGGGATACAGGGGGGGAGCCATCTATAAGGGAGGGATACAGGGGAGGGGAGCCATCTATAAGGGGGGGGGATACAGGGGAGGAGCCATCTATAAGGGGGGGGGTACAGGGGGGGAGCCATCTATAAGGGGGAATACAGGGGAGGGAAGCCATCTATAAGGGGGGAGTACAGGGGGGGAGCCATCTATAAGGGGGGATACAGGGGGGGGAGCCATCTATAAGGGGGGAATACAGGAGGAGCCATCTATAAGGGGGGAATACAGGAGGAGCCATCTATAAGGGGGGATACAGGGGAGGGAAGCCATCTATAAGGGGGGGATACAGGGGAGGGGAGCCATCTATAAGGGGGGGGGATACAGGGGTAGCCATCTATAAGGGGGTAATACAGGGGGGGCATCTATAAGGGGGCAATACAGGGGGGAGCCATCTATAAGAGTCAGCCTACCCACTAAACAAGGGTGTAAAGGGGCCAATACAGATGTGCAGTGTGTAGAGAGATGAGGATGGTGCCAGAGTGTGGAGCCTAATATGTCTGTCTGGCAGATTCTGTGGATTCGTGGCTCGGAGAAGTTCTCATAACGGCCTAGGACGGATGGAAAAGATGATGAAAAGGGAAGAACTCTGATCAGAGAAGAAGTCACCTGTGAGTCACTAAATATATCTGCACTGTAATGTATATGGTGTGTAGAGCCTGTGTAGAGCTGGGGCTACTGCTAAATGCCTTGAAGAGGTGATATTGCTCTGTGTACAGTGGATTATTCAGTTGCAGCAGTGGTGTTAGTCAGTATGTGCTGGTATTAGTCGGTATGTGCTGGTATTAGTCGGTATGTGCTGGTATTAGTCAGTAAGTAGTGGTGTTATTTGTTACTTGTAATCTGGTACTGTGTTTTATTGGATTTAGTATAGAGGATTTAGTCAGTAACAATATGGTGGTGATGGTAGTGGTTGTGGCGATATTTCCCCCTTGTATACTGGTATTATTGGTAATACCATATATATATACCAGTAGCATGCACTTGGTCGAGGAAGGGGGGCTCCAGGTTGACAGTCTGCAGCCCTCAGGGTATGCTGGGAGTTGTAGTACAGTAGTACAATCCTCCGATACCTGCCGCTGTAGACAGATGTATTGCTGGAACTTCAGGGCTGATGGTTGTCACCCACAGGTTGCAGCCACCAGGAGAATCAAACTGAGGACAAGAGTGGTGCTGTCTGTGGAAGAAGGCAGCTATATTTTTCTAATGTTAAGCCCTTTTACTTTTTTTGTGGTTCTATATTCCAGATGTAGAAGCCTCGTACACTGCTCTGTATCCTTATTCACTATAAGAAATGTAGAAGAATATTCCCTTTATTATTCAAAAAAATCCTTGTCACCTGCTGGGGTTCCCTATGGGTAACGTTGGTTGGGGGCCCACTCAGCCTCACTCGCCCCCCCTAGGCTGAACCCCTAGCTACGCCCCTGGTATAATGCCCTCTAATATCCACACTATACCATATACTATGGGCGCTATACTATAGGATCTACCATAGGGTATAATGCCCTCTAATATCCACACTATACCATATACTATGGGCGCTATACTATAGGATCTACCATAGGGTATAATGTCCTCTAATATCCACACTATACCATATACTATGGGCGCTATACTATAGGATCTACCATAGGGTATAATGCCCTCTAATATCCACACTATACCATATACTATGGGCGCTATACTATAGGATCTACCATAGGGTATAATGCCCTCTAATATCCACACTATACCATATACTATGGGCGCTATACTATAGGATCTACCATAGGGTATAATGCCCTCTAATATCCACACTATACCATATACAGGGGCGTAGCTAATGTCTCCTGGGCCCTGGTGCGAGAGGCCAACTTGGGCCCCCCCCCCTCCTTTCACGACCGAGTGATGCTATTGGTGTGTATATATATATATATATATATATATATATATATATATATATATATATATATATATACATACACACACACCAAGACAGATATTACCAATAACACCAGCATATTGGAAGAAGAGTATTATCACCGTACATATTACCGCCATACTGTTACTGACCAAATCCTGTATACTGAGACCAATATTACCAGTAATACCAGTATATAGGAAGGAAATATTACTGCCACACCACAACCATCACCACCATATTGATACTGACCAAATCCAGTACACTAAATCACCTCATCCAGTCATATAGAGGTGGCCCCAGCTCTACACAGGCTCTATACACCATATACATTACAGTGCAGTTATATCAGGTGACTCACAGGGGACGTCTTTTCTGATCGGAGTTCTTCCCTTTTCATCTTCTTCTCCATCTGTCCTGGGCCGTTATGAGAACTTCTCCGAGCCACGAATCCACAGAATCTGCCAGACAGACATATTAGTCTCCTCACTCTGGCACCATCCTCATCTATATACATACTGCACATTTGTATTGGCCCCTTTACACCCTCATTTAGTGTGACCCCCTAATAATATATGCCCCCCTCTGTGTATTCCCTCTCCCCCTATGTTGCCCCCCCAAATAGATGGCCCCTCTCCCCCCATGTTGCCCTCCTTATAGATGGCCTCCTCCCCCCCCACCCTCCCTTATAGATGGCCTCCTCCCCCCCCACCCTCCCTTATAGATGGCCCCCTCTCTCCTCACCCTCCCTTATGGATGGCCCCCTCTCCCCCCTCCTTGATAAATGGCCCCCTCTCCCCCCACCCTCTCTTATAGATGGTCCCCTTCACCCCCCCCCCCTCCTCCCTTATAGATGGTCCCTTCACCCCCCCCTCCTCCCTTATAGATGGTCCCCTTCACCCCCCCTCCTCCCTTATAGATGGTCCCCTTCACCCCCCCCTCCTCCCTTATAGATGGTCCCCTTCACCCCCCCTCCTCCCTTATAGATGGTCCCCTTCACCCCCCCTCCTCCCTTATAGATGGTCCCCTTCACCCCCCCCCCCTCCTCCCTTATAGATGGCCCCCTCTCCCCCCCCTCCCTTATAGATGGTCCCCTTCACCCCCCCTCCTCCCTTATAGATGGTCCCCTTCACCCCCCCCCTCCTCCTCCCTTATAGATGGTCCCCTTCACCCCCCCCCCCTCCTCCTCCCTTATAGATGGTCCCCTTCAACCCCCCCCCTCCTCCCTTATAGATGGTCCCCTTTCCCCCCACCCTCATAGATGCCCCCCTCTTTCCCCCCACCCTGCAGGCTGATAAAAAACAAAACAAAACTTAAATCACCTGACAACGCGCTCCCACGTTGATCCTCACTCCTTCGGTCTGTCCCCGGCTGCTGCGCAGCTGCCGGGGGTGTCGCGTCTTATCCCCGGCAGCGCGCGCATCCCAGAGCTCCCTGCGCGCCGGAACCGGAAGTCAGGGCCCAAGGCGCGCAGGGAGCTCTGGGATGCGTGCGCTGCCGGGGATAAGACGCGACACCCCCGGCAGCCGCGCAGCAGCCGGGGGAAGACGGAGTCGGACTCTTGTGACCGCAAGCAAAACAATGCTTGCGGTCACAAGAGTGATTGATCGGGAGGGCCTTGCGAGGCCCTGAGGGCCCCCTTTGTGGCGGGCCCGGTCGCGGCGGCGACCCCCGCGACCACGGTAGCTACGCTACTGACCATATGCTATGGGCTCTATACAATAGGATCTACCATAGGTTATAATGTCTTATAATATCCACACTATACCATATACTATGGGCTCTATACAATAGGATCTACCATAGGTTATAATGTCCTATAATATCCACACTATACCATATACTATGGGCGCTATACTATAGGATCTACCATAGGGTATAATGTCCTATAATATCCACACTATACCATATACTATGGGCGCTATACTATAGGATCTACCATAGGGTATAATGTCCTATAATATCCACACTATACCATATACTAGGGGCGCTATACTATAGGATCTACCATAGGGTATAATGTCCTATAATATCCACACTATACCATATACTATGGGCGCTATACTATAGGATCTACCATAGGGTATAATGTCCTATAATATCCACACTATACCATATACTATAGGCTTTGCCCTGTTTAATGAGTATAATGGTGCACTGTGCGCTCCCGGGGCACTCGATGTGGCTGATCCCGGCAGGTGTCTCATCACACGAGGGGTCATCTCCAGGTTTTAATCAGTTCCAGGTAATGGGGTTTTATCTCCTAACAATGAGGACACTTGAGGAACGTTTGCTATAGAATAGATCACAGGAGAGAGACCACCTGCGCTTCAGACAGGATCAGGTTTCGGTGATGTCCGTACAGGTAACCTGTTACCACACTCATCTGAGACATTAACCCCTCTCTGGAGTGACCTGCGGCTGCTACATGTGGAGTCTGAAGGGGGGGTTCAGCTGAGGATGGAGGCCGACCTCTTACAGTCCTGACCGTTCAGTCCCCAGGATCATGGTCAAGTCTATGGAGATGATCGCTTGATTTTTTCCATCATGGCCCCCATAATAATGGAGGGATGACCCTGTAGCGCACATCCAGATCTGCCAGAATGCTCTTTGTATTGGCCCCTGCTATGACTTATTATGGGGGGGCTCTGTATTGCCTCAGTATGGAGTAATGGGACACATGGAAGGAGACTGTCCTGGATCAGGATATGAAGTCCAGCCATAAAGTTTTATTAGGCAGCAGGGGAGAAAATGACGAATGATTGTTTCTTACCTCTCCCCGCGCCCACGATGCACCGCCTGACCAACCCCAGGACCCCACCGGAAAGGCATTTCCCCCTTAATTGTGATGACATCACAATGCCCGACCCGGCTGGTGGACCAACTGAGCAGCCATTCAGTGACTAGAGCAGCGTTCTGCCCCAGTTACTGACTAGCTGAGCGGGTCAATCAGCCTGGTCGTGATGTCGGCTGAGAAGATTCGTTGTACCACCGCTAGCGATGTCTTAAGCCGCTGCAGCAATAACAATACCAAAGCCTGGCGCGTGTCCCAAAGCGGCGCTGGACAGGCACGGGAATGGGTGAGTAGTGTTGCTTATTAGCCCCTGCTTCTTCAAAAAATTATAGCAGCCCCAGACTTCTCCTTTACCCAGGTACAGAGGAAGCAACGTTGCTGCAGTCATTAGTCTTAATTGGCTGGAGAGGTGTGAGGAGGGCCGGTCATTAGCAGTGATGCGTCCTTTACACCGACGCAACACGAGTCATTAAAACCCATCACATGGCGACAAGGGCGACTTCATCCCGAGACTTAATTGAAGGTTTCAGTAACAACATCGGCTCATTGACATTAGACCCTGACAATGTACATCAGGTCCCAGGAGGAGCTGAAGGCGGCAAGGGCACCAAGAGCATGGGATGTCATCTACTGGGGGCCGCAACCAGGTGGCATTAAATGGAGGCCCCTATACTTCCATATTAAATATCGTAATGATGATACGTGAGCTGAGCACTGGTTACTAGCCTATAACTGGGGCCCATCAGGAACTCCGGGAGGACACAGGTCTCCATAATGTGTCAATCATCATGATCATCAATGACTTCATTCCTTGTGAAGGTCACAGGTTAAAGGTGCCACTCCGCTCTGGCTACTTGTCATCCAGGCTGATCATAGGGGCCCTACTGGTCAGAGCAATCTCTTGAAATCTCCCACCTACATATGTCTGATTCTCCTGCGGTGCCTCCACAGGAGAAAGAAGACATTACACAGGTTTAATTGTATGCCGCCAAGACTGTGGTCAAAGGGTTAAGGTTAGACCCAAGTCCTACAAGTCACATCCAGCCAGCACAGTGTTTACTGGGCTCTTTCTTACTTTTCATTTCCATGTAAATTGTATAATACCAAAGACAGAGGGGGGTTTAGTGACCTCATCTATTTCTTGATTACACCTGAGCCCTTCATCTTCTGGGAATACCCCCAAACCCCTCACTTACTGTGTGATTATCCCCGACCCCCTTATCTGCTGTGTGATTACCCCCGACCCCCTCATTTGCTGTGATTACCCCCGACCCCCTCATTTGCTGTGATTACCACTGATCCCCTCATCTGCTGTGTGATTACCCCCGATCCCCTCATCTGCTGGATGACTACCCCCGACCCCCTCATCTGCTGTGTGATTACCCCCGATCCCCTCATCTGCTGTGTGATTACCCCTAATCCCCTCATCTGCTGGATGATTACCCAAAGCCCTCATCTGCTGTGTGATTACCCCCGATCCCCTCATCTGCCGTTATTACCCCTGACCCCCTCATCTGATGTGTGATTAACCCCGATTCCCTCATCTGCTGTTATTACCCATGCCCCCCTCCTCTGCTGTGTGATTACCCGATCCCCTCGTATACTGTGATTAACCCCAATTCCTTCATCTGCTGTGTGATTACCCGTGCCCCCCTCCTCTGCTGTGTGATTACCCGATCCCCTCGTATACTGTGATTAACCCCGATTCCCTCATCTGCTGTGTGATTACCCCTGATCCCCAAGTATACTGTGATTACCCCTGAACATATTTTCTGCCATTGACATCTGCCAGGCTCCTGCTGTGTTGTAGAGATCTTGTTCGGACTTAGCAGGTGTCTGTGCAGCACTCATGCGGCCACAATCAGATAATGGAACAAAGTTTGTCCGAGAAGATTGTTGTTTTTTTTTAATGATTTCTACGTACAAATGCAGAGAAACTAAATTTAGACGTAACCGGCGTCCGCTGAACTGAGACCAAGCGATTGCAGTGACACAACAGAGGCTTTGTCTCTTCATTAATCGGAGTCATTCAGCCACGGAAAAATCTGCAGCTCCACAGAACATTATGATTAGTTAAGTCTTATTCATATTAACCATTTCTGAACTGAGCCGTAATGTAACGAGAAGACAGTGCCGCCCTCTGCCACCTTCTGCAGTATGTGTTACCCTGGTCTTTGCGCA
This sequence comes from Dendropsophus ebraccatus, assembly GCA_027789725.1. Classification (NCBI taxonomy): domain Eukaryota; kingdom Metazoa; phylum Chordata; class Amphibia; order Anura; family Hylidae; genus Dendropsophus; species Dendropsophus ebraccatus. Next base: position 10,209,140 of record JAQFWZ010000009.1, on the reverse strand, counting down.
GAGCTGCACTCACTATACTGACATCCTGTAGATCTTATTTAAAAGTATAAAACATTACAACAATAACAAAACTAAGATCTAAATAACATACCTGTACAATAAATACATCCAAGAGTCCATAAAGTCCATAAACGTATGGGTGGCCCAGCCTCACACTTACCAAACACAACCCACTTACAAAACTAACCCCCACAAGTGTAAACTAGATTTTAGTCCCCCATAAAACACAAATATTAACTTGCACACAATATTTAACATAACTATGCTGTATACTAAACCCCTGGTCCGGTTGCATCAAACATAAAATAAATAAATAAATAAATCCCCACACCAAACAGCAAAACATTACATCCCATGCCCCCAGTACATGAGAACAGACTTCCATGAACCAACCCAGGATTTTCAGTATATACCTAAGTCCCAAAGAAACTACCCCCCACCCCGTATAACCCCCCACCCAACCTAACACCTAAAGCCCAACCCCAAGTGGAGAACCAATGAAACACGATGTCCTTGCAGCCCTTGCTAAACTGGCATACATTACCCATCCACGTTCCAGGGCTGCTCCTGCGGTCCGCTTCTCCCCGGGTCCCGCGCGTGCTCTAGCTTCACAGTGGCCTGTCAGCTGATAGGCCGCTCAGCCAATGTGAAGCTAGAGCGCGCGCGGGACCCTGGGAGAAGCGGATGGCAGGAGCAGCCCTGGAACGTGGATGGGTAATGTATATCGTTAGTCGCCGCCAGTGCACCGCTATTACACGCAGCGGTGCGCAGTCGGCGCCTGACAAAAATAGGTTCTAACCTATATCAACGATCAGCCGATGATCGTTGTCATCGGCTGATCGTTGCATTTATTACATGGAGCGATAATCAGCCGAATCGGGCCAATTCGGCCGATTATCGTTCTGTGTAATAGTACCCTAAGAGAGACGAATGACCTTAAGAAACAGGTTATCATAAGCTGAAAGAGGCCCATGTGGTGTGCAGAGATCCTTCACTTGCCCTCCTGTCTCTCATTCCTGGAAGAAAGACCAAAACCATCCCCTACAGGAGAATACAGACAGAGGAGCCCTCTCTTTCCAGAGGTTTGCAATGTTTTACAGACAGTGAAACACTGCCCAGATAGATCAGCAAAGGGAGCAGGAATGTTTTGATTAGGTTAACACTTTTCCAGAGGATCAAAGAGTAGCGATCCACCTCTGACATCACAGATTGCACTTCCTCTTGTGAGGAGACAAATATGGTGGCATCATTGGCATATGCTACCACCCTCAGAGTGGAATCTGGCACCGTTGGGTCCATTCTCAACCCTGCTGACAGTCCACAATCAATCCTTCTAAGGAATGAATCAATAGCAAACACGTTCAACAGTGGGCTCAAAGGGCAACCCTGAGGAACACCAGACCTAGCCTTAAAACAATGGTTAATCCAACTGTTTTCAAGCGGAAAACTCTCTGCCCCTGCATACAAGGTCTTAAGCCAATCAACAAACCCCTTTGGCAGGCCATATCTCAGAAGAACAGACAAGAGGTACTCGTGGTTAAAGACAGCAAGTACCCCTTCCAGTGACCAGGGGTGCCCCTTGCCACCGCACTGCCCCCTCCCTCACAAGAGGCTGGCCCCCGTCTGACTCGCGGCTCCCCGGCAGTCCTGTATGGTGGTGATGGTAGTGGTTGTGGTAATATTTGCCCCTTGTATACTGGTATCATTGGCAATATTGGTCTCAATATACAGGATTTGGTTAGTAACAGTATGGCGGTAATATGTATGTTGATAATATTTCATATATACTGGTATTATTGGTAATATCGGTCTTGAGATTAAATATATATATATATATATATATATATATATATATATATATATACCAATAGCTTCGCTTGGTTGAGGAAAGGGTGCCCAAGTTGACCTCTTGCACCAGGGCATACACCCCTGCCAGCAATGATACCTACCTATGAAGAAAATCCTTAAAAGGACTGTCTTCCCTCATTCATACTGGGTGGACTGGTGTGTTCCAGGACAGATGCATATTTTGTACCATCAGTGCCACCGGATACCAGGACCAGAGCCACTTCCACAGGACAGGCCACCGCTCCCATATGAAAGCCTGCTTAGACTATGTCAACACCTCGATCCAGTCTGGCAACATCAATACAAAATGAAGGCTTGAGTCCAGTCATTTATTTCCCGATGATGACACTGATGCTCCAAAGGAAGAAAGTGCCGCCAGAGCTCCTGCTTCTGTCCCCCCACCATGCTAGGGAGCAAGCTAATGCTCCAGAGCCTTTCAACTTACTGCAAATATCATTATCTGACCTTACGGCTGGTAACTCACCTACTCCATCTTTGCTAATGCAGAGATGGAGCGTACCGTCATATTAGACTCCATACTTGGCCCACCTACACCAAGTCCACAACGGGGAGGGGGGGGCTTCACACAGTGAGCTGAACTTGTGGCAAGTCCGGGGGGAAAAGGGGGGGGGGGCTACATACAAATTGTACCTGCTCCTGGAGCTTGGTCTTATTTACCTTAGGCTTTCTCCCAGGTGCCTCATCTGGTAACTCCTCTCCGAATGTCCTGGAGGCGCCCTGGTGGCTCTCGGACCTGGATCTGGGCCATCAGTGACCCTCCCTGGTAACTGCTGTTGCTTCCATACCCCAAACCACAGCTACATGACAACACCGCTTGCCCTGCAAGGAGCCCAATGCATGAGGTCTGTTGTTGGGACCCCTGGGTGGAGTTGGCTCAACATCATGTACCTCTGCAGCGTCTCCTTCCTCCTCCACCTTGCTCTCTGGCTGGAGCCCTCTGAGCTTTCTCTCCTTTTCTCTTTTCATTTCTGCAAATCTGTCATCATTCTGAAGTCTTTCTTTAAGACTGAGATTTCTCCTCTTTTCAAATCCGTTCCTGGCTTTAGCTTCAATAATCTGTCAGATAAATCTCTATATGTAAACAAACCATAAGCAGCAGTGTCCACTAATGCTTTTACAGCACATACCTCCTCCTAAAGCTTAAACTCAACATCCAGGGACCATAGCTGGGCCCAGTCTCCTTGGCCTACTGCACTCCCCAATCTTCCTCCTCACCTCCATGGACAGACAGCCTTGCTCCAGGAGGAGTGTCAATGCCCAGATTGTCCTGCCTTGGTTCCAGTCCCTCTAGTACTTACAGAACCTCTGGTGCTTGTAGTCCACAACTTGAAGCAGCCTTGAGGATATCCTTTATCACCACTGGATCAGCGGCGGCTGGAGAAGCATTGCTACACCTCCTAGTTGAATGCCTCAGCCCTGGCACCTCTAATGGTGTTCTATCAGCTGCTGGTGCCTGGTTTCCTCTGCCCCTGCAGATCTGGTTTGTGGGGCAGGAGTTGGGGTTCTTCTTACTCATATTTGGTCCTGCACCCTCCTCCTAGGGAGAAGGGGATGCAACCTAGAAACAAAGACATTACTTATCCTGTACTGATCCTGAGTTACATCCTCTATTATACTTCAGAGCTGCACTAACTATTCTGCTGGTGGGGTCACTGTGTACATACATTACATTACTTATCCAGTACTGATCCTAAGTTACATCCTGTATTATAATCCAGAGCTGCACTCTCTACTCCACATCAAACCCCATTAAGATGGTTGCGGAATGGGAAGCCCATATAGGTTTGATGGTCAAGGGTGCTCATACTTTTGCCCATACATTGCTGATCTCGTGACTGTCCCAGTTGCCGCTTGGCTTGTTGTAGATATATAACAGGGCTATGTAATAGGTGGGGGATGGGGCGCACGGCGGCTGCCGGGTCCTGGTGCGGTACAAGTTAATTAAGTGGATTTAGCTATGTGGAAGCCGATCTATATAATGGGATTAGTGCTGGGATCATGTCCTGTGTGAGCGGTAAGCCATCTCCAGGCCTCTCCGATGCATCTCCGGCCTCTCACAGCTCATGTTGTGTTGGGGAGCGCTGCTCTGTGAATGGCTCAGTTCTTCTGCTGTAATCGAGCCTCTTCCTATGAGGTCCGGCACTTGTATACGCTCAGCTCCTACATTCCAGCAGCAGCAGGCTGGGCGGTGGGCACACCTGAACTTCTGACAAGTTCAAGGCGGTGGCGCGGCTCCTTGAGACATAATGAGCTTTCTTCATGTCTGTCTCTGGCCTGTTAGGAGGTCTCTTCTGATAAGGATGTCTCTTCTTGAACTTCCACTGCTGACATAGGATACCCCGCAGCACTTTACACTCGACAAAACAAATTTAAGATGACTAGTCGACCTGAAAGAGACAAAAGACACAATGTCCCAAGAGGGGAACACCTGCCCAGCCCAAGCTGTGGCCAGCACTGGCCCTTCCTGAACACCTATGTCATGTGACCTGTGAGAAAACACAACCTATCTATCTATCTTAGGCATTGTTATAGTATATAGGTGGTATCAGTGCTGGTTATATATATAGATGGTGGCATGGTACACATGGGCCACTATCGAATACTGGTTCTAGTATATTGAATATGAATGTAACACATGGTAACTGTAGCGTATTGTGAGGTGAGGAGTGATCCATACAGATAGGTGTGGGGATCAGGTGATAAACAGGAGTCCTTGCCCCTATATGTCCACTCCATGGCACATCATGCTGACAGCATAGTTTGCCACAGAAACTTAGCTGAGGACAGCTGATCTATTTGGTGAACAACGGCTCTCTGCTACATCACTTACTCTTGTAGGCTGCAAGTAGCTTTAGGGAGCAAGAAGGGGCTCATTATTATGAGGTGAGAAACTACCTACTTGTTGAGGGTGTCTACTTACCTACCATGGAGTTCTACATACCTACTGGAAGCACCTATTTACCTATGAGGGGCCTTCGAAACCTGCTGCAGGGACCTACCTACCGAGGGGACCCACAGAATTTTATGGAACTATCTATCTATTAGAGAAAACTTCTTACATGGTGGAAAGACCAACCTACTCAACCGTGGAGACTTACAGTACCTAACAGAGTCCTTATCTACATAATTGGGGGGGGGGGAACCTACCTACCCACTAAGGGAAACTACGTAATGGGAGACCTAGCTAACAGGGGCCCTAAATCCCTAATAAGGAGCACCTATCTTACTACTGGGAGGACTTACCTAATGTGGAAGGGATCACCTACCCTCCTACCAAACCCACCTACATACTCTTATTGTACTACTGGAAAAGAAGTCTTACTGTTCATGGCATCAAGGCAGGCTCAGAGTGGCCTACTGGGGAACTGGTGGATCCCTTGGAGGGCCTCAAGCAGCAATGCCTTGACCTGATTTGTGCAAATCATTGCAAAATGCAGAAATGTTCCTGCCTCCTTTAGCTGATGGAGCTTCACATGACAAGACCTATACTAGAGCTGTTTGCGGAAACTTTCTGGTGATGTTCCATCATTTTGTAGTTGCTATCATCTCCCATTTTTAGGCTCTATTATATCTAGAGTATTTGGGGATATTGGGCTATGCTTTAGGTACACTACTGAGACGGACATGGCAGCAGCAGGTACAATACTGGTAATAACAGCAGTATGGGGATGGGGATGTCTTAATGTAGTTTATAGTTGTATAGTTTATCAGTTTGGGGCACATGGCAAAGAAGAAAAAGGAAGAGACCATCTACAGTCAGAGAAGACGTCATCTGTGAGTCACAGGATGTATATACACCTCTGTATTCGGTGACTGTATCCGACTAGGTCAGAAGTTTTACAGTCCCCAACGGAAGGATTTGGAGAAGCAGATCTTGCGCCCTCTTACTAGGTTTCCAATCTGTTTTGGGGTAAAACATACAGTAAGATAACACAGTAGTTTGAATCTGGCCATGATGAGGTGTCAGGCGCAGTCACATGTGATTCTATAAGATGTAGGGCCAGCTGAGAGTTGTAGGTTTCCAGTCATCGTTGGTGGTGTCACAGTAACTTGATTGAACCCTAGACTCTTTCCTCATGGCCTTAATCTTTGTCAATGGGGTCTGCATGTGTAGGACAGTCTGTGACCCTCTTAATTCCTGTGGGTGTAATGTCTGGGTGCAGGTGTGGAATAACCTTCGTGATGGTACTAATAATAGTAACCAGACACAATAGTGAACGAGAACAAAGGCTTTCCTGAGGTCATTTTCCTGTCAGTGTATGAGTGGAGGCAGTGATTCCCTTTCTAGAGGCTCTTGGGGCTGTGATGGGGTTCACTCCTCCAGCACTCGGAGGGTAACACAAACCAACAGGCAAGACGGTAACAATGTTTTGAACCTTTGATTTTCAGTCTCCATCTCTAACCATCCATTACAGATATGAACATGAGGCTACTATCATTTTATAAACAATCATCTTGGCCACCGCATACATACATGTGACTTGCAGCTATGGAGCATAGGCTTAGTTATGCAGATTCTTATTATGTAACTGCATTGTTACTGTTTTGCTCCCAGAAATCTAAATTTTTATCTTTATTATTTTGTTAGTATTTTGTAAATTCACTTTTGGCTTTCAACTCTGCCAGGATCCTTCTGGGCATGCTCCCCATCAGGTTCAAGCAAAAATCTTATCCCAGGTCTTTCTACATGTTCGCAATGTGCATAAAGGTTGACTCATTTGGCTAAAATTTGGTTAAGATCTGGGGGGGGGGGGGGGCATGAGGAATGGAATAGAGAAGCATTGGTGTAGTATAATATAGTATATATAGGTGGTAACATAGTACACAGAAACGAGTGCAGAGATGGTGTATAACCCATATAAGTGGTGACATAGTATACAGGTAATGATAGATGGTGGTATAGAGTACAGGTGTGGATATAGTATACAGATGGTGGTATAGTGTAAAGGTTTGGATACATTATATAGATGGTGGTATAGTATACAGGTGTGGATATAGTATACAGATGTGGTATAGTGTACAGTTGTGGATATAGTATATAGATGGTGGTATAGAGGCCCTGTAGATGGGGCCCTGTATACTCGTTCGTGTTACTGAAGGGTAATCAGAGAGAAATCTATTTTCCTCATTAGTAATCATTACCCGATGAGGGGCTGGAGACGTACAGGTCGCCCACCCGGGCAGTGAGTGGGGGTCCGGAGAGGCACCTGATGGAGGGCACAGCACACGCTCACTCATTCAGTAATCTGCAGACAAGTCTCCATTGTCCTCGGGGAGTATTACTTACATTACCGTCAATTTAGAGCAGAGATAGACTGTGACTCTGTGTCCCCTCTCGGGTTACCGGCACAGGCCGGGATGCCTCGGAGAACTACTGCCCCTAATCTCCCGCTACCCCCTCTCCGATTTCCCTCTATCATCCGACACTGTGATTTCCACTTCCCCCTGTAATCTGCAGACAGGAGGTTAACCTGTTACCTGCTGGATCCTGTGCACCCTCAGGTAACTTGGACGTCTACAGCCTGGACCTCATATCTGTGCTGGTGGCATCTTAGGGCCTTCCACCAACCATTGACCTTGTTCAATCACTTCCAAGGTGTCCAATGAATTAACCTTAAATTACGGAGTGGGACGTGTTGACATCTCATCGGCCCCTGTCAACAAGGTGCTGAAAGGAGATCAAAGCAATTTACACAGCAGCTTAATCCCCCTTGGGAGGGGGAGCGTCCCTGTAACCCCTTCTTTTCTGGATGGAGAAATCAGCCTGCCCAACCTGGGGTCTGGGGGTGAAGGTCTTTCTACCGAAGCTTTTGAGGTCTGGGTGGTCTCTGACTGAGCCCCTACTGCTGAGATCTGCCGTCACCGTCATCAGCATCAAAGACAATCACAAAGGTCTCCTCAAAGAGCCGAAATGTAATGTCCAAGGAAAGTGTGGATGATGATGTTGACAGAACAGCGACTTCTAGCAAGACCTGTGAAATGGAAGATGCCTTGAAGTGAAACCTGCTGAAGGAGTGACACAGTCATGGTGTGGTTCTTAGGCGATGTGCTGTCTTATTCATTCCTTCACCTAGTAGATGACTATGCGCTATCCTACTCATTCCTCCATACTAGAAGATGACTGTGCACTGTCCTATTCCTTTCTCCACACCAGCAGATGACTGTGCCCTGTCCTATTCATTCCTCCACACTAATAGATGACTGTACGCTCTCCTATTCCTTCCTCCACACTAGTAGATAACTGTTCACTGTCCTATTCATTCCTCCAGACTGGTAGATGATTGTGCACTGTCCTATTCCTTCCTTCACACTAGTAGATGACTGTACGCTGTCTTATTCCCTCCTCCATACCAACAGATGTGCACTGTCCTAGTCATTCCTCCAGTGGTAGACGACTGTTCACTGTCCTGTTCACTCCCCCAGTGCATTGTATCTTAGCTATTATTTAGGAGCCTCCCATGTTGTGTCATTCTATGGGACACAGTTATGTGGCTTATAGTCCACTGCCCTGGAGCATGATCTCGTCCTGTAGATGTCAGGCGTTATAAATGTATATTGTATACAGTACAGTGCTGGTAAATAACTGTTATTAATGATGGAGTCACCGATATCAAATGTCTCCTAATTGTTCTATAGCGCACGGCGGAGTGATTAGTGGCGTGGTCTGCGGAGAATGTTCCTTCATTAGGTCTGTGCGGATCCACCTGGGTGAGTGCAGGATTAACTAATCGTACATGTACAAGCACAAAGGCTCCATTCAGAGGAGGCATTAATAGCCAGAGGAGGCTCTGATTTCCTTATAACATCTTGCCCCAGAATTGCTGTGTTTAAGATAAGACCCCAGAGCCATGATCCGGCTCCTATCTGTTCTTCCTTCCAATTAAATGTAAGAGCAGCCAAATTCAAGGTGGAAATAGACTATTAAGAGCCACATTACACAATGGAGGAGTAACGGGATATTTCAGTGCCGAGACTCAACTCTGGGTGAGCGCTCATGTTATTTAACAGTGAATGGACAAAAAGGTCACAGCGAGATCGACATGTCATAGAGTGAAAGCCATTACTTAGGAAACATTCTGCATGTACTCTACAGCCAGCATCGAGCTCCAACAAACTGGTGCCGAGGTCTCGTCAGTCCTCTAGATGTCTGTAGCCTCAGGGTATCAAACTTCAACAAAACAGACCTAAAGTCTTCTCACCCTTCTGGATGTCTGTAGTCTCAAGCCTCTGTATTTTACCAAACCTGGGATGAGGTCTTTTTACCCACCTGAAGGTGTAGGTTGGAAATCTTCTTACTCCATCTGGATGACTGTAGTATCAAGGCATAAAACTTCAACGTCTTAATACTATGTTACACATCTGTGACTCCAAGATGTAAAATTGCATCAATTTTGGAATTACTATTTCTCACCCTCCTCAAAGCACCAAATTTCACCAAAACGTGAGATGAGCTCTTTTCGCCGACCAGAAGGTGTGTGGCTTTAAGACACAGAGCTTTATAAAACTGGGTCCACTCACCCTTCTATATCTCTGCAACATAAAGGCTTCAAACTCTGACAAATCTAATGTCAAGTATACTCACCCTTTTGGATTTGTCTGACCTCAAGATGGTGAACTGCAGCAAATCAGGGATTAGTACTTCTCACCCTTCTGGATGTTTGTGACCTCAATATACTTATTTCCACCAAACCTAAGATCTTTTCACCCAAAACACTGAGCTCCTTTAAAGTAAGGTTGGAGTCTTCTCGACATTGTAGATGTCTGTAGCTCAAGGCATTGAAAAGCATTCTAGTTACTGTTCTGGGTGTCTTTCCCGATGTAGCCTCAAGAGACTAGGCTCCAACAAAGCTGGGCTCCAACAATTGCTTAATGTTCTAGATGTCTGTAACGCCAAGACACTAAGCTACAACAAACCTATGCTGAAGTCTTAAAACAGTCTCCCAACAGTCTAGTCTCCCATTAACAAAAGATGTCTAGGGCTGTACTCAGAGCATAACCCATGAGGTTAGTCACAGAGGGGGTGATTTATCAAAGGGTGTAAACTGTCCACAGCAATCAATCACAGCTCAGTTTTCAGCTCTGGTAAAATTAAAGAGGAGCTTTGATTGGTTGCTGTGGGCAGTTTTTACAAGTCTAAATTTTATACCCTTTAATAAATCTGGGCCAGAGTGTTTTCTGTCAAGGATTTGCAAGTTTACAGTAAAACACCACATCACTAGTTCTAGGGATAAAATAATTTTGGCAGCCAATCATAATGCAGAAGTCACATGTTGAGATGCCACTTCCCTGCCAAGCAGGCAGTGATGAGGAACGTGGTCTGTAGTGTAACAGCAGTCTATCCGGAAGGATAAATAAGGGGGCACATATTTACCACTGCAGATTTATAAATAATGTATTTAGGTGTCAGTCTCTCTGAAAGATTAACCATCAGTGACCGCCCTCTTCTCACGAAGCTCTGGGACCAGCGGCCTTCTTCACCTCATTCCAAGCAGAGCGGCTACTTGCTGTTGACTTTGGGCTGCTGGTTTTGAGTTGAGATATTTACATTCTGCAATCTATTATGCTGAGAAAAATGAGAGATTATGTAGTGACCCCGGGGCAACTCATCCCAGCCGGGCGATGCAAAGTAATGAAGTCCTTTATCCATTCAATCAGCTCCGCACTCTAGCTGCATTAAGTAGTTTATTGTAGATTCATAGTGCTGATTGATGGTGCTGTGTACGGTCCTGGGTGCTGTGCATCATCACTTTACAATGGGGCAATCAATGCTGCTGAGGTGGCCTATCTGGGCAACCCTTGGTGGAGCAACCGACAGTGGTACTAAGCCAATCTGGGGCACTCTAACCAATGAAGAACCTCTTAGTGTTGCTCACATACATTACAGAATGTGGTTCCTCCAAACTGCAAACCAATTGGCACTGGTAAGACTCGGATGTGGCATCTGAGGAATTCCTCAGTTTTCACCCTTAATCCTTTGTATGGATATGTGCAGAAAATACCCATGGTGTGCCTCTCGGACAGATTTGGATTAGAGGAGGGAGCCTAACAGGATCAGATTCATGGACATGGACAGGTTCACAATTCACAAGGGATTTACAATAAGTAGCAGACAAGCTCAGGGTAAGAAAGAGGATCAATAACAGCAATAATTCAATATTATTGAATCAGGTCTAAGAAGTTTATATCTGACCACCAGGTGGTGTATAGGCTGGTGTATAATAGAGTTCTTGGTGTAATGCCATCTTTTGATGTTGATTGCTGATGTAGTGACCTGATCCTACTGTGAAGCCCAAGCAGTGACACTGAGTGTATAGCCGGACAAGAAAAGAGAAGCAGAAGTGACTAATTTTTGGAGGCCTCTCAATGGAATTGTGTAAGTTGAGTAACAATAACCCTCTCCTAACCAGATAGAACACTTCAAGTGGGTTTTTTTGATAAGCAGACCATGAATATCCATCTTTGAATCTATCTTCTCTCCTTGGAATTCTTCTAAAGGGAGATATGTAGAACTAAAACTTGGTGTGGATTGGATGTGACCTGGCTGAAGATATTCCAGATGTTTGTGGTCAATAGGGTCTAAGGAATTAAATCCTCAAAGGCAGGCTTCACTTCTAGCAGCTCATGATCACATTTACGGTTATTCTTCCTGGCCAGGGAAAATGTACTGAAGTCTTGAAAATCACAGGACTTTTGGTCTTCAGTATTAGGATTAGAGAGGATCAAAGCCAAGAAGCAGGACTTAAGATGGTTAAAAACTCCTTTCCTAGTACAGTAGTGAGGGGGTGACTACCTAAGAAAAGTGCCAGAGGAAAAAGTGATAGCAATATGCAACACAGAAAACTCTCCAAAGGGCATTAAAACCTTCTGGTTGCAACAAACTAAAGACAGCAGAGACTTCCTCTGGATCCACAGACCTCCAGCAGAAATGATATAACTTGGCAAAGTTGATTCTTGCTGCTCAAACCAGCACTTCCCTAACTTGGCATAGAAATAATTTAAATAAAGATAGAGCAAAAATTAATGAACATTCAACCAAGTTCCTATAGGTGTAACAGGTGTGCCAAAATGCATTGGCAAATAACAATGTGGAAAATGAAATTCTGGAATACCGCAGGAGTGGTACATAGGCCAAAATACATGACCAGGAATTTATAAAGACCATCCAGGTTTTTCCACTCATCTTTCACTTTGGTCTAAACTAGAGATGAGCGCAATCTGGAAGTCTCTGCATTTGGCAACTGATGGCTAAAAAAGTTTTACGCAGCCCTAGGGCATCCTGCAAAAAAATATGGATACAGCCTATGGCTATGTTCACACTACGTATAAGACCGGCCGTTCCGTGACCCCGGCCGGCTCACGTAACGGCCGGTCTCTGGCCGGATCATCTCGGCCGGGTGATCTTTCCGGCCGCGGAGCTCTGATGCGGGCGCATCAGTGCGTGCCCGCATCAGAGCTTCCCATAGCCCACAGTGAAGCAAGCGTCCGGAGCCGCTTGCTTCACTGTGTGCGCTGACAGGTCTTTCTGCGGCCGGAATTCACTGAATTCCGCCCGCAGAAAACTGACCTGTCAGTTTTTTCCGGCGCAGCATGGGATCCCAGCTGGAGCGCATACGATGTGTGTACGCTCCAGCCGGGATCCCATTGAAGATAAGCTATGTTCCACAGCGCAAAACTACGTCCGTAGTTCTGCGGCGAGAACATAGCCTATGGCTGTATCCATGTTTTCTAGGACTGCCTAGGGTTTCATCCAACTTCTTCAGCCACTTGTAATCAAATGCCGAGAATTCTGGGTTCAGACAGACTCGAGCATACTCAAGTTGCACACATCTCAACCAAATTATACGCACGTCCAACTTCTGGAAGTTTTGGGCACTTCGGGTTATTCATAGTCATTTTATTTAGGCCTCAGTAGTCAGTGAGGCATCCTTCTTTTTATTGGAGACCTGTGGTGACAGGACAAGAACACAGTACTTTCTGAGTTTTATGCCCAGCAAGCAGAAGAAAGGCAGATAGTTATGGGGGGGATGTTTCAGAAGGATCTCTGATTTTTGTTTAGGCAATATGTAGAAAAAAATGTAGGTATGGTAGAAGGATCTGGAACCCCAACAATCAATTTGGCTAGATGGCCAATCCGAGAAATTATGTTTAAACTGTGGATATTCAGGATCAGTGAAATGTAGAACCAAAAACAAAATATTTTAAAAGTGAAGAGCTCCAACCTGGAGATGAACTGACACAGTGCAATGACGCATCTGGCTTTGAGCCATTAAATAAAGTGAAATGTAATGGCTATGTAAGGGACAACATGGTAATATTTAGTCTCCTGATGAGAGAGGTCAGTAAAGTTCTCAACACCATCAAAATCTGCAAAAATATTGCAAGAATCGTAAGGAGGCCTCAAATTCAAGGGTAACAAGTATTAAGAATTTATCATGGGAGGAGGACATAAGAAAGGATAGGGTAACAGGTAGTAGATATTTATTAGGGGAAGAGGAAAGAGTTAAAGGGAAAGTCCATCCATTTGTATAATCTCAGAGATGGCAGGTGCAGGGGAGAACATAACAATCAAGCATTGCTTCCCTCTTCCCGTGCCCACGATGCGCTGCCTGAAAGGCTGCGGGACATCACGACTCAGGGGGGGAAATGCACATTCCTGCTGATAGGCAGCCGACTCAGCCAATGAGTGACTGGAGTTGTTTCCCGTCCCTGTCACTGACTGGCTGAATGGGCTGCCCACACACTGGGTTGTGATGTTGACTCTTCAGCAGATTACAGAGCCCGTGGGGGTTCCGAAACGGTGATCCAGCACTGGAGAGGCACGGAGAGAGGTGAGTTGAGTTTATGTTCTCCCCCTATCCTGGCAGTTTGCTCATTTTTTCTCACGGCCGGACTTCTCCTTAAAGCCCAAGGTTTTCCAATCTCCATACATGTAGAGGGCAGCCATAGTGAAGATGCCCTTCTTGTAATGGTGTAATTCCGGAGTCACACACTGGGTTCTGTCTTGTGGAGTAGGCGATGTGCGACCCAACTGCTGGGGTCCCATAGTAACCTCTGTGGATGAAATACTGAAAGTTGGAGTCAGGCAAGAAAATCAGTGATCATGTTCCTTCTCTCAGACCCAATCCCTAAAATAAAGATCCATTCCACAAAATAATCTAAAAATGATAGACTATCTAGACCAGCCAACTCATCTTCTTATCTTTTATACATCCAGATAACTAATTCAAGGAAAAGTCAAACTGAACCTGATAGTAAGCTGTCCTACTCAGCAATGGGTCTTCAGCAGCAGAGGTGGCATCTTCAGGCTCCTCAAAAACACTTGTTCGAAAAATTTAGGCAAAGGCCTCTCTAGAGAGTGCGGAGAGTGCGCTATTATATAATATTAGAGTTGGAAAACCTGGTGTGGAATCTGACATGGAAGCAACTGGCTGGAAAGAGGTGTATGAAACCTGCTGAGTTACCAGACGTGCAGAGGAACCAGTAGAGAGCGGAGATTTTAATCTTGCAGATAGGAGGCAAGACAATTGGCAATGGAGTAGTGGTGCCTTGCAAGTGGAATTCATGACCATAGTGATACTGTTATGTTTCACAATGTTCATCCTCTAAATCCCAATTCAGCTGGAACAGAGCGTAGAATATATAAAACAAGCAGCTGGAGACAGGAGGCAAGAAGCTGAAGGTCGGGAACAAGAAAATGGAGACCAGGGACAAAAGGCTGGATGCTGGGGACAAGCTGTTGGGACACCTGGAGGCTTCTCTGTAGGATCCTTTAGTCCATGGTTTGAAAACATCTAAATACAGGACTTTTTAGTCACTTATATACAGTACACCTATAGTTATATATACAGTACAACTATACAACTGTATATACATCTATATACAGCACATCTACATCTAAAGACTATACAGTCATCTATATACAGCACACCTATAGTAATAGCACATCTGCATCTAAAGACTATATAGTCATCTAAATACAGCACACCTATAGTTGTACTATATATTACATCGATAGTCATCTACTGTATATACAGCACACTTATAGTTTTATATATAAATATACAGTGGGGAAGAAAAGTATTTAGTCAGTCACCAATAGTGCAAGTTCCACCACTTAAAAAGATGAGAGAGGTGTCTGTAATTGACAACATATGTAGACCTCAACTATGGGAGACAAAATGAGAAAACAAATCCAGAAAATCACAGTCTGATTTTGTAAGAATTTATTTGCAAATTATGGTGGAAAATAAGTATTTGGTCAGTAACAAAATTTGATCTCAATACTTTGTTCTATATCCTTTGTTGGCAATGACAGAGGTCAAACGTTTTCTGTAAGTTTTCACAAGGTTGGCACACACTGTTGTTGGTATGTTGGCCTATTCCTCCATGCAGATCTCCTCTAGAGCAGTGATGTTTTGGGGCTGTCGCTTGGCAACACGGACTTTCAACTCCCTCCAATAGTTTTCTATAGGGTTGAGATCTGGAGACTGGCTAGGCCACTCCAGGACCTTGAAATGCTTCTTACGAAGCCACTCCCAGTGTGCTTTGGATCATTGTCATGTTGAAAGACCCAGCCACGTTTCATCTTCAATGCCCTTGCTGATGGAAGGAGGTTTGCACTCAAAATCTCACGATACATGGCCCCAATCATTCTTTCATGTACCCGGATCAGTCGTCCTGGCCCCTTTGCAAAGAAACAGCCCCAAAGCATGATGTTTCCACCCCCATGCTTTACAGTAGGTATGGTGTTTGACAAGTTGTGTTTCTAATAAACAGTTCCACTTTGGTTTCATCAGACCATAGGACATTCTCCCAATACTCTTCTGGATCATCCAAATGCTCTCTAGCAAACTTCTGACGGGCCCGGACATGTACTGGCTTAAGCAGTGGGACACGTCTGGCACTGCAGGATCTGAGTCCCTAGCGGCGTAGTGTCTTACTGATGGTAGGCTTTGTTACATTGGTCCCAGCTCTCTGCAGTTCATTCACTAGGTCCCCCCCCGCGTGGTTCTGGGATTTTTGCTCACCGTTCTTGTGATCATTTTGACCCCACGGAGTGAGATTTTGCGTGGAGCCCCAGATCGAGGGAGATTATCAGTGGTCTTGTATGTCTTCCATTTTCTAATTATTGCTCCCACGGTTGATTTCTTCACTCTAAGCTGGTTGCCTATTGCAGATTCAGTCTTCCCAGCCTGGTGCAGGGCTTCAATTTTATTTCTGGTGTCCTTTGACAGCTCTTTGGTCTTCACCATAGTGGAGTTTGGAGTCTGACTGGTGTGCACAGGTGTCTTTAAACTTGTTATCAGTATAAAAACAGGTGCCATTACTACAGGTAATGAGTGGAGGAAAGAGGAGACTCTTAAAGAAGAAGTTACAGGTCTGTGAGAGCCAGAAATCTTGATTGTTTGTAGGTGACCAAATACTTATTTTCCACCATAATTTGCAAATAAATTCTTACAAAATCAGACAATGTGATTTTTTGGGATTTGTTTTCTCAATTTGTCTCTCATAGTTGAGGTCTACCTATGATGTAAATTATAGACGCCTCTCATCTTTTTAAGTGGGAGAACTTGCACTATTGGTGACTGATTAAATACTTTTTTCCCCCACTGTATATATGTGTATATATATATATATATATATATATATATATATATACATATACATACACATTGCATTGATAGTTATCTATATGCAGTACTGCTACACATCTACAGTATATACCAGACTATATACATCTATACAGTAATCTATAAACTGGGCTCTATATACTGTACATCTACAACCATCTACAGTATATACTAGGCTCTATAAACATCTATATACTGTCCATCCACACCCATCTATATACTGGGCTCTATACACAGCTATATACTGTCCATCTAAACTCATCTATATACTGGGCTCTATAAACATCTATATACTGTACATCTACACTCATCTATATCCTGGGCTCTATACACAGCTATATACTGTCCATCTACACTTATCTATATACTGGGCTCTATGCACATCTATGTACTGTCCATCTACACTCATCTATATACCGGGCTCTATACACAGCTATATACTGTCCATTTACACTTATCTATATACTGGGCTCTATGCACATCTATGTACTGTCCATCTACACTCATCTATATACCGGGCTCTATGCACATCTATATACTGTACATCTACACTCATCTATATACTGGGCTCTATACACATCTACATATTGGGCTCTATACACATCTATATACTGTACATCTACACTTATCTATATACTGTCCATCTACACTCATCTATATACTGGGGTCTATAGACATCTATATACTGTACATCTACACTAATTTATATACTGGGCTCTATACACAGCTATATACTGTACATCTACACTTATCTATATACTGTCCATCTACACTCATCTATATACCGGGCTCTATGCACATCTATATACTGTACATCTACACTAATTTATATACTGGGCTCTATACACAGCTATATACTGTACATCTACACTGATCTATATACTGGGCTCTATACACAGCTATATACTGGCCATCTACACTCATCTATATACTATCCATCTACACTCATCTATATACTGGGGTCTATACACATCTATATACTGTACATCTACATTTATCTATATACTGGGTTCTATACACCGTATCTATATACCGTACATACACATTACAGCATCCTCTTCTATCGTTCCGTGTGTGAGGAGTCTCCCCTGTGACGCACCTGATGAGCTGATTTCCCGCCTCTGGGGGCAGTGTGAGCTAAAAGACCTCTGCTGACATCATGTGATCTGTCACATGATCTGGGGGAGGAGTCAGACTGGAGGCTGTGCAGTCGGAGAAGGAACAGTACATGTGAAAAGCTGAGGAGCAGGTAGGAATAGGGAAAGGTGATATACATATAACTATACCCTGTGCACACCCACCATACTGTGCCCCTACATGTATATATGTATCACACCCCATACTGTGCCCCTACATGTATATATGTATCACACACCATACTGTGCCCCTACATGTATATATGTATCACACCCACCATACTGTGCCCCTACATGTATATATGTATCACACACCATACTGTGCCCCTACATGTATATATTTATCACACACCAAACTGTGCCCCTACATGTATATATGTATCACACACCCTATACTGTACCCCTACATGTATATATGTATCACACACCCTATACTGTACCCCTACATGTATATATTTATCACACACCATACTGTGCCCCTACATGTATATATGTATCACACCCACCATACTGTGCCCCTACATGTATATATGTATTACACACACCATACTGTGCCCCTACATGTATATATGTATCACACCCACCATACTGTGCCCCTACATGTATATATGTATCACACCCACCATACTGTGCCCCTACATGTATATATGTATCACACCCACCATACTGTGCCCCTACATGTATATATTTATCACACACCAAACTGTGCCCCTACATGTATATATGTATCACACACCCTATACTGTACCCCTACATGTATATATGTATCACACACCCTATACTGTACCCCTACATGTATATATGTATCACACACCCTATACTGTACCCCTACATGTATATATGTATCACACCCACCATACTGTGCCCCTACATGTATATATGTATCACACCCACCATACTGTGCCCCTACATGTATATATGTATCACACCCACCATACTGTGCCCCTACATGTATATATGTATCACACACCATACTGTGCCCCTACATGTATATATGTATCACAAACCAAACTGTGCCCCTACATGTATATATGTATCACACACCATACTGTGCCCCTACATGTATATATGTATCACACACCCTATACTGTACCCCTACATGTATATATGTATTACACCCCATACTGTGCCCCTACATGTATATATGTATCACACCCACCATACTGTGCCCCTACATGTATATATGTATCACACACCATACTGTGCCCCTACATGTATATATGTATCACACCATACTGTGCCCCTACATGTATATATGTATCACACCCACCATACTGTGCCCCTACATGTATATATTTATCACACACCATACTGTGCCCCTACATGTATATATGTATCACACACCATACTGTGCCCCTACATGTATATATTTATCACACACCATACTGTGCCCCTACATGTATATATGTATCACACCATACTGTGCCCCTACATGTATATATGTATCACACCCACCATACTGTGCCCCTACATGTATATATGTATCACACACCATACTGTGCCCCTACATGTATATATTTATCACACACCATACTGTGCCCCTACATGTATATATGTATCACACCATACTGTGCCCCTACATGTATATATGTATCACACCCACCATACTGTACCCCTACATGTATATATGTATCACACCCACCATACTGTGCCCCTACATGTATATATTTATCACACACCATACTGTGCCCCTACATGTATATATTTATCACACCCCATACTGTGCCCCTACATGTATATATTTATCACACCCCATACTGTGCCCCTACATGTATATATTTATCACACACCATACTGTGCCCCTACATGTATATATGTATCACAAACCAAACTGTGCCCCTACATGTATATATGTATCACACACCCTATACTGTACCCAGCCTCGGACTGGGCCACCGGGGAGCCGGGGAAACCCCCGGTGGGCCCCTCCCCCTTCCTCCCTATTGGTGGGCCCCTTAGCAGGAGGCTTCCCGTTTATTTGCTCAAGGCCCCATATGCCGTACATTTCTCCCTGCAGCTGCAGAGGCCTGTCACCTGGTCACTGCCTCTGTATATGTATATGTATGAGGTGTATGGGCCGGGCAGTGACCATGGTGACAGGCAGCAGTGTAATGTGGAGCGGGTGTCTCTCTCCTCTCCCGGCCCCTCCCCCACCTCCTCCTCTCTGGCTGCTCAGTGGGGACACAGCCGGAGGGGAGAGGGCCCCCTGCAGCAGCTATGACAGGTGGCCTGTAACAGAAGGCCTCCTGCTGGGTGATGTCTCTGCATGTGGAGCTCCCCCAGAGCAGACAGGCCTCCAGTATCCAGCTCTCCGGTCGGGACAGAAGGGGAGGGCAGTAGGGATTGTCTGCACACACCATGCAGCTCTCTGATCCCTCCACATACATCTCCTGCACACCTGTCCTGCTCTTCATGAAGGGTGAGTGTGCTTATGTGTGTGCAAATAAGTGTGTTATGTCAACATTATGTAGGATGGTGTGTAATGTGTAAGGGCTGAACTGGGAGGTGAAGGTTCTCTCCACTACAGCTAATACTTTTCCCAATATACTATAGTAGTGCTATGTGTCAGCAATACAACTACTACCCTCAATATACTATACTAGTCCTATGTGTCAGCAATACAACTACTACCCTCAATATACTATACTAGTCCTATGTGTCAGCAATACAACTACTACCCTCAATATACTATACTAGTCCTATGTGTCAGCAATACAACTACTACCCTCAATATACTATACTAGTGCTATGTGTCAGCAATACAACTACTACCCTCAATATACTATACTAGTGCTATGTGTCAGCAATACAACTACTACCCTCAATATACTATACTAGTGCTATGTGTCAGCAATACAACTACTACCCTCAATATACTATACTAGTGCTATGTGTCAGCCATACAACTACTACCCTCAATATACTATACTAGTGCTATGTGTCAGCAATACAACTACTACCCTCAATATACTATACTAGTCCTATGTGTCAGCAATACAACTACTACCCTCAATATACTATACTAGTCCTATGTGTCAGCAATACAACTACTACCCTCAATATACTATACTAGTCCTATGTGTCAGCAATACAACTACTACCCTCAATATACTATACTAGTGCTATGTGTCAGCAATACAACTACTACCCTCAATATACTATACTAGTCCTATGTGTCAGCCATACAACTACTACCCTCAATATACTATACTAGTCCTATGTGTCAGCAATACAACTACTACCCTCAATATACTATACTAGTCCTATGTGTCAGCAATACAACTACTACCCTCAATATACTATACTAGTCCTATGTGTCAGCAATACAACTACTACCCTCAATATACTATACTAGTCCTATGTGTCAGCCATACAACTACTACCCTCAATATACTATACTAGTGCTATGTGTCAGCATGTAGTTGTATAGCTGTGTCAGCACTAGTATAGTATATTGGGGATAGTAGTTGTATGGCTGACATTGCACTAGTATAGTATATTGGGGATAGTAGTTGTATGGCTGACATTGCACTAGTATAGCATATTGGGGATAGTAGTTGTATAGCTATGTGTCAGCAATACAACTACTATCCTCAATATACAATGCTAGTGCTATGTGTCAGCCATACAACTACAAGTACTACCCCCATAATACTATACTGTGTGTGTGTCAGCTATACTACAGCTACCCCCAACATACTATACTGTGTGTGTGTGTGTCCGCCATACTACTGCTACCCCCAACATATTATATTGTGTGTGTCCGCCATACTACTGCTTCCCCCAACATACTATACTGTGTGACCGCCATACTACTGCTACCCCCAACATATTATATTGTGTGTGTCCGCCATACTACTGCTTCCCCCAACATACTATACTGTGTGTCTGCCATACTACTGCTACCCCCAACATACTATACTGTGTGTGTGTCCGTCCGCCATACTACTGCTTCCCCCAACATACTATACTGTGTGTGTGTGTGTGTGTCCGCCATACTACTGCTACCCCCAACATACTATACTGTGTGACCGCCATACTACTGCTACCCCCAACATACTATACTGTGTGACCGCCATACTACTGCTACCCCCAACATACTATACTGTGTGTCAGCCATACTACTGCAACCCCCAACATACTATACTGTGTGTCAGCCATACTACTGCTACCCCCAACATACTATACTGTGTGTCCGCCATACTACTGCTTCCCCCAACATACTATACTGTGTGTCTGCCATACTACTGCTACCCCCAACATACTATACTGTGTGTGTGTCCGTCCGCCATACTACTGCTTCCCCCAACATACTATACTGTGTGTCAGCCATACTACTGCTACCCCCAACATACTATACTGTGTGTGTGTGTGTGTCCGCCATACTACTGCTACCCCCAACATACTATACTGTGTGACCGCCATACTACTGCTACCCCCAACATACTATACTGTGTGACCGCCATACTACTGCTACCCCCAACATACTATACTGTGTGTCAGCCATACTACTGCAACCCCCAACATACTATACTGTGTGTCAGCCATACTACTGCTACCCCCAACATACTATACTGTGTGTGTGTGTGTGTGTCCGCCATACTACTGCTACCCCCAACATACTATACTGTGTGTCAGCCATACTACTGCTACCCCCAACATACTATACTGTGTGTGTGTGTGTGTCCGCCATACTACTGCTACCCCCAACATACTATACTGTGTGTCAGCCATACTACTGCTACCCCCAACATACTATACTTTGTGTCCGCCATACTACTGCTACCCCCAACATACTATACTGTGTGTCCGCCATACTACTGCTACCCCCAACATACTATACTGTGTGTCCGCCATACTACTGCTACCCCCAACATACTATACTTTGTGTCCGCCATACTACTGCTACCCCCAACATACTATACTGTGTGTCCGCCATACTACTGCTATCCCCAACATACTATACTGTGTGTCAGCCATACTACTGCTACCCCCAACATACTATACCGTGTGTGTGTGTGTGTCCGCCATACTACTGCTACCCCCAACATACTATACTGTGTGTCAGCCATACTACTGCTTCCCCCAACATACTATACTGTGTGTCCGCCATACTACTGCTACCCCCAACATACTATACTGTGTGTCAGCCATACTACTGCTACCCCCAACATACTATACTGTGTGTCCACCATACTACTGCTTCCCCCAACATACTATACTGTGTGTCAGCCATACTACTGCTACCCCCAACATACTATACTGTGTGTCAGCCATACTACTGCTACCCCCAACATACTATACTGTGTGTGTCCACCATACTACTGCTTCCCCCAACATACTATACTGTGTGTCAGCCATACTACTGCTACCCCCAACATACTATACTGTGTGTGTCCACCATACTACTGCTTCCCCCAACATACTATACTGTGTGTCAGCTATACTACTGCTACCCCCAACATACTATACTGTGTGTGTGAGCCATACTACTGCTACCCCCAACATACTATACTGTGTGTGTCCACCATACTACTGCTACCCCCAACATACTATACTGTGTGTCAGCTATACTACTGCTACCCCCAACATACTATACTGTGTGTGTGAGCCATACTACTGCTACCCCCAACATACTATACTGTGTGTGTGAGCCATACTACTGCTACCCCCAACATACTATACTGTGTGTGTCAGCCATACTACTGCTACCCCCAACATACTATACTGTGTGTCCACCATACTACTGCTACCCCCAACATACTATACTGTGTGTGTGAGCCATACTACTGCTACCCCCAACATACTATACTGTGTGTGTCCACCATACTACTGCTACCCCCAACATACTATACTGTGTGTGTGAGCCATACTACTGCTACCCCCAACATACTATACTGTGTGTGTGAGCCATACTACTGCTACCCCCAACATACTATACTGTGTGTGTCCACCATACTACTGCTACCCCCAACATACTATACTGTGTGTGTGAGCCATACTACTGCTACCCCCAACATACTATACTGTGTGTGTGAGCCATACTACTGCTACCCCCAACATACTATACTGTGTGTGTGAGCCATACTACTGCTACCCCCAACATACTATACTGTGTGTGTGAGCCATACTACTGCTACCCCCAACATACTATACTGTGTGTGTGAGCCATACTACTGCTACCCCCAACATACTATACTGTGTGTCAGCCATACTACTGCTACCCCCAACATACTATACTGTGTGTGTGTGTGTCCGCCATACTACTGCTTCCCCCAACATACTATACTGTGTGTCCACCATACTACTGCTACCCCCAACATACTATACTGTGTGTGTGTGTGTCCACCATACTACTGCTTCCCCCAACATACTATACTGTGTGTCCGCCATACTACTGCTACCCCCAACATACTATACTGTGTGTCAGCTATACTACTGCTACCCCCAACATACTATACTGTGTGTCAGCTATACTACTGCTACCCCCAACATACTATACTGTGTGTGTGAGCCATACTACTGCTACCCCCAACATACTATACTGTGTGTGTGAGCCATACTACTGCTACCCCCAACATACTATACTGTGTGTGTGAGCCATACTACTACTAACTCTAACTACTTTAATAAAAACAAAAAAAGGGGAAAAATTGGCATCATCGCATGTGTAATTGCACTATTAAATTATCACCTTCCTAAACTCGCATGGTATACAGTGTTTGCAAAAAAAAACAAAAAAAAAAAACAAGTAATGCAGTGGTACCTTGGTTTAAGAGTAACTTGGTTTAGGAGCGTTTTGGTTTAAGAGCTCACAGTTTTTCAAAATTGTGACTTGGTGTAAGAGCTCCCTGTACTGGGTGGGAGGGGGAGTGGGGGAGGGGCATGGTCTGCATAGCGGGGTCTACAGCCCTGTACTCTAACCCAGGAAGTCTCCCTCACCTTCCAATCATAGCAGATCCACTTCAGGCTGGGGCTTACATCAGGGGACAGGACTGTGGAGGTAATCTCTCCATAGCTGTAACCCCTCTCTCCCCGGACAGAGAGCGCTGCATGTATGTGCCCACATCTGTCCTGCTCATTCCTTCCTGCTCCCTGCAGTCTCTGTCCGCCCTTGTGTTTCCCATCCTCTCCATTACTGTACAGTAACTTATAATATCACATATTCTGCTGTTTCTTAATCTTTGTTTCATCTGTTTTACATGTTATTCAGAATAATAAATCATTATTTTGGGGGTGTGGAACCAATTGTCTGAATTTCTATGATTTCTTATGGGAAAATTTGCTTTGGTATAAAAGAGTGGATTTGGAATACAAGCGGTCCTGGAACGAATTATGCTCGTAATCCAAGGCACCACTGTACATGCAAACACGGTACCGAAAAGCTGCAGACCATGGTGCACAAAAATAACTCTCAGACAGCCCTACAGGTTGAAAGATTAAAAAAGTTATGGCAATCAGAATACAGCAATTTTGAACAGTCTTAAAATTGGGGAGCATTATATCTGCAGTCGGGGGGGGGGGGGCAGCATTATATTGAATTATTATGGGGGTTATATGCTAAGTACCGAAATGGTATCAAGTATCAAAATAAAAAAGTTGGTATTGGTATTAAGCTCAAAAATTGGGTTTCGTGACATCACTAATGTATATAATGGCATGCACTGTATGTTATACACATGTGTGATGTGTGTGCGTATATATATATGTGTGTGTGTGTGGGGTGGGTGTATATATGATGTCATGCTTTTTGTGCATTAGGTCCTCCTGTTCACATGAAAAAAATGTTCTGAGGGTGCCTTAACACACACTGGATCTGCAGCGGATGATTTGATTTGGAGCCTCTTCATAGAGGGCAGGGAATTCCCACCCACTGGGGGCGGGCCGGTTGACCTCCAGTGCTTCAGCACGGCCTGGTACCGCTGGATAGAATGGCGCCATACACAGGAACCGGGCCGCGGTTCCTCATGACGGCGCCGTTCTATCGGTGTGTTAAATTCAAGAGGATGTACCTGGTGGTACATCCTCTTTAAAGGGGTGTTCTCACCTGCTAACATGCAGCACACAGCAGTGAACTGAATTTCTGCAGACGAGAAATTCCCTTTAAAAAAAAAAAAACATTCTAAACATTCTATGCTGTTTGCATATGGTGCCACTAAACGATTGCATATGTGACTGGCAATGTGCATGCATCGTTGGTAACATACACGGGTTTATGCAAAGTCGCTGTACTAATGTTAAAGGTTTGGCGCTGGTTGTGTCTTTGTATGTAGGGTGGGCCCCTAGAATCAGTTTCCCTGGTGGGCCCAAGGTACCCAGTCCGACACTGACTGTACCCCTACATGTATATATGTATCACACCCACCATACTGTGCCCCTACATGTATATATGTATCACACCCACCATACTGTGCCCCTACATGTATATATGTATCACACACCATACTGTGCCCCTACATGTATATATGTATCACAAACCAAACTGTGCCCCTACATGTATATATGTATCACACCCACCATACTGTGCCCCTACATGTATATATGTATCACACCCACCATACTGTGCCCTTACATGTATATATGTATCACACACCATACTGTGCCCCTACATGTATATATGTATCACACCATACTGTGCCCCTACATGTATATATGTATCACACCCACCATACTGTGCCCCTACATGTATATATTTATCACACACCAAACTGTGCCCCTACATGTATATATTTATCACACACCAAACTGTGCCCCTACATGTATATATGTATCACAAACCAAACTGTGCCCCTACATGTATATATGTATCACACACCCTATACTGTACCCCTACATGTATATATGTATTACACCCCATACTGTGCCCCTACATGTATATATGTATCACAAACCAAACTGTGCCCCTACATGTATATATGTATCACACACCCTATACTGTACCCCTACATGTATATATGTATCACACCCACCATACTGTGCCCCTACATGTATATATGTATCACACCCACCATACTGTGCCCCTACATGTATATATGTATCACACACCATACTGTGCCCCTACATGTATATATGTATCACACCATACTGTGCCCCTACATGTATATATGTATCACACCCACCATACTGTGCCCCTACATGTATATATGTATCACACCCACCATACTGTGCCCCTACATGTATATATGTATTACACACCCTATACTGTGCCCCTACATGTATATATGTATCACACACCATACTGTACCCCTACATGTATATATGTATCACACACCCTATACTGTACCCCTACATGTATATATGTATCACACCCACCATACTGTGCCCCTACATGTATATATGTATTACACCCCATACTGTGCCCCTACATGTATATATGTATTACACCCCATACTGTGCCCCTACATGTATATATGTATCACACCCACCATACTGTGCCCCTACATGTATATATGTATCACAAACCATACTGTGCCCCTACATGTATATATGTATCACCCACCATACTGTGCCCCTACATGTATATATGTATCACACACCATACTGTGCCCCTACATGTATATATGTATCACACCCACCATACTGTACCCCTACATGTATATATGTATCACACCCACCATACTGTGCCCCTACATGTATATATGTATCACACCCACCATACTGTACCCCTACATGTATATATGTATCACACCCACCATACTGTGCCCCTACATGTATATATGTATCACACCCACCATACTGTGCCCCTACATGTATATATGTATTACACACCAAACTGTGCCCCTACATGTATATATGTATTACACACCAAACTGTGCCCCTACATGTATATATGTATTACACACCAAACTGTGCCCCTACATGTATATATGTATCACACCCACCATACTGTGCCCCTACATGTATATATGTATCACACCCACCATACTGTGCCCCTACATGTATATATGTATCACACCCACCATACTGTGCCCCTACATGTATATATGTATCACACCCACCATACTGTGCCCCTACATGTATATATGTATCACACCCACCATACTGTGCCCCTACATGTATATATGTATCACACACCATACTGTGCCCCTACATGTATATATGTATTACACCCACCATACTGTGCCCCTACATGTATATATGTATCACCCACCATACTGTGCCCCTACATGTATATATGTATTACACCCACCATACTGTGCCCCTACATGTATATATGTATTACACCCACCATACTGTGCCCCTACATGTATATATGTATTACACCCACCATACTGTATCCAGTGGCGGTCTTTGGCACCAAGCACACCAAGCGATCGCTTGGGGCCCCCAACATACAGGGGGGCCCCCACGCCCCGCTCTTATGCTCAAGACCGCTGGACAGGGTCGCTGCCCCGCTCGCTGCTGCCATCTGAACTGTAACTATAAGCACTCGTAATGAGCGCCCAGGGGGAGCATACAGGGGTCTGTTTAACTGGGGAAGCGCACAGTGGGGGTCTATATAAATGGGGGAGCACACAGGGGGGCTATAGACTACTGGGGCTTCACAGAGGGGTCTATATACTACTGGGGGCAGCACACAGGGGGTCTATATACTACTTGGGGCAGCAGAATGGGGTCTATATACAACTTGGAGAGCACACAGGAGGTCTATATCCAAGTGGGAGAGCACACAGGGGGGCTATATACTACTGGGGGAGCACACAGGGGGTCTATATACTACTGGGGGAACATACAGGGGGTCTATATACTACTTGTGAGGCACACAGGTGGTCTATATATAACTGGGGGAGCACACAGGGGTCTGTATACTACTGGGGCAGCACACAAGGGGTCTATATAATACTGGTGGGGCACACAGGGGGTCTATATACTACTGGGGGAACCACACAGGGGGTTTATATACTACAGGAGGAGCACACAGGGGTCTATATCCAAGTGGGGGAGCACACAGGAGGTCTATATCCAAGTGCGGGAGCACACAGGGGGGGGCTAAATACCCCTGAGGGAGACACAGGGGGCCTATATACCAGTGGGGGAGCACACGGGGTATATACGACTGGGGGCAGCACACAGGGGGTCTATATACAACTGGGGAAGCACACAGGAGGTCTATATACTTCTGGGGGAGCACAAAGGGGGCTATATATAACTGGGGAACACACAGGGGTCTATATACTACTGGGGGAAGCAAACAAGGGGTATATACTATTGAGGGCAGCATACAAGGAGTATATATTACTGGTGGTAGCGCACAAGGGGTATATACTACTGGGGCAACACACAGCGGTCTATTGTTTGGATCGCATGTCGAGGGGGGGGGGCCCAGACATAACTTTGCATGGGGCCCCAGAAATGCCAAGACCGCCCCTGACTGTATCCCTACATGTATATATGTATTACACCCACCATACTGTGCCCCTACATGTATATATGTATCACACACCATACTGTGCCCCTACATGTATATATGTATCACACCCACCATACTGTACCCCTATATGTATATATGTATCACACACCATACTGTACCCCTATATGTATATATGTATCACCCACCATACTGTGCCCCTACATGTATATATGTATCACACCCACCATACTGTGCCCCTACATGTATATATGTATTACACACCCCATACTGTGCCCCTACATGTATATATGTATTACACACCATACTGTGCCCCTACATGTATATATGTATTACACCCCATACTGTGCCCCTACATGTATATATGTATTACACATCCCATACTGTGCCCCTATATGTATCACCCACCATACTGTGCCCCTACATGTATATATGTATTACACACCATACTGTGCCCCTACATGTATATATGTATCACACCCACCATACTGTGCCCCTACATGTATATATGTATTACACCCCATACTGTGCCCCTACATGTATATATGTATCACACCCACCATACTGTGCCCCTACATGTATATA
This sequence comes from Dendropsophus ebraccatus, assembly GCA_027789725.1. NCBI lineage: Eukaryota > Metazoa > Chordata > Amphibia > Anura > Hylidae > Dendropsophus > Dendropsophus ebraccatus. Next base: position 10,179,552 of record JAQFWZ010000009.1, on the reverse strand, counting down.
TGTATTACACATCCCATACTGTGCCCCTATATGTATATATGTATCACCCACCATACTGTGCCCCTACATGTATATATGTATCACACCCACCATACTGTGCCCCTACATGTATATATGTATTACACCCCATACTGTGCCCCTACATGTATATATGTATCACACCCACCATACTGTGCCCCTACATGTATATATGTATTACACATCCCATACTGTGCCCCTATATGTATATATGTATCACCCACCATACTGTGCCCCTACATGTATATATGTATCACACCCACCATACTGTGCCCCTACATGTATATATGTATTACACCCCATACTGTGCCCCTACATGTATATATGTATCACACCCACCATACTGTGCCCCTACATGTATATATGTATTACACCCACCATACTGTGCCCCTACATGTATATATGTATTACACACCATACTGTGCCCCTATATGTATATATTTATCACACACCAAACTGTGCCCCTACATGTATATATGTATTACACACCATACTGTGCCCCTATATGTATATATGTATTACACCCACCATACTGTGCCCCTACATGTATATATGTATTACACCCCATACTGTGCCCCTACATGTATATATGTATCACACCCCATACTGTGCCCCTACATTTATATATGTATCACACCCCATACTGTGCCCCTACATGTATATATGTATCACACACCATACTGTGCCCCTACATGTATATATGTATCACACACCATACTGTGCCCCTACATGTATATATGTATCACACACCATACTGTGCCCCTACATGTATATATGTATCACACCCACCATACTGTGCCCCTACATGTATATATGTATCACACCCCATACTGTGCCCCTACATTTATATATGTATCACACACCATACTGTGCCCTTACATGGATATATGTATCACACACCAGACACTAGATATAAAGTATATACCGCAATATATATACACAGTATATATTGCAGTTACCAGACACAAGATATACAGTACATACTGCAGATACCAGACACTAGATATACTGTATATACTGCAGATACCAGACACTAGATATACAGTATATCATAGGCTGGGTTCACACTATGTATATTTGAGGCTGTATTTGGTCCTCATGTCAGGTCCTCATAGCAACCAAAACCAGGAGTGGATTGAAAACCCAGAAAGGATCTGTTCACACAATGTTGAAATTGAGTGGATGGCCGCCATATAACGGTAAATAACTTCCATTATTTCAATATAACAGCCGTTGTTTTAAAATAACAGCAAATATTTGCCATTAAATGACGGCCATCCACTCAATTACAACATTATGTGAACAGAGCCTTTCTGTGTTTTTAATCCACTCCTGGTTTTGGTTGCTATACAGCCTCAAACATACAGCCTCAAATATACGTAGTGTGAACCCAGTATACCAGACACTAGTTATACAGTATATACTGCAGATACCAGACACTAGATATACGGTATATACTGCAGATACCAGACACTAGATATACGGTATATACTGCAGATACCAGACACTAGATATACGGTATATACTGCAGATACCAGACACTAGATATACAGTATATACTGCAGATACCAGACACAAGATATACAGTATATACTGTACCTCTGTTATTTGGGTGACTGCACCTTACATAGGACAATAATGTATCTGCAGTATACACTGTATATCTAGTGTCCTGTATCTGCAGTATATATTGTGTCTGGTATCTGCAGTATAAACTGTATATCTAGTGTCTGGTATCTGCAGTATATACTTTATAGCGTCTGTTATCTGCAGTATATACTGTATATCCAGCACCTCTGGTATTTGGGTGGCTGCACCTGCTGACATAGGACAATAATGTATCTTCAGTATATACTGTATATCTAGTGTCTGGTATCTGCAGTATATATTGTGTCTGGTATCTGCAGTATATACTGTATATCTAGTGTCTGGTATCTGCAGTATATACTGTATATCTAGTGTCTGGTATCTGCAGTATATACTGTATATCTAGTATCTGGTATCTGCAGTATATACTGTATAGCTAGTGTCTGGTATCTGCAGTATATACTGTATATCTAGTGTCTGGTATCTGCAGTATATACCGTATATCTAGTGTCTGGTATCTGCAGTATATATTGTGTCTGGTATCTGCAGTATATACTGTATATCTAGTGTCTGGTATCTGCAGTATATACTGTATATCTAGTGTCTGGTATCTGCAGTATATACCGTATATCTAGTGTCTGGTATCTGCAGTATATACCGTATATCTAGTGTCTGGTATCTGCAGTATATACCGTATATCTAGTGTCTGGTATCTGCAGTATATACCGTATATCTAGTGTCTGGTATCTGCAGTATATGCCGTATATCTAGTGTCTGGTATCTGCAGTATATACCGTATATCTAGTGTCTGGTATCTGCAGTATATACCGTATATCTAGTGTCTGATATCTGCAATATATATTGTATATCTAGTGTCTGGTATCTGCAATATATATTGTATATCTAGTGTCTGGTATCTGCAGTATATACCGTATATCTAGTGTCTGGTATCTGCAGTATATGCTGTATATCTTGTGTCTGGTATCTGCAGTATATACCGTATATCTAGTGTCTGGTATCTGCAGTATATACCGTATGTCTAGTGTCTGATATCTGCAATATATATTGTATATCTAGTGTCTGGTATCTGCAATATATATTGTATATCTAGTGTCTGGTATCTGCAGTATATACTGTATATCTGGTGTCTGGTATCTGCAGTATATACCGTATATCTAGTGTCTGGTATCTGCAGTATATACTGTATATCTAGTGTCTGGTATCTGCAGTATATACTGTATATCTAGTGTCTGGTATCTGCAGTATATACCGTATATCTAGTGTCTGGTATCTGCAGTATATACCGTATATCTAGTGTCTGGTATCTGCAATATATATTGTATATCTAGTGTCTGGTATCTGCAGTATATACCGTATATCTAGTGTCTGGTATCTGCAATATATATTGTATATCTAGTGTCTGGTATCTGCAGTATATATTGTGTCTGGTATCTGCAGTATATACCGTATATCTAGTGTCTGGTATCTGCAGTATATACCGTATATCTAGTGTCAGGTATCTGCAGTATATACCGTATATCTAGTGTCTGGTATCTGCAATATATATTGTATATCTAGTGTCTGGTATCTGCAATATATATTGTATATCTAGTGTCTGGTATCTGCAGTATATACAGTATATCTAGTGTCTGGTATCTGCAGTATATACTGTATATCTAGTGTCTGGTATCTGCAGTATATACTGTATATCTGGTGTCTGGTATCTGCAGTATATACAGTATATCTAGTGTCTGGTATCTGCAGTATATACCGTATATCTAGTGTCTGGTATCTGCAGTATATATTGTGTCTGGTATCTGCAGTATATACTGTATATCTAGTGTCTGGTATCTGCAGTATATACTGTATATCTAGTGTCTGGTATCTGCAGTATATACTGTATATCTGGTGTCTGGTATCTGCAGTATATACCGTATATCTAGTATTTGGGCGGCTGCACCTGCTGACATAGGACAATAATGTACTTAGTGAGTCCTGATCTGTGAGCCCCCCAGAGCTCCTCTGGCTTCAGGTGCTTATCCCATAGCCGGGGGCCCCGGTCATGGCGTTTTGCTGGTGTTAAGCAGCTATATCGGCAACAGACACTTTCCCTGCAGGTAATTAGTGGTGTAGTAAGCGGTTAATGAAGACCCCGGGATGAGTCTCTCACACTCAATCAGAGAGAAGGAGAGATGGAGAAGCCCTTTAAGAAACGGGGCTCCCCGGGGACCTGGCGGTGGTGGCTGGAGATTAGAGGATTTAATTGCTTCAAGATTGCTGGCAGATTAAGTTACAGGGTCTGTAGGAGGGGGGGCAGGAGCCGGGCCGCAGGCAAGGGAGGGGGCAAATCCTGCCGCCTTTCATTACCAATAATATAATAATGAACCATTAAAACATCTGAGAGGAGCGAGGGCTGCACCTTGTAAGGATGGAAGGTTTCATCACATGACGTATTGTATGTCACTACGGCTGGAGAATACGACCCACACAGATGATGGGCGCTCCACAATGAGGGGGTATAGGAGGGGCATGTAGAGAGAAGCTCCCACCCCCATAAACTTCTCATACTGATAGGAGACGGACGAGCGATTCACAGACTCCTGTAGACTGGGACCATTAATCTCAGGGAAGTGTTTCTGGTGGGACACACATTGTAGTGCTCACTCGATCACTGAATAAAGGTGGGGAGGTTAATTCTCTATGTGAATATAGTATCTAAACCCCAACCGCACTCATACTAGAAAAGGCGCCCTTGAAACCATTACTTCCCAAACCGTGTACCTGTCTCTGCATATTGCATTCAGCCTCCCGCTTCTCATCAGACACCATCTTGAGTTTTTTATTTCACCCCGAATTCTCGGACTGTATAGGATTTTAGGAGAACCCTGGAAACCCTGCTCCTCTGGGAACCTCAAAACCAAGGTCCAGGACCCCAGCCCTGACCCCCAGAAAACACACAAGGTGCCACATAGAAGACCTTAATGACCCAGAGCACTTTCTTAGGGTAGTATTACTCGGAACGATAATCGGACGATTCGGCCGATTATCGTTCTGTGCAATAAAGACTGATCGTTGATAAAGGTTAGAACGGTGCGCGGCTGGCGAGTGACGAGTGACATTACCTATCCACGCTCCAGGGCTCCAGTGGGGGGTATCAGCAGTTGAGAGGGAGCAATGCCAGGACCCTCATCGGTGCACAGTTGGGACAGTGTTGCCCTGGTATTTTTAAAATATTATTGGAGGCTACAAAGGGTAAAATCTCACTGCTTCAGGATCGGGGCAGCATCGGAGGCAGAAGCCCATAAGGAAGATAATAGAAAGGTTTGACAGGAAGTGAACATAAACAGCTAACGAAGAAGGAGAAATCGTTTGAGAAGATCTAAGAACCAACTTTTGCGTTCCCTTTATATTTGCATTAAAGGTAGAGAGTAGGGACATCACCATGTTCCTGAATAATGCTGCAGTAATAGCAGACAGGGAGTTAATACAGCAGGTGCTACAACCTCACCGTGCAATAGTCTGCAGAGAAATTAGGTGGTCTGCAACAGCTTTGGGTGGGAAACTGGCAGGAGTGCTAGGGGAGAGAATTAGGCAGGGTGGAAGGGCTGTGATAAACAGATAAGGCAAAGCAATGTGTTCTTGGAATTGCAGTAATGAGCAGCCACTCAAACAAATACAGAACGAAGACCCCAAAACAAATGGATTTTGCTGGTTTGAGAACTAAATGCTTCTGTAGCATGCTTATTTGATGTCAGAGTACCCCTTTAACCCCATCCACACTAGGCTTAACCAATTAAAGGGGAACTATCAGCAGATTAGACAAATCTAACCTGCTGATATGTCCCTATTGCACAGGAGACGCCAAGGAGAAGGGTATGTCTCTTATAGTTTGTCTCTCACCTTCCTCCTCTGTGGCATTTTATTTCATTTTAGGGCCCGTGAGACCATTAGGAGCACTGGGGCACACATTAGGAGCACTGCCGCCTCCATAGCACCAATCCGTCCCGTCCCCGGTTGGCCCGCTCCATTCATTATCATTAAAAAGGTGGGACGGCCAGGGATGGATCGGGTTATGGGGGCGGGCAGTGCTGCTAATAGTGCCCTAGTGCTCCTAAAGGTCTCCCGGTCCATGGGTAACACGACTATACCGCTAAACATGTCAGTGCTCTGATGGTAAAGACATTACCCTACCACCAAGTCACCAATCTTACAGAATTATAACCTCCTGTGACTCCAGCACTCGCACCCTCTGTGGCTATTCACTGTCAGAAGCAGTGGTAGGAAACATTGCCCCCCACAGTGTAGCAGAAGAGTGCCGCCACTAACACCTTAATATCATTATAGGAGAATCAACATGGCGCTGAGACTGGGGCACATAAATATCATCATCCATCTAATGAATATGAAATGTGCGGGGGCCCGGGCACTGATACGCTGCAGGCCTGGCGCCGGCGGGGGGGTAGGTAATTTATTCGGATATCTGCGAGGATAATGGGCCGCTATTTGTTTATAACACTGGTTAAATTTTCATTAGGAAGATTAATGGAATCTCAGGTTCTGTCAACACGGAGCGCAGTCCTGTCCTTGTAAGAGATAAACGGGCAAACACAGCGCCACCGCGCCACTAAATGAGATTTCTGCCGTTTTCACCGCTGTGCGAGATTCCTGCTTCATTTCTGAAGAGTCTGGATCTGTTCCCTGAGAACGATGAGGTTACGGAATAAATCCCCGATCACGTTGGAAGCCCGGATAATGTTTTAGGATGCAACATTGCTGGGAGGGGAGAGTCGGGACCCTCCTCCACTGACAGTGACTGATCTCTGGAGCTTTGAGGGTACTGATGTAGTCACACCCCTGCAATCACACGCTGTCAGTAGGGACTGTAGCCTACAAGTATGAATGTGTACATTTACTCAAGAAGATCATGGCACCTGTTATTACACTTATTCTAGTATAACATGGGTATAGGACTACTCTTGCCAACTTTAGTATGATATACCAAGCTGCTCATACAAATGCAGTGTCCCAGTACCTGCATCCCAGCCTTAATTTGTTGTGTGGCGGAGGAATATCTTTGTAAGAGTGTGAATATTATTTACATGTACTTAGATTTTACTTGTGACACTACCCGAGGGGCCATGGTTGTCCAAACCACCCACATTATCACTAGTGGAACTGCATGTCACTTGGGCCCACTGGAGGATCCTCTGATGGGCCAGAGTGATGTGCTGCATAGCAGTGCTGTCCTGGGAATCCGGGCCCCTGTCCCGATATCCTGGGTGAGAGCTCTATTCAGTTTCTTGTGTGCCATTAAGACACACATGTAATTGATGCTCCGCCAGGGCGGCCGGAACTTCCAGTGCAGTCAGAATCTGTAGCGTGCGCTGCCTGTGCCACCAGTCAGAAAAAAAGGAGAGATGCGTCGGGAGAGGTTTTTTTTATTTAATTTGTACCTAGTTATCATGGTGTTATAGGGGGTCATCTACAAAATGGGGACCTAACAGCTTTCTTAAAGGACAAGTCCGGCGACATTGAAACTTTTACAGCAGGCTGGGGGAGAACTTACAAAAAAAGAAAAAGTGCTACTTAAGCCACTAGCAGCGTGCAACCTGCAGTGTGAACAGAGTCATAGATGTGCTGCCAAATTTTCCCTTTTTTTCTGGGGGGGATTTTAATAAACAAGTGCTACTTACCCATCCCCATGCCCCCACAATGCTGCCTTACTTCTCTGCGACTCCCTCCTTCTCCAGCGACATGGTAACCTGGCTGATGGACAGCCCGCTCAGCCAGTCAGTGATCGGGGTGGTACTCTGCTGTAGTTATTAATTGGCTGAGCGCGCAATCCATCAGCTGGTACTCAAGGGGGAAAATGTGTTTTGTCAGGGATCCTGGAGCCTGTGACATGGCGTTTCAGGGGTATGGGAAGAGGTAAGGAACACTTGTTTATTATGTTCACCCCTGCCGGCTGGAAAAGTTTCATGTTCGCCAGACTTCTCCTTTTAGAAGGAGTGTGGATTTCCCTAGGGACATTGGATTAGCAATGCCACCCTGCCACTAACATATCACAGAGGAACTACAATACCCAGCCTGCAGACCCCAAGCAGACCCCAACAGGCAATGGTCCAGAAGTGTTAAAGGGGATGCTTCCTACAAGTTGCATCATGGGATACCAACACCTAATACTGACTCAGTCTGTAGGTGTCAGGATGCAAGTGATCGCAGCTTTATAAAGGTATGAGGATGCTCACGTATTCATATCCGCTCACAGAATTATATTGCAATAAGGGAATGTGTACATTGGAGCAAGATATCGGCTAATCAGCACTGAGGAATCCCTTGTCGCAGGAGCTCACAATCTAAATGACTGCTACAACTGCAAATCAGTGACATAGAAGAAGAGGAATATTCTCCATCCGGCCAGACTACTATAGCTCGATTGTTCTCAGTCGTCTATGGCACAAGATTAAAACTCCAGACTATGAATCAACCTCCAACGAAACAAAGGAACCTGTAATCGGCCGCCACAAAGGATGTTTTCTGCCTGTGAGATGTAAATAACAGGTTTGATGAGGGGGTCATTATGGGCACCTTGTGTGGAGGCTCCCGCCGGGGCCGCTCCTGCAGCTGTACACCACTCATCATATATACTGTGCTATAATGTATATAGAATCCAGGTTACAACCTTTAATCGATGAAGAATAAAAAGTCCTATAATGTCATAATAAACTCTTTGCTATAATTCCTGACTAGTTTGAAGACCACTGCTTTCTGTCATTGAAATATGGCTAGGACTTCTGCACAGCAACCATTGCCCCTTTATTTAGTGCATGGATATGGCGGTCGATAACCATGCTTGACATGCAGAAATGAACCCGCAATATAGGGATAAGGCTGCAAAGAGGCTCCAGTCCGTCCAGATTACCCAGATGTCTGTCAGTGTTGATCTAGATTCAGAGTAATACTGGAGTGGCAGTTCCACAAAGGGACTTTTCTCACGGTCCTTGACATCTAGGGTTGCTCCTCCGTTTGCATTAGCCAAGCTTCATGTTGGATAACATCTGGAATCTGAAAAGATCCAGCACTTGACATAGTATGGTCATAGACAGCAACATCATGGATCAGCATCACGTGGAGACACCAGCACTAAACTTATGTTTCCCAAACCTTCTGCTCAACACACTCCAAATCCATGTAAAGAAACATACCCTAAAAAAAGAACAGCATAATATCCTCCAAACCATAAATGCAGGGAGATCACTAAAGATGTTTATGTTCCTATATCATCAGACTGGAGGTCCTCCTGTAGAAGGACATTTATTAGGTTCCTATATTACCAGACTGGACTACCTCCTGTAGTAGGACCTTTATTGGGTTCCTATATCACCAGGCTGGAGGACCTACAGTAGAAGGGTATTTATTGGGTTCCTATATCATCAGACTGGAGGCCGCCACTGACTAGCTGGCTGGGCTTGAAACTTCACGTCTCAAGCCCACGGAAGAGACCAGGAAGAAAGCGGCCGGGCAGCGAGGTCCAGAGCAGCGCGATCCGGGACCAGACGATGGACCCAGGAGGTAAGTGTACATTGTTGGCCTCATTGACCCCCTCACCGGCCATAGCCAGAAAAGCCCCCTAGCTCGAGTACCCCTTTAACCCTTTAAGGACATGGCCCATTTTCGTTTTTACGTTTTCGGTTTTTCCTCCTTGTGTTTAAAAGGTCATAGCACTTGCATTTTTCCACCTAGAAACCCACATGACCCCTTATTTTTTGCGTCACTAATTGTACTTTGCAATTACAGGCTGAATTTTTGCATAAAGTACACTGCGAAACCAGAAAAAAATTCAAAGTGTGGTGAAATTGAAAAAAAAAACGCATTTCTTTTATTTGGGGGAAATGTGTTTTTACGCCATTCGCCCTGGGGTAAAACTGACTTGTTATGCATGTTCCTCAAGTCGTTACGATTAAAACGATATATAACATGTATAACTTATATTGTATCTGATGGCCTGTAAAAAATTCAAACCGTTGTTAACCAATATACGTTCCTTAAAATCTCTCCATTCCCAGGCTTATAGCACTTTTATCCTTTGGTCTATGGGGCTGTGCGAGGTGTCATTTTTTGCGCCATGATGTGATCTTTCTATCGGTACCTTGATTGCGCATATACGACTTTTTGATCGCTTTATATTACATTTTTTCTGGATTTGATGCGACCAAAAATGCGCAATTTTGCACTTTGGGATTTTTTTGCGCTGACGCCGTTTACCGTACGAGATCAGGAATGTGATTAATTAATAGTTCGGGCGATTACGCACGCGGCGATAGCAAACATGTTTATTTATTTATTTATTTGTTTACTTTTATTTAAAACCTGGGAAAAGGGGGGTGATTCAGACTTTTATTAGGGGAGGGGGCTTTTTACTATTAACAACACTTTTTTTTTTTTTTTTTTTTTTTACACATATACTAGAAGCCCCCCTGGGGGACTTCTAGTATATACACTTGGATCTCTCATTGAGATCTCTGCAGCATAGATATGCTGCAGAGATCCATGAGATCGGCACTCGTTTGCTTTCGGCTGCTGCAGCCGAAAACGAACGAGAGCCGAGGACGGCGCCATCTTGGACGCGTCCCCGGCCGGCATCAGTAATGGAGATCGCACCTCCGGGACAAGGTCCCGGAGGAGCGATCTCCCCCACTAGACACCAGGGAAACGTTGCCTCCGGTAATCGGAGGCAGCTGTCAACTTTGACAGCTGCCTCCGATTAGCTAATTAGCGGGCACGGCGATCAGACCGTGCCCGCTAATAGCAGCGGTCCCGGGCTACTCGCGGCACCCGGGATCGCGGCACTTCACTTTGAGGTGCAAGTGAGGACATATGACGTAGGGGTACGTCATATGTCCTTAAGAGGTTAAAGAGTTCCTCTATCACCAAACTGGAGGACCCATGCCTAGAATTCTTTTATTGGGTTCCTTTATTCCCAGGCTGGGGCACCTCACTTATAAGAATATTCTTTGAGTTCCTATATCAGCAGGTCGAAGAAGATCCCGTTAAAGAACATTTATTGGGTTCCTATATAAGCAGGCTAGAGGACCACCTCCACTAACACAGTAGGGTTTCCCTAGGTTAAACCTGATGGACTCTTGTCTTCTTTCAACCTTATTTACTATGTTACTATGTATTTTACTAGAATGATAGTAATTGGGTTACTGTGTCATCAGATTAGAGGACCTTCACAAGAAGCACATTTATTAGGCTACTATATTCCCCGGCTGGAGGACCGCTAATAAAGTATATTTATTGGATTCTTGGATTCTTCTTGGCTGAAGGAACTTCTTTGGAAAGACAATTATTAGTCCGTCTCCCCCCCCCCCCCCCCAGTCTGGAGGCCCCTCAGTATAAGAGCATGTTCCCACTATATAACACACACCAAAATTGAAGTTCCACCTGTGCCATAGAGTAAATTCTTTGGGTGAAGGTTGGATTGAGTTTCAGAATATCATTGAGTCTATGAGACAGGTGGAACTTCAAGCGGAAATTTCCCCTTGAAATTTCGGCTTGTGTTCCATAGTGGGAACATATCCTTAGGCTGCATTCACATGTTAGCGAAGTCGCCCCCCCACACACACGGGGGGGGGGGGGCATCTAATAATGCTGAGAGTGGGGGAACTATATGGATATGCGCTGCACTGTAATGAAGCAGCCACATGGTTCTGTCATTACAGCGTGGCGCATATTCATACAGTTCTCCTGCTCCCAGCTTCATATCAGAGATGCTGCCTATGAGGGGGAGGGGGGGGATATGACTCTATTACAGGCCTACCACATCTTTGTTCCATGTGAAACAGGGAAGGTGTGGATGCAGCCTTAGGCTATGGTCACACGTTGTAACAGACCGGGTCACGGAATAGCCAGTCTCTGAAAGATCACCCCGGATAGTGCGGTCCGGATGATCTTCAGCACCGCTTAGTTCTGATGTGGTTGCATCCGCGCACGCCCGCATCAGAACGCTCCACTGCACACTATGGAGCGTGCGGCCGGAGCCGCTCACTCCACAGTGTGCACTGACAGGGTATCATGTCAGTTTCTTGCTGCGCCACTAGGGATCCTGGCCAGAGTGTACACTATGAGGATAATGGGGCCAGAATTTTCAGCTCGGTGATCTGGTGACCAGAACTGATAATGTCATGTGGCCAAGATTTGGGGCCATAATATGATCAAGTAGCCTCGGGCCTAGTTTTGTGGTGGTATAGTCAGAGTTGGACCGACCAATGGAGAACCAGAGGAACCTCAGACGTCCCGACCACATCATGAGGTCTGGGATGGCTGCTGGGTCGAATACGTTATTTAGAGGGGATGTTCTCTTTATTATTCTGGGTCCAAGTTCTCCTTCTTGACAAGTTATTATACCTCTTATATCTAGATATTCTGCAGCCAGAGATTGTCCTGCTGGTTGCACAATGTCTTAGAGTGTAATGGAGAATCTGCCGATATCTCGGCCTGTGAGACTCCTAGCACTAAATAAGAGACATTAAACCACAAAGGAAATTAGAAGTCACTTGAGGTTTCTGTATAATAAAAAAACAAAAACTAAATCCACGGATAATAATTGTAAGAAGATCAATCAAAGAGCAGAGATCAACATCTAAGTAACATTAAAATTCATGGGGTGTAATGGTGGGACGGGGAGCAGCCATCCTTATTCAGTGCAGGCCTGGGAACCTAAATCCCAGACAAGGCTCCATCCACTTAAGAGCCTGTGCAGACAGCTCAATCCCCATCCACGGAGAAGCCTTGCGCCCAGGCCGTCTGATAGAGGAAGCCGATGAGATGAGGCTGAGGAGACCCTGAAGAGAGGCAGCAAGAACACGTAATGTTGGATCTTCTCTCATGCTGCGGCCTCCTCCTCCTGTCTGCGGTTTAGCGGCACTTACCTAATAAAGGACACCATTTTCTCCAGATCTGTCTTATTAATAGCCGTTTGTGGAGTGAAAGGACATGAATTGAAGGAGTTAATTATCCTGAAATGGGATTATGTGGCGGTATAATGAGCCTCCTCGGCTCAGCTGCCTTCTCGTTGACCAATGCTTGCAAGGCTGCGGCGCAGCGTGGGCCTCTGGAGGCTCGTACTCCACGTTAAGCTCTTCTGAAGCATCTGTTCCTTTGGCAGAGACTCGCGGCACTTCAAAGAAAACAATGGTGTCTAAGCACTGGGAGTTTATGGGAACGCCGCTGCCGCCATCAGGAATAGAAACAACCAAATATTTGTCCGACAACTTGGTTAAGTCAATCACTGCTGCTCGGGAGAAAGTAAATGCCCCCTCCGCACAGCTCAAACACAGACCCCAACACTGAGAGCCCCCGACCACAGTCCTCCGGAGGATGTCCATAACAGGCCCCATCCTAGGCAGAGTTGATCAGTAACCCTTCATTATCTGGGGCCTCTGCACACAATGCGATGATCACACAACATGGCCATCTTTTTTTTTTTTTTAAATGATGTGGAATCATTTTACTGTGTGAAAAAATATTTTAAGTTGAATAAATAAATTTGGATCAAATCTTTCCGACCTGAATCTACTGTGTGTATTGTGCGCTGTTTATATTGATATAAAACACAACCTCAGAGGAATGATGCTGATCATAAGGATTTACAGTGCTAATCATAGTGGGGACCTATAGTGCTGATCAACTGAATCTATAATGCTGATCATAGGCATCTATAATGCTGTCCATAGAGATCTATCATACTGATCATAGGGATCTAGAATGCAGTTTACAGGGAACTATAATGTTGATCACTGTGATCTATAATGATCAGAGGGGTTCATCATGGTCACATAGCTTTTAACAGAGATCTATTATAATGGGCATCTATAATACTGATTAGTAGGATATATGATGCTGATCATGGGGATTTATAACACTGATCATAAGGATCTAAAATGCTAATTTTAGGGATCTGTAACACTGATCATAGGGTGCTATGGGATCTATAATACTGATCTATGATGCTATCCATAGGGATCTATACTGCTCATCATTGTGCTCATCATAGGGAATAATGCTGATCATTTGGATCTATAATGCCGATCATGGGGATCTATGAGATTGATTGTGCGGATCTATGACGCCGATCTTAGGGATTCATAATGTTCATCATAGGAATCTATAAAGCTGTTCATAGGGACCTATACTGATCAATAATGCCTATTATAGGGATTTATAACAATCATGGGAATCTATAATGCTGTCCATAGGGACCTTTCATATTGATCATATGAATTTATGATGATCTTTGGGATCTATAACACTGATCATAGGGATTTATACTGCTGATCACTGTGATCTATTATGCCGATTATAGGGATTTATATCGATCATAGCAATTTATTATGAAGATTATAGAGCTCTATCATGCTTTTCATAGAGATCTATAATGCTGATCATAGGAATATATAATGCAAATCATAGGGATCTATAAAGCTGTTCATAAGGACCTATACTACTGATCACTGTCATCTATTATGCCGATCATAGGGATTTATAATAATCACAGGAATCTATTATGCTGATCATAGGGATCTGTCATATTTTTTCTAATCCTGGAGCCGAAGGCCCAACCAGAGAGATGGAGGACATTAATTGGTCTCCAAGGTCCTTCACAAGGTATCACTCCTGTCTCATGTTCTATGGTAGGTTCTGTGGCACGTTCTGTGGTAGGTTCTGTGGCACGTTCTGTGGTAAGTCCTGTCCAGGTTCTATGGCAGGTTGAATGGTAGGTTGTGTCCATGTCCTACAGCAGGTTCTCAGGTAGGTATTTTGGTAGGTTTAGTGGTAGGTCTTCTGCAGGTTCTGGGGAAGGCCTGGTGCAGGTTCTGTGGAACATTCCATGGCCGGTTCTATGGTGGGTCTTATGCAGGTTCTATGGGAGGTCCTGTCCAGGTTCTATGGCAGGTTCTGTGATGGTCCTATGGCCGGTTCTGTGGTAGTTCATGTGCAGGTTCTATGGTGGTAGGTCTGGTGCCAGTTCTTTGAAAGGTTTGGTGATAGGTCTTGTGCAGGTTCTGTGGTAAGTCTTATGCAGGTTCTGTGGTAGGTCTTGTGCAGGTTCTGTGGAAGGTCAGGTGCAGGTTCTGTGGAACGTTCCATGTCCTGCTCTAAGGTAGGTCTTATGCAGGTTCTGGGGTTCTATAGCCGATTCTAGATCAGGTTCTGCAACCGATTCTAGACCATGTTCTGTAGCTGATTCTAGAGCGGGGTCTGTGGTAGGCCCTGGAAAAGTCTTTTTTGGATTTGGTTAATTCCACATCTGAGGCCTTCAGTGACACAAGGTTCCTGCTCAGAGATATAATAACGGTAAACGACAAATAAAAAATTATTGACCTTGTTTGGAACCCTGGGATGAGACTGAAACCCCTATAGTTTACGCCCCTGACTGAGGGTTTGGTGATTGGTGCTGACACATTGTGACGCAGCTGCTTCCCCTAGTGCTGAAGCCTCCAGTGATTGAGGAGATATGACTTGTGTTTGTTCCCATCCTTGGCGGTAGGTGGAGCGCAGTGACCTCCCCTTACGTCTCCCGGTGATCTTATTGTTGTACTGTAACTCTATAACTGTACTCTCTGGGGAACCGTGAAGGGCCCTGGGGTGACTGTGGCCCCAAGGGCTGCTCTATATTAGTAGTTTCCAGTAAATCTGCCCCTCCTGGGCCTCGCTGCCTCATTGATTTGTTGTAAATATTCCTGTTCTTGCATCTAGTTGTTTTTTTTCCTCCTCGACATGGAGCTCTGATACATCAGGAGTGAAGCCGCCATGTCTGACACCTGTAATTATGCGACAAATAAAAATAATCTGCACCACAATGAGCTAACAAGAGCCAGGATCATCTACTCACACGTATAAGGGGAGGGGAATAGACCTGGAGGAGAGGCCTGGACCCCAGAGAACAGCCCAGGCCGTCACCTGTCTCCTAGGTGTGTGCCGCTAATTGTAAGATTGGGTTTCAGCGGCAGCGCATTATGGTGTGAACGTCAAGAAGGAAGAAATGGGATCTACAGGTTAAATACTAGCAACAGAAACAACCTGATAGTGTGAATGTGTAAGAAACACCACCTGGGGCTAATGGGTGCCGCACCGACAGGGAACTGACAGCACGAAAAATAAAGCTGCATCTAAATATAGCTGGGCGGCGTAGAGTAATTAGCTATAGTAATTAATAGGGTTATAATAACGTGCCTGGAGTAGAGGGCAAGGAGGGGGTTAATGTCTGCAACTCAGGTGTTGATCCAGGTGTTAATTTTTGTATACCTTTTGTTCAATGAAGGTGCGACTGCCAGGATTCCTGGTGGGCTAAGGCAGAAAAAGGGGTTAATAATACTAACCCTGGTGGTCTAGGGCAGAGAACAGTTGATGTTTGCTTCTCTGGTGAACACATTAATATTTGTGCCAGTTTAAGTGGTGGTATAGGGCAACAAAAAGGGTTAATGTCCAAATCCTTTTGGTCTCAGTCAGTAGATAAGTAATTTTTTATACCTGAGGTTTGCTGGTTACTCACATCTTCAGGGCCCTGCAAGTTATTCTGGCCCTAAATTTCAGTTTTTAGTGCAATAAATATAAATATTTACAGTAAGGGGATAAAGAGGACTGTGCAAATGTATGTGCACAGTTCTAAGTTCATAGAAATAAGTGCTGGGAACGGATAGAGAGGACTGTGCAGCTGTAACTGTATGGCCTTACAGTTTTCTCTATGATCATGGAGATGAGTGCAGTGAGGGGATAGAGAGGACTGTGCAGCTGTAACTCTATGGCCACACAGTTCTCTCTATGATCGTAGAGATGAGTGCAGTGAGGGGATAGAGAGGATTGTGCAGCTGTAACTGTATGACGCACAGTTCTCTCTATGATCATGGAGAGGAGTGCAGTGATGGGTTAGAGATCACTGTGCAGCTGTAACTGTATGACCAAACAGTTCTCTCTATGATCATAGAGACGAGTGCAGGGAGGGGATAGAGAGGACTGTGCAGCTGTAACTGTATGAGGCTCAGTTCTCTCTATGATCATGGAGAGGAATGCAGGGAGGGGATAGAGAGGACTGTGCAGCTGTAACTGTATGACGCACAGTTTTCTCTATGATCATGGAGATGAGTGCAGGGAGGGGATAGAGAGGACTGTGCAGCTGTACCTATATGACTACACTGTTCTCTCTATGATCCTAATGTCATTGATTATATGTAGCCAATCAGAATGGCCGTTATGGACAAAAATGTGTCTGGGGCACAATCGTCCATCACTCGTTTCTTCAGCCGTGCATCACCTTATATCTAACATATTTGACCAAATATGACAGGACAGAAAGGGCATTTGTGTGGATGCTGCAGCATGTAGGGGTATATACCGCCTTATCCTTAGAGGGTTAACAGCACAGTTTGGTGACGCACAGCACCCGCAGCTCGGGGTAAATGTGTCCCAGGGAAGCAGCCGGCTCCTGTAGGGCCACAAGCAGTAACAGCTTGGTTGTGGGCAGAGGGCGGTGTCGGCGCGGCCAGGTTATCAGTCATTAGCTATCTAGCAGCGGCTGGAGGAGATGAAGCCATTTAATTAGAGGCAGCAGCACTCTCTGGTGTGAAAAGGCTCTCGAAAGCTTTGATTCCCCCCCCCGCCGCACAGTAGGAAGTTGTTGGTGATAATTGACACAGGATTTCCTTGTTAACCAGCCCCAGACACGCAGGATTAAAGCGCCAGAGATCTCCAGAAGAAAGTGGCGCCAGATAAGGAGCCGGCCCGCGCCTTTCTGCTTATTTTGCACTTGAGAAAGATGAGCAAACAGCTCTAACAAACTGGAGAGCGGCTGGTGAGAGGCGGCCGCACTTATCAAACTCATTTCAGCCTGGCTGATCAAAGATTGACTTCCCATAATATAACACGGGCCTGGCGCTGGCGACTTTATTAAGCTGCCGCTTCTTCCAGTTATCACGCTTCTGAGAGGGGGAAGGATTATCGGCTTCTCATCGAAACAATTATAAAATATCACAGGTGAAGCTGCTTGCAAATGACATCATTTTCTGCCGCTCGTGGCTCCGCTTCGTCCTCAGGTGTCGCGGCTACCGGGAATATGACGACGAGGATCTGAAGGAAGAGAAGTGTGAACCTGGTGACACGCCAGAGACACTGGATGCCATCTTGATTGCTTCTACATCGCTGCAGAGGTCATGAACTGTGACATGTAAGGAGTGGATAAGAGCCTGTATCTGAGGGTGGGACACAGGTGTAGCCACCAGGTAATCATCGACCCAAGAAGGAAAATCTGCAACTACAATTTGTAATTCAGTTTCTCATCGTTTTCTAAATCTCTGCTTGCAGTCAGAGAATTAGACTATTCACACCACACTTATCAAACTCATTGGCGCCTGCCTGATTAAAAGACGGACTTCCGACACTCATCGACTAAGGTTGAAAAAAAAATAAAAAGGCAGCCATGTACCTGACGGACCTGCGGGCAGCCAAATGTGTCGCCCAAGCCTTATGGGAATGAAACTTCATCATTGAAGAATGAGAATTCTGCACCTTCAGCTTCAGCTCTGTATAGTTCTTGGCTGCAGTGCAGGATGTAAGAGAATGTTCCTCTCGCAGAGCCAGAGTGATAAGGCTGCACTGCTCCTATGTACTACGTGTCTTTCTGGGAATAACGGCCCAAGACCTCCAAAATTATTCTTCTCGTACAAAAAGGGGAAACTACAAAAAAACAAATAGTGTGCCAGGAGACAAGGAAAAAGAAGTCCTGGAGTGGTCACTGGAAGGAGTAGTAGATACATGATGCACCGTACCGCGGCTGCTGCCAGGTGTATACAGTGACACAGTAATAAGGACAAGGGTAGAACATGCCCAGTTGCCACAGCTTCTGCTCAGTTTAGCCTGGAGTAGCACCATATAAATCCTCAATAGAACAGCACCCACGCTGGATACAAGATGGCCGACCTCATAGCCCCCGCTGTTATCGCTATCTAATGCATTAACCAGGCAGCTGTCCCGGCCATGAAAGGGTGAGCGATTCGGCACATTGTTCTGTGGTTGCCAAGCTCTGCGCTGTCTCCCATGAATGATCTATCTACGATTAGGAACAGGAATTTCATTGCATAAATTCAGATGCGTCAGTGCAGAATTTCCGACTCTCCCAGATGGAAGAATTTTTTCATCCGGATATTTTCATTGTTTGGAATGTATAATACCAGCCTTGGCCGCACAACAATGACATATTAGACCTAGTATGGGGGGGGGGGGGCATAGAACGGGACATGGGGGGCAGTAACATGACAGCCATAACACGGACATAATCTTGTGCAGCATGTGAAGGGTTAAAGCGCTGAGGACAACAATGGCTGGAGCTGGCAGGAGGAGCTCCTCATCTTCAGGCCGCAGCCTTCCTATGGCAGATTTATGGGCAAGAGTCGTCTGACAAGCAATAAATGCACAATATTGATGAAGTGAACAAACTCTTATCTGGTCATTTTCAACTGAAAACTAATAACCGACATGATGGTGCGGAGCATGCGGGACGCGGGGTTACAGGCAGGGCGCTGCCATAAATCAGTGCTCGCCTCTGCTGCTCCAGGATGCTGCGCTGCACATCTGTTCCACACAGGGAGGAGACAAGACGCAAAGCTTTGATCAGGATTTGCTTTTTAATATCCTTGTATCTCGCGCCTGCAGAATTCAGTGAAACCTAAAGACAACGCCAGCAAAGGGAGGGGCCCCTGGTGGAGGCGGGGCCAGGGGCCCCGGAGAGCACTCAATGCAGGAGCTCGGGAAGGGGTTAATGGTGCCCAGTTTGGAACTTTTCTGTTTGCTACTAAACACAAAGTGTAAACGTCGCTGTTAAATCCGCAGAACAATTACTTTCTGACAATTTAATTACTTTTTGCTGCGACGACGACACAAATAACGGCGAGCGCTTCGCCTGCTCCTGCAATTAAGAAAACATCTCTAAAAGTGATAAAATAATTTGATTGAACAAATCCCGTCTTGCGCTGGAAGTAATATGGAGATACGGACGAGGCGTCCACAGGAATAATTAGATTCTAAATCACAGCTTAGAGGTATCAGCTCCGCACCTCGCGCCTCATTATGTCTACACTAGATAGGAGGCGTCCGGCTCATCTGCTGCTTGTTTACAAGGAGTCAGTAACTGCAGCAGGGCCCCAACATGCTTTATTCCCTGTCACCTGTGAGGCCTCCAATATATTAGACCCTGTCACCAGTAAGGCATCCAGTACATGAGACCCTGCCACCAGTAAGACATCCAGTACATGAGACCCTGCCACCAGTAAGGCATCTAGTACATAAGACCCTGTCACCAGTAAGGCATCCAGTACATGAGACCCTGCTACCAGTAAGACATCCAGTACATGAGACCCTGCCACCAGTAAGGCATCTAGTACATGAGACCCTGCCACCAGTGAGGCCTCCAGTACATGAGACCCTGCCACCAGTGAGGCCTCCAATACATGAGACCCTGCCACCAGTAAGGCATCCAGTACATGAGACCCTGCCACCAGTGAGGCCTCCAATACATGAGACCCTGCCACCAGTGAGGCTCCAACATGTGTCTATCACTAGAAAGGCTCCAACATGTATGAGTCCCTGTCACCTGTAAGGTACCAACATAAATGGGTCATCAGCGGGGCCACAATACACAAGTCTCTGTCATCAGTGAGGCCTTCAATACACAAGTTCCTGGCATACTGGGGCCCCAACACTCCTTAGTTCCTGTCATTAGCGAGACCTCCAATATATGGATCCCTTTTACCATTTGGTTCCTAACACAGTATAAGTGCTATCACCATTGGAGCCCCAAAAAAACACTAATCTTGGTTATCAGTGGGGTCTTAGTAGAGTCCCAGCTTATCATCTGAAGGGGCCTGTGGATATGAAGCTGCAGAGGCTGCTGGGAGCACCTTTCTAGTAGGACTATATGAACAGCTTATCATCTGGAGGGGCTGTAGTTATAAAGCTGCAGAGGTAGCTGGGAGTACCTGTCCATGGCTATATGAACAGCTCATCATCTGAAAGGAATGTGGCTATGAAGCTGCAGAGGCTGCTGGGAGCACCTGTCCAGGGCTATATGAACAGCTCATCATCTGAAGGGCCTGTGGTTATGAAGCTGCAGAGGCTGCTGAGAGCACCTGTCAAGGGCGCATCATCTGAAAGGAATGCGGTTATGAAGTTGCAGAGGCTGCTGGGAGCACCTGTCCAGGGCTATATGAACAGCTCATCATTTGGAAGGAATGTGGTTATAAGGCTGCAGATCCTCCTCTGTCCTCTCCCTACATTTCAGTCTGTGCTGTCATCACATTGTGACCCTGTTCTTCCCTTTTCCATTGAAGTCTTTACTAATACCCTTCACCCATTGCTCTTCCTTTGGCTTCTCTTTGAGGACATCACTAACCTGTGAGAAGAGTCAGGTCATTGGATAGGATGACATCAGGGTGCCAGTCACTACATCCATGAACTGGTTTATCACTGGGATTTTGAAGACAATAGAGGCCACAGCATGGAAACTATCATAAAGGGAGAAGGGATCACATTCAGTAACATGAGAAATAGGGGGCTGTGATATCAAAAAATGAAAAAATTTGAGGATGACAATATGAAGAGATGGCAGTGTCCCACTGTGCTGTTTTGTGCTGTAACTTTGTATGTACCAGGTTCACATACACAACACTGCAGAACACAAATGTTCACATACACAACCCTGCCGGATCCTGCTAGAAGAGGGGTGGAGCTTAGCTAGTTCACTGTCTTCAGCTCTTTCAGTAGGAAGTTCAATTCAGTGCAGAACATGTATAATATAGACATATAATACTATACATGTCATCAGGAACATATTCTTAACGTGCAGTATCAACATATCCAACTTATATCATAAAATTGTACACATATAGTATAATACACAGGTCATATTGTGCATGTTCTGTAATATTAGACATGCAATGTCATAAAGATAATATAATACACGTTATCGGGCATCTGTGTTTTGAGCAATATGCAACATAAGATGTATAATTTCCTATAACAATATACACGTGATATAAGACTCGTGTAATGTAATATCAGACATACTAGCAACCTTATACATGTACAAACAGATGTAATAAAGTGCACATATGATATTATACACAGGTAACATATGTAGGAATAACATACACATAGTACCATACTAACACCCATGTAATAATAATACATATATTACACAAGCACCTATAATATCATACACATATTTTTCTACATGTAATATAAGGCACATTTACATATTCTACATACAATGTCATAAATATAATGTTCTGCACATGTGTTATCAGTGTGGGATGCCATAGCCATGTAATATAAGGCACATATAATACTCTACATATCATACATATAATATTCTGCATGTGTGGGATGCCATAGCTATGTAATATAAGGCACAACTCTACATATCATACATATAATATTCTGCACATGTGGGATACCATAGCCATGTAATATAAGGCACATATAATACTCTACATATCATACATATAATATTCTGCATGTGTGGGATGCCATAGCCATGTAATATAAGGCACATATAATACTCTACATATCATATCATACATATAATATTCTGCACATGTTTTATCAGGCATGGGATGCCATAGCCATGTAATATAAGGCACGTATACTATTCTATAAAGCACATATAATACTCTACATATGATACATATATTCTGCACATGTGGGATGCCATAGCCATGTAATATAAGGCACATATAATACTCTACATATCATACATATAATATTCTGCATGTGTGGGATGCCATAGCCATGTAATATAAGGCACATATAATACTCTACATATCATACATATAATATTCTGCACATGTGGGATACCATAGCCATGTAATATAAGGCACATATAATACTCTACATATCATACATATAATATTCTGCACATGTGGGATACCAAAGCCATTTAATATAAGGCACATATAATACTCTACATATCATACATATAATATTCTGCACATGTGGGATACCATAGCCATGTAATATAAGGCACATATAATACTCTACATATCATACATATAATATTCTGCACGTGTGGGATGCCATAGCCATGTAATATAAGGCACATATAATACTCTACATATCATATTATACATATAATATTCTGCACATGTGGGATGCCATAGCCATGTAATATAAGGTACATATAATACTCTACATATCATACATATAATATTCTGCACGTGTAGGATGCCATAGCCATGTAATATAAGGCACATATAATACTCTACATATCATACATATAATATTCTGCACGTGTAGGATGCCATAGCCATGTAATATAAGGCACATATAATACTCTACATATCATACATATAATATTCTGCACGTGTAGGATGCCATAGCCATGTAATATAAGGCACATATAATACTCTACATATCATACATATAATATTCTGCACGTGTAGGATGCCATAGCCATGTAATATAAGGCACATATAATACTCTACATATCATACATATAATATTCTGCATGTGTGGGATGCCATAGCCATGTAATATAAGGCACATATAATACTCTACATATCATACATATAATATTCTGCACGTGTAGGATGCCATAGCCATGTAATATAAGGCACATATAATACTCTACATATCATACATATAATATTCTGCACGTGTAGGATGCCATAGCCATGTAATATAAGGCACATATAATACTCTACATATCATACATATAATAATCTGCACGTGTG
Organism: Dendropsophus ebraccatus; assembly: GCA_027789725.1. Lineage (NCBI taxonomy): Eukaryota > Metazoa > Chordata > Amphibia > Anura > Hylidae > Dendropsophus > Dendropsophus ebraccatus. Next base: position 10,156,165 of record JAQFWZ010000009.1, on the reverse strand, counting down.
GGATGCCATAGCCATGTAATATAAGGCACATATAATACTCTCCATATCATATTATACATATAATATTCTGCACATGTGGGATGCCATAGCCATGTAATATAAGGCACATATAATACTCTACATATCATACATATAATATTCTGCACATGTGGGATGCCATAGCCATGTAATATAAGGTACATATAATACTCTACATATCATACATATAATATTCTGCACATGTGGGATACCATAGCCATGTAATATAAGGTACATATAATACTCTACATATCATACATATAATATTCTGCATGTGTGGGATGCCATAGCCATGTAATATAAGGCACATATAATACTCTACATATCATACATATAATATTCTGCACATGTGGGATGCCATAGCCATGTAATATAAGGCACATATAATACTCTACATATCATACATATAATATTCTGCACGTGTGGGATGCCATAGCCATGTAATATAAGGCACATATAATACTCTACATATCATACATATAATATTCTGCACATGTGGGATGCCATAGCCATGTAATATAAGGCACATATAATACTCTACATATCATACATATAATATTCTGCACATGTGGGATACCATAGCCATGTAATACCACAGACGTCTAGTATTACCTGTATATACTATTACACACATGTATCGGTCTCCTGTGATATCGGACGCACCTGATCTCATGTCGCGCTCGGTGAGATGTGTTTATGGCTTTGCTGAGGTGACCCTGATGTCTGTTTATAGATGGAGGTCACCAGATGGCCGGGGGCCGCATGAACAGGTGGTGTGAATTATTCCCACTGCCTCCTGCATTTCCCAGCCTGAGCCGTGGTGCCCGGTGCGGCGGTGTTCACACGGTGAATAGGATTAGGGACGCAGGACGTGCAGTGTTGTATGTGGACGTGTTCTCCCAGCATGTGATCCCTACACACACAAAGCCGCCGACTGGCCAATAATAAGTCCCAGTTTTCTTAGGAACTTGATTCAGGCGGCTCCTCATAATGTTGTCCTTGTAAAGTCCTTGTTATCACATGATCCATCCGATAAGACGCAGTGGGAGCAAATGTGGGTCACTGAGGAGGAGCGACCCCTGTGCCCCGTCCATAATAAGCGTATAATGAACGGTGGGAATTGCCTTCACTTCCTGCAGCTTACTGCTAATGGGACCCGACACCTGCCAGATTATCGGATCTTCTGCTCTGTGCTGGAGACACCTGCCGGATTATCAGATCTTCTGCTCTCTGCTGGAGACACCTGCCGGATTATTAGATCTTCTCTGTGCTGGAGACACCTGCCGGATTATCAGATCTTCTACTCTGTGCTGGAGACACCTGCCGGATTATCAGATCTTCTGCTCTGTGCTGGGGACACCTGCCGGATTATCAGATCTCTGTGCTGGAGACACCTGCCAGATTATCAGATCTTCTGCTCTGTGCTGGGACACATGGCAGATTATCAGATCTCTGTGCTGGAGACACCTGCCAGATTATCAGATCTTCTCCATGCTGGAGACACTTGCTGGATTATCAGATCTTCTCCGTGCTGGAGACACCTTCTGGATTATCAGATCTTCTCCATGCTGGAGACACCTGCTGGATTATCAGATCTTCTGCTCTGTGCTGGAGACACCTGCCGGATAATCAGATCTTCTCCGTGCTGGAGACACTTGCTGGATTATCAGATCTTCTCCGTGCTGGAGACACCTTCTGGATTATCAGATCTTCTCCGTGCTGGAGACACCTGCCGGATTATGAGATTCTGCTCTGTGCTGGAGACACCTGCCGGATTATCAGATTTTATGCTCTGTGCTTGAGACACCTGCCGGATTATGAGATGCTGCTCCGTGCTGGAGACACCTGCCGGATTATGAGATGCTGCTATGTGCTGGAGACACCTGCCGGATTATCAGATTTTATGCTCTGTGCTTGAGACACCTTCTGGATTATCAGAATCTATGAACGTCACGTGTGAGGGAATGATCTATGTGTGATCACACAATATGGCTGCCCTCTGGATTACCAGACCCTCTAGATCTTACAGTGTAGGGTTTGTTACAGTGTGTCAGTGCAGATAAAATAGATCAGTCTGGAGTCCAGGCCGCTCACAGAGCATTGTCTGGACAGGATAGTACTACGCCAGATCCTATTCACTCACTTTAGTTTTTTCTCCATGTGTTTTGCACTTATTTCACCTACAGACTCATCTGAGTTTTTTCGACACCTGTGAAACTGACCTGTTATCTGCGTTCCACCAATCAGAACGATTACGACGACAGGCAATTTATATAACTTATTTCACTAATCTAAAAAATTTGAACTTTTTTAGGCTATGTTCACGTAACATACAGGCGTTCTTATCATAGTTGAAATAATTAACATGTCAATTATTTCTGGCTGTCCTCCATTGATTCAATGCAACAGCGGCTGTTGTTTGACACTCAATACAACGGCCGTTGTTTCTGAGTGCCAAACAACGTCCATTGTCTGTAAAAGTTCAGGCATTCCACGGGCGGCGATCACAAATATGACCAAAATTGGCAAAACTATGTAAAGTGCTGAGGAATCAGTTAGTGCTATACAAGTAAAAGTATTAAAAAAGCATGTTTGTTTTATTTTATTTTTTGTTTATTTTTTTTTCTTTAAACAGATAAAGGATTATTTGAACTTTTATTATAAAATGGGATCTTATGTTAATTAAAAAACTTTTTTCCAACCCGTATTTGTAGTCCCCCAAATACTATAGATTCACTGGTAGAATATTAAAATATAACTTTTATTAAATATGCATAATAAAATAGTGTATGAAAAGCCCAAATTAAAAATAACAAAAAACAGTGACTTGTATTGAAGAGACATGATAGAGTCTTAGGGTTCTATGAGACAAAGCGATATTTAGTTTATGGCGATTACCGATAAACAATTGCAGACAAGCGTTTTTGGGAACGACCTGAAACCATTCACCAAAGACCGCAGAACGATAGTCGTTAAGTTACGATCGTTGCTACGTTTGATTCTAAGATCGTTTACTCTTTCTGATCCCAGCAAAAGAAGCAACAATGTGTACATGTCCGGAAAATATAGCGAACGATCAACAATGATTTTATGGTTCGCTTAAAAGATGCCATCAATGACACACAATGGATTTTTTGGTCGTTGCCTGCATACATGGAAAGATGATTGTTTAAATTTGAATGATCGAACGATTTTCCGCACAATAATCATCCTTTGTAATAGGGCCCTTAGTCCTCACTTGGTTAATGATGGGGAAATGTTTTTCTGGGTGAACGCTGGGTATCCGTAGCCTTTATCCCAGGATTTCTTAGCTATGGTTCCAAGCTACCCTGCTATACTCTCCTGTACCTCCAGACAGAGCTCACACCCTGATAAGGGCGACTGTCACCCTAGGGTCCCCAGTTAACCCTTAAAAACAGTGGCTGTCCCCCGGTGCATTTCCTTCACGTTAAGGAATTCTTCAGGGGATCATGGAAAAAATAGTGCCTCAAAAGTAGATTGTTTGGGAGGGGGATATGTTGCATGTATGGTGCCTACAGCACGTATGGCGACCCCTATCAGAGCTCTCATGGTTCGTGCATAAGAATAAAACCGCTTTGCCCATTGTGGTAAGATGTAAAACAAATACCCATGTGTGTTATCTCACCTGGGGGTCCCATATATCAGACATAGTTTCCATATTTCTGGATCAGAGATCAGCTGACACAGAGGGGCAATACTTGTTGGTCATGGCAGATGATGTTTATCAGGGGGGGGCAGTGCTTGTATTATTCCTTCTCATCACGTCAATCTACTCAAGCCCTAGGCTGGGTTCACCCTTCGTTTTTGCAGTCCGTTTATTGTATCCATTATAAAATGGTTACTTTAAACATACACAAAAACACGATCCAACCACATGTGTGTGTGTGTGTGCTAAAAAAGTAGAAAAAAACAAACATCCATTTTGATACTTTTTTTTTTAAGTCAATGGTAAAACAGATCCAAACAGATTGCACACAATTGCATCTGTATTTGCATAAATTTTTTCGCCATTTTTTTCCCCACCATAAAATGTATACATGAAACGGACTGCAAAAACGCAGTGTGAACCTGGCCCTATGATTAACCCCTGTGAGTCCGACGAGGACGAGCGGCATTCTTTTTGGAGAATGAGTTTGTCCCAGTCACCGCAGTGTTTGGGGGGGGGGTACTTTTTCAATAACTACACTGGTAATATCCTTTAGATTTCCCTCTTGGACCTTATTCATATGTCTGTCAGTCGGGTGTTGTCCCTCCTTCCGATATTGCCTAAGTGGTCCTGTATTTTCTTACGTACCTATGTATTCAAGACGAGGACATGTACCCCTCTGGTACGGCACCCTTTGATATCTCTGATGTCAAATTCTTCCCCTGAAACCCCTGACAAGATTTTTTGTTGTTGTTTTGTAAAGATGGACATGCAGAGCGATATCCACAGGGGAAGCATCCATTTGGGGGTTTGCTCATAGAGATCAATGCAATACATAGGCACTGCAATGATTGATCTTATTTACACTCGATTGCTACAGGCTGCTGATGGCTATAGGTGCTCATTAGGAGATAAAATTAGTTACAGGCTTAGGTGCTGACACTTCCTCTGGTTTAGCGCATGGTGACGCAAGCGACCCAAGGCATCCCCTGTCGACTGGCCAGGGGCAAATGACACCCTTACCTAATGCCTCACCAAAGGCTCATTAAAGCAAGGCTTGCTAGTGATGTCTGTGCAGCCCCACCTGTACGATTATTGAACCGTCCAATCTCTGAAAGTGAGTACTTGCCTACCCCTTGTCGGTCTAATATGGCCTTAAGATGGTTTCTGATGGGGAACAACAAACTTCAAGTCTAACCACAGATTCTTCACTGTTTGAGGTATGGGTTGTGACTAGGCTATTCCAATACATTTACATGTTTCCCCTTACACCACTGGAGTGTTGTTTCAGCAGTACCTTTGGGTCATTGTCCTGTTGGAAGGTGATCCTCAGGCCCTGTCTTAAATCACTGACCAACCTCAACAGCATCCCTGTATTTAGCACCATCCATCTTCTCTTCATTTCGGACCAGTTTCCCAGTCCCTGCTGCTGAATCCACCCAGCATGATGCGGCCACCACCATGTGTCACTGTGCCGATGGGGTTCTTGGGGTGATGAGTACGTTGGTTTTTCACAAGATAAACCGTATTCCTTGGTGTCTGAAAAGTTTAATTTTGGTCTCATCCTCCATACATTTGAGGAGTCTCGCACAGGCCTTTTGGTAAACAATTTTTCCTGGCCACTAGCTCAATGGAGTGTACAGGTTATTGTGGTGGTATATACAGATCCTCCAAACTATTAAGTATACAGGTTTTTGTGGTGATATATACAGATCCTCCAGTCTATGGAGTGTACAGGTTATTGTGGTGGTATATACAGATCCTCCAGTCTATGGAGTATACAGGTTATTGTGGTGATATATACAGATCCTCCAGTCTATGGAGTGTACAGGTTATTGTGGTGGGATATACAGATCATCCAGTCTATGGAGTGTACGGTTATTGTGGTGGTATATACAGATCCTCCAGTTTATGTAGTATACAAGTTATTGTGATGGTATATACAGATCCTCCAGTCTATGGAGTGTACGGTTATTGTGGTGGTATATACAGATCCTCTAGTATCTGCTCTATGGAGTGTACAGGTTATTGTGGTGGTATATACAGATCCTCCAGTCTATGGAGTGTACGGTTATTGTGGTGGTATATACAGATCCTCCAGTCTCTGCAGCTCCTTCAGGGTCACCTTTGGTCTCTGTGCTGCCTCTCTGATCATTGCCCTCCATGTCTGAGAGTTTTGGTGGGCGCTCTCTCTTGGCAGGTTTGTTGTACTTCCATTAGGCAGGGAATCCAGTAGATATATATGTCCCACCAGAAGGTAGGTAGTTTCCCCCATTATGGAGGTCACCACTGTTGGTCAGCAATATCCCTAGTAGGAAGTGGGACCCATTAGGCAGTCAATTCCCCAAGAGTTAGTCAGCTTCAACATTTGGTAGGTAGCCCCCCTTCCCTCTAGTAGTTAGACAAGTCACCAAAGTAGATAGACATCTCCAGGTAGGTAGGTAGTCAGTTCCCCCACATTGGGTAGGGAGCCCCCCTAAGTAGGTATCAAGGCGGTACCCTCTGGGGGTATTTAGTTTTTCCCATTTAGGTAGTTATGTTTTATCTGATAATCATGGTGGAGTGTATGTCCTGGGACCCTATACTCGGTGCTACTTTTTACCCATCTTCTGTATTGAATCTCCGATCAGTTTGATATCCACCATTCTTTACACACTATATGGGTTTAGGATTATGACGGGTCGTTTCTTTACGCACATCCTTACCATGTGACATAGAGGAGCCCAGAGATTGTCCAGGATATGGGGCTGTGACGTAGAATGGGAGGACTAAGGCGGGGTCGTAGTGACTCGTAGAACATGTGACGTGCATCGGAGCAAGGCCTCTCCATAACCTCTCCATAATGCGGGAACATCTGCAGAGCGTTCAGCCTTTTACTGGACTTAATTGAATAAATTAAAGCAATATGCTGCGGGGGGAGGGGGGGTGATCTATGATCCGGGGCCGAAAGCTCAGGAGGGAGACAACAGATTTACAGCGCAGGCTGCGGGCGGCCTCTTGTTGGTCGCTGGTTCACCGCAAGTTTGAGGTCACGAAGGATTAAAATATCTCCAGGAACAAATGGAATAATTGCAGGAAAATCTCCGGTGTGCGGTGCCTTGTACGCAGGACGCCATGACGGTTACCTGGCTCCGCCCCCATCACAGCTTCTCAGATTGGTCTAATGAAAGCGAGAGTCACTGTCACATGAGGAGTTACTGAAGTCCATGCGACCGGGTAACAAACGTTCTGCATACTATCTGCGACCATCCAACTAGTAATGGAAGTTTCTATAACTCTCCGATAGACTTTGGCGCAAACCTTATAACACATTTGGTGCAATCTTAATAAGCGCGCCAAAGTCTATTGGAGAGTTATAGGAACTTCCATCACTTGTCGGATGGTCGCGGATAGTGTGCAGAGCGTCGCTCCCTGTTACCTGGTCGCTGGACAGCTAAACGAATCTAAAAGTAGTTGACTCCCTTCCCCACACACACACATTTGTAGACCCCTTCCACTTTCTCCAGAGTACCCTCCTCATCATTTACACTAAGAAGCAGGACTAGCTATGTACAATGCATCCATCTAGAGCTCACAGAGCATTGTCTAGACATTGTAGAGGGCTAGCTATGTACAATGTATCAGTCTGAAGTCCTGGCTGTAGAGCTCACAGAGCATTGTCTACACTGGATACAGCTGAGAGCAGGACTAGCTATGTACAATGTATCAGTCTGGAGTCCAGGCTGTAGAGCTCACAGAGCATTGTCTACACTGGATACAATTGTATCACTTCTCTGCTTATTAAAGGAGAAGTCAGCTGAAAAATTTTATTAAAGTATTGTATTGCCCCCCCAAAAGTTATACAAATCACCAATATACACTTATTATGGGAGAGGAGAGGATGATAGCAGGGGGATGCTTAGTGTCCCCCTGCCATCATCCTTTACAGCAGCCACAGCCCGCACAGATCTGGGAGTCGGGGTCATGACATCACCATGTTATCCAGGAAGTGACATCACCATGTTCTCCAGGAAGTGACATTACCATGTTCTCCAGGAAGTGACATTACCATGTTATCTAGGAAGTGACATCACCATGTTCTCCAGGAAGTGACATCACCATGTTCTCCAGGAAGTGACATTACCATGTTATCTAGGAAGTGACATCACCATGTTCTCCAGGAAGTGACATTACCATGTTATCTAGGAAGTGACATCACCATGTTATCCAGGAAGTGACATCACCATGTTATCTAGGAAGTGACATCACCATGTTATCCATGAAGTGACATCACCATGTTATCTAGGAAGTGAAGCCTTGATGCAGTAGTAAGTGCAGGCAAAAAAAGCACTTTATGTGTATTTCCTGTAATAAGTGTATATTGGGGATTTGTATAACTTTTGGAGGGCAACACAATACTTTAATAGAAATTTTCGCCAGACTTTTCTTTTAAAACTTAAAACCCCTTTAATATCTGCAATCAGGTCAAACATGGTGGAACAAATTCCAAGTATTCTGCAGAGATCTTAAATTATTTCAGTGTTTCGCGGAATTTCGTTCACTAAGTAGATCTCCGCTTGCTGTCAGTGAAGGATAACATTTTTTAGATCCAAAGTCAGAAAACTTACACAGCTGAATTTCCAGTACAATGTATCTGCAGGTTTTGTTGCTTTGCCAATAAGCTGACAGTCCACGGCGACCACCACAGATCAGCCGCACAGGTGATGATGATGATGATTTTCGAGCGTCTTTTCCTTTAAGAGGGCACTCATGGTCATCGCTGGCAGACGTTCTCCAGCATCTCAGATGTGGGCGTGGCCAGCAGCCGCCATATTTCCCCACTCTCCCATCTTCCATTACTCCGTCCAGTTTATTAAAAGCGCAGAGAACCGCACAATTCTAAGGAGTGTGATCCCCAGAGGTTGTAAAGCTGTCGAGATGTCCATGGCACTCTCAGGGGCGCCCAATCCCGGCCGGCTGATGTCATCGCTGGTGACTGAACGCCGACATTTTTACAAGGCTTGATGGCTTTTTATTAAATACATTGTGTGTGATGGCGGCTGACAGCTGGCAATGTCCCGGGGACGCCAGGTCGTAGAATAGAGGGTCATTGATTTACCGGGACGCGACGTCTGACACAGCAGTCATAGACCCAGTAAGGCCTCCCGAACCAGCGGCGATGAGGTGGAGCCACGACCCCGAGTACGGATGGGAAAGGTCACAAGGACGCAGTGTTGTCGAAGATGAGGATGATGAGAGTTGTGATTAGTAATGGAGTAGTATCAGGATGATCACCCCAATCGTCTGAGATGAAAATATTCTACTAATTAACTTTAGGCCCCTCCCCCTGTCACTCAAAGCAACCTGGACAGTCATGGAGAATGCCCAACACATCTGCCACGTGTGAACCACATCTATGGAGAGACGTATGGCTGCAAAGCGTTCATTCAGGAGAGTCGGGTGCCGTAGGGGTGGTAAGTGTGGCTGTATACTGATATGGTGACACATATACGGATCATCTCTGCAGATTCACAGAATCCCGTTCATTTGCAGAAAGGGTCATGTAACCTTATGGACCTGGTCACATGGCTGATGAATAGGAAGGGGAGGCAGGGTCTTTTTTAGTGGGTGTGGCCTTTCAAAAAGGGGTGTGTTTTGTTTTAAATCTCACCAAAAGCAGTAAGGCTAACATGAAGCGATAGAAGAGTCTTGTGCAGAGAGGTCCACGCTTTGTGGCAGCTCGTGTGACGGGTTTATAGCAGGAGGAGAACCGGCAGTGGAAGTTGTTGGACTACTAGTATGGGATTAATTCATGGTGCTTTATCTGTCTGGTTTATGACTGGTGTATGGTGGTTATGTGACTGGTGTATGGTGGTTATGTGACTGGTGTATGGTGGTTATGTGACTGGTTTATGACTGGTGTATGGTGGTTATATGACTGGTGTATGGTGGTTTATATGACTGGTGTATGGTGGTTATATGACTGGTGTATGGTGGTTATATGACTGGTGTATGGTGGTTATGTGACTGGTTTATGACTGGTGTATGGTGGTTATATGACTGGTGTATGTTGGTTTTTATGACTGGTGTATGGTGGTTATATGGTGGTTATATGACTGGTGTATGGTGGTTATATGACTGGTGTATGGTGGTTATAGGACTGGTGTATGGTGGTTATAGGACTGGTGTATGGTGGTTATAGGACTGTTGTATGGTGGTTATATGACTGGTGTATGGTGGTTATATGACTGTTGTATGGTGGTTATATGACTGGTGTATGGTAGTTATATGACTGGTGTATGGTGGTTATATGACTGGTTTATGACTGGTGTATGGTGGTTATATGACTGTTGTATGGTGCTTATATGACTGGTGTATGGTGGTTATATGACTGATGTATGGTAGTTATATGATTGGTGAATGGTAGTTATATGATTGGTGTATGGTGGTTATATGACTGGTGTATGGTAGTTATATGACTGGTGTATGGTGGTTATATGATTGTTGTATGGTGGATTTATGACTGGTGTATGGTGGTTATATGACTGTTGTATGGTGCTTATATGACTGGTGTATGGTGCTTATATGACTAGTGTATGGTGCTTATATGACTGGTGTATGGTGGTTATATGACTGATGTATGGTAGTTATATGATTGGTGAATGGTAGTTATATGATTGGTGTATGGTGGTTATATGACTGGTGTATAGTAGTTATATGACTGTTGTATGGTAGTTATATGACTGTTGTATGATGGATTTATGACTGGTGTATGGTGGTTATATGACTGTTGTATGGTGGGTTTATGACTAGTGTATGGTGGGTTTATAACTATTGTATGGTGGTAACATGACTGCTGTATGGTGGTTATATGACTGCTGCATGACTTGTATGGTAGATGTATGACTGTATGACTGGTGTATAGCTTGTATGATGGTTGTATGACTGGTGTGTAGCTTGTATAGCTTGTATGATGGTTGTATGACTGGTGTGTAGCTTGTATGATGGTTGTATGACTGATGTGTAGCTTGTGTGATGGTTGTATGACTGGTTTGTAGCTTGTGTGATGGTTGTATGACTGGTTTGTAGCTTGTGTGATGGTTGTATGACTGGTTTGTAGCTTGTGTGATGGTTGTATGACTGGTGTGTAGCTTGTATCGTGGTTGTATGACTTGTATGGCGGTTGGTGTTTTTTTGTAGCAATGTCACATTATCTGAATAAACACTGTGCCCCCGAGTTTGGTGAAACGACTGCAGACTATTGCACCGCACGCGCCGCTCTCCTTTCTATAAACAATTTTTTATTTCATTTGCTCATAAATTACACGATTTGCGCCTTGAAGCGGTGGTAATGAACAATGAGCGGCTTGTGGCAGATCGTAAAGACTGAGATGAAATTGTTTTGGAGTTGACACGGGTGGGGGGAAGGGGGTACGCGTCTTACACGTCAATGATTAAGAGGTAGAAATCTTTGCTGCGCGACCATTAAACACTTCAAACATTCAGTCAAATCACGAGAAATGAAAAGCAAATGTGTCTCTCGCTTCTCAAATACCTCAAATGTTTTAGCAGGTGCAAGCAATGAGGCTGTGCGGGGAGACAGCAGCTCCGGGCTCAGCCCCCTGCACAACGGGCACTTAACCCCCTCACTGCTGCCCACCATCACCAACACTGGTAGGGTCCTTACACCTTCCATTGGCAGACCTGGCATCCTACAACAACTCCCACTCGGACATTGTCATCCTTGGAAAGATGCTCAGAAAAAGGTCTATAAAGACTGATGTGAGGATGCAAATACCTACCTGGATGCTAACAAGAGCGCTAAGTACAAAAATGCGGCTGGACTCCCATACTGTACATTGACGATGGAGACTCAACATCATGATCAATGAAACCGCGCTGGTGGCCTGGCTGGACTCTACGTATTGTGTTCTCCAAGTGGGGGCGCCGTTGTGCCAGGCAGTGGGGGGGGGGGGGGGGGGGGGGGGGGGGGGGGGGGGGGGGGGGGGGGGGGAGAGGGGGGGAATCTGCAGCTTGGGTCTTGTTTGGCGCTTTTCCCGTTGACTTCAATGAGATCGTCTGGCTGTGAATGGCTCGGATTGCCACTTTGGAGTATAATAAATGACCCGCTTTGTAGTGTGATTCATCGGAGTTGTGTCGCGGAGGAAAATCGCTGATAGCGAGGACCATTAACCTTTTCTGTACTGATTTATAAAGCTGTGGCCTGCACGGCAGATCAGACACGCACGTCCTCAGATATTAGACCAGGGTTCATCTACAAGTTCTGCCAACATCTGGGCTATAAGATGAGGGTGGGGGGAGGGAGGCTGCAGATGCCGGGTCACCGCCAACATGAAGGAGAATCCTCTGAGGAGACACAGATTGTCGAAAATCCAGTGATCCGCAGTCTGTAAGGATCCATTGTAAAGATGCGTCAAGGGAAGGGAAATCCTTCCGAACATATAACTATCACCTGAATTACTGTTTATTTATTAAACAGTTTACTGTTACAAATGTGTCGCTGATTCCGTTAGGAGCCTCTGTCATGGATTTTGGTGTAAATTTAGGACAAATGAAGCAATGGGCAGCTAAAACCCGACCAGTATAGTCAGTGGGGTTCTGCAGCTGCCACCATGTTTTCAGCGTTTATCCGATCGGTGAGCTCTTCTATAACCTAAAAATAGTAAATGCTATAACATAAAAATACTTAACAATATAACAATAAAAAAATACTATGTAATGATCCAGTATAACAATAATGAAAACATACAATGTAATTAAATTAACAAAATTTTAAAATTATAAAGTTAAAAATATTATAAAAATTGAAATGATAGAATAATAGTAACAATATAAAACAAAGCAACACAATACAGACAATATAAGAAATCATAATTATAAATATAAATCACGGCAGCTGCTTTTTTTTTTTGTTGCAGAAAATAAAGTAAATGTATGACCTTAAAAAAAAAAAAAGAAAACCCATATAATTTTGTTTCTGGTATTTTTTTTAGCAAAGTATTTCAAAATCAGTTTAGTTGTATCCGATAAATGATGGAAAGCTAAATAAAATAAATGTTCGAAAATTATATATAGACATGATTATAATAATATATAGGAATGAGAAAAAAATAGTAAAAAATGCATTTAATATAGTAATAAACGTAAGGATGAGAATGATGAAGGTTTGAGTGATTGATGTCTGATGAGAGTCCTGGTCGCACCATTCTAGCTGCGTTGTGCGTTCTGTATACACGATGACCCCCAGACACAGATCCAGTCTTGCGGAGTTCTCTGACCATGTGGACGATCCTTCTGGTGAACACGAGATTGTCTGCACATTCCACACAAGGAGCAAATACTTGAGAAAAATCATTAATATTCCAGGGAGATGAATCTGCGATGCTGAGGGCAGTAACCCCGAGTACAGGCCGCTCCATCAGCAGGAGCCTTATGAGAAACACATGAGAACGTTCAACCCCCCGAAAATGCAGCAATTCATTATGGCCTATTCAAAGACAACAAGCGCAGTCATTAATGGCCTCATCACCGGAGGACCGGCCTTTGATGTGCAGGACGTTGCTGATCTGCAGCCTGAGGCCACAAGAAGTCCGTAAGGGGCATTTATCAAGGATACAGTGAAAGCGGACGCAGGCGGCCATGACACCGATGAGAGATCCCTGCAATAATACGCACACAGTGACCTACAGCAAATGTAAGGGTAATAGTAAGAGTAAGATTGAAGATAATGGTGTGAAAAACAGTGAATATAATGGTGAGGTTAAGTGTGATTATACCGGTGAAGAGAACAGTGAGGATAAGGGTGAATATAGTGATTAAGAAAACGAGGAGTATAATGGTGAATATAGTGATGGAGAAGGATGAGTATAATGGTGAATATAGTGATGGAGAAGGATGAGTATAATGGTGAATATAGTGATGGAGAGAAGGATGAGTATAATGGTGAATATAGTGATGGAGAAGGATGAGTATAATGGTGAATATAGTGATGGAGAAGGATGAGTATAATGGTGAATATAGTGATGGAGAAGGATGGGTATAATGGTGAATATAGTGATGGAGAGAAGGATGGGTATAATGGTGAATATAGTGATGGAGAGAAGGATGAGTATAATGGTGAATATAGAGATGGAGAAGGATGAGTATAATGGTGGATATAGTGATGGAGAAGGATGGGTATAATGGTGAATATAGTGATGGAGAAAAGGATGAGTATAATGGTGAATATAGTGATGGAGAAGGATGAGTATAATGGTGAATATAGTGATGGAGAAGGATGAGTATAATGGTGAATATAGTGATGGAGAAGGATAGTATAATGGTGAATATAGTGATGGAGAAGGATAGTATAATGGTGAATATAGTGATGAAGAAGGATAGTATAATGGTGAATATAGTGATGAAGAAGGATAGTATAATGGTGAATATAGTGATGGAGAGAAGGATGAGTATAATAGTGAATATAGTGATGGAGAGTAGGATGAGTATAATGGTGAATATAGTGATGAGAGAAGGATAGTATAATGGTGAATATAGTGATGGAGAAGGATGGGTATAATGGTGAATATAGTGATGGAGAGAAGGATGAGTATAATGGTGAATATAGTGATGGAGAGAAGGATGAGTATAATGGTGAATATAGTGATGGAGAGAAGGATGGGTATAATGGTGAATATAGTGATGGAGAAGGATGAGTATAATGGTGAATATAGTGATGGAGAGAAGGATGAGTATAATGGTGAATATAGTGATGGAGAGAAGGATGAGTATAATGGTGAATATAGTGATGGAGAGAAGGATGAGTATAATGGTGAATATAGTGATGGAGAAGGATGGGTATAATGGTGAATATAGTGATGGAGAAGGATGAGTATAATGGTGAATATAGTGATGGAGAGAAGGATAGTATAATGGTGAATATAGTGATGGAGAGAAGGATGAGTATAATGGTGAATATAGTGATGAGAGAAGGATGAGTATAATGGTGAATATAGTGATGGAGAGTAGGATGAGTATAATAGTGAATATAGTGATGGAGAGTAGGATGAGTATAATGGTGAATATAGTGATGGAGAAGGATGAGTATAATGGTGAATATAGTGATGGAGAACGATGAGTATAATGGTGAATATAGTGATGGAGAGTAGGATGAGTATAATGGTGAATATAGTGATGAGAGAAGGATGAGTATAATGGTGAATATAGTGATGAGAGAAGGATGAGTATAATGGTGAATATAGTGATGGAGAGAAGGATAGTATAATGGTGGATATAGTGATGGAGAGAAGGATGAGTATAATGGTGAATATAGTGATGGAGAGTAGGATGAGTATAATGGTGAATATAGTGATGGAGAGTAGGATGAGTATAATAGTGAATATAGTGATGGAGAAGGATGGGTATAATGGTGAATATAGTGATGGAGAGTAGGATGAGTATAATGGTGAATATAGTGATGGAGAAGGATGAGTATAATGGTGAATATAGTGATTGAGAGTAGGATGAGTATAATGGTGAATATAGTGATGGAGAAGGATGGGTATAACAGTGAAAAATGGTGAAGACAAGGATAGTATAATGGTGAATATAGTGATGGAGAGAAGGATGAGTATAATGGTGAATATAGTGATGGAGAGTAGGATGAGTATAATGGTGAATATAGTGATGGAGAGTAGGATGAGTATAATGGTGAATATAGTGATGGAGAGAAGGATGATTATAATGGTGAATATAGTGATGGAGAGTAGGATGAGTATAATGGTGAATATAGTGATGGAGAGAAGGATGAGTATAATGGTGAATATAGTGATGGAGAGAAGGATGAGTATAATGGTGAATATAGTGATGAGAGAAGGATGAGTATAATGGTGAATATAGTGATGAGAGAAGGATGGGTATAATGGTGAATATAGTGATGGAGAACGATGAGTATAATGGTGAATATAGTGATGGAGAAGGATGAGTATAATGGTGAATATAGTGATGGAGAAAAGGATGAGTATAATGGTGAATATAGTGATGGAGAGAAGGATGGGTATAATGGTGAATATAGTGATGGAGAAGGATGGGTATAATGGTGAATATAGTGATGGAGAGTAGGATGAGTATAATGGTGAATATAGTGATGGAGAGTAGGATGAGTATAATGGTGAATATAGTGATGGAGAGAAGGATGAGTATAATGGTGAATATAGTGATGGAGAGAAGGATAGTATAATGGTGAATATAGTGATGAGAGAAGGATGAGTATAATGGTGAATATAGTGATGAGAGAAGGATGGGTATAAAGGTGAATATAGTGATGGAGAACGATGAGTATAATGGTGAATATAGTGATGGAGAAGGATGAGTATAATGGTGAATATAGTGATGAGAGAAGGATGAGTATAATGGTGAATATAGTGATGGAGAGTAGGATGAGTATAATGGTGAATATAGTGATGGAGAAGGATGGGTATAATTGTGAATATAGTGATGGAGAGAAGGATGAGTATAATGGTGAATATAGTGATGGAGAGTAGGATGAGTATAATGGTGAATATAGTGATGGAGAGAAGGATGAGTATACTGGTGAATATAGTGATGGAGAGAAGGATAGTATAATGGTGAATATAGTGATGAGAGAAGGATGAGTATAATGGTGAATATAGTGATGAGAGAAGGATGGGTATAAAGGTGAATATAGTGATGGAGAACGATGAGTATAATGGTGAATATAGTGATGGAGAAGGATGAGTATAATGGTGAATATAGTGATGAGAGAAGGATGAGTATAATGGTGAATATAGTGATGGAGAGTAGGATGAGTATAATGGTGAATATAGTGATGGAGAGTAGGATGAGTATAATGGTGAATATAGTGATGGAGAGAAGGATGAGTATAATGGTGAATATAGTGATGGAGAAGGATGAGTATAATGGTGAATATAGTGATGGAGAGAAGGATGAGTATAATGGTGAATATAGTGATGGAGAAGGATGGGTATAATGGTGAATGTAGTGATGGAGAGAAGGATGAGTATAATGGTGAATATAGTGATGGAGAAGGATGAGTATAATGGTGAATATAGTGATGGAGAAGGATGGGTATAATGGTGAATGTAGTGATGGAGAGAAGGATGAGTATAATGGTGAATATAGTGATGGAGAAGGATGGGTATAATGGTGAATATAGTGATGGAGAGTAGGATGAGTATAATGGTGAATATAGTGATGGAGAAAGATGGGTATAACAGTGAAAAATGGTGAAGACAAGGATAGTATAATGGTGAATATAGTGATGGAGAAGGATGGGTATAATGGTGAATATAGTGATGGAGAGTAGGATGAGTATAATGGTGAATATAGTGATGGAGAAGGATGGGTATAATGGTGAATATAGTGATGGAGAGAAGGATGAGTATAATGGTGAATATAGTGATGGAGAGTAGGATGAGTATAATGGTGAATATAGTGATGGAGAGAAGGATGAGTATAATGGTGAATATAGTGATGGAGAAGGATGAGTATAATGGTGAATGTAGTGATGGAGAGAAGGATGAGTATAATGGTGAATATAGTGATGGAGAAGGATGGGTATAATGGTGAATATAGTGATGGAGAGTAGGATGAGTATAATGGTGAATATAGTGATGGAGAGAAGGATGAGTATAATGGTGAATACAGTGATGGAGAACGATGAGTATAATGGTGAATATAGTGATGGAGAGAAGGATGGGTATAATGGTGAATATAGTGATGGAGAAGGATGAGTATAATGGTGAATATAGTGATGGAGAGAAGGATGAGTATAATGGTGAATATAGTGATGAGAGAAGGATGGGTATAATGGTGAATATAGTGATGGAGAGAAGGATGAGTATAATGGTGAATACAGTGATGGAGAACGATGAGTATAATGGTGAATATAGTGATGGAGAGAAGGATGGGTATAATGGTGAATATAGTGATGGAGAAGGATGAGTATAATGGTGAATATAGTGATGGAGAGAAGGATGAGTATAATGGTGAATATAGTGATGGAGAAGGATGGGTATAATGGTGAATATAGTGATGGAGAGAAGGATGAGTATAATGGTGAATATAGTGATGGAGAAGGATGGGTATAATGGTGAATATAGTGATGGAGAGAAGGATGAGTATAATGGTGAATATAGTGATGAGAGAAGGATGAGTATAATGGTGAATATAGTGATGGAGAAGGATGAGTATAATGGTGAATATAGTGATGGAGAGAAGGATGAGTATAATGGTGAATATAGTGATGGAGAAGGATGAGTATAATGGTGAATATAGTGATGAGAGAAGGATGAGTATAATGGTGAATATAGTGATGGAGAGAAGGATGGGTATAATGGTGAATATAGTGATGGAGAGAAGGATGAGTATAATGGTGAATATAGAGATGGAGAAGGATGAGTATAATGGTGGATATAGTGATGGAGAAGGATGGGTATAATGGTGAATATAGTGATGGAGAAAAGGATGAGTATAATGGTGAATATAGTGATGGAGAAGGATGAGTATAATGGTGAATATAGTGATGGAGAAGGATGAGTATAATGGTGAATATAGTGATGGAGAAGGATAGTATAATGGTGAATATAGTGATGGAGAAGGATAGTATAATGGTGAATATAGTGATGAAGAAGGATAGTATAATGGTGAATATAGTGATGAAGAAGGATAGTATAATGGTGAATATAGTGATGGAGAGAAGGATGAGTATAATAGTGAATATAGTGATGGAGAGTAGGATGAGTATAATGGTGAATATAGTGATGAGAGAAGGATAGTATAATGGTGAATATAGTGATGGAGAAGGATGGGTATAATGGTGAATATAGTGATGGAGAGAAGGATGAGTATAATGGTGAATATAGTGATGGAGAGAAGGATGAGTATAATGGTGAATATAGTGATGGAGAGAAGGATGGGTATAATGGTGAATATAGTGATGGAGAAGGATGAGTATAATGGTGAATATAGTGATGGAGAGAAGGATGAGTATAATGGTGAATATAGTGATGGAGAGAAGGATGAGTATAATGGTGAATATAGTGATGGAGAGAAGGATGAGTATAATGGTGAATATAGTGATGGAGAAGGATGGGTATAATGGTGAATATAGTGATGGAGAAGGATGAGTATAATGGTGAATATAGTGATGGAGAGAAGGATAGTATAATGGTGAATATAGTGATGGAGAGAAGGATGAGTATAATGGTGAATATAGTGATGAGAGAAGGATGAGTATAATGGTGAATATAGTGATGGAGAGTAGGATGAGTATAATAGTGAATATAGTGATGGAGAGTAGGATGAGTATAATGGTGAATATAGTGATGGAGAAGGATGAGTATAATGGTGAATATAGTGATGGAGAACGATGAGTATAATGGTGAATATAGTGATGGAGAGTAGGATGAGTATAATGGTGAATATAGTGATGAGAGAAGGATGAGTATAATGGTGAATATAGTGATGAGAGAAGGATGAGTATAATGGTGAATATAGTGATGGAGAGAAGGATAGTATAATGGTGGATATAGTGATGGAGAGAAGGATGAGTATAATGGTGAATATAGTGATGGAGAGTAGGATGAGTATAATGGTGAATATAGTGATGGAGAGTAGGATGAGTATAATAGTGAATATAGTGATGGAGAAGGATGGGTATAATGGTGAATATAGTGATGGAGAGTAGGATGAGTATAATGGTGAATATAGTGATGGAGAACGATGAGTATAATGGTGAATATAGTGATTGAGAGTAGGATGAGTATAATGGTGAATATAGTGATGGAGAAGGATGGGTATAACAGTGAAAAATGGTGAAGACAAGGATAGTATAATGGTGAATATAGTGATGGAGAGAAGGATGAGTATAATGGTGAATATAGTGATGGAGAGTAGGATGAGTATAATGGTGAATATAGTGATGGAGAGTAGGATGAGTATAATGGTGAATATAGTGATGGAGAGAAGGATGATTATAATGGTGAATATAGTGATGGAGAGTAGGATGAGTATAATGGTGAATATAGTGATGGAGAGAAGGATGAGTATAATGGTGAATATAGTGATGGAGAGAAGGATGAGTATAATGGTGAATATAGTGATGAGAGAAGGATGAGTATAATGGTGAATATAGTGATGAGAGAAGGATGGGTATAAAGGTGAATATAGTGATGGAGAACGATGAGTATAATGGTGAATATAGTGATGGAGAAGGATGAGTATAATGGTGAATATAGTGATGGAGAAAAGGATGAGTATAATGGTGAATATAGTGATGGAGAGAAGGATGGGTATAATGGTGAATATAGTGATGGAGAAGGATGGGTATAATGGTGAATATAGTGATGGAGAGTAGGATGAGTATAATGGTGAATATAGTGATGGAGAGTAGGATGAGTATAATGGTGAATATAGTGATGGAGAGAAGGATGAGTATAATGGTGAATATAGTGATGGAGAGAAGGATAGTATAATGGTGAATATAGTGATGAGAGAAGGATGAGTATAATGGTGAATATAGTGATGAGAGAAGGATGGGTATAAAGGTGAATATAGTGATGGAGAACGATGAGTATAATGGTGAATATAGTGATGGAGAAGGATGAGTATAATGGTGAATATAGTGATGAGAGAAGGATGAGTATAATGGTGAATATAGTGATGGAGAGTAGGATGAGTATAATGGTGAATATAGTGATGGAGAAGGATGGGTATAATGGTGAATATAGTGATGGAGAGTAGGATGAGTATAATGGTGAATATAGTGATGGAGAGTAGGATGAGTATAATGGTGAATATAGTGATGGAGAGAAGGATGAGTATAATGGTGAATATAGTGATGGAGAGAAGGATAGTATAATGGTGAATATAGTGATGAGAGAAGGATGAGTATAATGGTGAATATAGTGATGAGAGAAGGATGGGTATAAAGGTGAATATAGTGATGGAGAACGATGAGTATAATGGTGAATATAGTGATGGAGAAGGATGAGTATAATGGTGAATATAGTGATGAGAGAAGGATGAGTATAATGGTGAATATAGTGATGGAGAGTAGGATGAGTATAATGGTGAATATAGTGATGGAGAGTAGGATGAGTATAATGGTGAATATAGTGATGGAGAGAAGGATGAGTATAATGGTGAATATAGTGATGGAGAAGGATGAGTATAATGGTGAATATAGTGATGGAGAGAAGGATGAGTATAATGGTGAATATAGTGATGGAGAAGGATGGGTATAATGGTGAATGTAGTGATGGAGAGAAGGATGAGTATAATGGTGAATATAGTGATGGAGAAGGATGAGTATAATGGTGAATATAGTGATGGAGAAGGATGGGTATAATGGTGAATGTAGTGATGGAGAGAAGGATGAGTATAATGGTGAATATAGTGATGGAGAAGGATGGGTATAATGGTGAATATAGTGATGGAGAGTAGGATGAGTATAATGGTGAATATAGTGATGGAGAAAGATGGGTATAACAGTGAAAAATGGTGAAGACAAGGATAGTATAATGGTGAATATAGTGATGGAGAAGGATGGGTATAATGGTGAATATAGTGATGGAGAGTAGGATGAGTATAATGGTGAATATAGTGATGGAGAAGGATGGGTATAATGGTGAATATAGTGATGGAGAGAAGGATGAGTATAATGGTGAATATAGTGATGGAGAGTAGGATGAGTATAATGGTGAATATAGTGATGGAGAGAAGGATGAGTATAATGGTGAATATAGTGATGGAGAAGGATGGGTATAATGGTGAATATAGTGATGGAGAGAAGGATGAGTATAATGGTGAATATAGTGATGGAGAAGGATGGGTATAATGGTGAATATAGTGATGGAGAGTAGGATGAGTATAATGGTGAATATAGTGATGGAGAGAAGGATGAGTATAATGGTGAATACAGTGATGGAGAACGATGAGTATAATGGTGAATATAGTGATGGAGAGAAGGATGGGTATAATGGTGAATATAGTGATGGAGAAGGATGAGTATAATGGTGAATATAGTGATGGAGAAGGATGAGTATAATGGTGAATATAGTGATGAGAGAAGGATGAGTATAATGGTGAATATAGTGATGGAGAGAAGGATGAGTATAATGGTGAATATAGTGATGAGAGAAGGATGAGTATAATGGTGAATATAGTGATGAGAGAAGGATGAGTATAATGGTGAATATAGTGATGGAGAAGGATGGGTATAATGGTGAATATAGTGATGGAGAGAAGGATGAGTATAATGGTGAATATAGTGATGGAGAAGGATGGGTATAATGGTGAATATAGTGATGGAGAGAAGGATGAGTATAATGGTGAATATAGTGATGGAGAAGGATGGGTATAATGGTGAATATAGTGATGGAGAGTAGGATGAGTATAATGGTGAATATAGTGATGGAGAGAAGGATGAGTATAATGGTGAATACAGTGATGGAGAGTAGGATGAGTATAATGGTGAATATAGTGATGGAGAGTAGGATGAGTATAATGGTGAATATAGTGATGGAGAAGGATGGGTATAATGGTGAATATAGTGATGGAGAACGATGAGTATAATGGTGAATATAGTGATGGAGAGAAGGATGGGTATAATGGTGAATATAGTGATGGAGAAGGATGAGTATAATGGTGAATATAGTGATGAGAGAAGGATGAGTATAATGGTGAATATAGTGATGGAGAGAAGGATGAGTATAATGGTGAATATAGTGATGGAGAACGATGAGTATAATGGTGAATATAGTGATGGAGAGAAGGATGAGTATAATGGTGAATATAGTGATGGAGAGAAGGATGAGTATAATGGTGAATATAGTGATGAGAGAAGGATGAGTATAATGGTGAATATAGTGATGGAGAAGGATGGGTATAATGGTGAATATAGTGATGGAGAGAAGGATGAGTATAATGGTGAATATAGTGATGGAGAAGGATGAGTATAATGGTGAATATAGTGATGGAGAGTAGGATGAGTATAATGGTGAATATAGTGATGGAGAAGGATGGGTATAATGGTGAATATAGTGATGGAGAACGATGAGTATAATGGTGAATATAGTGATGGAGAGAAGGATGGGTATAATGGTGAATATAGTGATGGAGAAGGATGAGTATAATGGTGAATATAGTGATGAGAGAAGGATGAGTATAATGGTGAATATAGTGATGGAGAGAAGGATGAGTATAATGGTGAATATAGTGATGAAGAAGGATGGGTATAATGGTGAATATAGTGATGGAGAGAAGGATGAGTATAATGGTGAATATAGTGATGGAGAACGATGAGTATAATGGTGAATATAGTGATGGAGAAAAGGATGAGTATAATGGTGAATATAGTGATGGAGAGAAGGATGAGTATAATGGTGAATATAGTGATGAGAGAAGGATAGTATAATGGTGAATATAGTGATGGAGAAGGATGAGTATAATGGTGAATATAGTGATGAGAGAAGGATGAGTATAATGGTGAATATAGTGATGGAGAGAAGGATGAGTATAATGGGGAATATAGTGATGGAGAAAAGGATGAGTATAATGGTGGATATAGTGATGGAGAGAAGGATGGGTATAATGGTGAATATAGTGATGGAGAGAAGGATGAGTATAATAGTGAATATAGTGATGGAGAAGGATGGGTATAATGGTGAATATAGTGATGGAGAGAAGGATGAGTATAATGGTGAATATAGTGATGGAGAAGGATGGGTATAATGGTGAATATAGTGATAAAGAGAAGAATGAGTATAATGGTGAATATAGTGATGGAGAGAAGGATGAGTATAACAGTAAATATAGTGATGGAGAGAAGGATAAGTATAACAGTGAATATAGTGATGGAGAACCATGAATATAACGGTGAATAAAATGGTAAAGAGAAAGGTGAGGATGATGGTGAATATAGTAATAAAGAGAACTATGAGTGTAACAGTGAATATAGTGATGAAGAGAATGAGGAGTTTAACAGAGAATAAAATGGTGAGGATAGCAGTAAATATAATGGTGAGCTTAAGAGTGACTATACTGGTGAAGAGAGCGATGAGTTTAACAGTGAATATAGTGATGAAGAGAAGGGTGAGGATGATGGTGGATATAGTGACGGAGAAAACAATCAGTATAACAGTGAATGTACTGATAAAGAGAACGATCAGTATAAGGCTTTGTTCACACACACAGTATTTTTGCTCAGTATTTTGGTCCTCGTATTGCAACCAAAGCCAGAAGTGGATTGAAAACACAGAAAGGCTATGTTCACACACTGTTGAAATTTAGTGGATGGCCGTCATTTAATGGCGGTATTTTAAAACCTCGGCCATTGTTATGAAATAACGGCCATTATTTGTCATAAAATGACGGCCATCCACTAAATTTCAACAGTGTGTGAACATAGCCTTTCTGTATTTTCAATCCACTTCTGGTTTTGGTTGCAATATGAGGACCACTGAGTAAAAATACTGAGTGAACCCAGCCTAATGGTGAATATAGTGATGAAGAGAACAATGAGTATAACGGGGAAGAGAATAATGATAATAAAAGTAAATATAATGGTGAGGAAGATGGAAATTATAAGGGTATGCTCACACAATGTTTTTTTTTTTAGGTGAATATATGTAGGTATTTTAATAACTATAGATGGAAATAAAGAGCATGATCATTATTCACGGATGTATTTTCGCCTTAAAAAATGTTGCATAAACGTAGCCTAATAGTGAAGAGAACAGTAAGGATTAAAGCAAACATAATGGCGAATCCAATGTGAAGAGAACAGTGAGAACAATTGTGAATATGATGAGAATAAGGGCCCTATTACACGGGACAATTATCACGCTAAAAATCGTTATATCTTTTTGTTTGTGTGTTGTTGATTACATCATTTAAGCTGACCGTAAAATCGTTGCTCGCTAATCATTCGCTAAATATTCGCACGTACACATTGTTCGTTCTTTCTTTGGCTGGGATCAAAAGGAGTAAACAATTGTAGTAATGATCGTAACTAACAACTATCGCTCTGTGGAATGCTACCTTTACACGGAACGATAATTAGTCCGATCATACGATTAACGATGTCGGAGTAACGATTTCTTTTTCATAATGATCAGCGTTTAGACAGTACGCTATATCGTACGGAAAATTCGTTTTGCGATCGCTTAAGCCTATCTTACACATTGGTTAAATGGGCGAACGACTGTTCACACCGAACGATCTGCAAATTTTTTGCAAACGATCAACGACGATTTGAGAAGTTGTTAAAAGATCAAAATGAACGATTTCTCGCTCGTCGTTTGATCGTTCGCAGCGTTTACACATACGATTATCGTTCATATTCGATCGTTATCGTGCGAATTCGCACGATAATCGTTCCTTGTAAACGCAGCAGTATGGTGAACAATTTCAGGTAGTTTGCTCGTTTATTGGTAATCATTAAAAATTGCTTTGTCTAAAAGGACCCTTAGCGTTAATATAATAGTGAAGAAAATAGTGAGTTTAAGTGTGCGTTCACACCTACAGGATCTGCAGATTTGATGCTGTGTTCAGTTATTTAAATGAAATCTGCTGCAGAAAATCAGCTGCAGATCCTGTAGGTGTGAACGCACCAATATATTAGTGAATATAATGGTGAAGGGAATGGTGAGGATAAAGGTAAATATATTGGTGAAGGGAATGGTGAGGATAACGGTGAATATAATGGTGAGAATGAGGGTGATTATAATGGTGAAGGGAATGGTGAGGATAACGGTGAATATAATGGTGAAGGGAATGGTGAGGATAACGGTGAATATAATGGTGAGAATGAGGGTGATTATAATGGTGAAGGGAATGGTGAGGATAACGGTGAATATAATGGTGAGAATGAGGGTGAATATAATGGTAAAGAGAACAGTGAGGAGAAATGTGAGTTTAGTAGTAGGGATGGTCCGAACCGAGTTCGGTTTGGGTTCGTACGAACCCGAACCCTCGGTAATGATTCCCGCTGTCTGCCCGGTCCTAGGAGCGGGGCGGATCCAGCGGGAGGACCGCCTGGAAAACTGGGATACAGCCATACCCATAGGATAAGTGTCAATATAATGGTGAAGAGCACGATAGTGAGGTGAGATGAATCTATCCGAATATAATAAGAAAGGAAATACTAAAAGGGCGGATTAGATGGATCAGATGGGGATTTTCTGATGACATTGAAACGAAAATGAAAATGAGGATAACCGGAAAATAATGGTGAATGGTATGGATAATGGTCGAGAATATGGTGAGGATAATGGTGAAGAATATGGTGAAGAATATGGTGAGGATAATGGTGAAGCGGGGGGGGGGGGGGCGCTTGGGGACAGAAATCCTGTTATTATCATCATCATCCTGGTGATCACAGTCCTCAAATCACCAGATTAATCCTATATTCTTGTGTATAGAGTGAAGTGCTGAGAGCAGATCCCTGGGATTTTGTGATGCCAGGGTCTCTTCCCTTACAGGAAAGTTACAACTATCCAGTAATCCAGAATATCTTGTAATATGGCATCTTAGGTACTGTTGATGCCGACTAAAATGAATTTTCCGGTAATATTCTTAGTTATTCTAGGGTGCTGTCATCATCATCCTCTTTCTCGCATGTGACCTTAAGTCTTGGGGTCAATCCGCCGCCCATTAACAAGCTGAGAAGGGGATGGAGCAGTGTCCCGGGCAGGAGGGGGTTAACGGTGCGTCGCTCGGCACAGGCCATCATTCAGACATGGCAGAGTTCATTAGTCACCGGGAACAGTTTAATTATTAGCGTTTTCACATGTCAGCCTCTAACGAGCGCGAGGAGAGGACGGAGCCGCCTGTAATGAGCGCGAATTAATCCTTCTGTGTTTTCTTAATAGCTTTCTATTACAGAGGAAATTTCATGCCAAACCGATGTGATTAAATGCTGCACCTCTGAAGCTTCCATCAAACCCAGAAAGCTGAGCTCACCACCATCGCCAACCGACCGTTAACCCTCACCATCGCTCAAGGGGCTACAGGTGGTGGCTCCATATTCAGCTCCACCTACTGTACAACCAAGTCAGGAACAAGGCCCGACTCCACGAGATTCATGATGGCGGAAGCTGCAACACGGCTCATCACAACCACCAGTCTAATGTATGGCGATTAAGATAATTTAGCCGCTTCCTGACTTTTGGATTAAAAAAATCATTTTTTTGGCCTTCGACCTCGCTGGCCGCCATAAAGGCCATGTTGACATTTTTATGTAATATTCAGAAAATGATAGAAAGGCTTAAAAATGTGAGAAATTTTTTATTTATAAAGTCATTAATATTAATAAATATCAGGAAATGATTTCCAGGCCGCCGTATGCAGCTGCCTGTCGCTGAGTGCTCCTGGTGTAAAATCGCTGCCGGGAGGTGTCGGTCGCCATCGCGTTTCACATTGTTGATTTTTATGTTTGAGGATCTTAATAAACAAACAGAGAGTAGAGCGACGTGCCAGCCCCGCCGCCACCAGCGCAGTCAATGGCCCCCGTGCGGTATTAGTCACGTGGATTCATTAAGGGCAGAACTTTTCTGTGTTATTCTGGGGGATTATATTTGTTGACTCAGTAATGCCCGGTGCAGATTTCGTCTGCTCCTCCAGAGATGTGCGGAGAAATAGGAGCACAATGAAATAATTAGTGCACAATAAAGGTCAGGGATGTGGGGGCGGCCATAATTACTGGGGGGACAGGTGTGTTTTCAGATGCTGCGAGGTATGTGCAGATGGAGGCAGCAAGGAAATGATCTGTATCATGAAAGCAATAAGACAAATACGGCAGATCAGGCGGAGATTTCACAAGGCGGGGCGGGGGGGCGCATATATTTGTACGTGGTGACCTCCACATTGCTCAGACTTCCTTAAAGGCACAATCACAATTTGCCACATGTTCCTTTATGTATTTACACAGATGCGAGACGGGCAGAGCAGCAAGACGTGTGGAAGAGCCCTGGGGGCTTCTGGGAGGGCTCTGCCGTCATTGCTCCTTTCTCACCTGTGAACGCGATCCTCACTCTCAGGTTTTCACGTGTCCCCACACTCAGTTTTTGGGGATTTTGTGATTCAGATGTAAACATGTTCAGCACATAAGGATCCACCGATCGGTTCTAGGTGGCAGTAAGCACCTACAGATGTGAAGTACGAGAAGACAAGCAATGAACCCCACACAGTGCATCCTGACAGTATTCACACAGGTTACGTTAGAGCTCATTAACTTACGTTGTTTCATCACGTCCTTTACATTTAAGTAATAACGTTCTAAAATTTTGTGTAAATGTTATGGCTGCAGTGACGGAATGGAACCGTAGAATCCTGTAAGACCAATTTGGTGTAACTGCAGGGGTTCCAGACATTGCAGCTGTAATACGAGGTTATTAGAGCAAATTTCCTGAATTTTGTTTTGGGTTCAAATGTCATAAAATATCAATTCCGGATAAATATAATCTGAATTGTCTTGTATAACACTTCCACAGCTCTCCAAGGTTTGAGGATTGTTATATACTCCCCAATGTGCAAGACATAAAGTCATGCAAGGCCTTCAAATGATCACATTAATAGACATTGAATGCTAACCTCAAAAGGTTTGTGCTTAATAGCTCATCTCTAGTTCTACTTTGGTCACGTTGACACTTTTTGTGCTATTATTTCTGAAGTCACAGGGAAAAAAAGGACAGAACATGAAAAATTAATCCCACTTTTTGAGGTAACACAAAAGTTCCGCACTACTTCAGAGGCAACACAAATTCTCCACCCACTTCTGAGGTAAAACAAAGGCTCCGCCCTACTTCTGAGGTAAAACAAAGGCTCCGCCCCACTTCTTTGGTAACACAAAGGCTCCGCCCACTTGTCGTAACACAAGCTCCACCCTACTTCAGAGGTTATACGTGCTCCACCCCACTTCCGAGGTAACACAAAGGTTCCGCCCTACTTCTGGGGTAACACAAAAGATCCGCCCCACTTATGGGGTAACACAAAGGCGCTGCTGTTCTAAATGTTCTCATATTGTTACTATCAGAAGTCAAGGATGGGAGATGTGCTGCTGTGTTCAACTCTCAGAGGATTGTCTACACTGCACCACTGCAACAAACCCTCAGCTATAGAGCACAAGAAGGTCAGGACATACTTTCAGGCTTGTCACATAAACTATCCATGTCCCATTTCCTCCTGGTGAAGTCAATGGGGAGTGGCTGGAACACAGAGTCTATTATATAGTTTCAGAGCGTTCCGTTCACCAATGACGGATCTTCATTTACATGAGACTGGACGAGTCATCAGTCGTCTCCTTGTGATTGGCCTCTTCAGCCTGTCTTCTTCATCCATAGGTCGCACCATTAGCGGCAGCTTTGAAGGTGCTCATCACAGTAATGTTTGTCCCTCGTGCCACGGCCCCTCCATCATTTCCGTATATCCGCTTTGCTCGCAGCGTTTGTCCGTCCGTCCAGCTGATGAAACACGACTAATGAGCCTCATGAATCACAGCGTGGCCGTCCATGTGCTGCGTCATCTCAGGGGAGGCCGCTCCACATTGCCCCTCATCGCCTTAGGCTAACACAGTGGATATGATGAATGCTAAACAGACCTGCGCCATCTCCTTACCCACAATCCTCCACTGCGGCCGCACAGTCAGATGTGATTGCTTTCTGAACTCTTCCTGTAACTTCATTAGAGGTGATGTATAACCCGGGCTGATATAATTACACATGGGGGGGTACTCTCCATCTGCAGCCCCAAGACTGATGAACCTGTCCGCCATGGGTGCTCGATTGGTAAGGGATCTCATAACCAGTCCAGCTGTGGAAGGTTCTGACTCACAAGTGATGGACTACAAGGGCAGCTTTAACTTCAACATCGGAAATGGTGAAGGCATCTGATGAAGGTCCGCGCTAAGTCCTGTACATGGTCACCCCCGTACTCACTAATAACTGACGAGCATTAACACCTGATGACCGCTGACACCTGATGATCATGGAAAAAAATGAATGCCAACAACTGACAATCACTAATGTCTGGTCATCATTGACACCTGATCATTGTAGAAACTTGAAGGTCAATGATGACTGACGATCACTGACACCTGAAGATGACGCACATGGTCACCTCCAAGGGAATACTGATGCTTCCTCTGTGAGCGGAGATGTTAATCCTGATCTTGTTGACAACTGAAGATGAAGGGTAACCTGTGATTACTGATTCCTTATGCTTGTTGACCGCTGACAATCACTGCCATCGATGATCGCTGGCAACTACTGAAATCTGATGATGCCTGACAATGGATGAGCAGCAAACCTGATGATCGCTGAGGACAGCCAATCACTGACACTTGATTATTGCTAACACTTGATGATCTATGGATCTGATTATTTCGGACTTCTGACGATCACTGACACCTGACGATCACTGACACCTAAAGATTACCAATACCTGATAATTACTGATGCCTGGTGATCACTGACACCTGACGAACACTGAAACATAATGACCCACAGACACCATGGTCAGTGGAATTACTTCTGCAGATCTACGGTCGTTGCTAAAAAACGTTCCCATGGACCCTCAGGATGCTGGATTTATAGGGGGAAAAGTGAGAAGGGAGATGGTCAGAGAGAGGGGCAAAACCTTTATGGTGACTGCACAATTCTTGTCTATAGTCTGATGATCTTTAGCCTGACATGGCTGATACAAGAGAGTAATAGATTGTATATACCTGTCCTACAGTCACCTCCCCCCCCCAGCCTGACATGGCTGATACCAGAGAGTAATAGATTGTATATACCTGTCCTACAATCACCCCCCCCCCCAGCCTGACATGGCTGATACCAGAGAGTAATAGTTGTATTTGTGTAGACAACAAATGAGGACAGACAGCAGGTGCAGAGCACATGATCCCAGTCATGATGTAGTGGAGTGTGTCCGGTTTCCCTGTGTATAGAGGAGAGGATGTAGAGTCTAGGCTGATCCGCCGCTGCAGGGCGATCACACAACGTTGATCATTAATCACATGATCTGCAGCGACTGATGGAGAAATAATTGAGGTGTAAATCTACGCCTGGGGCAGTCTCCTGTGAGCGTTTCCCTGCTTGTTAGTGAGTGTCATCCCCTGGTGTGGGTGATACCAGCGAGCACTGCCCCCTCCGAACCTTAATTGCCTGTATAATTAGGAGAACACAGCAGAAAGTTCACGGTGCCCTTTAAAGACGAGCAGACAACACGGCAGCAGCAGCGACAATACGGGACGGTGGTGTCGTATGTTGTAGGCAGAGCTGGTGGTGTCACATGTTCCTCTGAGGATGATGAGGGTTGTGACATGTAAAAATAATCATGAGGATTTGTTTCTGATCTGAGAAATTGCTGTTATCTTGGCGGTCATTATAACTCGTCATCCACCATATGTATGAGGCTATGATGGCGCCTTCTGGCATGGTGGCACATGTATAAGTGTATGGGAAGATCCATGCCTGTGTCCGGCTGTGTTATATCATAGTGTCCGGCTGTGTTTTATCACAGTGTCCGGCTGTGTTTTATCGCAGTGTCCGGCTGTATTATATTGCAGTGTCCGGCTGTGTTATATTGCAGTGTCCGGCTGTGTTATATCGCAGTCTCCGGGTGTGTTTTATCGCAGTGTCCGGGTGTGTTTTATCGCAGTGTCCGGCTGTTATATTGCAATGTCCGGCTGTATTATATTGCAGTGCCTGGCTGTTATATTGCAGTGTCCGGCTGTGTTATATCGCAGTGTCCAGGTGTGTTATATTGCAGTGTCCGGCTGTGTTTTATCGCAGTGTCCGGCTGTGTTATATTGCAGTGTCCAGCTGTGTTTTATCGCAGTGTCCGGCTGTGTTATATTTCAGTGTCCGGCTGTGTTTTATCGCAGTGTCCGGCTGTGTTATATTTCAGTGTCCGGCTGTGTTTTATCGCAGTGTCCGGCTGTGTTATATTGCAGTGCCCGGCTGTTATATTGCAGTGTCTGGCTGTTATATTGCAATGTCCACCTGTGGTATATTGCAGTGCCCGGCTGTTAGATTGCAGTGTCTGGCTGTTATATTGCAGTGTCTGGCTGTTATATTGCAGTGTCCGGCTGCTATATATTGCAATGTCCGCCTGTGGTATATTGCAGTGTCTGGCTGGTATATGCAGGGCTGAGGAGTCAGTAAGCCACAGCTCCGACTCCAACTCCGACTCCTGAATTTTATCAGGACCGACTCTGACTCCCGACTCCGACTCCTGCTCCTTCATAAATGGCCGGTCAGATACCAGGGGAGTTATTTATCACACCGGCTCAGCAGCTTCTCCCTAATGTCCTACATGATCCTCGGGCGACTTCTGAGGGAATAAAGGAATACTGTATATAAAGCAGCTTCTCCTGTGTGTGCAGTGGATGCAGCCAGTCTCCAGCCTCCATGTCCGGAACTACTCACAACTAGACTAGATGGAGCAGGGGGTCTTTCCTGCTGATAGTCTTCTATGCTTGCGACGAATCACTGAGTCCAGCTTCCAGCGAAGTGGTTGCAAATGAGTTTATTCAAAACCTCCGTCCCTGTACACACACTGCAGCATGCCCCCAACTAGACGCCTATGCGTTTCAGCTGCGGATCGCAGCCTTAATCATGGCTAGACTCCGTGGGGTGAAGCTGCACTAAATAGCTGCTAGGTGGTGGTGCACGTCATCAGTCTTCTATGCTTCTAACTAAATATTCACCATACTTAAAGAAACACTGCTAACAATGCCAGATACCTGTGATATAGAGGTCAGCCATAGTGATATACAGGGGGTCACACATAGTGATATAGAGAGTTGTCACACATAGTGATATAGAGAGGGGTCACACATAGTGATATAGAGAGTTGTCACACATAGTGATATAGAGAGGGGTCACACATAGTGATATAGAGAGTTGTCACACATAGTGATATAGAGGGGTCACACATAGAAGGTCACTGTGGAGGCACGCAATAGCACGCACACACATACACAGCCTGTTGCAGCCATAGCACACACACACACATACACACACAGCCTGCTGCAGCTATAGCACACACACACAGCCTGCTGCAGCCATAGCGCACACCACAACATTTTTTTCCAACTCCGACTCCAGCCAAAACTAGCTCTAATTCCGACTCCACGGCCCTGGTTAAATTGCAGTGTCTGGCTGTGATATATTGCAGTGTCCGGTTGTTATATTGCAGTGTCCACATATGTATTCCATTCCCTCTTCCAGGCCCCCGATCCCCGCTCCCCTTCTGTCACAGTCGTCAGAAGAAGCATCTAGTTATAATTGTTGGATTAATTGCGTCCAGTTGGTGTCCCGCAGAGTGTAATAATAGGAGTTATCCCCGCCTGGTGCCAGTAATTGGACGTTGTACCTCATTACTATATTTACAGATTAGATGAGGGCAGAATCATTACCTTTAGTGGCCATTATCCTATTGTAACATATTAGAGGGATGCAGTGAAGACCCCATGGGACAGCTGGGCAGTAACACACAGAAGAACACGGGGTGCTCCATATATAAAATAACTACAAAGGCCGATGTTCTCTGCAGAGTGGGGGCAACTGATTCACAACTCATGTGAAAAAAACATGAGAAAACTCAGTGCCACTGCCAACCATGACCCACCACTGCCTACCCCAGCCAGCCAATGCCCATCACTGACCACAAATGCCTTCCTCTGCCAGCCATTATCCACCACCAACCACTACTGCTTACCTCTGCCAGCCAATGCCCACCACTGACCACTATTGCTTACCTCTGCCAGCCAATGGCCACTATTGCCTACCTCTCTCAGCCATGCCCCACCACTACTGTGTTCCTCTGCAAGCCAATGCCCACGACTGCCTACCTCTGCCAGCCATGACCGACCACTACTGCCTAACTCTGCCAGCCATGACCCACCACTGACCACAAATGCCTTTTTCTGCCAGCCATGGTCCACCACTGATCACTATTGTCTACCCCTGCCAGCCAACTCTCACCACTGACCAGTACTGCCTGCTTTTGCCAGCCAGTGTCCATCACTGTAAGCAACAGCTGACACTGCCCATTACTGCCAGCCTCTGTCTGCTCCTACCCAACAATACCAACCACTTCACCCAACTACCAAACAATCCCAGTCCCTGCCCAGCACTACCATTCAACGCTATATAGAGGTTTCCTTTGAACAGGTGGAGAAAAATGTGAATGCCACTAAATAAGACACCCCTGTTATACAGAGTCCTCATTTGTATAGAGGTCTTGGTTATAAGCATTTGGTTACTTATACAGAGGCCATGGTTACAAACATCCCTCTGTTATATACAGACCTCAGTTATATATGGTCCCTGGTTAGAGACCATTTGTAAATAGAGTACTTGGCTATAAAGAGTCTTTAATTACGTAAAAGACTCTATATAATCGGCTACACTTGTAAATGGTATCAGCCACTACTTTGGCTTAGACCCTAATTTTTTCTATACATTGGTTCCCTCCATTCACATTACTGCTGCCTCCATTATGCTTTCTATCATGGCCAGAGAACTGTGAGTAGTGTGAGTTTCGTATCTGCTGCCTGTAGACATCTTAAGTAACGGGACAGCGATGGGAAGAGACAGCGCTATGAACAATGGCTTCGTTTCTTTGCATTCCTCCATATACTTTGGTCTTCAGATGAAACAAGTGTCTCTACTGCTGCTAGAGTCAATCGTTCCCATTAACCTTTTCTTAGCTGGAGGGGCCACTCGAGAGACATCTCAATAGCATCTATTAACTTCTCTCCTGCTTGAGGGAATAGAAGGCAATGCAGATGACAGCACGCTGGACCATTTACTACGCCGCCAGGGTGCTCCACACTGCACCACAGAGAGCTGCATGCAAATTTATCCGGCAATTACACTGCACAACAGTTTATTTCCATAAATCTGCTAACCTTGTGACACCATCTCATAGAGGGAATGTAAATGTATAAACTACGAACATCTTATAAACTCCAGCAGTCTGAAGACGAAGCTCCTAACATCCTCATGTCAGCCTCATAGAGGGAAAGTAAATTTATAAACTACAGACATTGTATAAACTTTGGCTGCCTGAAGATGAAGCTCCTGAAGCACCAAAGCCAACCCCAGTACATAAAAAAATCACAGGAATCACAGTATATAATCACAGCCCCACAACCATTTACAGTACCTAAAAACAGCACCAAAACCAATGTCAGTACTGAAAACAACACCAGAACCAACCTCGGTACATAAAAACAGCACCAAAACCAATGTCAGTACATAAATACAGCACCAGAACCAACATGAGTACAGAAATACAGCAGTACAACCAAAAAAGGGACAGTAATACAGCACCAGAACCAACCTCAGTACATTATTACAGCACCAGAACAAGCTCACTACATAAAAAGCACCAGAACCAACCCCAGGATATATATAACAGCACTTAAACCAACCACAGTACAGAAATAAAGCAGCACAACCAAAACAAATACATTAATACATAATCAAAACCACCCCTTGGTACATTAATACAGCATCAGAACCAAGCTCAGTACATATGCATATAGCACCAGAACCAAGCTCAATATATATATATATATATATATATATATATATATATATATATGCACAGCACTTGAACCAATGTCAGTACTTGCATCATATATATACATAACCAACCTCAGTACATATAAATATACCGTTTCCCCTAAAATAAGACATCCTCTGAAAATAAGGCATAGGGGAGAATTTACAGGATAGCTTAAAATAAGGCATCCCCCTGAAAATAGGGCATCAGTCAAAAGTAAGACCCCCACCGCCACCACCGTCCATTTTTACCATTCATTTTTGCAACAGTTTTTTCCTTTAAATGTATATGTTAAACCATGGGTCTCCAAACTGCGGCCCTCAAGCTGTTGCAAAACTACATTTCTCATCATGCCTGGACGGCCAAATCCAAAGCTTTAGCTGTCCAGGCATGATAGGAGTTGTAGTTTCGCAACAGCTGGAGGGCCGCAGTTTGGAGACCCATGTGTTAAACGGACAGTAAAAATGCAGTGTTAACCTAACCATAGCTCCTCCTACTTTGCAGTTATTTCCTGTATTAATTGCACCTGTTTGAACTCATTCGCTGTATGAAGGACACCTGTCTACAATCACAACCCAAGCTCTCCACTATGGGCAAAACCAAAGAGCTGTCTAAAAACACCAAGGAAAATATTGTAGACCTACACAGGGCTGTGATGGGCTACAGGACAACAGGCAAGTGGCTTGGTGAGAAGGTTGGCAAAATTTTTGAAGAACGGAACAAACACAAGATGTCAGTCTTCCTCAGTCTGGGGCTCCATGCAGGATCTCGCCTCATAGGGTAAAGATTATTCTGATAAAGGTCAGGAATCAGCCCAGAATGACACAGGAGGACCTGGTCACTGACCTGAAGAAAGCTGGAACCACAGTCTCATTGATTACTGTTAGTAGCATACTACGCTGTCATGGATTATAATCCTGCAGAGCACACAAGGTCCCCCTGCTCACACCAGAACATGTCCAGGCCCGGGTGACATCACCAATGGCCATCTGATCCAGAGAAGACATGGGAGAAGGTCATGTGGTCAGATAAGACCAATATAGAACTTTCTGATATCAACTCCAGTCACCGTGTTTGGAGGAAGAAGGAGGAGGAGGACAACCCCAAGTACACAGTCCTAACCATAAAGCATGGGGGATAAACGTCATACTTTTGGGGTGCTTTACTGGAAAGGGACCAGAATGACTGCACCAAATTGAAGGGAAGATGAATGTATTACAAGATTTTGGCTAATATCCTCCTTCCCTCAGTAAGAGCATAAAGATGGGCTATTGTCAGGTCTTCCAGCATGACAATGACCCGAAACCCACAGCTGGGACAACTAAGGAGGAAACCCACAGCCAGGACAACTAAGGAGGAAACCCCCAGCCAGGACAAATAAGGAGGAAACCCCCAGCCAGGACAACTAAGGAGGAAACCCCCAGCCAGGACAGCTAAGGAGGAAACCCCCAGCCGGGACAACTAAGGAGGAGACCCACAGCCGGGACAACTAAGGAGGAAACCCCCAGCCCGTACAACTAAGGAGGAAACCCCCAGCCGGAACAACTAAGGAGGAAACCCCCAGCCGGAACAACTAAGGAGGAGACCCACAGGCGGGACAACTAAGGAGGAAACACACAGCCAGGACAACTAAGGAGGAGACCCACAGCCGGGACAACTAAGGAGGAAACCCACAGCGGTGAAAACTAAGGAGGAGACCCACAGCCGGGACAACTAAGGAGGAGACCCACAGCCGGGACAACTAAGGAGGAGACCCACAGCCGGGACAACTAAGGAGGAAACCCCCAGCCGGGACAACTAAGGAGGAAACCCAGAGCCGGGACAACTAAGGAGGAGACCGACAGCCGGGACAACTAAGGAGGAAACCCCCAGCCGGGACAACTAAGGAGGAAACCCCCAGCCGGGACAACTAAGGAGTAAACCCACAGCCGGGAAAACTAAGGAGGAGACCCACAGCCGGGACAACTAAGGAGGAAACCCACAGTTGGGAAAACTAAGGAGGAAACCCCCAACCGGGACAACTAAGGAGGAAACCCCCAGCCGGAACAACTAAGGAGGAGACCCCCAGGCGGGACAACTAAGGAGAAAACACACAGCCAGGACAACTAAGGAGGAAACCCACAGCCGGGACAACTAAGGAGGAGACCCACAGCCAGGACAACTAAGGAGGAGACCCACAGCCGGGAAAACTAAGGAGGAAACGCAAAGCCGGTACAATTAAGGGGGAAACCCACAGCTGGGACAACTAAGGAGGAGACCCACAGCTGGGACATCTAAGGAGGAAACACACAGCCGGGACAACTAAGTAGGGAACACACAGCCGGGACAACTAAGGAGGAAACCCCCAGCCGGGACAACTAAGGAGGAGACACACAGCTGGGACAAGTAAGGGGAGACCCACAGCCGGGACAACTAAGGAGGAGACCCACAGCCGGGACAACTAAGGAGGAAACCCAAAGCCGGGACAACAAAGGAGGAAACCCACAGCCGGGACAACTAAGGGGGAAACACACAGCCCGGACAACTAAGGAGGAAACCCACAGCCGGGAAAGCTAAGGATGAGACCCACAGCTGGGACAACTAAGGAGGAGACCCACAGCCGGAACAACTAAGGAGGAAACCCACAGCCGGGACAACTAAGGAGGAGACCCACAGCCGGGACACCTAAGGAGGAAACCCCCAGCCGGGACAACTAAGGAGGAGACACACAGCTGGGACAAGTAAGGGGAAACTCACAGCCGGGACAACTAAGGAGGAGACCCACAGCCGGGACAACTAAGGAGGAAACCCACAGCCGAGACAACAAAGGAGGAAACCCAAGGCTGGGACAACTAAGGGGGAAACACGCAGCCCCGACAACTAAGGGGGAAACACGCAGCCCCGACAACTAAGGGGGAAACCCACAGCCGGGACAACTAAGGAGGAGACCCACAGCCGGGACAACTAAGGAGGAGACCCACAGCCGGAACAACTAAGGAGGAAACCCACAGCCGGGACAACTAAGGAGGAGACCCACAGCCGGGACACCTAAGGAGGAAACCCACAGCCGGGACAACTGAGGAGGAAACCCACAGCCGGGACACCTAAGGAGGAAACACACAGCCGGGACAACTAAGGAGGAGACCCACAGCCGGGACACCTAAGGAGGAAACACACAGCCGGGACAACAAAGAAGCTTTGTTGGTGGTCACCCTCCTATCAGTGCCCCAGGCAGTAACATAGTTTTTTGGACTCTTGCAGGGTCCTACAACCCCTGTGCCACTGCAGGTTCTGGGCATATGTAGATTGGCACTGAAGGTACATGTTATTGCGTATTCTGTGGATGGTAAAGGTAGTACTGCACTTTGGTCACTAGATGTCACCCTGTATTTTCTTACTATTGTAAAGCACAGCTGTTGGCATATGCTTAAAAGGTTAATGGTGTGCGTTCCTAGGCACATAGCTTTCCTGTCTGCCACCAGCTGGTATTTGGCCTGTCGTCCAATCTCTTGTCCTCTCCACCAATCAGCAACTTATAGAAAACCTATAAGTAGAGGTGGAGTGGTCTGTGAGTTCTGTAGTACTAGTCTAGAGAGAGAAACACAAGCTAGTTCCTGTTGGGAGACTTTCCTGAGTCTGGTCAGTTGTCCAGGGCCCTATGCCGGGTTCCATGTCAGTATTCTGCCATTTTTCTAAGTGTTCCTGTATGCTAGCCATGTAGGACTAGTACACATTGGGTGCGACTACCATTGAAAGAGGAAACCTAAACCTATCCACGCTGACAGTCTATCCTATTCTTTCTTCAAGCCCTTCCCCAGGAGCTTCAGTCTAGACAGTGGGTTGGGAAAGAGCAAGTACGTTGACTTACCCTGCTGCAACTTGCTAGGACCTAAAGGGGAACCTGGATGTGTCACTCAGTGAGTAAAGGTTGTTCTTCACCTTTAAGAAAATTACAAGTAAAAGTGTTAACCTGTTTAAGTACCTGCATCATCACACTACAAAACACAGGGACTACTCCTTTATTGGGTGTGTGTTGGGACCCAGGGAGGGCTGAGACCACTCCACGCCCTGTGACAAGTGCAGCAGCAGTTCTGGAACATCTAGTACCCCCGGGTGGTTACCACACTCCCACATACCTCTAAAGAAACCTCTAAAACTCAGCTCTCCCTGTTCCCCTGATGGGTGTCAGGGCCCTCTCCATGCCGCCAGTGGCCTGCTGCAGGCAGTGTGATGCAGCGACACACAACTTGTCGCAGGATTCTGTTGTCCTCAAGGCTCCAACCTAATCTAGGGTGAAAGTCCAAAGCAGCCTGAAAAGCAAAGATAGACAGCGCTTCATGGTGCAGAAATACAAGATTAAATAATAATAATAATAAAGGTGGACTCCCTGACCTGGTGGAGTTGTGCAGATGTGTGTGTGTGGGACGGCGGCCCTCCTGTGGACCTTCAAAGGGGAGAAACAGCAAACACACCTATTTCATGTATTTTATTTTTTTGATAATTTGCATCATATATGGTCTGGCCTCCATGGTGGATGACCTGTGCGTACTTACCTGTGACTGCTGTCCAGTGCATCGGAGGTGGATTCCATGTGAGCTTTCTGCTCCTCCAAAGTTTTTAACAGGATCCACTTCCTGAGGACATCTGAAAGCGGTGTTCAGCTGGGGATCAGGGTAATGCGCCATGCATGCTGCTGGGTCCCCCTTCCCATTTGGGCCACTCATGGTCCCTGCTGCCTTTGTGACTACAGGGGATTTACTCATTACCGATGATGATGGCAGGTTTACATATCAGCTCAAAATGTTAACCTACATGATGCTGTAAATGCAACAGAAGAGGTGCAAAGGTTGAGGATACTTTATTCTCCACTTCCTAGAATGCACAGGGACAGAGGAGGTGGGCCACTGGACTCTAAAGGGGTACTCCTGCGAAAATCAATTTTTTTTTTTTCAAATTAGCTGGTTTCAGAAGGTTATATAGATTTGTAATTTACTTCTATTTAAAAATCTCCAGTCTTCCAGTACTTATCAGCTGCTGTATGTCCTGCAGGAAGTGGTGTACTCTCTCCAGTCTGACACAGTGCTCTCTGCTATCACATCTGTCCATGTCAGAAGCTGCACAGAGCAGGAGAGGTTTTCTATGGGGATTTGGACAGTTCCTGACATGGACAGAGGTAGCAGCAGAGAGAATACACCACTTCCTGCAGGACATACAGCAGCTGATAAGTACTGGGAGACTGGAAATTTTTAAATAAAAGTAAATATACAAACCTATACAACTTTCTGAAACCAAGAAAAGGATTTCCGCCGGAGTACCCCTTTAAAGCCGTTGCAATGTATCAGTGCAGTTGGTGACATAAGGAGGTAGAGAATTATATTATATCACAGAGCGCTATTATACCAGACAACCCCTTTAATCTTCTGGGCCCTAATGCAGACCCTGTAGCGGGGCCCCATACACCATCCACAGAGCGGCTCCTACCTTTAGGACCCTAGGGTCTGGGTGTTCCTGGCGTTTCCTCCAGCTCCGTCATTGCGCCTATGCACAGCACTTGTGTTTCCATCCGTCGTGTTATTCCGTGCCCCTCTGCCCCGTCGGCCATTGTTCGGTGAAGGCTGTCATTAGCGTTTGTGCGGATTATGAATGCGATGAACGCAGGATTTCATACTGACCGCAGCGTCAGCCAGGAATTAGCAGCATTGTCTAAACGCCGGCACATGACCGGCTCCGATGGTAAACAGAAAAAAATCCCAAGAATAATAATTATCCCAATATTAGGGAGACAAAGGCTGGGCAGCGGGCGGCCGGCGCTCACACTCCCCACAACTTTCCTTCATTATAAACGCTTCTTACAAGTAGGAAACATGGCTCGTGGCCACAAGAAAAGCAATCAAGATTTCCGTGCTCCCAGCATGCGGCGTAGGGCGCAGCGCTCGCTATTAGCCGGCAGGGTGAGCGCTCCCCCGGCTCATCTCACATTCCTCACACCTTCCCTCTGTTTGTTTTGTCAATGACTGAAGATGAGGGAACATGAATTATAGAAGGTTCTTCATTAGCTGCGGATATTTCCGGATTCTCTGTTTAAGTAGTTAATGCGCGGCTCTTGAGATATCAGGCCCATCGCGTTGATTTAAAGTGACGGCGCGTCTGCATGGATTGTGGAGACTCTTGTACAACGTCCCTGCGACTAATGAATTGGGATAGAAGAACAAAGATCCCACCGGCAGCCCCCTGTATAGTGAGATGCCGGGACCCCCCCTGGACAGTCTGCCTGGCATTCTATATACTGTATATTCAGCCACATCGTATATAGCAATTGTCTGCACTGTGCCCCATATATTCAATACATACACATTATAGACCCCCCCCCCACTGACGGATCCAGCATGATATATAGTACTGACTATACTGTGCCCCATGTATATATTCACTACATACACATAATAGACCCCCCCACACTGACTGATCCAGCATGATATATAGTACTGACTATACTGTGCCCCATGTATATATTCACTACATACACATAATAGACCCCCCCACACTGACTGATCCAGCATGATATTTAGTACTGACTATACTGTGCCCCATGTATATATTCACTACATACACATAATAGACCCCCCACACTGACTGATCCAGCATGATATATAGTACTGACTATACTGTGCCCCATGTATATATTCACTACATACACATGATAGACCCAAACAAGCCCCCCCCACCCCCGCAACGGCTCCAGTGTTATATATCTTAAATAGTGCAGAGACAGAGAACAGGAAGTGAGGGCGGGTCTTAAATAGTGCCGCAGCAGAGCACAGGAAGTGAGGGCGGGTCTTAAATAGTGCATACATCCCCCCCCCCCCCCCCCCCCCCGCGAGCAGAGGTGAAGGACATGTGACTTTTGTCTCTCCTGTGGGTCTGGTTTCGGTTATGTGCTCACAAGACAGTGAACGTCAACGGGAGATGTAGTTTCCTAACTGTGCACCATGCTTTAAGACTGACAGCTCTGGAGAAAGATTGGTATGGGCCACCGGAGCGGCCAGGAGGGTGGAAGGTTCATCCCCCCGGATTGTTACATTGTATCTGTTATATATCTATGATGCATGATGGACGTACTGATGACATCACCAGAGCGGTGGGATTGTGATGATATTACAGGAGGGTGGAGGGTTCGTCCCCCTGTATTGTTACATTGTATCTGTTATATATCTATGATGGATGATGGACGTACTGATGACATCACCAGAGCGGTGGGATTGTGATGATATTACAGGAGGGTTCGTCCCCCTGTATTGTTACATTGTATCTGTTATATATCTATGATGGATGATGGACGTACTGATGACATCACCGGAGCGGTCACCAGCAGACGGGTTCCCTCCTGAGGACACGCGGCGTTTATTCCGTTCCAGCCGGGAAGAGGTTAAGTAACATCTAAATAATATACAAATGAACAGGAGGAGGAAAAAAGACAAGAAGAAATCTTCAATCCTTGATGTGTTTATGAGGCTGATTGCTTCATTTATACAATCGTACAATATTTTCAAACAGATCTTTCATCTTTGCGGAGATGAATGGCGCTCACCTACGTCTCTGCCTTCATTTCTCCCTTTCTTTAATTCTGAAACATTTTCCGTTTCTGCCGCGGCTCCTGCTCAGCAAATTGAGAAGATCTTGAAAAGAATATTTCTGTTTGAAAAGGAATTAAGCTTCCCCTGAAAGGATTCTTAAAGGTTGTGATATTCACAGGCCGATAAAGCGCCACC
Source organism: Dendropsophus ebraccatus (assembly GCA_027789725.1). NCBI lineage: Eukaryota > Metazoa > Chordata > Amphibia > Anura > Hylidae > Dendropsophus > Dendropsophus ebraccatus. The sequence continues at coordinate 10,113,133 of JAQFWZ010000009.1, read as the reverse complement.
TTTTTTAATGAAATTCTAATTAGCAATTTTCTGCACTCCTCCATTAGTCGGATCAGATTAGACGCATTTGCACAGTCTTCCTTTTAATTAACTGCGCTCGTAACGAGTTTGCAGCAATTGTCAGCGGCTGAGAGGAGCGGCTGGATGCAGACAGACGTGTGAACCGGCAGAGGTTGATGAAATCCCTCGACTAATGTCACCGTCATGTAGTGCACACACACAGATAGCGGCACATGGCCGCTCTAATGGCACAGACATGAGCTCGCCTCTCGTCCCCGCCACGTGTAATACCGCCGGTAATTTGGGCCAAGATCACGTCCACATGACGCCCACATAATAGGATGTCATTGCCGCCTCCTCCATTACCAACCACAGTGCCGCCATCCCAGCGGCCTTCTCATTAACGTCTTCACATCTCCTCCATCTTGCTTCCCCTCTTTTTCCTCCTCCTTCTTTCCTATCTAATAAGTCTTCTCCTTAGACGTCCAGATAGTTACAGTCCGGAGGTTCGGGAGCTTTGGTTACTATGAGCTAATGTTCATATATTGGGCCTGACTGGTGAAAGCAAAGCCTTCATGCCGCGGATCTCTTGGGTGGGGTCGGTACCCCTCGTCACTACATTGTAACCATCAGGTTTTGTCTGGTAAGAGATCCGGTTAATGATCAATCAGAAACGGAAAAAGAAAACTGCTTTCTTAGAGAAACAGCGCCACTACTGGCCTCAGTTTCCTGTGGTATTGAAGCCAGGGCTGTGGAGTCAGTAAGCCGCAGCTCCGACTTCGACTCCTGAATTTTATCAGGACCGACTCCGACTCCAGCTCCTTCATAAATGGCCGGTCATATACCAGGGGAGTTATCTATCACACTGGCTCAGCAGCTTCTCCCTAATGTCCTACATGATCCTGGGGCGACTTCTGAGGGAATAAGAAAAGATATAAAGCAGCTTCTCCTGTGTGTGCAGTGGATGCAGCCAGTCTCCAGCCTCCATGTCCTGAACCACTCACAACTAGACTAGATGGAGCAGGGGGTCTTTTCCTGCTGACATCTTCTATGTTTCTAACTAAATATTCACCAGACACACAGAAATACTGCTAACACTGCCAGATACCTGTAATATAGAGGTCAGCCATAGTGATATAGAGAGGGGTCACACAGTGATATAGAGAGGGGTCACACAGTGATATAGAGAGGGGTCACACAGTGATATAGAGAGGGGTCACACATAGTGATATAGAGAGGTCACACATAGTGATATAGAGAGGGGTCACACATAGTGATATAGAGAGGGGTCACACATAGTGATATAGAGAGGTCACACATAGTGATATAGAGAGGGGTCACACATAGTGATATAGAGAGGGGTCACACAGTGATATAGAGAGGGGTCACACATAGTGATATAGAGAGGTCACACATAGTGATATAGAGGGGTCACACATAGTGATATAGAGAGGTCACACATAGTGATATAGAGAGGGGTCACACATAGTGATATAGAGGGGGGTCACACATAGTGATATAGAGAGGTCACACATAGTGATATAGAGAGGGGTCACACATAGTGATATACAGGGGGTCACACATAGTGATATAGAGAGAGGTCACACATAGTGATATAGAGAGGGGTCACACACAGTGATATAGAGAGGGGTCACACATAGTGATATAGAGAGGGGTCACAGAGTGATATAGAAGGTCACTGTGGGGGCACGCAATAGCACACACACACACACAGCCTGCTTGCTGCAGCCATAGCACACATACACAGCCTGCTGTAGCCATAGTGTGCGCACACACACACACACACACACAGCCTGCTGCAGCCATAGCGCACACACACAGCCTGCTGCAGCCATAGCACACACACAGCCTGCTGCAGCCATAGCACACACACACACACACAGCCTGCTGCAGCCATAGCGCACACACACAGCCTGCTGCAGCCATAGCACACACAGCCTGCTGCAGCCATAGCACACACACACAGCCTGCTGCAGCCATAGCACACACAAACACACACACACACACACACACAGCCTGCTGCAGCCATAGAACCCTGAAGAGAAACACACAATCTTCTCCCAGAAAGAAAACACCACATTGAGCACAGAGGTTACTGCTACACTACTTATGTCTTCTCATTTATATAACACAGTCCTCCGGCATCCAGGAAGAGAACAGCACAGATCTCCCCCCACACAATGGACTCTTCCAGCTCAGAAACAAACTGCCAAATAGTGACCGACAACTTTTCCCCGACCACCCTTAAGTAATAGGGCCAGTGTCCTCTTACTGATATATCCCCCAATCACCCTTATGTAATAGGGCCAGTGTCCTATTACTGATATATTTCCCGACCACCCTTATGTAATAGGGCCAGTGTCCTATTACTGATATATTCCCCCGACCACCCTTATGTAATAGGGCCAGTGTCCTATTACTGATATATTCCCCGACCACCCTTATCTAATAGGGCCAGTGTCCTATTACTGATATATTCCCGACCACCCTTATCTAATAGGGCCAGTGTCCTATTACTGATATATTCCCCCGACCACCCTTATGTAATAGGGCCAGTGTCCTATTACTGATATATTCCCGACCACCCTTATCTAATAGGGCCAGTGTCCAATTACTGATATATTCCCCGACCACCCTTATGTAATAGGGCCAGTGTCCTATTACTGATATATTCCCCGACCACCCTTATGTAATAGGGCCAGTGTCCTATTAGAATGTTGCTCATAATATTTATTCATAAGCAAAACTTGTAAAATTCATATCAAAATTAAATTCTACATTTTTTTAAGATTTTTGTAAAGCTGTAGTCAGAGTCGGTACATTTTTTCCGACTCCAACTCCAGCCAAAACTAGCTCCGACTCCACGACTCCGACTCCACAGCCCTGATTGAAGCTCAATTCCACTAAAATGAATAGAGTTAAGATTTAATACCACACACAACCAGAGAACAGGGGTGGCGCTGTTTTTAAAAGAAGGCATGTATGTTTGTTTTTTTTTAAATCCTGGATAACCCCGTTAAAGTATCGCTGTTGTTACAACTTTTAGAATCTAAATACACCAGGGTATACTATATAAAGCAGGTTTGCAATTTACATTTATATTTCTTTTTAGTTCTCATGCTTTATAACAAAGCTATACTTACTTGTATCCAGGTCCAGTCTCCTGAGGGCAGCTATATACCAGCTATACTTACTGTATCCAGGTCCAGTCTCCTGAAGGCAGCTATATACCAGCTATACTTACTGTATCAAGGTCCACTCTCCTGAAGGCAGCTATATAACAGCTATACTTACTGTATCCAGGTCCAGTCTCCTGAAGGTTGCTATATAACAGCTATACTTACTGTGTCCAGGTCCAGTCTCCTGAAGGCAGCTATATAACAGCTATAATTACTGTATCCAGATCCAGTCTCTTGAAGGCGGCTATATAACAGCTATAATTACTGTATCCAGGTCCAGTCTCCTGAAGGCTGCTATATAACAGCTATACTTACTGTATCCAGGTCCAGTCTCCTGAAGGCAGCTATATAACAGCTATACTTACTGTATCCAGGTCCAGTCTCCTGAAGGCAGCTATAAAACAGCTATACTTGCTGTATCCAGGTCCAGTCTCCTGAAGGCTGCTATATACCAGCTATACTTACTGTATCCAGGTCCAGTCTCTGGAAGGCAGCTGCATAACAGCTATACTTACTGTATCCAGGTCCAGTCTCCTGAAGGCAGCTATACTTACTGTATCCAGGTCCAGTCTCCTGAAGGCAGCTATATAACAGCTATACTTACTGTATCCAGGTCCTCCTGAAGGCAGCTATATAACAGCTATACTTACTGTATCCAGGTCCAGTCTCCTGAAGGCAGCTATATAACAGCTATGCTTACTGTATCTAGGTCCAGTCTCCTGAAGGAAGCGGCAGCTATATAACAGCTATACTTACTGTATCCAGGTCCAGTCTCTGGAAGGCAGCTACATAACAGCTATACTTACTGTATCCAGGTCCAGTCTCCTGAAGGCAGCTATACTTACTGTATCCAGGTCCAGTCTCCTGAAGGCAGCTATATAACAGCTATACTTACTGTATCCAGGTCCAGTCTCCTGAAGGCAGCTATAAAACAGCTATACTTGCTGTATCCAGGTCCAGTCTCCTGAAGGCAGCTATATACCAGCTATACTTACTGTATCCAGGTCCAGTCTCTGGAAGGCAGCTGCATAACAGCTATACTTACTGTATCCAGGTCCAGTCTCCTGAAGGCAGCTATACTTACTGTATCCAGGTCCAGTCTCCTGAAGGCAGCTATATAACAGCTATACTTACTGTATCCAGGTCCAGTCTCCTGAAGGCAGCTATATAACAGCTATACTTACTGTATCCAGGTCCAGTCTCCTGAAGGCAGCTATAAAACAGCTATACTTGCTGTATCCAGGTCCAGTCTCCTGAAGGCTGCTATATACCAGCTATACTTACTGTATCCAGGTCCAGTCTCTGGAAGGCAGCTGCATAACAGCTATACTTACTGTATCCAGGTCCAGTCTCCTGAAGGCAGCTATACTTACTGTATCCAGGTCCAGTCTCCTGAAGGCAGCTATATAACAGCTATACTTACTGTATCCAGGTCCTCCTGAAGGCAGCTATATAACAGCTATACTTACTGTATCCAGGTCCAGTCTCCTGAAGGCAGCTATATAACAGCTATGCTTACTGTATCTAGGTCCAGTCTCCTGAAGGAAGCGGCAGCTATATAACAGCTATACTTACTGTATCCAGGTCCAGTCTCTGGAAGGCAGCTACATAACAGCTATACTTACTGTATCCAGGTCCAGTCTCCTGAAGGCAGCTATACTTACTGTATCCAGGTCCAGTCTCCTGAAGGCAGCTATATAACAGCTATACTTACTGTATCCAGGTCCTCCTGAAGGCAGCTATATAACAGCTATACTTACTGTATCCAGGTCCAGTCTCCTGAAGGCAGCTATATAACAGCTATGCTTACTGTATCTAGGTCCAGTCTCCTGAAGGAAGCGGCAGCTATATAACAGCTATACTTACTGTATCCAGGTCCAGTCTCTGGAAGGCAGCTACATAACAGCTATACTTACTGTATCCAGGTCCAGTCTCCTGAAGGCAGCTATACTTACTGTATCCAGGTCCAGTCTCCTGAAGGCAGCTATATAACAGCTATACTTACTGTATCCAGGTCCAGTCTCCTGAAGGCAGCTATAAAACAGCTATACTTGCTGTATCCAGGTCCAGTCTCCTGAAGGCTGCTATATACCAGCTATACTTACTGTATCCAGGTCCAGTCTCTGGAAGGCAGCTGCATAACAGCTATACTTTCTGTATCCAGGTCCAGTCTCCTGAAGGCAGCTATACTTACTGTATCCAGGTCCAGTCTCCTGAAGGCAGCTATATAACAGCTATACTTACTGTATCCAGGTCCAGTCTCTTGAAGGCAGCTATATAACAGCTATACTTACTGTATCCAGGTCCAGTCTCCTGAAGGCTGCTATATAACAGCTATACTTTCTGTATCCAGGTCCAGTCTCCTGAAGGCAGCTATACTTACTGTATCCAGGTCCAGTCTCCTGAAGGCAGCTATATAACAGCTATACTTACTGTATCCAGGTCCAGTCTCCTGAAGGCAGCTATATAACAGCTATACTTACTGTATCCAGGTCCAGTCTCCTGAAGGCGGCTGCTGCTGTAATCCGGCATCCTGCTCTCCTTTCCAGCCTCTGTATCTAAAGGCCCTGACTCCTATGGCTGTCAGTGATTCTGGAGGTGAGGCCTGAAGACAAAGCAACTGGATGGGAGAGCCAAAGGAACAGAATGCCGGATCATAGCAGCAGTGCACTAGGTAAGTATGTACTGCTGTGTGATCTGGAAACTGACAGCAGAGATATATGTATATCCTTTATGAATATCCCCTTCCTCAGCTGATCCCTGTCACTTTTACACGAGCCAATTATCGGCCGCAGGAGCGTTTCTTGCAAGGCTCCTGGACAACAATCAGCTCATGTAGAAGGCCCTTAGGCTGCAGCCAAACTGGTCCAAAAACCAGCTTATCCTTCCGAGAACAAAAGGGCTGGGAGCTGAAAACTCATCATCTGTCAGTGGAGAATCGAGATACACCTGATACTGACCACCCAACAGTTCAGCCACGTAGTATAAGGTGTATGGGCTCCATAAGTTCTCTGTCTAGACACAGCACCCAGGGGCAAGGACTGTAAAACAGACGACTATGACAGATGAGTCTTGTGGGAGGTTTTCTCCCTTAGGTGAACAGTTTAGCATCATACGACTTCAGTGAGAGTCCATACTGGCTTTCTCTATTTTCGAAACCCACACAGGTGATCCCATAAATAATCCCACACAAATGATCCCGTAAATAATCCCACACAGGTGACCCCATAAATAATCCCACACAGGTGACCCCATAAATAATCCCACACAGGTGATCCCATAAATAATCCCACACAAATGATCCCGTAAATAATCCCACACAGGTGATCCCATAAATAATCCCACACAAGTGACCCCTTAAATAATCCCACACAAGTGACCCCTTAAATAATCCCACACAGGTGACTCCTTAAATAATCCCACAGAAATGATCCCATAAATAATCCCACACAAATGATCCCATATATAATCCCACACAGGTGACCCCATAAATAATCCCACACAGGTGACCCCATAAATAATCCCACACAAGTGACCCCATAAATAATCCCACACAGGTGACCCCATAAATAATCCCACACAGGTGATCCCATAAATAATCCCACACAAATGACCCCTTAAATAATCCCACAGAAATGATCCCGTAAATAATCCCACACAAATGATCCCGTAAATAATCCCACACAGGGGACCCCATAAATAATCCCACACAGGTGACCCCATAAATAATCCCACACAAGTGACTCCTTAAATAATCCCACACAGGTGACCCCATAAATAATCCCACACAGGTGATCCCATAAATAATCCCACACAAGTGACCCCTTAAATAATCCCACACAGGTGACTCCTTAAATAATCCCACAGAAATGATCCCATAAATAATCCCACACAAATGATCCCATATATAATCCCACACAGGTGACCCCATAAATAATCCCACACAGGTGACCCCATAAATAATCCCACACAAGTGACCCCATAAATAATCCCACACAGGTGACCCCATAAATAATCCCACACAGGTGATCCCATAAATAATCCCACACAAGTGACCCCTTAAATAATCCCACACAAGTGACTCCTTAAATAATCCCACAGAAATGATCCCATAAATAATCCCACACAGGTGACCCCATAAATAATCCCACACAAATGACCCCATAAATAATCCCACACAAATGACTCCATAAATAATCCCACACAAATGACCCCATAAATAATCCCACACAAATGACCCCTTAAATAATCCCACACAGGTGATCCCATAAATAATCCCACACAGGTGATCCCATAAATAATCCCACACAGGTGACCCCATAAATAATCCCACACAAATGATCCCATATATAATCCCACAAAGGTGACCCCATAAATAATCCCACACAGGTGACCCCATAAATAATCCCACACAAATGACCCCATAAATAATCCCACACAGGTGACTTCATAAATAATCCCACACAGGTGACCCCATAAATAATCCCACACAGGTGACCCCATAAATAATCCCACACAAATGACCCCATAAATAATTGCACACAGGTGACCCCATAAATAATCCCACACAAATGACCCCATAAATAATCCCACACAAATGACCCCATAAATAATCCCACACACGTGACCCCATAAATAATCCCACACACGTGACCCCATAAATAATCCCACACACGTGACCCCATAAATAATCCCACACAGGTGACCCCATAAATAATCCCACATATGATCCCATAAATAATCCCACACAGTTGATCCCACGTATGATCCCACACAGATGATCCCATAAATAATCCTGCACAGATGATCCTGTAACAATTTAAGTCGTGGATCCACTGAACTGCCGCTAGCAATGGCGTAAACCGCACCAGGGAGCGGAGTCTAAGGGTCCTCTGGTCTTCACCAGTGCCCACCGCAAAAAGCACGGGTCGCTGCCGCAGTTGTAATAGGTCCCACATATTATCCCACACAGATGATACCAGACAGATGATCCCACGAATGATCCTGCACATGATCCCACAAAGGTGATCCCACAAATGGCCCCGTAGATGAATATGTCCTCATCACAGCAAGTCACATGATCGGTCAGCCGGAGATGACCCGGGTGCCGATCCACAGGTCGGGGAACACTCCTGTAATGATAGTATTTGATGCGTTGTCACCGCTCATCATCTGAGACCTGAGGATTCTAATTGTCTTAAAGTGACAGCGTGATATTCCCCCCTGTAGACTGTCGGGTGGAGAGGAGACCGGGTCCTGGCTCTTATCTTCCCTCCTGTCTGGGATGTCCCCTCCACCCGGCTCTGCGCCATTGATGGGCAGATGTGCCGAGCGCAGGAAAAGGCTACGAGATTAGAGAAGCTGCGGTGTAACATTTACGCCTCGTGTCTGCCATTCCCGGCAACAATAGACATTGTTTTTATGTGCGTGGAGATAAGAGATTCCCTTTTATACTGTAATACTACAGATAAGGCGTATCATCCGCCGGCTGCATTTACAGAAGATCACGCCGCTCGTGATAACCCCGCTTATTATCTGCTGCAGAAATGCCTGGTTTTCACCGGGCGGTGGAATACTCAGAACCAGGTGGATCAGTTTCTAATGGCTTAATATACAGGAAATAAAGATAACATTTAGTAGGAACGCCGGCACCTTCCATCGCCCGCGGGATCCACATTCCTCCTAGATCATGAGACGCCAGAAGCCTCCAGCCGCAATAAACAAGGGTTAATAATACCTGGAGGACCGCTGGCATGAAACAGTTAACCACAGAGGATGCTACATACACGTCACATAGCCGCAACCCCAATGAGTCAATCCAAAAACATTAATATTATCACAAAGCTATAAACTCCGGACAGGATGATTATTACATTACCCTAAACTATCCTACCCCTAACAATACTATCCCTATACCCTAATCTATACTACCCCTAACAATACTATCCCTATACCCTAATCTATACTACCCCTAACAATACTATCCCTATACCCTAATCTATACTACCCCTAACAATACTATCCCTATACCCTAAACTATACTAACACTAACAATACTATCCCTATACCCTAAACTATCCTAACCCTAACAATACTATCCCTATACCCTAAACTATACTAACCCTAACAATACTATCCCTATACCCTAATCTATACTACCCCTAACAATACTATCCCTATACCCTAATCTATACTACCCCTAACAATACTATCCCTATACCCTTAACTATACTAACCCTAACACTACTATCCCTATACCCTAATCTATACTACCCCTAGCAATACTATCCCTATACCCTTAACTATACTAACCCTAACAATACTATCCCTATACCCTAAACTATACTAACACTAACAATACTATCCCTATACCCTAAACTATCCTAACCCTAACAATACTATCCCTATACCCTAAACTATACTAACACTAACAATACTATCCCTATACCCTAAACTATACTAACACTAACAATACTATCCCTTTACCCTAAACTGTACTAACCGTAACCTAATACTATCCCTATACCCTAAACTATCCTAACCCTAACAATACTATCACAATACCCTAAACTATACTAACCTTAACACTAACAATACTATCCCTATACCCTAAACTATACTAACTCAAACCCTAACAATACTATCCCTATACCCTAAACTATACTAACCCTAACAATACTATCCCTATACCCTAAACTATTCTAACCTTAACACTAACAATACTATCCCTATACCCTAACCTCTACCTCTAATCCGGTAACCCTAACCGTACTAACCGGAACAATATAACTATAATATAACCAGTATAACTAATTAACCTTACTCCCCCAATCCTAAAAAACAATAATACTAATCCTAATGTTACTAACCTGAACTATACTAACTATATCCATATCCATATCAACATCATATCTATATCTATATCCATCATCAACATACTAACCAAAACTAATTTAACTGTAATCAAGGGCTATACCAGCCCCACTAACCCTATTCTATACCAACCCTACTAACCCAATTCTATACTAACCCTACTAACCCAATTCTATACTAAGCCGATTTTATACTAACCCTTAAAACCGATTCTATACTAACCCTAAAAACCCGATTCTATACCAACCCTACTAACCCGATTCTATACCAACCCTACTAACCTGATTCTATACCAACCCTACTAACCTGATTCTATACTAACCGTACTAACCCGATTCTATACCAACCCCACTAACCTGATCCTATACTAACCCCACTAACACAATTTTATACCAACCCTACTAACCTGATTCTATACTAACCCTACTAACCTGATTCTATACTAACACCACCAATTTGATTCTGATTAAATCCTGCTAACCTTCTACCCCTACTAATCCACACAATACTAACCCTGCTAGCTGGAGCTGTACTGACTGTACTGTATAAACTCCAATAACACCAACATAACTAATCCTACTAACTCAAACCATAAATACAATAATAACCTGAACGTTCCTTATCCCAACCATACGTACTGTATTCATACGAACCCTAATAATATCAACCCTACTACCTCAGCCCATAATACCTCATCCCTACTAACTACAGTAACACTAGTAATACTCACCTACTAACTACAGTAACACTAGTAATACTCACCTACTAACTACAGTAGCACTAGTAATACTCACCTACTAACTACCATAACACTAGTAATGCTCACCTACTAACTACAATAACATTAGTAATACTCACCTACTAACTACAATAACACTAGTAATACTCACCTACTAACTACACTAACACTAGTAATACTCACCTACTAACTACAATAACATTAGTAATACTCACCTACTAACTACAATAACACTAGTAATACTCACCTACTAACTACAATAACAATAGTAATACTCACCTACTAACTACACTAACACTAGAAATACTCACCTACTAACTACAATAACAACAGTAATACTCACCTACTAACTACAATAACAATAGTAATACTCACCTACTAACTACAGTAACACTAGTAATGCTCACCTACTAACTACAATAACACTAGTAATGCTCACCTACTAACTACAATAACAACAGTAATACTCACCTACTAACTACAGTAAAACTAGTAATGCTCACCTACTAACTACAATAACACTAGTAATGCTCACCTACTAACTACAATAACAATAGTAATACTCACCTACTAACTACAATAACACTAGTAATGCTCACCTACTAACTACAATAACACTAGTAATGCTCACCTACTAACTACAGTAACACTAGTAATGCTCACCTACTAACTACAATAACACTATTAATGCTCACCTACTAACTACAATAACAACAGTAATACTCACCTACTAACTACAGTAAAACTAGTAATGCTCACCTACTAACTACAATAACACTAGCAATGCTCACCTACTAACTACAATAACAATAGTAATACTCACCTACTAACTACAATAACAATAGTAATGCTCACCTACTAGCTACAATAACACTAGTTATGCTCACCTACTAACTACAATAACAATAGTAATACTCACCTACTAACTACAATAACACTAGTAATGCTCACCTACTAACTACAATAACACTAGCAATGCTCACCTACTAACTACAATAACACTAGTAATGCTCACCTACTAACTACAATAACAACAGTAATGCTCACCTACTAGCTACAATAACACTAGTTATGCTCACCTACTAACTACACTAACAGGCTAGGCCCAACCTAGTATCCCTATCCTTACTAACCATACTGGTTTGCTGTTTTCCCAGCAGTGATAAGACATTGGGGCATGCTGGGGGTTGTAGTTCTATAAGAGCTGGAGAGCTGCAGGTTGCAGAGCAGTGGTGTAAGCCCCACATAGGGCGTGGGACCCTACCAGCAGAGATGGAGACACCGGGGCATGCTGGGAGTTGTAGTTCTATAAGAGCTGGAGAGCTGCAGGTTGCAGGGCAGTGATGTAAGCCCTGTAGAGGGCGTGGGACCCTCCCAGCAGTGATGGAGGAGTCAGGGCATGCTGGGAGTTGTGGTTCTATAAGAGCTGGAGATCTGCGGGTTGCAGGGCAGTGATGTAAGCCCCGTAGAGGGCGTGGGACCCTCCCAGCAGTGATGGAGGCTGCAGCCGGCACATGTTCCCCCACTGATGTCATTCATATCCACTGTAGCATTTCTGACATTTTTGCTGGTCCCCGGGGGTCCGTCAGCCCCTGACTCTGACCCTACACCGAGAGGGGTCCCTGACATTTCCATAACATGGAACACATTGAAGGGCCGCCCCGCTTCTCGGAGAGGCATCGGCCACTTTGTCAAGTCATGTGTGAACTATAATTTGGGCTAATAATTGCCAGACCCGGAGCTGGAGGAAACCTTCCCTGTCTACAGTCGCAGGATCCATTGACGAGCACTTTGCCTGGGGCTGAACAGTCACACATGGAAACACTTAGAAAGTGATAAATGATTTGGCATCGATGTTGTCTACTGGTGGAGGGAAGAAAATGAGGGCGAGCAGGTGCTGGAGGGGAGCGCCCGGTGCATTCTAATAGAATTGTCAGAAGGTTGGAGCCAGATGTTGACATCTCAGGACAGGGAGGGAATCCTGCACCGCTCCTTATCCAGCGCGCAGGAAATCCCAGTTTTTTCTTGCATCCCCCCCGTCTGAACTTTCCCCTTCACCCCGCCAGCCTCTCCCCATTGCATCTGCATGCTTTAAATAATCCATGCTTGTCACATTTCATATTTTCCTCTTGGATCTATCTCTTCCTCTCATTGAGATCTGTGGATAGGAGCTCCGCAGCCTTCTCATGGCTCATCTCTTGGTCGAGGATGACGCTGCAACAGCCGAGGCGACGTCTGGAGGCCGCAGTCCATGGCGTAACAGCTACAGGAAGGCATCATGTGCGCTAGCGGACTGAAATTATCAATGAAAGACAGAAATGATACAAGAGGAGCAATGTGAGCTCCACCAACTAGCAGCTAACTCCACGGCTCGCCTGTCTAAAGGGTTGAAAGGCCACAAAAGGGGACATCACTAGGGCTCAGAGTCATGGAGCTGGGGTCAAATTCAGTTCTGTATTTGAAAAAATAAATAAATAAATTGAGGATTGAAAAGAGTTAAAGTCGGGGTTAAATCAGAGGTGCAGGTAGAGCCAAAGATAAGTTGGAGCTGATATCAGACTTAGAGCTGGAGTCAGGGCTGGTATTAGAGTTAGAGCTGGAGTCAGGGATGGTATAAGACTTAGAGCTGGAGTCAGGGATGGTATCAGACTTAGAGCTGGAGTCAGGGCTGGTGTCAGACTTAGTGCTGCTGTCAGGGCTGGTATTAGACTTAGAGCTGGAGTCAGGGCTGGTATCAGACTTAGAGCTGGAGTCAGGGCTGGTATCAGACTTAGAGCTGGAGTCAGGGCTGGTGTCAGACTTAGAGCTGGAGTCAGGGCTGGTATCAGACTTAGAGCTGGAGTCAGGGCTGGTATCAGACTTAGAGCTGGAGTTAGGGCTGGTATCAGACTTAGTGCTGGAGTCAGGGCTGGTATTAGACTTAGAGCTGGAATCAGGGCTGGTATCAGACTTAGAGCTGGAGTCAGGGCTGGTATTAGACTTAGAGCTGGAGTTAGGGCTGGTATTAGACTTAGAGCTGGAATCAGGGCTGGTATCAGACTTAGAGCTGGAGTTAGGGCTGGTATCAGACTTAGTGCTGGAGTCAGGGCTGGTATTAGAGTTAGAGCTGGAGTCAGGGCTGGTATTAGAGTTAGAGCTGGAGTCAGGGCTGGTATCAGACTTAGAGTTGGAGTTAGGGCTGGTATTAGACTTAGAGCTGGAATCAGGGCTGGTATCAGACTTAGAGCTGGAGTTAGGGCTGGTATCAGACTTAGAGCTGGAGTCAGGGCTGGTATTAGAGTTAGAGCTGGAGTCAGGGCTGGTATTAGAGTTAGAGCTGGAGTCAGGGCTGGTATTAGAGTTAGAGCTGGAGTCAGGGCTGGTATTAGAGTTAGAGCTGGAGTCAGGGCTGGTATCAGACTTAGAGCTGGAGTTAGGGCTGGTATTAGAGTTAGAGCTGGAGTCAGGGCTGGTATTAGAGTTAGAGCTGGAGTCAGGGCTGGTATTAGAGTTAGAGCTGGAGTCAGGGCTGGTATTAGAGTTAGAACTGGAGTCAGGGCTGGTATTAGAGTTAGAGCTGGAGTCAGGGCTGGTATTAGAGTTAGAGCTGGAGTCAGGGCTGGTATTAGAGTTAGAGCTGGAGTCAGGGCTGGTATTAGAGTTAGAGCTGGAGTCAGGGCTGGTATTAGAGTTAGAGCTGGAGTCAGGGCTGGTATCAGACTTAGAGCTGGAGTCAGGGCTGGTATCGGACTCAGAGCTGGAGTCAGGGCTGGTATTAGACTAAGGGCCTTATTACACCAACAGATTATCTGTTGGTGTATCTATTATTATCTATTATTTTTTGAGCCAAAGCCAGGACTGGACTATAAACAGAAAACTGGTAACAAAGGAAAGACTGAGATTTCTTCTCTTTTCAAGTCCATTCCTGTCTTTGGCTTAAAAAAATCTGTCAGATAATCTGTTGGTGTAATAGGGCCCTTAGGGTCCATTTACACAGAAAGATTATCTGACTGATTATCTGCCAAAGATTTGAAGCCAAAGCCAGGAATGGATTTGAAAAGAGGAGAAATCTCAGGCTTTTCTTTATGACTGGATCTCTGTTTATAGTCTGTTCCTGGCTTTGGCTTCAAATCTTTGGCAGATAATCTGTCAGATAAGCTTTCTGTGTAAATGGACCATTAGAGCTGGAGTCCAGGCTGGTATTAGACTTAGAGCTGGAGTCAGGGCTGGTATCAGAATTGGAGTTGGAGTTGGGGGTCAGACGTCGGACTGGAGTTAGTGCTGGAGTTTTGGGATTAGTGCTGGAGTTGAGTTTGAGACAGAGTTGGGGTCAAAGCTGTACTTGGGTGGGGGCTAGAGTAATGTCCCTATTACACAGGGTGATTATCTGCTCAATCATTTGTAATAAACACAACAATCGGCCAAGGAGCCGATCATTGTCCGCCCACTGTGCATGACTGTGTTACAGGAGGTGTGTGGTCGGTGGCTGATTTACCTGTATAGAAAATAATAAACACTATACTTACCTCTTCGCGCTCCCCGGTGTTCTTCTGGCTTCCCCCCACTCACCACAGCCGCTGGCACGCCTGAAGCTATCAAGTGACAGCCAATCCCTGGTTTCGGCACTGTCCCATCTTGGACAGTCATTGGCTGAGTGGCCTGTCACTCTAGAGACGGCTTCAGACATGGCTGCGGTGAGCAGAGAACAGGCAGGAGGACACCGCGGGAGCTTGAAGTAATTAAAACTGTATTATTTTCTATGTACAGTAAGGCCTACAGGGACATCACTAATGTTGGATTGGAGATGGAGCCTGAGCTGAAGTCAAAATTGGGATCGGTGATTGAGTTGGGTTGGAGCTAGAGTCAGAGATGGGTCAGAGATGGAGTCATAGTTGGTGTTGGAGTTAGGGTCAGTGATGGAGTTGGGTTGGAGCTGAAGTCTAAAGTTGAGGTTGGAGTCAGTTATGGAGTCGGAGCTTGAGTAATAGTCGGGTTTGGAGCTGGAGTCTAAGGTTGAGGCTGGAGTCAGTTATGGAGTAGGAGCTTGAGTAATAGTTGGGGTTGTTGTCTCTGGTTGAGGTTGGAGTCAGTTATGGAGTCGGAGTTGGAGAAATAGTCTGGGTTTGGAGCTGTGGCCTGAGTTGAGGCTGAAGTCAGTTATGGAGTCGGAGCTGGAGTAATAGTTGGGGTTGGAGCCGGAGTCTAAGGTTGAGGCTGGAGTCAGTTATGGAGTAGGAGCTCGAGTAATAGTGGGGGTTGTCTCTGGTTGAGTCGGAGTTGGAGAAATAGTCGGGTTTGGAGCTGTGGCCAGAGTTGAGGCTGGAGTCAGTTATGGAGTCGGAGCTGGAGTCAGAGTTAGATTGGGTTGGAGCTGGGGAAGGAACCATCCGTTCACATATGAAGTTATGATCCACCATGATGAGTAAAGACAAAACCTGGAGTTGAGAGGACTATCACTCCCAGCATTGTCTCCTCATCTTGTGTGCTTGTGCTGTTCCCCACGTTTGTTTATACGAGGAGGGTGACAGCCGGAGGGGATGATGTAGGCTGATGATTGACAGCGGCCTGGTAGTTATCTGCAGGACACAATGGGTGGAGTGTTGGGAACACTGGGCACTGTGTACTGAGCCGGTCCAGCGAGGTGCCACTGTATATTTTACTAGTCAGATTATAATGGGTCTAAGCTGTCAGAATTCTGGCTGGATGTAAATATAGGAAGGAATTTGTTAAGAATGAGCCGCTTCATAGCTGAAGGGTCTGCAGCAAAGAGCTGAGTGTTTGGAGGGAGCCGTGGATGTCTGACATGGGACTGCTGGATCCTATGGACAGGTGCTTCCCCTGTCCCTGCCGGGACCCGGACCACATACCCCCATGTGTAAAACAGTCTCTAATACCAACATCACAGCAAAGACGAGGGGGGTCTGGACCCAAAGCAAAGCATATGGGGATGTCATGGGCATACGGGGCTAGTTTTCAGGGTCTGTCTGCAACTGCTACCGCCCACTACAGCAATGTTTCCTGACCTGAGGATCTCTGGTTGTTACAGAACTACAACTTTCAGTATGCCCTGCCAGCAAGAGGATTCCAGGGCATGCTGGGAGTTGGCACAGATTGAAGAACACTGTCCTATAGCCCCCCCATCCTTGCCGCACAACACTTCTCCGCCATCACCAATAAGAACATCCCTTCACTTCTGCGCCAGTGGCAGGAAACACCTCGTCTGCCGTGTCACCGTGTAAATCTTCCATGTTCCTTTTTAAGATTTTTTTTTTTACATTTTTTTTTTAACTTCTTTGAATTAAGATCAAAACTCGTCCAAGAAAACAGAAAGAAGTGCGATTGCCTGTTTACTGGAGACATCTCCTTTCAAAGAGCCGCGTGCGTGTGTTGTGGAGGGAGATACGGCCCTGAACATATAGGACTTTAATAAGGGAAAGTAATTCAGTAGAACGTGTGTATTTAGACATTGGGAACAGAGAGTGGGAGGACGACTATCAATCTTCCCTTTGTACTTTTAGCCACTGGCCCGTTGCAGCTTTGAAGATCAATTTGAGGAGGGATAGCGAGTTCCAGGAGGGCCCAAGGAAATACCTTCCTCATTCCAGACCTGTAGGAGCTGATAATAAGTGGAGGAACCAGAGCTTAACCCATTGCTGACCAGTCCCGGCCTCCACCTGGGAGCATTGGGCCCAGACGCCAGAACCAAGACCTGGACACTCAGTATCCTCATACGGGGGGGGGGTATTACTCTGATTGTGGAGATGGACAAGGCTCCACATCTTCCTGCACTTTCCTTTTCATCTTTCATATTAGAGAGTTATTTTTTTTCTTGGCAGGGGGGCAGCTATAGGGGTACAGAGGTAGCAGGGGGGCAGCTATAGGGGTGCAGAGGTAGCAGGGAGGAAACAATAGGGGATATAGAGGGAGCAGTCAGGGGTGCAGCTATAGGGGATATAGAGGGAGCAGTCAGGGGTGCAGCTATAGGGGATATAGAGGTAGCAGGGAGGAAACTATAGGGGATATAGAGGGAGCAGTCAGGGGTGCAGCTATAGGGGATATAGAGGGAGCAGTCAGGGGTGCAGCTATAGGGGATATAGAGGTAGCGGTCAGGGGTGCAGCTATAGGGGATATAGAGGGAGCAGTCAGGGGTGCAGCTATAGGGGATATAGAGGTAGCAGGGGTGCAGCTATAGGGGATATAGAGGTAGCAGTCAGGGGTGCAGCTATAGGGGGTATAGAGGTAGCGGTCAGGGGTGCAGCTATAGGAGTACAGAGGTAGCAGGGGTGCAGCTATAGGGGATATAGAGGTAGCGGTCAGGGGTGCAGCTATAGGGGATATAGAGGGAGCAGTCAGGGGTGCAGCTATAGGGGATATAGAGGGAGCAGTCAGGGGTGCAGCTATAGGGGATATAGAGGTAGCGGTCAGGGGTGCAGCTATAGGGGATATAGAGGTAGCGGTCAGGGGTGCAGCTATAGGGGATATAGAGGTAGCGGTCAGGGGTGCAGCTATAGGGGATATAGAGGGAGCAGTCAGGGGTGCAGCTATAGGGGATATAGAGGTAGCAGGGGTGCAGCTATAGGGGATATAGAGGTAGCAGTCAGGGGTGCAGCTATAGGGGGTATAGAGGTAGCGGTCAGGGGTGCAGCTATAGGAGTACAGAGGTAGCAGGGGTGCAGCTATAGGGGATATAGAGGTAGCGGTCAGGGGTGCAGCTATAGGGGATATAGAGGGAGCAGTCAGGGGTGCAGCTATAGGGGATATAGAGGTAGCGGTCAGGGGGGCAGCTATAGGGGATATAGAGGTAGCAGTCAGGGGTGCAGCTATAGGGGATATAGAGGTAGCGGTCAGGGGTGCAGCTATAGGGGGTACAGAGGTAGCAGTCAGAGGTGTAGCTAAAGGGGATATAGAGGTAGCAGTCAGGGGTGCAGCTATAGGGGATATAGAGGGAGCAGTCAGGGGTGCAGCTATAGGGGATATAGAGGTAGCCGTCAGGGGGGCAGCTATAGGGGTACAGAGGTAGCAGTCAGAGGTGCAGCTATAGGGGATATAGAGGTAGCGGTCAGGGGTGCAGCTATTGGGGATATAGGGGTAGCCGTCGGGGGCAGCTATAGGGGATATAGAGGGAGCAGTCAGGGGTGCAGCTATAGGGGATATAGAGGTAGCGGTCAGGGGTGCAGCTATAGGGGTACAGAGGTAGCAGGGGTGCAGCTATAGGGGATATAGAGGTAGCGGCCAGGGGTGCAGCTATAGGGGATATAGAGGTAGCAGTCAGGGGTGCAGCTATAGGGGATATAGAGGGAGCAGTCAGGGGTGCAGCTATAGGGGATATACAGGTAGCGGTCAGGTGTAGCTTTAGGGGATATAGAGGTAGCAGTCGGGTGTAGCTATAGGGGATATAGAGGTAGCAGTCAGGGGTGCAGCTATAGGGGATATAGAGGGAGCAGTCAGAGGTGCAGCTATAGGGGATATAGAGGGAGCGGTCAGGGGTGCAGCTATAGGGGATATAGAGGGAGCAGTCAGGGATGCAGCTATAGGGGATATAGAGGTAGCGGTCAGGGGTGCAGTTATAGGGGATATAGAGGTAGCAGTCGGGTGTAGCTATAGGGGATATAGAGGTAACGGTCAGGGGGGCAGCTATAGGGGGTATAGAGGTAGCGGTCAGGGGGGCAGCTATAGGGGATATAGAGGTAGCGGTCAGGGGTGCAGCTATAGGGGATATAGAGGTAGCGGGCAGGGGTGCAGCTATAGGGGATATAGAGGTAGCGGTCAGGGGTGCAGCTATAGGGGATATAGAGGGAGCAGTCAGGGGTGCAGCTATAGGGGATATAGAGGTAGCAGGGGTGCAGCTATAGGGGATATAGAGGTAGCAGTCAGGGGTGCAGCTATAGGGGGTATAGAGGGAGCAGTCAGGGGTGCAGCTATAGGGGATATAGAGGTAGCAGGGGTGCAGCTATAGGGGATATAGAGGTAGCGGTCAGGGGTGCAGCTATAGGAGTACAGAGGTAGCAGGGGTGCAGCTATAGGGGATATAGAGGTAGCGGTCAGGGGTGCAGCTATAGGGGATATAGAGGGAGCAGTCAGGGGTGCAGCTATAGGGGATATAGAGGTAGCGGTCAGGGGGGCAGCTATAGGGGATATAGAGGTAGCAGTCAGGGGTGCAGCTATAGGGGATATAGAGGTAGCGGTCAGGGGTGCAGCTATAGGGGGTACAGAGGTAGCAGTCAGAGGTGTAGCTATAGGGGATATAGAGGTAGCAGTCAGGGGTGCAGCTATAGGGGATATAGAGGGAGCAGTCAGGGGTGCAGCTATAGGGGATATAGAGGTAGCCGTCAGGGGGGGCAGCTATAGGGGTACAGAGGTAGCAGTCAGAGGTGTAGCTATAGGGGATATAGAGGTAGCGGTCAGGGGTGCAGCTATAGGGGATATAGAGGTAGCGGTCAGGGGTGCAGCTATTGGGGATATAGGGGTAGCCGTCGGGGGCAGCTATAGGGGATATAGAGGGAGCAGTCAGGGGTGCAGCTATAGGGGATATAGAGGTAGCGGTCAGGGGTGCAGCTATAGGGGATATAGAGGGAGCAGTCAGGGGTGCAGCTATAGGGGATATAGAGGTAGCGGCCAGGGGTGCAGCTATAGGGGATATAGAGGTAGCAGTCAGGGGTGCAGCTATAGGGGATATAGAGGGAGCAGTCAGGGGTGCAGCTATAGGGGATATACAGGTAGCGGTCAGGTGTAGCTTTAGGGGATATAGAGGTAGCAGTCGGGTGTAGCTATAGGGGATATAGAGGTAGCAGTCAGGGATGCAGCTATAGGGGATATAGAGGTAGCAGTCAGGGGTGCAGCTATAGGGGATATAGAGGGAGCAGTCAGGGGTGCAGCTATAGGGGATATAGAGGTAGCCGTCAGGGGGGCAGCTATAGGGGATATAGAGGGAGCGGTCAGGGGTGCAGCTATAGGGGATATAGAGGGAGCGGTCAGGGGTGCAGCTATAGGGGATATAGAGGTAGCGGTCAGGGGTGCAGTTATAGGGGATATAGAGGTAGCAGTCGGGTGTAGCTATAGGGGATATAGAGGTAGCAGTCAGGGGGGCAGCTATAGGGGATATAGAGGTAGCAGTCAGGGGTGTAGCTATTGGGGATATAGAGGTAGCAGTCAGGGGTGCAGCTATAGGGGATATAGAGGTAGCAGTCAGGGGTGCAGCTATAGGGGATATAGAGGTAGCGGTCAGGGGGGCAGCTATAGGGGATATAAAGGTAGCGGTCAGGGGTGCAGTTATAGGGGATATAGAGGTAGCGGTCAGGGGTGCAGCTATAGGGGATATAGAGGGAGCAGTCAGGGGGGCAGCTATAGGGGATATAGAGGTAGCGGTCAGGGGTGCAGCTATAGGGGATATAGAGATAGCAGTCAGGGGTGTAGCTATAGGGGATATAGAGGGAGCAGTCAGGGGAGCAGCTATAGGGGATATAGAGGGAGCAGTCAGGGGTGCAGCCATAGGGGATATAGAGGGAGCAGTCAGGGGTGCAGCTATAGGGGGTATAGAGGTAGCGGTCAGGGGTGCAGCTATAGGGGTACAGAGGTAGCAGGGGTGCAGCTATAGGGGATATAGAGGTAGCGGTCAGGGGTGCAGCTATAGGGGTACAGAGGTAGCAGGGGTGCAGCTATAGGGGATATAGAGGTAGCAGTCAGGGGTGCAGCTATAGGGGATATACAGGTAGCGGTCAGGTGTAGCTTTAGGGGATATAGAGGTAGCAGTCGGGTGTAGCTATAGGGGATATAGAGGTAGCAGTCAGGGGTGCAGCTATAGGGGATATAGAGGGAGCAGTCAGGGGTGCAGCTATAGGGGATATAGAGGTAGCAGTCAGGGGAGCAGCTATAGGGGATATAGAGGTAGCAGTCAGGGGGGCAGCTATAGGGGATATAGAGGTAGCCGTCAGGGGGGCAGCTATAGGGGATATAGAGGGAGCGGTCAGGGGTGCAGCTATAGGGGATATAGAGGTAGCGGTCAGGGGTGCAGCTATAGGGGATATTGAGGGAGCAGTCAGGGATGCAGCTATAGGGGATATAGAGGTAGCAGTCAGGGGTGCAGCTATAGGGGATATAGAGGTAGCCGTCAGGGGGGCAGCTATAGGGGATATAGAGGGAGCGGTCAGGGGTGCAGCTATAGGGGATATTGAGGGAGCAGTCAGGGATGCAGCTATAGGGGATATAGAGGTAGCAGTCAGGGGTGCATCTATAGGGGATATAGAGGTAGCGGTCAGGGGTGCAGCTATAGGGGATATAGAGGTAGCAGTCGGGTGCAGCTATAGGGGATATAGAGGTAGCAGTCAGGGGTGCAGCTATAGGGGATATAGAGTTAGCGGTCAGGGGTGCAGCTATAGGGGATATAGAGGGAGCAGTCGGGTGCAGCTATAGGGGATATAGAGGTAGCGGTCAGGGATGCAGTTATAGGGGATATAGAGGTAGCGGTCAGGGGTGCAGCTATAGGAGATATAGAGGTAGCAGTCAGGGGTGCAGCTATAGGGGATATAGAGGTAGCGGTCAGGGGTGCAGCTATAGGGGATACAGAGGTAGCAGTCAGGGGTGCAGCTATAGGGGATATAGAGGTAGCAGTCAGGGGTGCAGCTATAGGGGATATAGAGGTAGCAGTCAGGGGTGCAGCTATAGGAGATATAGAGGTAGCAGTCAGGGGTGCAGCTATAGGGGATATAGAGGTAGCAGTCAGGGGTGCAGCTATAGGGGATATAGAGGTAGCGGTCAGGGGTGCAGCTATAGGGGTACAGAGGTAGCAGTCAGGGGTGCAGCTATAGGGGATATAGAGGTAGCGGTCAGGGGTGCAGCTATAGGGGATATAGAGGGAGCAGTCAGGGGTGCAGCTATAGGGGATATAGAGGGAGCGGTCAGGGGTGCAGCTATAGGGGATATAGAGGTAGCGGTCAGGGGTGCAGCTATAGGGGATATAGAGGTAGCGGTCAGGGATGCAGCTATAGGAGATATAGAGGTAGCAGTCAGGGGTGCAGCTATAGGGGATATAGAGGTAGCGGTCAGGGGTGCAGCTATAGGGGATATAGAGGTAGCAGTCAGGGGTGCAGCTATAGGGGATACAGAGGTAGCAGTCAGGGGTGCAGCTATAGGGGATATAGAGGTAGCAGTCAGGGGTGCAGCTATAGGGGATATAGAGGTAGCAGTCAGGGGTGCAGCTATAGGGGATATAGAGGTAGCAGTCAGGGGTGCAGCTATAGGGGATATAGAGGTAGCGGTCAGGGGTGTAGCTATAGGGGTACAGAGGTAGCAGGGGTGCAGCTATAGGGGATATAGAGGTAGCAGTCAGGGGTGCAGCTATAGGGCATATAGAGGTAGCAGTCAGGGGTGCAGCTATAGGGGATATAGAGGTAGCAGTCAGGGGTGCAGCTATAGGGGATATAGAGGTAGCAGTCAGGGGTGCAGCTATAGGGGATATAGAGGTAGCGGTCAGGGGTGCAGCTATAGGGGATATAGAGGTAGCGGTCAGGGGTGCAGCTATAGGGGATATAGAGGTAGCAGGGGTGCAGCTATAGGGGATATAGAGGTAGCGGTCAGGGGTGCAGCTATAGGGGATATAGAGGTAGCAGTCAGGGGTGCAGCTATAGGGGATATAGAGGTAGCAGTCAGGGGTGCAGCTATAGGGGATATAGAGGTAGCGGTCAGGGGTGTAGCTATAGGGGTACAGAGGTAGCAGGGGTGCAGCTATAGGGGATATAGAGGTAGCAGTCAGGGGTGCAGCTATAGGGGATATAGAGGTAGCAGTCAGGGGTGCAGCTATAGGGGATATAGAGGTAGCAGTCAGGGGTGCAGCTATAGGGGATATAGAGGTAGCAGTCAGGGGTGCAGCTATAGGGGATATAGAGGTAGCGGTCAGGGGTGCAGCTATAGGGGTACAGAGGTAGCAGGGGTGCAGCTATAGGGGATATAGAGGGAGCAGTCAGGGGTGCAGCTATAGGGGATATAGAGGTAGCGGTCAGGTGTAGCTTTAGGGGATATAGAGGTAGCAGTCGGGTGTAGCTATAGGGGATATAGAGGTAGCAGTCAGGGGTGCAGCTATAGGGGGTATAGAGGTATCAGTCAGGGGGGCAGCTATAAGGGGTACAGCGGTAGCAGGGGTGCAGCTATAGGGGATATAGAGGTAGCGGTCAGGGGTGCAGCTATAGGGGATATAGAGGTAGCGGTCAGGGGGGCAGCTATAGGGGATATAAAGGTAGCGGTCAGGGGTGCAGTTATAGGGGATATAGAGGTAGCGGTCAGGGGTGCAGCTATAAGGGGTACAGCGGTAGCAGGGGTGCAGCTATAGGGGATATAGAGGTAGCGGTCAGGGGTGCAGCTATAGGGGATATAGAGGTAGCGGTCAGGGGGGCAGCTATAGGGGATATAAAGGTAGCGGTCAGGGGTGCAGCTATAGGGGATATAGAGGTAGCAGTCAGGGGTGCAGCCATAGGGGGTACAGAGGTAGCAGTCAGGGGGGCAGCTATAGGGGATATAGAGATAGCAGTCAGAGGTGCAGCTATAGGGGGTATAGAGGTATCAGTCAGGGGGGCAGCTATAAGGGGTACAGCGGTAGCAGGGGTGCAGCCATAGGGGGTACACAGGTAGCGGTCAGGGGTGCAGCTATAGGGGATATAGAGGTAGCGGTCAGGGGTGCAGCTATAGGGGATATAGAGGGAGCAGTCAGGGGTGCAGCTATAGGGGATATAGAGGTAGCCGTCAGGGGGGCAGCTATAGGGGTACAGAGGTAGCAGTCAGGGGTGCAGCTATAGGGGATATAGAGGTAGCCGTCAGGGGGGCAGCTATAGGGGATATAGAGGGAGCAGTCAGGGGTGCAGCTATAGGGGATATAGAGGTAGCGGTCAGGGGTGCAGCTATAGGGGATATAGAGGTAGCAGTCAGGGGTGCAGCTATAGGGGATATAGAGGTAGCCGTCAGGGGGGCAGCTATAGGGGGTACAGAGGTAGCAGTCAGAGGTGTAGCTATAGGGGATATAGAGGTAGCAGTCAGGGGTGCAGCTATAGGGGATATAGAGGGAGCAGTCAGGGGTGCAGCTATAGGGGATATAGATGGAGCAGTCAGGGGTGCAGCTGTAGGGGATATAGAGGTAGCAGTCAGGGGTGCAGCTATAGGGGATATAGAGGTAGCAGTCAGGGGTGCAGCTATAGGGGATATAGAGGTAGCAGTCAGAGGTGCAGCTATAGGGGATATAGAGGTAGCCGTCAGGGGGGCAGCTATAGGGGTACAGAGGTAGCAGTCAGAGGTGTAGCTATAGGGGATATAGAGGTAGCAGTCAGGGGTGCAGTTATAGGGGATATAAAGGTAGCGGTCAGGGGTGCAGTTATAGGGGATATAGAGGTAGCGGTCAGGGGTGCAGCTATAAGGGGTACAGCGGTAGCAGGGGTGCAGCCATAGGGGGTACAGAGGTAGCAGTCAGGGGGGCAGCTATAGGGGATATAGAGGTAGCAGTCAGGGGTGCAGCTATAGGGGGTACAGAGGTAGCAGTCAGGGGTGTAGCTATAGGGGATATAGAGGTAGCGGTCAGGGGTGGTGTATCTATAGGGGTACAGAGGTAGCAGTCAGGGGTGTAGCTATAGGGGTACAGAGATAGCAGTCAGGGGTGGTGTATCTATAGGGGTACAGAGGTAGCAGTCAGGGGTGGTATATCTATAGGGGTACAGAGGTAGCAGTCAGGGGTGGTGTATCTATAGGGGTACAGAGGTAGCGGTCAGGGGTGCGGGTATAGGGGGTACAGAGGTAGCAGTCAGGGGTGCGGGTATAGGGGGTACAGAGGTAGCAGTCAGGGGTGCGGGTATAGGGGGTACAGAGGTAGCAGTCAGGGGTGTGGGTATAGGGGGTACAGAGGTAGCAGTCAGGGGTGGTGTATCTATAGGGGTACAGAGGTAGCGGTCAGGGGTGCGGGTATAGGGGGTACAGAGGTAGCAGTCAGGGGTGGTGTATCTATAGGGGTACAGAGGTAGCGGTCAGGGGTGCGGGTATAGGGGATATAGAGGTAGCAGTCAGGGCTTTAGCAATAGAAGATGTAACTATAATATCAAATTACCTGGACCCTAAACCCTGGGTTTCTCACCAAACTTTGCCCTTGCTTCCCCACTAATACCCCACCATGCTGTATCTATAGACAACACTAGACCTGACCCCTTTTTGCAGACCCTATAGACACATACTTATCCTTCTTACATGTATGTAGGACTGGAGTCTATCATAGATGGTATATAGAGGAATAACACGGATCTGTTACATGTATGTAGGACTGGGCGCTATTATAGATGGTATATAGAGGAATCACACAGATCTGTTACATGTATGTAGGACCGGACGCTATCATAGATGGTATATAAAGGAATAACACGGATGTTACATGTATGTAGGACAGGACGCTATCATAGATGGTATATAAAGGAATAACACGGATCTGTTACATGTATGTAGGACTGGACGCTATCATAGATTGTATATAGAGGAATCACACAGATCTGTTACATGTATGTAGGACTGGACGCTATCATAGATTGTATATAGAGGAATCACACAGATCTGTTACATGTATGTAGGACTGGACGCTATCATAGAGAGTATATAGAGGAATCACACGGATGTGTTACATGTATGTAGGACCGGACGCTATCATAGAGAGTATATAGAGGAATCACACAGATCTGTTACATGTATGTAGGACTGGACGCTATCATAGAGAGTATATAGAGGAATCACACGGATCTGTTACATGTATGTAGGACTGGAGTCTATCATAGATGGTATATAAAGGAATAACACAGATCTGTTACATGTATGTAGGACTGGACGCTATCATAGATTGTATATAAAGGAATAACACGGATCTGTTACATGTATGTAGGACCGGACGCTATCATAGATGGTATATAAAGGAATAACACGGATCTGTTACATGTATGTAGGACCGGACGCTATCATAGATGGTATATAGAGGAATAACACGGATCTGTTACATGTATGTAGGACCGGACGCTATCATAGATGGTATATAAAGGAATAACACGGATGTTACATGTATGTAGGACCGGACGCTATCATAGATGGTATATAAAGGAATAACACGGATCTGTTACATGTATGTAGGACTGGACGCTATCATAGATTGTATATAAAGGAATAACACGGATCTGTTACATGTATGTAGGACCGGACGCTATCATAGATGGTATATAAAGGAATAACACGGATCTGTTACATGTATGTAGGACCGGACGCTATCATAGATGGTATATAGAGGAATAACACGGATCTGTTACATGTATGTAGGACCGGACGCTATCATAGATGGTATATAAAGGAATAACACGGATGTTACATGTATGTAGGACCGGACGCTATCATAGATGGTATATAAAGGAATAACACGGATCTGTTACATGTATGTAGGACTGGACGCTATCATAGATTGTATATAGAGGAATCACACAGATCTGTTACATGTATGTAGGACTGGACGCTATCATAGATTGTATATAAAGGAATAACACGGATCTGTTACATGTATGTAGGACTGGACGCTATCATAGAGAGTATATAGAGGAATCACACAGATCTGTTACATGTATGTAGGACCGGACGCTATCATAGATGGTATATAAAGGAATAACACGGATCTGTTACATGTATGTAGGACTGGAGTCTATCATAGATTGTATATAGAGGAATAACACGGATCTGTTACATGTATGTAGGACTGGAGCCTATAATAGATGGTATATAGAGGAATTACACGGATCTGTTACATGTATGTAGGACTGGACGCTATCATAGATGGTATATAGAGGAATAACACGGATCTGTTACATGTATGTAGGACTGAAGTCTATAATAGATGGTATATAAAGGAATAACACAGATCTGTTACATGTATGTAGGACTGGACGCTATCATAGATTGTATATAGAGGAATCACACGGATGTGTAATATGTACAGAGGATTACAGGCTGGCAGAGATCTGGGATATACAAGGCAATAGTGGCCACGAGAGGCCAGATAAAGCGCTGAAGCTGCCGGTGACTTGCTCATCTCCGGTGTCTCCGCCGGTGAACCCGCGCCTCTCTCGCTGTACGACCATATCATCATCTCTCAGTAATGAGTTATTAATTAAGTAGGGGCGTCCATTTCTCCACTAACTGCCTCATAAACAATCGGCTGGAGATTAGTCAATTTTGACTTCTTGACACTATTTAACGAATCAATATTAGATTTCCCACACAGCATTGCCGCGCGCTTCCCTGTTATTTAGCCGTCATCTGCTCGGAATACTAATGACAGAATTAAGGCCCGGAGATTGTGCGTCTCCTCCATCAGTAAGATTCCTATCTGCTGGGAATTAGGGGCTGATTATTTGCATGGCAGCAGAATCTGCCACTCATTAGAATAAGCGGCGGTGACTGTCAGTGTGTGCGGAGCCACGGCTATTGAAGTGTGTGAAGGGCTGCTGGCTTGTCCGGGACCAGAGCCTCCCTCGCTGCCGGAAGCTTTTCATGCACTTGTATAGAGACAATGTGATATTATTTTATTTTTGCACTTGTAGCCGTCACATCCCGGACTGTCCCTGACCCCAGTGCACTGGATGTCTGATGTATTTTTCAGTAATCCTCTCTCACTGGATATAGACGATGGGCCTCTCTGCAGGGTCAGTATATGGGCCCTTGTTTACCGCCTGCTAAACTGGTGCTAAGATCATGGATCACATCATTCATGGCTCTAAAAATTTGCTGTTGTACCAATCTGCCAGTTATTGTGAAACATGGCTGACGATGAGCCCTGACATGGGATTCATTACACAATATGGAGTGCTATGGTTTAGCAGTAACACCATGTACATATATATATATATATATCTAGTACCTCCGGCACGAGAACTATCCTAATCTTGTGTCTTTTTCTTTAAATGACTTTATTCAATGTAGGTTCTGTTTATGCATTTGCTTGTGGAACAAGGCACCAGCCTCCATATAACAGCTTTGGTCTGCTGTGGGACTGAGAAAGTGGCGAGGCCCATAATAACCTGGAATCCATCTGGTACTCCTGCCTAACCCAAGTAGACTGCACCTGGTTGGCCCCTACACCTTGCCATGAGCCTTTCGCCTGCAAACGGGTGTAAAACATGGCGGGAATCTACACCTGTTCCGGAGCACAGGGACTGCATGGTGGCGGGGCTTTATTTAAGACAAGCGTACGAGTAGGCCGGTCTTAATAAATGTCCCCATAGAGTTGTGGGTAAGGTTGTCTCTCCTGAGTCACGCTATTTACCATATATTCTCCAGACTGTTACATTAGAAAACTCTACCTGGTTGGTTAATCTACCCTGAAGACCAGGCCTTGGTCCAAGTCACTGAGATCACTGAATTTCCCATATTATTTCCAGATGGTTACATCAGAAAACCACAGAAGGTTAGTAATGAAGTCCTGGCCATGGTCAGTCTACCCAGTCACTCAGATCACTGGATTTTCCCATCTAATGTGGATTTACACTGACATTTTGAAGCATAGAAAACTGAGTGGATTATATGCTGGACCCCAAGACCTCGAGTGTGATCTCCATACAGGAAAGAGCCATTCATGATAGGGCAGAGGACTCTAATAAAGGGGACATTCGGTCTATGCGCAGTGCTGGATACAATAACAGAGCAACCCCAGATGGGCCCAGATAACTGTACAATAGATGAGGGTGGGAATCATTCCCTTCAGGGGCACAAGGGTCCTCCATCGGTGACCATCCCCTACACGACCATGAAGGGTTTGCCATTTTCCATTGTAGTTGGAAATAGGTGTAATGTATGTTTCTTCAGTCTCATCCTTTGCAGCCCGGAGACTCTCTGAACACAACTTGGGCTGCAGTGAAATATTATTGCGGGTGTTGTCTGAGTTTTGATGTCTTACAGGATAGTTATTAATCTTCAGCTATGAGCCAGGCTTCGAGCGCCGCCAATGATGATTACATGGGAGAAGATCTTTAGTACAAGACATCTTCTCACAGGATGTATCCCGGACATTCCTGGCGAGACCACCCGATCTCTCTCCAGAGGACACAGACCTGCCCTCACAGCACACTCAGGAAAGACACCTGGTCTAGAAGACTATCATAAAAAGAGAGGGGAAAACAGGAGAAATCTCCACGGACGTTGTCTGCTGCGCTACATGGTAATGGATTTATGGAAGAGTTCAGATAATGAGATAGAAGCAGAGGCTGTGATACTGAAACCAGCCTAATATGTGTCTGGCCCCGGGGGACAAGCTAAATATAGGGCCCGGCACACACGGTACATGCCATTGAGGATTGTCTGCAGCGAGGACCCCGCCTGCCCTGACGGTGAAGGTTAAACACGATCCAGACTCAACATCAGATTTGTTTCTTTGTCATTAAATAACTATTCTTCCATATTCCAATTCTGATTCTCACGTGTCAATTGTTGACACTATCGGTGGTGCACAGGGGTCACATGGGCTCTGATCGGTCTGTGGGCCCCACACACAGCGAGCTGACATGTCTTGTGTGATCTGACTCCTTTCTATCATAGCCAGCAGGAACTTTTTCAGCAGTTTGCTTTACTGCGTCTCTTTTTTTATTTACTTCTCCTGTCCACTGCCACCTCCGTTTAGAAGGTCCCACTACTTCACACTTTCTAGTCTCAGTCTCGACATATGGATCGTCCACTCAGCCAGTCAGTGGTCCAGGCAGGTAATTGGTGGAGCGGCCATGCTTTACATGGACAGAAAGAGCCCGCAACAAGAGCTGATTTGCAGAGAGTCAGAGAGAGAGAGAGAGAGCCTTTTACAAGGGATGCTTTGGAGAGACTGCCTGTTACAATAGGGAGAGAGACAGCCCACCAGAAGAGATGTCATGCACAAGGAGAGACAGTCCGCTGTAGAGTTGCTGTACAGAGAGAGCAGTTTGATACAAGAGTTTCTCTACACTAAAAAAGGTGCTTTACAGAGATGGATATGTTTTCAGAGGTAGACAGACTGGTCCACCAGTTTTTGTGCCAAGGCCAGAAGTGGAACCAGTGGATTTCTTTTTAATCCACATCTGGCTTTGGCACAAAAACTGCCGTGGCAGTTTCTCAAAAAAAAAAAGCTGCCCTGTGTGAAAGCAGCCTCAAGGAGCCGCTGTGCAGAGATGGATTCAGACTGCTACAAGAGCTGCTTAACATAAAGGGAGACGGATTACTATTAGACAGCTTGCAGATAATTTGCGGATAGGGATGTAGTGGTGCTGGAGAAGGTTGGATGGAATTAAAAGGGTTATCCATAGCTTCTCCCTTGCAGGTACCGCACCATTGTTGTCCTCAGTCTGTGGATGGTATTGCAGCTCAGTTCCATTGAAGTGAATGCTATGTTTTTCTAATCCAGGATAATCCCTTTAATGTGGAAGCTCCTGGACATTTGTCCCTTTCATAATTCCTATAATTCAGCCCTGGAAATCCATATTATCTATAGGACGAAGATGTTCCAGGCAATGAGGAAGGAGCTGATGATGGAGCTGATCTCCACTATACAACACCTCAGGCTCTCCAGATTCTATTGTCGGCCAAAAAAACTGACAGAGCAGCTTGAATCAAAGGCGAAGCACAGAAGAGGCGTCATCAGAAACTGAGCAAAGCCATAGCTGACCCCAGGAGCTTAGGTGGACAAGAAGGGCGGCTGGACATAGATAATGAGGGGCTATTGGTCTGGACTCGACCCTAAAGTGATCAGAAATCCAGAGAGGATGGGAACATTCCAGACAACAGAGGAAGGTTAGAGATTTCCTGAGGAATCACAGCTGGTGAGGGAATGAGACCAGGAGGACAACAGTGAGGTAGGCAGGGGAGAACAGAGATCTCAGCCCCTGGTACAGGGCCCAGCACAGAGCATGCAGCAGAAGGTGCGTGCAGGACATCTCCGCTGCCGGACGGATGTTTTCCATCATATCTCTGGTAGGAGCCAAGGTCTCAGGCACTGAGATCAGCAGCAGGTGTCTTCACTCTGGAAGGGAGGAGGACATATCGGAGGGTGAAAGCAGAGAAGATATCAGTTCAGGAGGGACACTTCCCCCGCTGACCTTTATTCTTTACAGGTAAGAGACATGATCCCAAGGGCCTTCAGGGTCTGGTTATAGTGTCCGTACCCAGGAGAGGATGGGTGAGGAGAAGGCAGAACAGGTCGTATGGATAGTGGTCCTAGTCTCTGGCTAGGCATGAGAAGATGACGAGCAGACATAGGGAGATGTAAAAGCCAGACAGAAGCCAACGTCATGGGCACCAAATGGTAACAGGAGCCACGAAGGTCCGGAATTATAAATGAGGGTCTTTGTATTGCAGAAACAACTCCGCTCCAGCATAAGAGACTAACTCTGCTCCTGCATAAGAGTCCATAGCTTGTGCCTGGTTCTGCAGACCATCTTCACCAAGTGGGCCAAGATGGTGTAGAAGGATGGCATCTTGCCAACCTATTTGCTGTATATATGCCATCTGTAATAGGTAATAGGGGTACAATGCAGGTCGCCATCACTGTAAGACTCTGGGGCTCACCTGTCCCTTATATGTGACCAATATTTATATGAAGAGGTTTTCGAGTTCACCTTCTTATTCCAGGATCTCTATATAAGACACCTGAGGTGGAGAATACAGTGTTTCTAGTAATATTCCAGCCATCGATAGTGTGGTATGCCATCTGAATCCGCACTGACTTCCTGCAGTCACATACCAAGCCTCTTACTCCAGGCAAGAGGAAAGGACAGACTATGGAGGAGGACGATAATTTCCCTGATTATTCATGTCTGCCCCAGGTGATTTACTGGGACAGAACCGTCTGCTGCGCAAATAGTGAAGGCAAGAGATGTCCACTATGAGACTCCGCACGTATCTGCACATGGCATAGAGGGGGCAATAGTCATACACTGGAAGATTACAGCTAGTGTGATAATGCGGCAGATATATATATATATATATATATATATATATATATATATATATATATATGATTCTGCTCTACAAGGCCCTGCGTTCAAGCTATGTGTATCGGATCTTATATTAAAGAATGTGAAAGAATAAAAAATGTTGGCCCAGATTCAACAGGTATTCTTACTGGAGACCCCCAAATCATTGATCGCGACAGATCAAGCCTGTAACTTCCTTCTTCTTCTTCTTCTTCTTCTTCTATTACTGAAACCACCAAAACAAACTGTGTGCCAGAAGCCAGGCTGATAACTGCGAGAGCTGGGATAGCTTCTTATACAAGGCTGAATGCATCCTATACTGAATACATATGGGTACAGATGAGGCGGGGGCATCGGGTACATGGCGCAGACATGATGTGAGCACAGATGGTATTTGTAAGCAAATAAATTAACAAGTTGAAATGTGTGAAGGAAACAGAAGATGAAGAAGAAACACACCCGCAATGACACATGGTCCGCCATAATTCAATTACGCATTGTTTCCACTATACAGACACCACGTGACCCTGGCAGCAAGTATCGGCGTCATCCATAAGTCGGATGAGCAGAATGATGACTACCAAAAAAGCAGGACCATCCCGAAATCCTAATGTGTTAAAAGAAGAAGAATCCTATAAGGTGGATACCAGTTACCGTATACCAGGAGACTCCAAACCCAAATAAATTAGAATAAATGACTGGATCCACATCCATCTTATCTTATCAGTTTCTGGGATGAATGGTGGAGTTCAACATCTATTCTTTGATCCTGGATTAAGATATAGCCAGAGAAGTTTTAGAGACTGGAGGGGCAGAGGGGTCTGAGGAGGGCAGAGGGGTCTGAGGAGGGCAGAGGGGTCTGAAGAGGGCAGAGGGGTCTGAGGAGGGCAGAGGGGTTTGAGGAGGGCAGAGGGGTCTGAAGAGGGCAGAGGGGTCTGAGGAGGGCAGAGGGGTCTGAGGAGGGCAGAGGGGTCTGAGGAGGGCAGAGGGGTCTGAAGAGGGCAGAGGGGTCTGAAGAGGGCAGAGGGGTCTCAAGAAAGAGAAGAAGTAATCTGGGGGGGAAAGGAAAGGTCGGCATCCGGCAGAGAGGTCTGTAGAGGATAGAGGAGTCTGAGGGAGGACATAGAGGACAGCAAAATCTGAAGAAGGGGGCAGAAGAGTTTGGAGGAGGTGTAGAGGGGTGTGAAGAGGACAGAGGAGACTGAAGAGAAAAGAGGAGTCTGATGAAGGGGATAGAAAAGTCTGGAGGAGGTGCAGAGGGGTCCAAAGAGACAGAGGAGTCTGAAGAAGGCAACAGAGTGATCTGGAGGGGGACAGAGGGTCTTGAGGAAACAGAGGAGTCAAAAGGAGACAGTGGAGTCTTTAGGGGTCAGAAGGGTCTGGAAGGGGACAGAACAGTCTGTTGGAGAATGGAGGTGTTTGTAAGGGACAAAGGAGTCTGGAGCGAAAAGAGCTGTCAGTATGAGAAAGGTGGGGCAGATGAGTCTGGAGGGGATAGAGGAGTCTGGAGGAAAGAGGAGTCTGGAGGAAATAGAGGAGTCTAGACAGCATAAGAGTCTGGAGGATACAGAGGAATCTGAGAAGGACAGAATAGTTTAAAGTAGCACTAAGGAAGATGAAGGGGACAGAGGGGTCTGGAGGAGGGCAGAGGGATGTGGAGGGGTCAGAGGAGTCTACAGTGGGCAGGGGTATCAAGAGGGAGAGAACAGAGGAGTCCAGGGGGCATATATGTTTGTACAAAAGGGGACAGAGAGGTATGGGACAAAGATATAGTATCCCATAAGCCACTACAAGTGGGAAGTGTTGGGATTTCTTGTACTTAGACGTGTGGTGATGTTTTATACTGTGACTTGTTTAACAGTTTCCCCTAAATTTTTTGTACACAGAAAACTCAATGGCTGAGAAAGGTTTCCTATACACTAAAACTGGAGGAACCTTCTAGAAGAGAGGTGGAGCTGTGCTTGGCCCAGCCCTCTCTTTAAAAGAAAATGTGTGACTGTAGAGTAAGGAGCTAGAGAGTGTCTCTATCTATGGAGGAAGACTGGAGAAGACTATGAGGAGACAAAGGACAAGGGCCTGACCAGACCTCAGGGCTGCCGTAGTACCCCATGAGGATCTGTGCCCCGCAGCTGGAAACTGTACTGAGACTGCCTTGACAACCATGCAACCATAAAGTGCCAGTCCGAGGAATGTGGGAGGTCTGGTAGAAGGAAACCAGTCATCGTGACCACCGTGAACTAGACTGTGACACCTTAGGACGACTACCCTCAATCATCCAGACATTCTTCCTGAGGTCCCATAGATGGAGCTAGTGAGGAGCACAGAATGAACAGTGATCATGCTCATCAGATGTCTTGGAGTTTTCTTCCTCTTTGCAGTAGATGATCTTCAGACGCATGTGAAGTACCAGGGTCTACACTGCGGCCTGTATACAAGTGTGAGCATAATGGAGGGCGACTCCCTTTCTCTTAAATGGCTGCACATCCTGACCGTGATACTTCATATTCCTCATTTGCAGTGTTTTTGGGAAGCTCTCTGTTCCAGTAATTCTCCTGTTTCATGTACATTTCTTCAGGCTAGGCCTCGGTGGAGCATTCGGAGGAGACGGTACATGCATTCGTTCCACACTGTACGGGCAGAGGTGCCTGATCGTTCCTTTGAAGGTCACAATCAGAATATGATGGACGTCCTGCTGGGCTGTAATTCATCTCCCTGTATCTGAGATACAACCTATTCCCATGCAGAATTCAGTATAATTGTTGTAGCATTGGATCTCAGTCTGTTCTGCGACAGGCCCCGAGCACACAGCGCTCTGACAAGATGAAGCCCGGAGATTGGAGGAATTCTCCCTGCCTCTCAGGTACGGCGGTTTTCATTATCCTCTACAAAGGACGGTACAAAAAGTGGCTGACAAGTTAAGAACATTCCTCTGCATACGAGCATAGAAACCGAAAATCAGAAACATAAGAGAGATCAAACCAAGCTCAGAAGAGGCAGAGAGATCACACGTGTCCACATACAACATGAGGGGGCTGCGAGGATGCTGTTCATATAGTCCGCAGAGACCCCCCATTGTTACTGTGTGAGAAACTGCTTCGGGCACCACCCCCAAATAGTTACTGTACCTTCAGCTGTACGACTAAGGGTCCTATTACACAGAGCGATAATAGCAAAGAATCATTCCAATTGAGACGTGGTATCACTCCTTGTAATAAAGACAACGATCAGCAGATGAAACGGACCTAAAATCATTGGCCGCTGACCATGCATCGGCCCAACTAATGGTACCCTAAGGACCTTATTACACAGCCTGATGAGCAGTGTAAGCGAGCGCCAATCTGCTAGATCGGTGCTCGCTTATGGAGCCTATAACACGGTACGATAATCGTGCAGCAGCGGCTGTATATATATATATATATATATATATATATATATATATATATAAAACACAACAATCATTGAGCTTGGGGAGATCAGTGGAAAAAATCCAATCGAGTGCTCCTTTAAGAGTCTCCACTTCAAAATTTGAATATGCAAAAAAGGGTCCATGGAGCCTCAGTTGCGAGTCTCAAAACAAGGGAATAACCAGATATCCCTCCAGAGAAGGAAGCCCGTTGCCAAGGGGCGCCTCCCAGTAGGATGAACACCAAACCACCCTGATACGTAGTCCCTCAGGTCCTCACTCTGTTGCGAGCATTAGGACCTAAATAGGGAAACACCAGGGTGGCCCCTATAAGTCAAAGTCTAACTCTGTTGCGAGTGTAACCACATAAGACAAGGGTCACCAAGGCTAGGCATCCATCCACAGACTGCAGTTTCAGGATATTTTCCCCTCGTCAGTGTGGAGCAGGAATTTGGGTACCGAAATGAAATGAAAAATAGACCAACAAAACAATCACTGAGCTCAGGGAGATTAGCGAAAAAATCCAATGGAGTACTCATTTAAGAGCCTCCACTGATTGTGCCCTACAAGCTTTTTTGCATATATATATATATATATATATATATATATATATATATATATATTGTTAGCCCTTGCCTTAAGTGTAAAATAATCTTTATACATTTGTCCTCGCTTTGTATTTTTCTTCTTTCAGGCCGCTCAGCCAATCACTGCCTGCGGCACGGTCCCGTCTCGGCCAGTGATTGGTTGAGCAGCCTATCATTTCAGAGACCGGCCCAGCCGTGGCTACAGGTAGCGGGCAGAAGCTAGAAGGACACCGGGTAGCGTGCACCGGCATGTATAACGTTTATTATATTTTTTACACAGTCATCAGGCATTGGCCAAACGTCACTATTACACAATGTGCGCCTGGTGGACGATGATTTTTAGGCAGGATTAAATTACACAGTCAAATAATGATCATTTTCATCAGCTGATCAATGTCTTTATCACTTGGAGCGATAATCTGCCGAATTAGGCCAATAAAGACAAATATCATTCTGTGTAATAGGGTCCTCAGAGACTGAGGTGTACGAGTGATATAGATGGCACTACCCCCAATAGTTACTGTACCCTCAGCTGTAAGACCAAGAGATTGAGGTGTACGAGTCATATAGATGACACTACCCCCAATAGTTACTGTACCCTCAGCTGTAAGACCAAGAGATTGAGGTGTACGAGTCATATAGATGGCACTACCCCCAATAGTTACTGTACCCTCAGCTGTAAGACCAAGAGGCTGATGTGTACGAGTCATATAGGTGGCACTACCCCAAGTAGTTGCTTTACCCATACCTACATGACCAAGAGTGGAGCGCACAAGTCATATAGATGGCACTACCCCCAATAGTTACTGTACCTTAGCTGGAAGATCAACAGGCTGGTGTGTACGAGTAATATAGATGACACTACCCCCAAAAGTAACTGTAACCTCAGCTACAAGACCAAGAGGCTGGTGTGTACAAGTCATATAGATGGCACTACCCCCAATAGTTGCTGTGTGCCCTCAGATGTCCTCAGCATTGTAAAGCTGATCCTGGTTTAACATGTATGACTGGTCTGTTAGAACACCCTGGATCCTGGTCACATCACACATGGCTGATACAACACACTGGATCCTGGTCACACCACACATGGCTGATACAAGATACTGGATCCAGGTCACACCACACATGGCTGATACAACACACTGGATCCTGGTCACATCACGTGCAGTGTCCCAGAACATGCAGACTACTACTCCTATTATGGCCATTTCTCTTGCTGTGTCCATGCCTGTTCTGGTAAGTGTTTGCACTGCAACTGCTGCTGGTTTTCCCCTGGTATTCTCTGGTTATGTGCATTCTCATGTGTATTCTCATGTATTCCTGTGTATTATTGCATTGTACAGTGGTATGCAAGGCTGTTGATCACGTGACCGTGCCAGTGCCCTGTAACCATGGTTCCTCCAATGGCCGACTAGCTCTGGCCAGGAGCAACCATGTGACCTCCCACTTCCTCCTAACAAGTTAGTCTTCCCCCTGCTTCCAAGCAAGGAGTGTGTGTGTCGTCCCTCTCCTGCCTCAGAGGAGTTGGGCTTTTTCTCTGCAGCTCCCACTTCACCACTAGAAGTGTGGATCAGGTGCTCTGCTGTATTCAAGTCTTCGGCTGTATCTGCCTGCTCAAGTGTCCGGAGTCTTCTCTCTCATCTGGGTGTCATTCCATTATCTCTCATCATCGCTACAAGGATTCACAGCAAGTATTATTCTCAAGTTAATCCACCCAGCAACGCTATCTCTCTCATACTCCTACTCCCATCATCCGGCACGTATTCTCACAGCCTATGCAGCACCACTCCTGCTTTATTTGTCAAAGCCTGCTATATACCCGGTTGCATCCGGACAGAACTGTTGCTACTAGTTACCTCATCTATAATAAAACCGCTGTTACTGAACCCTGGCATTGGTGTCCACTAACTGGTGCCCTGACTAGGTGCAGCGAAGAATCGCATGCCCATCATCACCCGCAGATTCCACAGACCGGCCCTACAGCTGTGCCGCCCTCAGGCCTATACCGTGACAAGTATAACCCCTGCAGCTGCCCCGGTCATTGCCCGCTCATAACACCAGCACTGCGGAAGTGGCCCCCAGGGGCCAGGGCATCGCACACACATCGCTGATACAAGATACTGGATCCAGGTCACACCACACATGGCTGATACAACACACTGGATCCAGGTCATACCACACATGGCTGATAAAACACAGTGGATCCAGGTCACACCACACATGGCTGATACAACACACTGGATCCAGGTCACACCACACATGGCTGATACAACACACTGGATCCAGGTCACATCACACATCGCTGATACAACACACTGGATCCAGGTCACACCACACATGGCTGATACAACACACTGGATCCAGGTCACACCACACATGGCTGATACAACACACTGGATCCTGGTCACACCACAAATGGCTGATACAAGATACTGGATCCAGGTCACACCACACATGGCTGATACAACACACTGGATCCTGGTCACACCACACATCGCTGATACAACACACTGGATCCTGGTCACATCACACATCGCTGATACAACACACTGGATCCAGGTCACACCACACATGGCTGATACAACACACTGGATTCGGACCAGGTTGGCTTATTACAGGAATAAGATCGCCCTCTTTATCTACATTCTGTGTTCCTTATATGTCAGCTCAGTTTCCTTCTCCCGCTCAGCATTTGATTTTCAGGGGTGGTCTGAGCCCACCGAGCCCCCAACCACCTCTACACAGGCCCTGCCGAGGCTCAGTAGATTTAATAAGGAGGCAGGCATGGCATTTTTCATTAAGATGTTGAATTTAACAACACGGCTGAGCTGTAAAATCCATGTGGTTTATTGTGAGCTCGTATATAGGTGTGAGCGGCTCTTTAAAGCTGCGCAGGACGTTCCCTTGATGTTGAGTCCAATGTGTAATATCAGGGACGTGAATGAAGCGGGACGACGCTGCACACAAACCCCACACTATTCTCTCCTCCTGATCGGGGGGGATGTTCTGAGTGGCCCCCCAACAACCACATCCCCACAGCGCTGCCAAACACGACGACACTATTAGTGAGGAACCTGCACCATGACGCCTGGCCATTTCCTGACGTCCACCTTCCCATCCATCTCCGGGACGTCTCAGAGAATATAAATATTTCTGCAGCCATTATCGCCATTTCTCAGCGCAAGACATGGAGACATTTCTTGTTTTATTTCTTTCCTTATTATTCTTAGCAGATGTTTGGCCTCTTCAGAGCATTACACAAGAATTCAGAAATTGGCACAGCTGGTATGTCAGAAATGTAAGCCCACTGTGGCTCCCAGATCACCCGCTGACCGGAGGCCTTTGAAAACCCTGACTGACAAGAGTTGCCATCAGATGTATAACGCAATAACCCCTTCATCTCTGCTAAGCCAACATCTCAGTGTTCAGATATAAGAAAGGAAAAATTATTGATAAAACTTTGCTAAGCACTCATCATCATCATCAGAACCCGTCCAAACATCAGAACCTGTCCAAATATAGGTGCCAAACATAGGGACTTGTCCAAACATCAGAACCAACCCTAACACCATAATCAGCCCAAACATCAAAACCAACCCAAATATTAGAATCTGTCCAAACATTAAGGCCAGTCCAAGCATTAGAACGTGTCCAAAAATTAGAACTTTTCCAACCACCCTTATTAGCCCAAACATTACAACCTGCCTAAACATTACATCCGGAGCCAATATAAGAACCACTCCAAACATCAAAATCTGAGCCAACATAAGAACCCATAAAAACCTGAGCCAATATAAGAACCCATCAAAACCTGAGCCAATATAAGAACCCGTCAAAACATCACAACCTGCCCAAACATAAAAACCTGAAACAACATAAGAACCTGTCCAAACATCAAAACCAGCCCAAGCATTAGAATGTGTCCAAAAATTAAAAATTGTCCAACCATCCTTATTAGCCCAAACATCACAACCTGCCTAAACATCACAGCCAGAGCCAAAACCTGGGCCAACATAAGAACCCGTTCAAACATTAATACCTGCCTAAACATCAATTTTAAGCCAACATAAGAACAGTCCAAACATCACAACCTGCCTGGACATCACAGCCTGAGCCAACATAAGAACCCGTCCAAACATCAAAACCTGAACCAACATAAGAACCTGTCCAAACCTCAAAACTTGGGCCAACAAAAGAACAGTCCAAACATCACAACCTGCCTGGACATCACAACCTGAGCCAACATAAGAACCTTCCGCACGTCACAACCTGTCTGTACATCACAACCTGAGCCAACATAAGAACCTTCCACACGTCACAACCTGCCTGGACATCACAACCTGAGCCAACATAAGAACCTTCTGCACGTCACAACCTGTCTGTACATCACAACCTGAGCCAACATAAGAACCTTCCACACGTCACAACCTGCCTGTACATCACAACCTGAGCCAACATAAGAACCTTCCGCACGTCACAACCTGCCTGGACAGCACAACCTGAGCCAACATCAGAACCTGTCCAAACTTCAAAAATCTTTGAAGCGTCAAAACGCATGCCAACACGAGAAAAGGTCCAAATGATCAGAAGTCTTCCATGCAGAAGAACTAATCAAAACCAATGCCAATATCAGAACCAGTTCAAACATAAGTGGACTGGGGTCTCCTGAACGTGTAAGTTCCAGCATACAGATCTCCAGAGATCTCACATTTATCACCTACTCAGGGATGGGTTTTAGATGTTATCAGCTGGAATCCTTCTTTAACCCTAAGATTTTAGTTTTAGATTCAGTTTGCTGTCTCAGCCCTGTGTCTAAATACCAAGGTTGAAGACAGGATCGATTGTTATCACCCCTTCTGGTGCCCAGATCATGGTGCATGTGTCCTACCAGCCCCCAGTATGCCCATGAGAGTGACTGGAGAAGATGTTGAGGGCCGTAACTACACAATCTCTATCCTATGGGAAATAGGACAAGAATAGAACATGGATTAAGTGTACAGGGAGCAAACAAATGCCGGACAGAAGTAATAGAGCACATAGTGACTCTTAAGTTCATCTTATGTCCATAGAATAACACCACTGGCCCTGTCACCTAACCAATTGTGTATCCTGAGGTATGGAGAAGCCCTAAGGAGAACCATATTGTCAATGGACTCCTTTACACTGGGCCTTGGCAGCCTCTATGGTTTGTACATTCTAGAGAGAGAAGATTCAGCCATAGCAAGTGGCTGGTGTGACCCACAAAAGCGAGAAAGTGATGGCAAACCGGGGTCAGTGCATCATCGACTCCTTGGGTTATGGATGCACAGGATAAATCCGCCCCATGGATGTGCGGACTGTTCTCTCCTGCAAGTTCTAGAATTTCTCCTCCAAACACTTTAGCAAATGCAGTGCAGCAGGACGGACTCTTCCAGCCGGGCTGCAGTGGGATTGTTGTGTTACAGGAAATTAAAAAATTCCTGCAATACCAACTTACTAGTCAAAGTCACTCTGCGGTATCCCAGAATCCCCTCTGCTCTGAAGTCGAGCCAGAATCAGTTTTGAAGAGTAATTTCCAGCCCTATAAAGGGTCATAACAATGTATTAAAGCCACATTTGCTTCTGTGTTTTGTAAGTTTCAATCTCATTACTAAGAGTTTTTTTCGTCTTTGGTCTTTTTTTCCCTTTTCGCTCGACGTCTATGTTTGGAGTGACTCGCACTGATCCCACTTTACTTCAAAAGACAAGAGAAGGGAAATCAGTTCTGTATATTGTGCATGTGGTTATATGATAAGGCAATGGGGTGGATGGAGAGCGCGATTCAGGGTTTGCCAACTCTCATGCTGGCACGTGATCAATTTAACCCCTTCCTGGGCTGCGGCATAACCTGTAGAACACACGCAAAGACAAGATGATACAACGATCTGCCGCTCCCCGCACCACATACAGCTATCACTTAAAGGAACAGCAAATTATCACTTACAGAAACAGCAAATTATTCTGTCTGAAACCCTTGTGAGTCAGACATATGTTCCCTTCATATCCGCACTCCTACCATCAATCATCTTCACGACTTCAAAGAGGCTGACGCTGCCCGCAGACACCGGCGCTCCTGGGGTCCACACTGATACAATATTCACCCGTATCATTAGGGGATTATTGATTCTCTCTCACCAGGATAAGAGTCACTGTAATCACATCACAGAATCAATCACATCACAGGACTGATCACATCATAGGACTGATCACATCACAGGACTGATCACATCATAAGACTGATCACATCACAGGACTGATCACATCATAGGACTGATCACATCACAGGACTGATCACATCATAGGACTGATCACATCACAGGACTGATCACATCACAGAACCGATCAAACCACAGAACTAATCACATCACACAGCTGATCATAGACCTGATCACATCTCAGAACCGATTACATCACAGAACCGATCACATCATAGACCTGATCACACCACACACACCTGATAGCATCACAGACCTGATCACACCACACACACCTAATCACATAACAGACCTGATCACATCACAGAACTGATCACATCATAGATCTAATCACATCACAAAACAGAAACAAAACAGAAATTATTATATCACAAAAGCAACAGAATAGACCACATCACAAAATTATATCATAGGACTGATCGCATCACAGATCATAGGACTGATCACATCACAGGAGTCACAGAAATCACATCACATTACTGATCACTTCACTGAACAGATCAGAGAAATGACGTCATAGAAGAGATCACATCATAACCAATCACAGAACTGATCACGTAGCATAACCGATTACTTACCAAAACGAATAACAGAACTGATCACATAACATAACTGATCGCATCACAACTGATCCCAGAACTGATTACATGAAAGAACTGATTAAATCACTGAAATGATTACAGAAATTATAAGATAACAGAACCAATTACAGGACCAAACTGATCAAATCACAAAACCAATAA
Source organism: Dendropsophus ebraccatus (assembly GCA_027789725.1). NCBI lineage: Eukaryota > Metazoa > Chordata > Amphibia > Anura > Hylidae > Dendropsophus > Dendropsophus ebraccatus. The sequence continues at coordinate 10,069,399 of JAQFWZ010000009.1, read as the reverse complement.
CATCAAATAACTGGTTATATCAGACAACTCATCATATTACAGAACAGATGATATCATATCATAAAACTGATGACATCACAGAGCCAATCATAAAACTGATGACATCACAGAGCCAATCATAAAACTGATGACATCACAGAACTAGTCATAAAACTGATGAGATCAGACTGATGACATTACAGAGCAGTGAATCTTAAGTGATGAAACATTCAGCCACAGATACAGAGAAGACATCACTCATCCGATCCAGAAACCAATCAGATTGCAGCTTTCTCACCAGGGATCTGATTGGGGGGTTAATCACCTGTCATGTTTTTTCTCATTTATTCCTTATAGTGAAAGGACGGGAGCAGATAAGATAGGGGAGGATGGTGATGATGGATCCGCTCCGGCCACCTCCTCCCGCTCCTCAGGACATAAAACTACAAGGAGATTCCCACAATGTAAACGTATTACACATCAGCGGCTTCTTCCTTCTGCTGCTTATTCTCTCCTCAGGACCAGAACACATGGAAGATGTGGACGAGGAGCGCTGTGTGAACAGAGACAAAGCTCAGGGACATCAAATGAGAGACTTCAGAGGAGTGGGGACCGGCTATCAGCCTGGACAGGAGAAGACAGACGCTAACAGAGGACTATCTACACTGATACACTGTAACGTCACTCATAGAGGGCTATCTACACTGATACACTGTAACCACACACATAGGGGGCTATCTACACCGATACACTGTAACGTCACTCATAGAGGGCTATCTACACTGATACACTGTAACCACACACATAGAGGGCTATCTACACCGATACACTGTAACCACACACATAGAGGGCTATCTACACCGATACACTGTAACCACACACATAGAGGACTATCTACACCGATACACTGTAACCACACACATAGAGGGCTATCTACACCAATACACTGTAACCACACTCATAGAGGGCTATCTACACCAATACACTGTAACCACACACATAGAGGGCTATCTACACCAATACACTGTAACCACACACATAGAGGGCTATCTACACCAATACACTGTAACCACACTCATAGGGGCTATCTACACCGATACACTGTAACCACACACATAGAGGGCTATCTACAACGATACACTGTAACCACACTCATAGGGGGCTATCTACACCAATACACTGTAACCACACTCATAGGGGCTATCTACACCGATACACTGTAACCACACTCATAGGGGGCTATCTACACCGATACACTGTAACGTCACACATAGAGGGCTATCTACAACGATACACTGTAACCACACACATAGAGGGCTATCTACATCGATACACTGTAACCACACACATAGAGGACTATCTACACCGATACACTGTAACCACACACATAGAGGGCTATCTACACCAATACACTGTAACCACACACATAGGGGCTATCTACACCGATACACTGTAACCACACACATAGAGGACTATCTACACCGATACACTGTAACCACACTCATAGGGGGCTATCTACACCGCTACACTGTAACCACACATATAGGGGCTATGTACACCAATACACTGTAACATCACTCATAGGGGGCTATCTACACCGATACACTGTAACAATGCTCATAGAGGGCTATCTACACCGATACACTGTAACAATGCTCATAGGGGGCTATCTACACCGATACACTGTAACGTCACTCATAGAGGGCTATCTACACTGATACACTGTAACCACACATATAGGGGCTATGTACACCAATACACTGTAACGTCACACATAGAGGGCTATCTACACCGATACACTGTAACCACACTCATAGGGGGCTATCTACACCGATACACTGTAACCACACATATAGAGGGCTATCTTCACCGATACACTGTAACGTCACTCATAGAGGGTTATCTACACCGATACACTGTAACATCACTCATAGAGGGCTATCTACACCGATACACTGTATCATCACTCATAGAGGGCTATCTACACCAATACACTGTAACAACCCTCATAGAGGGCTATCTACACCGATACACTGTAACCACACTCATAGAGGGCTATCTACACCGATACACTGTAACCACACTCATAGGGGGCTATCTACACCGATACACTGTAACATCACTCATAGGGGCTATCTACACCGATACACTGTAACCACACTCATAGGGGGCTATCTACACCGATACACTGTAACGTCACTCATAGAGGGCTATCTACACCAATACACTGTAACCACACATATAGTTGCTATGTACACCAATACACTGTAACCACACTCATAGGGGGCTATCTACACCGCTACACTGTAACCACACATATAGGGGCTATGTACACCAATACACTGTAACATCACTCATAGGGGGCTATCTACACCGATACACTGTAACAATGCTCATAGAGGGCTATCTACACCGATACACTGTAACAATGCTCATAGGGGGCTATCTACACCGATACACTGTAACCACAATCATAGGGGGCTATCTACACCGATACACTGTAACCACACTCATAGGGGCTATCTACACCGATACACTGTAACCACACTCATAGGGGGCTATCTACACCAATACACTGTAACCACACACATAGAGGGCTATCTACACCGATACACTGTAACCACACTCATAGAGGGCTATCTACACCGATACACTGTAACCACACTCATAGGGGCTATCTACACCGACACACTGTAACCACACTCATAGGGGGCTATCTACACCAATACACTGTAACATCACTCATAGGGGCTATCTACACCGATACACTGTAACCACACTCATAGGGGGCTATCTACACCGATACACTGTAACTACACATATAGTTGCTATGTACACCAATACACTGTAACATCACTCATAGAGGGCTATCTACACCAATACACTGTAACTACACTCATAGGGGGCTATCTACACCAATACACTGTAACTACACTCATAGGGGCTATCTACACCGATACACTGTAACCACACACATAGAGGGCTATCTACACCAATACACTGTAACCACACACATAGAGGGCTATCTACACCAATACACTGTAACCACACTCATAGGGGCTATCTACACCGATACACTGTAACCACACACATAGAGGGCTATCTACAACGATACACTGTAACCACACACATAGGGGGCTATCTACACCAATACACTGTAACATCACTCATAGAGGGCTATCTACACCAATACACTGTAACATCACTCATAGAGGGCTATCTACACCGATACACTGTAACCACACTCATAGGGGGCTATCTACACCGATACACTGTAACATCACTCATAGGGGCTATCTACACCGATACACTGTAACATCACTCATAGAGGGCTATCTACACCAATACACTGTAACTACACTCATAGGGGGCTATCTACACCAATACACTGTAACTACACTCATAGGGGGCTATCTACACTAAAACACCGGACTAGGTCAGGACACGTTGTCTGTATTTTGATGCTAGCGGCAGAGATCTAGCAATCTGTACTGGAACGAGACACAAAATCTGTTATAAAGTCACAAAACAACAATAAATCTTCACAAAGACCCCAAAGCCGGTAAGGGGGCAATAACCTGTGCACATGGGCGATATGTATAGAGGGCAGTTAAGGGGTTCCCTTTAAAAAATCATGTCACAATTTATTGGTTGATTAGATACAGTATCATTCTTAGACCAATTATGTAAAAGCTTGATGGTTACAGTACTCAGAGGGGCATGATAGGCTTGGTGGTACCAAACTTCGAATCTCTAGAACTTAACTTCAGGGAGGGGGGTACACTTACTTTTTCCAGCACACTTGTCATTTTACACAGTCCAGAAGTGAATCTGGTGACATGGGCCGGATCGTGGAGTACGGACGGGAGGTGAGAGTCTGCCCCGGCCGCCCAGCGACCCCGGACAGGACACGGACCACAGGCCGCACACACATCAGCTGACACAAGAATTCAGCTCTGAATAATTTACTGTAATGAATTCAGAACTTGATCCTCGCAGGGAACCAGAAAACTTGCGAAATAAAACCGTGTCCAAAGACAAAACAAAACGACTTGTCAGTCTGGAAGCAATTTAGTTAAATGTGATTGTAAAACATGTAAGCGAGCCAAGCACTGACAACATCCATGTGAACTGCGAGCGCTGCTCTGGAGACCATAGCGGAGCCTGCAACCCCATCACGAAGACCCTAAGACAAGGTGTGAAAAACTAGTGCAAAGAGGCGTGGAGGAGGGGCCAGCAACAACCAATCAGGATGCTGCTTTCATACATCCACTGTCAGTGACACGAGCGCCAGCCTGGTATCTGCTGCCAGTGACATGAGCCTCAGCCTGGTGTCTGCTGCCAGTGACATGAGCCTCAGCCTGGTGTCTGCTGCCAGTGACATGAGCCTCAGCCTGGTGTCTGCTGCCAGTGACATGAGCCTCAGCCTGGTATCTGCTGCCAGTGACATGAGCCTCAGCCTGGTATCTGCTGCCAGTGACATGAGCCTCAGCCTGGTGTCTGCTGCCAGTGACATGAGCCTCAGCCTGGTGTCTGCTGCCAGTGACATGAGCCTCAGCCTGGTGTCTGCTGCCAGTGACATGAGCCTCAGCCTGGTGTCTGCTGCCAGTGACATGAGCCTCAGCCTGGTATCTGCTGCCAGTGACATGAGCCTCAGCCTGGTGTCTGCTGCCAGTAACATGAGCCTCAGCCTGGTGTCTGCTGCCAGTGACATGAGCCTAAGCCTGGTGTCTGCTGCCAGTGACATGAGCCTCAGCCTGGTGTCTGCTGCCAGTGACATGAGCCTCAGCCTGGTGTCTGCTGCCAGTAACATGAGCCTCAGCCTGGTGTCTGCTGCCAGTGACATGAGCCTCAGCCTGGTGTCTGCTGCCAGTGACATGAGCCTCAGCCTGGTGTCTGCTGCCAGTGACATGAGCCTCAGTCTGATGTCTGCTGCCAGTGACACAAGCGTCAGCCTGGTGTCTGCTGCCAGTGACATGAGCCTCAGCCTGGTGTCTGCTGCCAGTGACATGAGCCTCAGCCTGGTGTCTGCTGCCAGTGACATGAGCCTCAGCCTGGTGTCTGCTGCCAGTGACATGAGCCTCAGCCTGGTGTCTGCTGCCAGTGACATGAGCCTCAGCCTGGTGTCTGCTGCCAGTGACATGAGCCTCAGCCTGGTGTCTGCTGCCAGTGACATGAGCCTCAGCCTGGTGTCTGCTGCCAGTGACATGAGCCTCAGCCTGGTGTCTGCTGCCAGTGACATGAGCGTCAGCCTGGTGTCTGCTGCCAGTGACATGAGCCTCAGCCTGGTGTCTGCTGCCAGTGACATGAGCCTCAGCCTGGTGTCTGCAGCCAGTGACATGAGCCTCAGCCTGGTGTCTGCTGCCAGTGACATGAGCCTCAGCCTGGTGTCTGCTGCCAGTGACATGAGCCTCAGCCTGGTGTCTGCTGCCAGTAACATGAGCCTCAGCCTGGTGTCTGCTGCCAGTGACATGAGCCTCAGCCTGGTGTCTGCTACCAGTGACATGAGCCTCAGCCTGGTGTCTGCTGCCAGTGACATGAGCCTCAGTCTGGTGTCTGCTGCCAGTGACACAAGCGTCAGCCTGGTGTCTGCTGCCAGTGACATGAGCCTCAGCCTGGTGTCTGCTGCCAGTGACATGAGCCTCAGCCTGGTGTCTGCTGCCAGTGACATGAGCCTCAGCCTGGTGTCTGCTGCCAGTGACATGAGCCTCAGCCTGGTCTCTGCTGCCAGTGACATGAGCCTCAGCCTGGTGTCTGCTGCCAGTGACATGAGCCTCAGCCTGGTGTCTGCTGCCAGTGACATGAGCCTCAGCCTGGTGTCTGCTGCCAGTGACATGAGCCTCAGCCTGGTGTCTGCTGCCAGTGACATGAGCCTCAGCCTGGTGTCTGCTGCCAGTGACATGAGCCTCAGCCTGGTGTCTGCTGCCAGTGACATGAGCCTCAGCCTGGTATCTGCTGCCAGTGACATGAGCGTCAGCCTGGTGTCTGCTGCCAGTGACATGAGCCTCAGCCTGGTATCTGCTGCCAGTGACATGAGCCTCAGCCTGGTGTCTGCTGCCAGTGACATGAGCCTCAGCCTGGTGTCCACTGTAAGTGATAAAGCTTAAAGGGGTGATGGTGGTGGTGATGGTGGTGGTGGTTGTGATGGTGGTGGTGGTGATTGTGGTGGTGGTGGTGGTGCTGATGGTGGTGGTGGTTGTGATGGTGGTGATTGTGGTGGTGGTGGTGATAGTGGTTGTGGTGGTGGTGAGCCTCTAACTCCACGAGAATAGAAGATACACAAAAACCTCATCTCTAGTGCTGGTGGTGATGGTGGTGGTGATGGTGGTGGTGGTGATGGTGGTGGTGGTGGTGATGGTGGTGGTGATGGTGGTGGTGATGGTGGTGGTTGTGATGGTGATGGTGGTGGTGATGGTGGTGGTGGTGGTGATGGTGGTGGTGGTGGTGGTGATGGTGGTGGTGATGGTGGTGGTGGTGGTGGTGGTGATGGTGGTGGTGATGGTGGTGGTGGTGGTGGTGATGGTGATGGTGGTGGTGATGGTGGTGGTGGTGGTGGTGATGGTGATGGTGGTGGTGATGGTGGTGGTGGTGGTGGTGATGGTGGTGGTGGTGGTGGTGATGGTGGTGGTGATGGTGGTGGTGATGGTGGTGGTGATGGTGGTGATGGTGATGGTGGTGGTGATGGTGGTGATGGTGATGGTGATGGTGGTGGTGGTGGTGGTGGTGATGGTGATGGTGGTGGTGATGGTGGTGGTGGTGGTGGTGATGGTGATGGTGGTGGTGATGGTGGTGGTGGTGGTGGTGATGGTGGTGGTGGTGGTGGTGATGGTGATGGTGATGGTGGTGGTGGTGGTGGTGATGGTGGTGGTGATGGTGGTGGTGGTGATGGTGGTGGTGATGATGGTGGTGATGATGGTGATGGTGGTGGTGATGGTGGTGGTGATGGTGGTGGTGATGGTGGTGGTGATGATGGTGGTGATGATGGTGATGGTGGTGGTGATGGTGGTGGTGATGGTGGTGGTGATGGTGGTGGTGGTGGTGGTGGTGATGATGGTGATGGTGGTGGTGATGGTGGTGGTGATGGTGGTGGTGATGGTGAGCCTCTAACTCCACGGGAATAGAAGATACACAAAAACCACAGATTGGAGTGACGGCGAATCATTACCAGAGCAGCAACATTCCCCGGAATATTACACGGACTCCATTAGACACGGCCGGGACGTCTGCCTCACATATGGAAGGAGCAGAGACTGCAGATCTTACATTCCCCAGTGATGCAGCCGCCAGGTGAACTTTTCCTTCTTTGAACTTTTGCTCCTTAATTATTTACTTCCCGAACATTAGTTCTGCCTGATCCCCTCTAATTCTGAGTCAGTGTGTGATGGTGGGGGGGCTGTGTACGCTATGTATGGGGGTACTGTTAGGAAGGATGTGTGGCATACCATGTGTGGATACAGTAGTCTTAGAGAGTGTGCGTGTGGGGTTACTCTATAAGACTGTGCAGGTGGGGTATCCTCTGGGTGAGTGTGTCTAGGGGATGCTATCTGACGTGTGGCGTAGTATTTAAGAGTGAAGCCCCTTTTACACGGGTCGGCCCATGTTAAAGTGTCAGCGGTCAGCAGAGGAGTGAGAAAATGTCCAATCCTCGGCTGATCACTTCTTTTGTATATATCACTATTGGTTGTACAGCTCCCTATGCAGAGGATGTGCGGCTGATAGCAATATCGTTTAATGGATGTGCAATATATACAGCGATGGTTCATGTGGCCCTTCAGGAATCACTGCAAACAAGCGCTGAGCTCGCTGATCGGCACTCGCTTGTGTCCTTGCATGGCTGCCTATCGGACCATGTATAATGACTCTAATTGTTGGGAGAGTACACTGAGGATGTGCAGGTGGGGGATATTTTTGAGAGTGCGCGGGGGGGGGGGGGGGGTAGGGGGTTCACTGTGGGCAGGGGCCATACTCTTTAAGAGTGTGTGGGGGTGCTCTCTGTGCAGGTGATGGATACTCTTTGAGAGTGTGTGGGGGTACTCTCTGTGCGCAGGTGATGGATACTCTTTGAGAGGGTGTGGGGGTACTCTGTGCACAGGTGATGGATACTCTTTGAGAGGGTGTGGGGGTGCTCTCTCTGTGCAGGTGATGGATACTCTTTGAGAGTGTGTGGGGGTACTCTGTGCACAGGTGATGGATACTCTTTGAGAGGGTGTGGGGGTACTCTGTGCACAGGTGATGGACACTCTTTGAGAGGGTGTGGGGGTGCTCTCTGTGTGCAGGTGATGGATACTCTTTGAGAGTGTGTGGGGGTACTCTCTGTGCGCAGGTGATGGATACTCTTTGAGAGTGTGTGGGGGTGCTCTCTGTGCGCAGGTGATGGATACTCTTTGAGAGGGTGTGGGGGTACTCTGTGCGCAGGTGATGGATACTCTTTGAGAGTGTGTGGGGGTACTCTGTGCGCAGGTGATGGATACTCTTTGAGAGTGTGTGGGGGTGCTCTCTGTGCGCAGGTGATGGATGAATACTCTTTGAGAGTGTGTGGGGGTGCTCTGTGTGCAGGTGATGGATACTCTTTGAGAGTGTGTGAAGTTACACCGTGCAGGTGATGGATACTCTTTGAGAGTGTGTGGGGGTACTCTGTGCGCAGGTGATGGATACTCTTTGAGAGTGTGTGGAGGTACTCTCTGTGCAGGTGATGGATACTCTTTGAGAGTGTGTGGGGGTGCTCTCTGTGCAGGTGATGGATACTCTTTGAGAGGGTGTGGGGGTGCTCTCTGTGCAGGTGATGGATACTCTTTGAGAGTGTGTGGGGGTGCTCTGTGCGCAGGTGATGGATGAATACTCTTTGAGAGTGTGTGGGGGTACTCTGTGCGCAGGTGATGGATACTCTTTGAGAGTGTGTGGGGGTACTCTGTGCGCAGGTGATGGATACTCTTTGAGAGTGTGTGGGGGTACTCTGTGCGCAGGTGATGGATACTCTTTGAGAGTGTGTGGAGGTGCTCTGTGCGCAGGTGATGGATACTCTTTGAGAGTGTGTGGAGGTAATCTGTGTGCAGGTGGGGGATACTCTCTATGGCTGGGTTCACACTATGTATATTTGAGGCTGTATTTGTGAGGCTGTATAGCAACCAAAACCAGGAGTGGATTGAAAACACAGAAAGGCTATGTTCACATAATGTTGTAATTGAGTGGATGGCCGCCATTTAATGGCAAATTTTTGCTGTTATTTTAAAACAACGGCTGTTATATTGAAATAATGGCAGTTATTTACCGTTATATGGCGGCCATCCACTCAGTTACAACATTGTGTGAACATATCCTTTCTGTGTTTTCAATCCACTCCTGGTTTTGGTTGCTATGAGGACCTGACATGAGGACCAAATACAGCCTGAAATATACATAGTGTGAACCCAGCCTATAAGTGTATGAGGGTGTTCTGTGCTTAGGTGACTCATACTCTCTGAGAGTTTGTGGGGGTACTCTGTGTGGAGGTGAGGGCTACTCTTTAAAAGTGTGTGGGGGTGCTCTGTGTGCTATTTGTATATATGGCACTCTTTGAGTGCATGGGGAGGTTAAAAATTATATCAAGTAATAGCAGATGAAAGAGTTTAACTGATTTACATGTACCTTGAACCTTCTAGTAAAGGGGGAATAACCCTCTAAGGATTAGAGCCAATCACTGCAAGACTTTAGTCAATTAAGCCCTAAGTAGTTATAAATACCCAGCTTTTCCTAATCTCTTGGTCTTAGTGTCTCAGATGGTCCCAATTGGTTTGTAGTCCCAAGTGTTAGTAAGGGTTGCTGCTTTTAGAGTTGAAGTTGACCAGGATGGCATGGACCACTACAGTGTACAACTAAGGAGATTAACCCTTCCTCTCTACAGTCTTCACCCTGGCCTGAAGGTTCTTCTTAGAAAGAGTCAAGAGAAGAGAAGTTATTGCCTCTTCAGAGCCTCTGAACCCGACCTACCATCAAGCCCGAGAACTTTAGAGATGCAACATCTCAGGACTGCTCTACATAACATCAACATCCATTGTATGGAAGATGCTTAGTAATAGTTCCTCATTATGCTGGTATACAATACACGGACAACACCACCAGCCAAAGACCTTCCACCTTGCGCAGATCCCCAAAGACAAAACCTTGCTGGGCTCACAGGTTGGCTCTACTACGTGACATCTCCAATATTACCACCATCCATCAACAAGAAACTACTACTCCCAGCTAGCCTGCACTGTAACTGCCCGTGTGCACCAGACTATTCCCTCAGGGTGAGACTCGTGGGTTTCACGGCCCTGCCGGACAGCTATGTTATATACATGGCCAGAATGTGCCTCCTTCTCACCACATAATCCATGTACGTTGCAGCAAAGAAACAGCATCCAAGATACAGATAGCGCTGCAGAATCTGTTGGCTCTATACAAATAAATATTGTTATTATTATTATACAGATTATACAGTAGCCCTTTATTTTAGGATGTTGCAATAACTTTGCACTTTTTTTCCTCTGTATTGTGGTTGCTGTTTCTTTGCTGCAACCTACATGATTCCTTTCACCAAGTGTGCACAGCGACCACTAAGACTTCTTACAGCAGGTGCATCATGGGACAGCGGGGTATTGATAGCGATGCCTACGTACGTGGTCTCCGGTAGAGCGAGGGGCGTTCTGGAAAGCTGCATAGGTGTTTGTTTCCATAGTAGTAAGTACAGTAATAGGATAGTGGGGCCCCCAAGGAGGTTCTTATCGGTCTCCTGTGTGGCCCCATCTGTTTGGGGAGGGGAGATCATTTAGCTCTATGGATGACACTGACTGTATGTTGCTGTTCTTGTCACGTAGAATTATGTACAGTGTAACTCACTGAAATGGTTTAGTGTCACTTAACCCTGTAGTGTCCGAATACCCCAGTACAGGTGTTATTGTCCTAGGTTCTGCCCTCTTGAGGCAATATGACCACTATTAGCACCTGAGATTTGGGGGGGGGGGGGGGGCTTTCAATAAACTTGTACTTGAATTTTAGATGCTGTTACTTTACTTATGTATATAGAATATGTGGGGATAGGAAACACCACTGAAACCTGCATCCCATCTGCCAGGACCGTGTGCTGCTGCTGGTCCCTCTATTCTTGGGACTTCCCATTGTTATCATCACTATGATCACCACCATCATAATAATAAAGATAGTCATCATCATCAATTCTATCATAAATATCATCAATTTCATCATCCCCACCACCTTCATAATAATGGCTATAATCAACATCATCATCATCATAACCATTATTGTCACCACCAACATCATCCCCATCATCCTCATCATTGGGGTGATTGAAGTAGTGCGACATCAGTATGTCATCCAGATCACAGATCCAGAACCTTGATGAGAAAGACACGGGACATAGATTGATGTATTATATCCATCCATGTGTATAACACCATATCGTAACACCATCTCCATATTACGAGCCATAGAGAAGTGTGAACAAGACCTCAGAGCAGATGTGCAACTCACCAGAATCTCAGGTGTTTATAATGGTCATATTTCCTCTAGGGGGAAGAATCTGAAGCCCTGGGCCCCAGAGAGGTTGACAAGTGCTGTGATTCCAGGAATACAGGGTTTAGCATCCTGCTGGGCCAATGATCTGCTGCCACCTAGTCCCTGCAGACCGTCCTGGCCAGTGAGCATCAGTAAAGAGGCCAATAAGTTTTACCTGAGGGATCGGGAGGGGGGGGGGGGGGGGGCAGAAACAACATGTACAGCTCTGACCATGTAAGTGCACTTATAAGGAAGACGCTTGGATTATATCGGTTTCTCTATAGAAGGAACAGCAACGTCCAGAAATTCCCCAATAGAATCCATCTTTCTCCTGAAGAGTTTTTCACACTTTTCAGCTCTTTTTACTGTTGGACGAGATTTCTTCACATACTTACCTGCAATAAAATATTAATAATAAGGTCTATAACACGCTAAGATCTGTGCACACATGTGCAACACTTGTTGCCCATTGACATCAATTAGGAAGAAAAAATTCTCAACCAAACCTGTGACGTTATAGATTCCGCCAACAGAGTACGAAGCAACAAAATCCGCAAGTAACGTGACGTTATAGATTCTGCCAACAGAGTACGAAGCAACAAAATCCGCAAGTAACGTGACGTTATAGATTCTGCCAACAGAATACGAAGCAACAAAATCCGCAACTAACGTGACGTTATAGATTCTGCCAACAGAGTACGAAGCAACAAAATCCGCAAGTAACGTGACGTTATAGATTCAGCCAACAGAGTACGAAGCAACAAAATCCGCAAGTAACGTGATGTTATAGATTCAGCCAACAGAATACGAAGCAACAAAATCAGCAAGTAACGTGATGTTATAGATTCTGCCAACAGAGTACGAAGCAACAAAACCTGCAAATAACGTGACGTTATAGATTCTATTAACAGAGTACGAAGCAACAAAACTCGCAAGTTACGTGACGTTATAGATTCTGTCAACAGAGTACGAAGCAAAAAAATCCGCAAGTAACGTGACGTTATAGATTCTGCCAACAGAGTACGAAGCAACAAAACCCGCAAGTTACGTGATGTTATAGATTCTGCCAACAGAGTACGAAGCAACAAAACCTGCAAATAACGTGACGTTATAGATTCTGCCAACAGAGTACGAAGCAACAAAACTCGCAAGTTACGTGACATTATAGATTCAGCCAACAGAATATGAAGCAATAAAACCCGCAAGTAACGTGACGTTATAGATTCTGCCAACAGAGTACGAAGCAACAAAACCCGCAAGTTACGTGATGTTATGGATTTAGCCAACAGAGTATGAAGCAAAAAACCTGCAAGTTACGTGACGTTATAGATTCATCCAACAGAGTTCAAAGCAACAAAATCCGCAAGTAATGTGACGTTATAGATTCATCACACAGAATGCGAAGCAACAAAATTTGAAATTTTTGCAGGAAAATCTAAAGGATTCTGTGTGAAATCATCTATCGGATTTTTTCAGGTTGTTGGCAGCGGGCAGGATGGTTTCTCTGGGGGGGGAGGCTACTGCCACCATGTTTGCCTTATGTTGCTATGTTGTTGAATACGAGGGGGTCACAATGTGTGCGCCTCATGTGTCTCCAGCATCCACATGACTGTGGCTTTGTCATAGAGTCCATGCGGAGTGTCTTGGTGCGCCCATGACATAGCCTTGGGGGTACACTGTGCTCTTTGAGGCGAGGGCTACAGGCTGTAAACACGGTGCGGCCAGGCTGCGGAGGGTTAACAGCAGCCCATCGTAAGTATGAAGCAACAAAACTCGCAAATAACGTGACGTTATAGATTCTGCCAACAGAGTACGAAGCAACAAAATCCGCAAGTAACGTGACGTTATAGATTCTGCCAACAGAGTACGAATCAACAAAACTCGCAAGTTACGTGACGTTATAGATTCTGCCAACAGAGTACGAAGCAACAAAATCCACAAGTAACGTGACATTATAGATTCTGCCAACAGAGTACGAAGCAACAAAACTCGCAAGTAACGTGATGTTATAGATTCTGCCAACAGAGTACGAAGCAACAAAACTCGCAAGTAACGTGATGTTATAGATTCATCCAACAGAGTACGAAGCAACAAAACCCGCAAGTTACGTGATGTTATGGATTTAGCCAACAGAATATGAAGCAAAAAACCTGCAAGTTACGTGACGTTATAGATTCATCCAACAGAGTTCAAAGCAACAAAACCCGCAAGTAATGTGACGTTATAGATTCATCACACAGAATGCGAAGCAAAAAAATTTGAAATTTTTGCAGGAAAATCCAAAGGATTCTGTGCGAAATCATCTATCGGATTTTTTCAGGTTGTTGGGAGCGGGCAGGATGGTTTCTCTGGGGGGGGAGGCTACTGCCACCATGTTTGCCTTATGTTGCTATGTTGTTGAATACGAGGGGGTCACAATGTGTGCGCCTCATGTGTCTCCAGCATCCACATGACTGTGGCTTTGTCATAGAGTCGATGCGGAGTGTCTTGGGGCGCCCATGACATAGCCTTGGGGGTACACTGTGCTCTTTGGGGCGAGGGCTACAGGCTGTAAACACGGTGCGGCCAGGCTGCGGAGGGTTAACAGCAGCCCTTCGTAAGTAGCACATGTACAGCGGCGAGGGCGGCCATTCTATTTGAATATTTTCTTGGCCCGCATCCATCTTCATTAATGCATGGGGGGAATCAGCCAATATTTATAGGAAAAACATATTTGACACTCGAGGGAGCCGCATTTAGAGCTATTTTGCTAATTTGATGGAGTGGTAATAAGTCCTGGAAAATGTCACCGCTTTTCGTGAGCAGCTGTTTTAAATCCGTCCTGCATGTTGGAGCAACAAGACAATCTCGCCGTCACAATGGGCCGGGATGTCATCCGCCGCCCCCCTCGCTCCTGATTAAAATATTCCATTCCGCTCTCTATTTTGCAGCCTGGTGATTTTTCCCTCTGATCATGATACTGATGCGGCCACTGCGGATGTGACAGACCCCATGGTCGCCACCGCTCATCACACAGCCCTCTCATGGCTAATCCTGCAGAGGTCGCACCTATGAGGCATCAATAGGAGTACATTCACACATCGCAGATTTATCACACACCGTTCAGTTATGGTTCCATACATGTGAATAGGGATTGTAGAAATCCTGGCACCTGCTGCACAGACTGCCCCAGTCACATGTATGGGGGTTGTCAGGCCCCAGTCACATGTATAAGGGGGTCTGTCAGGCCTCAGTCACAAGTATGGGTTGTGCATTATAGGGTTGTGGTAATGCATTATAAAATTGCTGCACTGCATTATGGGATTGCTGCGATGCATTATGGGGTTGCTGTGATGCATTACGGTGTTGTGGTAATGCATTATTGGGTTGCTGCCATGCATTATAGGGTAGCTGCACTGCATTATTGGGGAAAGTGCTGCAATGCATTATGGGATTGCTACACTGCGTTAAGGGGGTTGTTGCGATGCATTATGGGGTTGCTGCATTGCATTATGGGGTTATTGTAATGCATTATAGGGTTGCTGCACTGCATTGTGGGGGGAGAGTGCAGCAATGCATTATAGGGTTGCTTCACTGTATTATGGAGGAAGGGGTTGCTGCACTGCATTGTGGAGAAAGGGGTTGCTGCACTGCATTGTCGGGGGATGCTGCGATTCATTATGGGGTTGTGGTAATGCATTATGGGGATGCTGCATTGCGTTAAGGGGTTGCTGTGATGCATTATGGTGTTGCTGCATTGCATTATGGGGTTGTGGCAATGCATTATAGGGTTGCTGCACTGCATTGTTGGGGGAGAGTGCTGCAATGCATTATGGTGTTGCTGCACTGCATTGTCAGGGGAGGATGCTGTGATGCATTATGGGGTTGTGGTAATGCATTAAGGGGCTGCTGCGATGCATTATGGGATTGCGGCGCTGCATTATGGTGTTGCTGCGTTGCATTATGGGGTTGTGGCAATGCATTATAGGGTTGCTGCACTTCATTGTTGGGAGGAGAATGCTGCAATGCATTATGGGGTTGCTGCACTGCATTGTTGGGGGGAGGATGCTGCAATGCATTATGGGGTTTTGGTAATGCATTAAGGGGTTGCTGTGATGCATTATGGGATTGCGGCACTGCATTATGGTGTTGCTGTGTTGCATCATGGGGTTGTGGTAATGCATTAAGGGGCTGCTGCGATGCATTATGGGATTGCGGCGCTGCATTATGGTGTTTCTGCGTTGCATTATGGGGTTGTGGCAATGCATTATAGGGTTGCTGCACTTCATTGTTGGGAGGAGAATGCTGCAATGCATTATGGGGTTGCTGCACTGCATTGTTGGGGGGAGGATGCTGCAATGCATTATGGGGTTTTGGTAATGCATTAAGGGGTTGCTGTGATGCATTATGGGATTGCGGCACTGCATTATGGTGTTGCTGTGTTGCATTATGGGGTTGTGGCAATGCATTATAGGGTTGCTGCACTGCATTGTTGGGAGGAAAGTGCTGCAATGCATTATGTGGTTGCTGCACTGCATTGTTGGGGGAGAGTGCTGCAATGCATTATGGGGTTGCTGCACCGCAGTTTGGGGTGGGGGGTTGCTGCATGTAGCTAAGTTGTCTGCTGATGAGCGGTTTTCTGTTTATATCTTATTTCCCAGGAGCCCTCACTCTCAAAGATACAGAACATCCGATCAGTTATAAAACCAAAGTAAACGTTCTGCACACGGAATACTAATAATCTGTCCTCATAATAAGCGGAGCCTCCGACCCCCATAGCAGAGACTAAACCCCGCATCACTCCAGAGCAGGAGATACGACCTGTGCGCTCCCCGACTGAGGAGCCTTCAATGTCAGGATCCCTGAGTACGGAAAACGGGCCGGATATAATAACATGTAATAACAGCCGATCTGTAATCCTGTATGACATCAGACCTGTGAGTGACAGATGATGGCTGCTCCACTCGTACTCATTCTCATTCCTTTTCTTCTCCATACATCCCTAGGACGCCACAATGAGGACCACAGGGATTACTGACGACCCGTTTGGCCCCTTCTGCCGCCGTCCAATAAATTCAGATAACAGGTCTTAAGCTTTTGTATTTTTGCTAATACATTTACTTTATAATGTAACGTTATTAAAGCAATGCATTAAAAAATACTTTTTGGTCTTTGGAGTACCCCTTTAACCAATGCAGAGACCAGGCTGGGCCCCAGCACCAGTGTATACCCTATACTGGACCTATACATCAGATCCCCAAACTGGACCTCTAAACCATTGGAGACACCGAACTAACACAAACTAATATTGGACAGATGGAACAGTAAAAGAGTTGTTTTTTTACTGCACTGGTTTTGGTTTGTGACAGGTAGAGAAGTATTTATTGCTGCACTGTAGTTTTGGTTTACTACAGGGTGAGCAGTATGTATTCTGCAGTGCAACTCTAACTGTATAACCACACAGTTCTCTCTATGATCATAGAGATGAGTGCAGGGAGGGGATAGAGAGCGCTGTGCAGATGTAACTGTATGGCCACACAGTTCTCTCTATGATCATAGAGATGAGTGCAGGGAGGCGATAGAGAGCGCTGTGCAGCTGTAACTGTATAACCACACAGTTCTCTCTATGATCATATTGTTGAGTGCAGGGAGGGGATAGAGAGGACTGTGCAGCTGTAACTGTATAACCACACAGTTCTCTCTATGATCATATTGTTGAGTGCAGGGAGGGGATAGAGAGGACTGTGCATCTGTAACTGTATGACCACACAGTTCTCTCTATGATCATAGAGATGAGTGCAGGGAGGGGACAGAGAGGACTGTGCATCTGTACCTATATGACCTTGGCATTTTTCTCTGCATAAAATTCATGAAATTTTTTACAAAACCAAACAACTAGTTTCTGCATGAGGCTGCACAATGATGCGCGCCTGTTCACACCATGTTTTTCTCTGACACTTTCTGAACGTGCAACATAGGAATTGAATGTAATGTGATTGGGCCCTATGAAAACACTGATAATACCTGTGTATAATAATAGGCACCTGAGTACCACCAATATCTCACAGTATGTATAGGATAAGGCTGAGGAGACCTGGTATATAATGATGTGTGACTTATGAAGTATATACGGCAGGATTCACTTTGTTGGCCGACACCTGGTGGATATAGCCGCACGGCTGGAGTAAGGGAAGGTATAGAGGGAATTAGCAATATACAGGATAAGTATTTGCCCCCAGTATAAGCTCCAAGCTATGACCACTGTGCTGTAAGGAGAACTGTGTTATAAATATCCTATCCATTATAATATACCGGAAGCGTGACGTGTGACTGTGGGGGTACACTGTATACCCTCAGCCCGGCAGCTGTCTGCTGGCCGCCCTCGCTCGCCTCCATCATGTCACCATTAGTCGTGACCTTGCGGAGGGAAGCGGTCCTCCTCTGGTAATGAGCTAATCTCTGGGCAGCAGGAGATTAATTGGGCTGAGGAGGAGGAGGAGGTCAGGGCTGAGCCGGGTGTGAAGACGTTAGGATGTCACACCTTGTCTCCGGCTCTGTAATGAGCGGCGGGTGGGCTGCGGGCGGACTAGTCTCACTACTTGCCCGTCTGACAGCGCCTGCGGCATCTGCATAAAAGCAGCAATTGAACGCTGAAAGTTTTAAGAAACCGGATAAGTGTGAGGCACATCATGTTTGAGGCCATCTGCCCGGACACAACCGACCACCACCCCGGTCTTGCCTTCTATTAGGGGAGGGGGAGGTCCCATACAAGTACAGGGTGTGCGTTTGACCTGGAAACCACCACATTATATAACCTGTCCTTACCAGAGTCTATTAGATTACATGGAAGGGACTGAGAAGCTAGAGAAGCATCTGGTGCAGGAGTGCTGCACGGCAAGGCCCCACCCATGCCCAACACTGACACGCCCACGAGGGGCTATTAAATTGGTCAACAACCATTGTTATATGGCAGAGACTATGGTAACACTGCCTGTCCTGGTGTAATGGAAGTTCCGTTATCATACCGGGCATTCTGGGAGCTCTGTCACGGAGACATCTATTAGATTGCAGCTCTTTCATCTTTACAGATCTGGTGGGTTTTCATCGTCTCCACTTTTCCTTGGCTCCAGTTTTGTGTCTTGTGATTGTGTAAAGGCAATAAGAGCAAGAAGTGTTGTCATGAGGTCCCCTCACATAGAACAGCCTCAGGCCTCACATATTCTACATATTCTTGGTGTTCCCCAACCTGCGGCTCCCAATCTGCTGCTGCAAACTACAAATCCCATCATGCCCTGATAACTTGCCTGGTGGTCTACAGCAGTGTTCCACAGCACCTAAAAAACTACAACTCCCTTCAAGCGCATGCACTCACCTACTACTCCCATCATGCCCCAACCTGCAGCTCTCTAGGCAATGCAAACCGACAACTCTCCTCATGCCCTGACATGGCAGCTGTCGTGGCAAGATGAGAGTTGTAGTTTTGCAACAGCTGGAGGGGCAGGAGGGTTACTGAACATTTCTACACCATATTTTCCAAAATGTGCACCCCATCTACAGAACACTCTAAAGGCTTATGAAAACTTGGCCACTTTCTTCCAAAAACAGTGCCCCTCTTGTCTTTAGTCTACAGTTCCATTGTATAGAGCTGAATTGTAATACTATACACAACCGTGGGACAGGGGCGGTGCTGTTTGTGCTGGACAACCCCTTTAAGTCCTTTCCCCGCCCCAACAGGATTATGCAAATAATAATAATTTTAAAAAAACGCGCTTTGGGGGACGTGTGTGTAAGCACCAGCCCCTATGAGGTTCATGTGATGTGCACATGTATATCCTGTATACGCAGCTCTCCAGGAGGATACAGCAGTGGGGTATCTGGGGTGACATGTGGCCCCGGGCCCCTCCTGGCTGCACGCTCCTGTCCCCGGTTGGCTGTGGCAGCAGGTCTATTCCAGCTGGCATCTCCCGCTCCCCGGGGGCCGGCACCTGATTGCCGGCACCAGATGTTACCTTTTGTTTTCATGTCGCAGCGTACAGAAAGATTTTTTATTCATTACTCTGTGTTTGTGTACGTCGCAGAAATATGGCTGCACATAAATATACTGAGAGGCGAGACTGCGACGACTGCACCGCAGCACAGCTCTGCTATATCTCACCGGGGGCACAAACCTCTGCCACACGGAGCCCAGGATATTATAACACAGTGTGACACTCACAGCATATACAGTTGCCAATAGCAACCAATCACAGCTCAGCTTTCACTTTGTATTCTGTTCTTGAAAAATGAAAGCAGTGCTGTGATTGGTTGCTAGGGGTTGCAATGGTCTATAGCAACCAATCACAGCTCAGCTTTCACTTTGTATTCTGTTCTTGAAAAATGAAAGCAGTGCTGTGATTGGTTGCTAGGGGTTGCAATGGTCTATAGCAAACAATCACAGCTCAGCTTCCACTTTGTATTCTGGACTGCTAGGATACCCCTTACCACGTGAATGGTGCTAGCTAAATAACTGCACGGACAACAGTTCCAAGTTTAGTGGACGGGGTCGGCCACAGCTTTATTAAGTTATAACCAACATTAACAAAACTTCGTCGGGGTTGTGCCAGCCGTCGGAAGGCCGACGGGCACTGCCTCCATTTTCTCCTTTCTATTCACTGCCAGCTGTGACTTACATGAAAACGTTTCAGACTTAAGCACCAACACCAACCTATTACACAGACAAACCAACGCAACTGAGTGTAAAAACGTAGGGAGGGAGGGAGGGACAAACTCCTGTGGTGGCCAAGCAGAAAGAGGGTAAGCCCGCCCCTTACCCGGGCTTATATATCCTTGCCTCCACCCATAGCCTGCCTTTTCCTGGCAACTATTCCTCCCCCAGTTACCACCGGAACTTCCCCATGTGCAGCCATCCCAGCCATGCCCCCTTCACAGACCATTAACCCCTTACACTCACCACCGCCCCATCAGTCCAAGACACCATGCCTTATACAGGCTGGTGTCCCCTAGACTGCTAGGATACCCCTTACCACGTGAATGGTGCTAGCTAAATAACTGCACGGACAACAGTTCCAAGTTTAGTGGACGGGGTCGGCCACAGCTTTATTAAGTTATAACCAACATTAACAAAACTTCGTCGGGGTTGTGCCAGCCGTCGGAAGGCCGACGGGCACTGCCTCCATTTTCTCCTTTCTATTCACTGCCACGGAGGGGCTCGGCTAAGCCTAGACCGAGCCCCGACCCCCCCCCCAAGATATACAAGGCCTGTTCCACCCCGTCCTGGAGCCCAGACAGGAAAATGTCCAAACCAATATCATTAAGGTGAGTTCCGTCTGCAATCATTAATCTCCGGTTGTCCCCTTCCAATTGCCTATGGCGAACCACCACACCCCCGTTCGCCCGCACGAATCTAGAAGTGCGAGCATTAACTGTCCTACGGGCCCTCTCCATCGCAGCTGCATCCCTAGCGCCTTGCCACTTGACCCGTGAAACAGTTTCTGACCAAACCAACACCACTTCATTAAAAAAGCCCGGCAATCTCTCAAGGTCAGAACGAATGATGGTCAGCAACTCATTCAATCGAAGTAAGCACAAATCATTCCCCCCCGCATGGATAACCAAAACCACTGGAGAACGAGCAGAACGTCCTATCTCGATCGCCTGGGACAGGACCTCGGACCAACGGAGCCCCTTAACTCCTTTCCAATGCACCTCCAGATCCCGGAAACCAAGAGACCGGCCTCCCGGGCGATGCGCCGCTCTCTGTGCCGCCCAATATATGTACGAGTGGCCAATTAGCCACACCACCGGACGTCTGGGACCTGCAAGAAAAACAAATTAGCAAAGAAGTTCCGGCCTAACATAAGAGGCATAGCATGCTGACCTCCAGCGCCCTATCCTCATCACTTGCTCCTCGGACAACCCAGCTCTAGCTGCCTCCGTCACCGCGCCAATTCTAAAGGAATGCGTCCCAAACTCGGCCTGGGGGGCGCCGGCCGCCTCCAAGGCCATTTTCATTAACGCCTGAAACTGGTACCTAGATAAAGGAACACCATCCGCGTGTACCAGAAACTGAGTGCACTGAGGACGGGCAGCCATGTACCTAGAGACAATGCTGACGGGACAAGCCGGACCTTGCACCGGGGATAGAGGGAGCCATGAACCCAGACCCAAAAGGTCTGTCTTGGATCTGCGGACCCTGACCCTAAGCACTCCATTGGATAGTAACAAATCCTCGGTCAAGAGGCCTCCAGCCCGGAGACTAGATGGAGGAACCAGCTCACTGACTCTAAAAGCCCCAAAAAAGGCCAGGACAAAGGCAGCAGAAAACAGTAGGGCTTCGAACTCGGTCCGACATAACTTGTCTAACTGATCTAACAAACGAACTAACAATGAATAAGATATCGGCCTGCGGCTGTCCTTAGGGGTCTGACTCCTCCTCCAGCCCTTAAGGGCCTGGCGGATAGTAAAATTACCGCTAACGTCCGCCCAACCTCGCAATTTAAAATGGAAATTAATGCCAGCTATCCTACGCTGCGCAACCACACCTGATAGCCCTTTATCCCGTAGAGACAGAAGGTACTCAACCGTAGTAGACACACGGTCGTCCTCGCTCAGCATGACATTCCTTGAACCGACACAACCCAACCACTCAGCCCACGCCTTACCATACGCAGACCACGTCGATTGAGACACCGAAGCCTGCACTAGTGGGAGCAGCCGCGTGTCACTAAGTCCCAGAGGTGCTCCGGGCATGCCAGTCCATTCTGAGCCGCTTCCGGACGGAGCTGTCGAAAAACCTGCCAATCAAAACGGGATAAAGCGTCAGCAACCACATTGACTTTACCCGGAACATGTTGGGCCCTGAACACAATATTACCCTCCAGGCAACGCAAAACTAAGTGTCGCAACAAAGCTAACACCGGGAGGGAAGAAGAGGTTAACTTATTAATACAGAAAACGACACCGAGGTTATCTGTCCAAAAGCATACACGCCTGTTAGCCAGAACTCGTCCCCAAAGTTCAACAGCAACCACTATGGGAAAGAGCTCCAGCAGCGTGAGGTTACGACAGAGACCGAGCTCCTGCCAATTCGGAGGCCATGCCTCGGCACACCAATCGTTGCCCAGGATAGCCCCAAAACCGCGGGAACCGGCCGCGTCAGTGAACAATTCCAATTCGTCGCTGGAAACCTCCTGAGAGGGCCAGCAAGTGCGACCATTGTAGGAACCCAAAAATTCCTTCCACACCATCAGATCAGCCTTCAAGGCAGCGGTCAGCCGGATGCGGTGGCTGGGAAACCTGACACCTCTGGTGGACAGCGATAAGCGCCTGCAGAAAACCCTGCCCATCGGCATGATCCTGCAGGCAAAAACCAACAATCCCAACAGGGATTGCATTTGCTGTAAGGAGACCTTACGCACAGACAGGAAACCATCAATCAGAGAAGTCAAGCGAGCCAGCTTATCCGCCGGAAGGCGGAAAACCATGTCAATGGAATCGAGTTCGATCCCAAGAAAAGACAGCGAAGTCGCCGGGTCCTCAGTCTTTTCACCGGCAATAGGAACACCAAATTTACGCATATAAAAAAGGAAGGTGTTTAACAAAAAACGACAACAATGGGAATCTGCTGGGGCAACAAACAAAAAATCATCCAAATAATGAATGATCGCATTACTCCCGGTTTCATAGCGCACCACCCACTCGAGGAAGGAACTGAACATCTCGAAGAAGTGACACGAAATGGAACAACCCATAGGGAGACAAGTGTCATAGTAATACAAACCGTTTATCTGAAAACCCGGCAGATGATAACATTCCGGATGAACCGGGAGGAGACGAAAGGCAGACTGTATGTCCGACTTCGCAAGGAGGGCACCGCGGCCAGCCGCCACAAGAAGGCGGACAGCACTATCAAAGGAAACATAAGAGACCGCGGCGTCCTCCTTGGGAATACCGTCGTTGACAGAACTGCCCTTAGGATGAGAAAGGTGATGTATCAAACGAAACTTACCAACTTCTTTTTTAGGGACAACACCGAGAGGGGACACCCTCAAATTCTCAAAAGGAGGGAAAACAAAAGGACCCTCAACCCTGCCCAGGGCTAACTCCTGACTAACCTTATCAACGAGGACATCATGCGCTTCCCGGGCAGATTTCAGATTGTCCGCCCACAGCGGATAGGGAGAAAAATAGAAAGGTATGAAAAACCCATGGGTAAAACCGTTTAACAATTGACTAGCTGCATCACGCTTAGGATAACTACTTAACCACGGGCGCATCGCGTCCACGTTCACCGGGGTCTTTCCCGTCAACACCCGCTGCCGGCTTTCCTGGCAACTTAGATCGCTGACATCTAACAACCCCGCAGGAGGAGCATTCGTGGCGGAACTTACAGAGTCCGTAGAACCTGCAATGGCCCTCATTAAAAAGCCAGCAGGTTCCTGGCTGTCGCACGGCCACTGCCCCCGGTACTGCAGGCGCTGAGGCAGTGGCCGCTGAGGGAAAGGGATTGCTCTTCTGAGCCATCATCAAGCGCAGCCACACATCCGTGGCCTTTACCCCCCACCCAATTTCAGGCTGCAAAGCGAGGCGGCGGCGAAATTCCTCATCATACCGCCACCAGGCGCTGCCCCCATGTGACTTAAAAGCGCTATAAATGGAGTCCATATAAATGAAAAGCTCGGAGCAACGCTCCGGGTGCTTCATACCCATAACACAACCCAGTACAGAGAAGGCCTGCAGCCAGTTGTTTATGGTCTTTGCGACCTTTGGTCGTTTATCATAACGGTCAGCAGCAACGCGTCGCTCTTTGTCGACGGTATGCTGATCCGTGGTGATCAAGGACCAAATATCAACATATTGGTTGTCCCAAATTTTACTCTTCGTGTCATCATCCAAATGCGTGCCAAGCGGGCTAATCCCACAGAAAAAGGCGTCCTTGTGAACGCCAGCTTTTGCCGGAGGCTGCTTAGCTCCAGCCTGCGGCAGGGGAACAGGGTCAATTTTGCTAAGAATCGCCTTAAGGGCAGGTACTAAATCACCAGCCCCCCCACCCCATGCCCGTGCAAAGTCAAACTCACCCCCAACTGCGGATGACGACTGACCAGGCATCTCCTGAGGAATAGACATCAAGCTCGAAGACAGCATCGGTGCCGCCGATAACGTCTGTACCGGCGCCGGCGGGGCTGACGGCAGAGTCCGCGCAGCTGGAGCCGCCGCTTCTGGCCGAACTGAGCAGCATGGACTCCTCTTCCGGCGTGAAGGCTCCCGCCTTTTCTTGCGACGAGCTGATTCCCCATCAGAGCTCGAGGGGGTACAAGACGAGGACCCAGAGGAAGGGGATCGCCATCTAGAACTTCTGGAGCGCCTCGATCGGCTCCGTTGTCTAGACTCCCTATGGTGACGTCTGGAATAGCGAACTCTAGAGTCGCGGGATCTATGGCGCCTATGCCTGGAAGATCCTCTGGAGGACGCATAGGATGGCGAGCGGGAGCGCCTATGCCCGCACACACTGGCACGAGACCCGCCACACACTTGCGAAGTCACAGGCAGCCGCTCCCCACAGGAGGCCTGATCAAAACCACGCTGCGCGGTGAAGCCTAACGCAGCGGGAGGCTGGCTGGGCGGCATAAGGGTGGGGGGGGGGAGGGGGGGGTTATCAGGAAGGGAGAGGGGTTAGACCTCATGCTGTAAAACAGGAGGGGGGGGGAAGAGCAGTCAGGCTCTGGCAGTTATCAATAGCCTGCTGCAAGGGGCTGGGAGAGCTGCACTCACCGGACTCATGGGAGGCAGGGGAGACACCAGCCTGATTGCCCATAACTGCTGACGATGGCAAAGGGGGGGGGGACCGGTTACTGGTGGAGACTGAGGAGCCGCGATGCAGCCGGACACTATACCGGCAGCGTGGGCGCAGGGCGGAAGGGGCGGAGCCAACGGCGGCGCAACCGGAAGTGACGCCGGTGCGACCGCTATTGCGGCTCTACCACCTCCCCCTTGCCGGCGCCGGGCAGAGAGCGGGGGACTGGGACTAAGGCGCGCGGGTGGGCGGATGCGCCGAGCGGACCGCCTGCCACCCCTGGACACATCATGCCCCGACTCTTCCCCCAAACCAGCCAGCAGGCGGCCGAGGAAAGACGGGTCCTGCTGCAGCTGCAGCCGCAAAGCATCGGTCAGACTCTGTTCCTGAGACATCACAAGCGACAAACTCCTGTGGTGGCCAAGCAGAAAGAGGGTAAGCCCGCCCCTTACCCGGGCTTATATATCCTTGCCTCCACCCATAGCCTGCCTTTTCCTGGCAACTATTCCTCCCCCAGTTACCACCGGAACTTCCCCATGTGCAGCCATCCCAGCCATGCCCCCTTCACAGACCATTAACCCCTTACACTCACCACCGCCCCATCAGTCCAAGACACCATGCCTTATACAGGCTGGTGTCCCCTATTCTTGAAAAATGAAAGCTGAGCTGTGATTGGTTACTAGGGGATATCAAAATGGTCTATAGCAACCAATCACAGCTTGGCTTTCACTTTTATGTATGGCATGATGGGAATTGTAGTTTTGTAACAGCAACTATTTCCACGATGGCGATTCCCATTGAGGATAATAAGAAACAATTTACATTGATTTTGGACGGAAGAAGCGCCAAAATTGGTGAAATTCTGCAGTGTGGATATGCCGTTACTTCTCACAGCTCGTGGTTTGTTACAATGTACTAGTGTAGACCAAAGCTCACCAGCTGTAGCTAAACTATTGTTCCTGTCACAGCCTGAGCGCCATACGAAGGAGATTCTAGGCTTCAGGGCATGCTGGGAGTTGTAGTCTAGTCTAGGTGGGAAAACATTCGGACATGAAGCAATAACACTTTACTGTTCTGTTTGTTACATATTCACAGATTCATCAGAACTGGATAGAAGTGTAACAAACCCTCAGCTGTGAGAAGTATGAGGTCAGGACTATTATTTTGAGTTGAGTCACTTAAATCAACCATTCGATTCAGTGTCCTGTTCCTAGAGGGTCTTTCCCATTGGCCAGGATAGGCAGCTGCCCGGGGCCCATGACTGATACCACCGGATACCTACCTCCCAAGCCTTCGACCACCCCCCACCCCCACTTAATGGCCGTGGCCTTTACCTTAGCCTTGTAACAAAGCTGCTAAATAGATTAACACTGTTGGGCGGCTAATGTGCACTTTACTCTTGTCTGTCATTATGTTGGGGAACAGTGAAATCTTATTTGTGATGTATTCACTGCCCACATAAATACACTGAACGTTTATCTATGCAAGAGTTAACCAAGTGTTTTTCTGCTGATTTAAAAGGCCAAACCCTCTCATATGCCCAAGAGTCTGTCAGTCTGGTCTGGCTACCAAGAGACGATACCAGTGCACACTGTGAGGACCAATCCTGCCTTGATCTTCAAGTCTACCTCCAGGGTTGGAGAGCTGCGTTTTCTGCTTTTGGTCCCCCTGGCTTCACCATCTTCCTCCAGGCCTCTGGTCACAGACTGTTCAGATCGGCTTCCATGTCGATGGCCGTGCACCTTCTGGGTGTTGCATGACAGATTCAGCAGAGTTTTGAGTACAATTTGTCTCTCCTATCAAGTCATAGCAGCCAAAGTGTGGAGGTCCCCATCAGCAGACTCTCATGCTAATTGGGCTCAAGTAGTCGCTTCTCTAATGGTACTTTTACACGATTTCGAACGATAATCGTACGTGTAAACGCAGCGAACGATCAAACGACGAGCAAAAAATCGTTCATTTTGATCTTTCAACATGTTCACAAATCATCGTTGATCGTTCGCAAAAAATTCGCAGATCGTTCCGTGTAAACAGTCTTTCAACGATTTCCCCTATGTGTGAGATAGGCTTAAACGATCGCAAAACGATCGCAATGCAAATATTCCGTACGATGTATCGTTCCGTCTAAACGCTGATCGTTATAAAAAAAACATCGTTCATTCAAAATCGTTAATCGTGCGATCGGGCAAATTATCGCACCGTGTAAAAGTACCATAAGTCACTATACCAAGTTTCCCTCCAAAATCTTCACACAATCTAAGGGCCCTATTACACGGGACGATTATCATGCGAAAAATCGTTATATCGTTTGAATTTAAACGATAATCGTTCTGTGTAATTGCAGGCAACGATCGAAAAATCATTCGTATGTCGTTGATTTAGTTCTGAACCTAAAATTATTGTTAATCGTTCGCTGTAATTCCACATTCGTTCGCTCAAGTTCCGCATTTTTCCCCTAAACGTTCAGTGTAATAGCACATTGCCCATTGTTTCCCTGAGATCAGAAGGAATAATCGATCATAGTAACTATCGCAATAACGATCGTAATAACGTTCATATCTAACGATTATCAGTCTGTGTAAGGGTGCGTTTACACAGGCAGATTTATCTGACAGATTTTGGAAGCCAAAACCAGTAATGGATTTGAAAAGAGGAGAGATCCCAGTCTTTCATTTATGACCCATTCCCTGTTTATGTTCTGTTCCTGGCTTTGGCTTCAAAAATCTGTCAGATAAATCTGCCTGTGTAAACGCACCATAATATGGTGAATTTCAGGTGATTTCAGGTTACCGATAAACAATCTCATTTGCTATCGTTATGGTACTTTTACACAGAGCGATAATTCGGCCGATCGCACGATTAACGATTTTGAATGTACGATTTTTTTTTTTCATAACGATCAGCGTTTAGACGGAACAATACATCGTACGGAAAATTCGCTATGCGATCGTTTTGCGATCGTTTAAGCCTATCTCACACATAGGTGAAATCGCTGAAAGAATGTTTACACGGAACGATCTGCAAATGTTTTGCGAACGACCAGCGATGATTTGAGAACATGTTGAAAGATCAAAATGAATGATTTTTTGCTCGTCGTTTGATCGTACGCTGCGTTTACACGTACGATTATTGTTTGAATTCGACCGTTATCGTGCAAAAACGAACGATCAATCGTTCCGTGTAAAAGGACCATTAGTCATTAATTGTTAAAAATCGCTCCGTGTAATAGGACCCTAATGGTACTTTTACACGGAGCGATAATTCGATGAACGATGTTTTTTTATAACAATCAGCGTTTAGACGGAACGATACATCGTACGGAATAATCGTTTTGCGATCGTTTAAGCCTATCTCACACATAGGTGAAATCACTGAAAGACTGTTTACACTGAACAATCTGCGAATTTTTTGCGAACGATCAACGACGATTTGAGAACATGTTGAAAGATCAAAATGAACGATTTCTCGCTCGTCGCTTGATCATTCGCATCGTTTACAATGATCAAATGCGCTTGTTATCGTGCATAAAACGAACGATAATCGTTCCGTGTAAAAGGACCATTAGTCTTCAGTGTACCTGCTACTAGCAGACGTATTTAAAGGGAAAGTGACCTGACCGACCAACTCTCAGGCTAAGAAGCTCTATCCACCTTGTGGGACTGTATGTTCTACTGGATTTTCTGCAAAAGAAACTGCTTAATAAACTTCCCCTCCAAGAAACTCTGTGCTAGAAGCCAATCGCCTACAGTACACACTGAAAGACGGGGTCAACTGTTCTTGGTAAAGGTGTGTGGGAGCCATGTGACACCTGCCCTACTGCACCCAGCTAGCCCTGCCCTTTAACATCCTCTGCAGCCCCTCCTGTTCACCACAATAGTATCACGGCTTAGCTCAGCTGCTTAGTGAACAGGAGCAGGGACACCTGCCATAGAGAGGTGTCCCTGCTCCTGTATGTACTTTCCATGGTGTTCTGCAATTCACACACAACAAACCCAAAGAATTTACTAATTTCATCTTCTGGGTGTAAACGAGAATGTTTCCATCCACCGACAGTGAGTAGCGATAGTAACCAGCTAATATCATGAGGGGCTCAGTAGGTGACAATGACTATATGACAGCATGGTCACATGACAGCCGCCATGTTTCCTGGATGTAGCCGGTAAAGGTGTGATGGTGAGAGGAGTAGTGCGGCCCGGTGCTCATTCTAATGCGCGGAGCCACCTCCAGGGTTGTATTACCGCTAGTTAATCTCCCACTGCTGGACCTATTACCATGGAAACGTAAGAACGGCGCTTTTCTGCCGCAGCTCTTCTAATGACTAATTATGAAGTACAGATAAGGTCACATCCACGGGGGCTGACGACCGATCACATTTCAAACACTCCAAGATTCGGTGACTTCTTTTTTTTTCTTGTGTTTGGAAGCGAGAAGAGAAAAAACCCTTAAAATGAATGTGCGGCTCCTTGATCCAATTACTCCCTCTCCTGCGGTCGTCCCCGGGGGCACATACTTGTTTGTTACAGCGCCGCTATCTATTATTAATCTTTAGGTAGTTAGCGGAATCATTTGCACTGTTCATTAACAGGAATCACCTTATGGATTTCTAAACAGCATTCACGGCCCGGCTAATGAGCCCCAGCAGAGCGGGAGGGGGAGGGGAGCCCTCCGAAAAGAAAGGGGCCGCCGTGTCCGATGTCACCAGTCACTAACATCAATCAGCGGCAATAAAGCCTCCGCCAACGACATCATCAACATTTACTTCTTGTCACTTCCATGTTCCTCAGAGAGCGGGATAATGAATACAGACGGCTCACGTGACACCTGAGGAAGCAACAGAACGAATCCAGAGAGGGAATCCGGAGAGTCAGAACGAGCAATGTGTAACTGAGTCACACTGGGGCTCTTCCCTATCACTCTAGTGATTCACACCATGACAGAGGCTCGTCCCTATCACTATAGTGATTCACACCATGACGGAGGCTCGTCCCTATCACTATAGTGATTCACACCATGACGGAGGCTCGTCCCTATCACTGTACTGATTCACACCATGACGGAGGCTCGTCCCTATCACTGTACTGATTCACACCATGACGGAGGCTCGTCCCTATCACTATAGTGATTCACACCATGACAGAGGCTCGTCCCTATCACTATAGTGATTCACACCATGACGGAGGCTCGTCCCTATCACTGTACTGATTCACACCATGACGGAGGCTCGTCCCTATCACTGTACTGATTCACACCATGACGGAGGCTCGTCCCTATCACTATAGTGATTCACACCATGACAGAGGCTCGTCCCTATCACTGTACTGATTCACACCATGACGGAGGCTCGTCCCTATAACTATAGTGATTCACACCATGACGGAGGCTCGTCCCTATCACTATAGTGATTCACACCATGACGGAGGCTCGTCCCTATCACTGTACTGATTCACACCATGACGGAGGCTCGTCCCTATCACTGTACTGATTCACACCATGACGGAGGCTCGTCCCTATCACTGTACTGATTCACACCATGACGGAGGCTCGTCCCTATCACTATAGTAATTCACACCATGACGGAGGCTCGTCCCTATCACTGTACTGATTCAGACCATGACGGAGGCTCGTCCCTATAACTAAAATGATTCACACCATGACGGAGGCTCGTCCCTATCGCTGTAGTGATTCACACCGTGACGGAGGCTCGTCCCTATCGCTGTAGTGATTCACACCATGACAGAGGCTCGTCCCTATCACTGTACTGATTCACACTGACTGAGGCTCGTCCCTATCACTGTACTGATTCACACTGACTGAGGCTCGTCCCTATCACTGTACTGATTCACACTGACTGAGGCTCATCTCTATCACTATAGTGATTCACACCATGATGGAGGCTCGTCCCTATCACTATAGTGATTCACACTGAATGAGGCTCGTCCCTATCACTATAGTGATTCACACTGAATGAGGCTCGTCCCTATCACTATAGTGATTCACACTGAATGAGGCTCGTCTCTATCACTATAGTGATTCACACCATGACGGAGG
The DNA here is from genome assembly GCA_027789725.1 of Dendropsophus ebraccatus. NCBI lineage: Eukaryota > Metazoa > Chordata > Amphibia > Anura > Hylidae > Dendropsophus > Dendropsophus ebraccatus. Next base: position 10,038,069 of record JAQFWZ010000009.1, on the reverse strand, counting down.
CTCGTCCCTATCACTATAGTGATTCACACTGAATGAGGCTTGTCCCTATCGATGTAGTGATTCACACCATGACTGAGGCTTGTGCGTATCACTGTAGTGAGTCACACTGACCGAGGCTTGTCTCTATCTCTGTAGTGATTCACATCATAACTGAGCCTCGTCCCTATCGATGTAGTGATTCACATCATGACTGAGCCTCGTCCCTATCACTGTAGTGAGTCACACACTGACTGAGGCTCGTCCCTATAACTGTAGTGAGTGACACTTACTAAAACTCGTCCATATCACTGAAGTGATTCACACTAACTGAGGCTCATTCCTATCACTGAAGTAATTCACACCATGAATGAGGGCCGTCCTTATCACTGTAGTGAGTCACACTGGCTGAGGCTAGTCCATATCACTATAGTGATTCACACCATGATGGAGGCATGTCCCAATCGCTGTAGTGATTCACACCATGACGGAGGCATGTCCCTATCGCTGTAGTGAGTCACACTTACTGAGGCTCGTCCCTATCACTGTAGTGAGTCACATTATGACTGATGCTCGTCCCTATTACTGTAGTGAGTCACACACTGACTGAGGCTTGTCTCTATAACTGTAGTGATTCACACTTACTGAGACTCGTCCATATCACTGTAGTGAGTCCCACTGGCTGAGGCTAGTCCATATGACTATAGTGATTCACACCATGACGGAGGCATGTCCCTATCGCTGTAGTGAGTCACACTGACTGAGGCTCGTCCCTATCGCTGTAGTGAGTCACACTGACTGAGGCTCGTCCCTATCGCTGTAGTGAGTCACATTATGACTGATGCTCGTCTCTATAACTGTAGTGATTCACACTTACTGAGACTCGTCCATATCACTGAAGTGATTCACACTAACTGAGGCTCATTCCTATCACTGTAGTGATTCACACCATGACTGAGGCTTGTCCTTATTACTGTAGTGATTCACATTGTGACTGAGGCTCATCCCTACCACTATAGTGAGTCGCACTGACTGACTGAGACTCATCCCTACCACTATAGTGAGTCGCACTGACTGACTGAGACTCGTTCCTGTCACTGAAGTGAGTCGCACTGACTGACTGAGGCTTGTTCCTGTCACTGAAGTGAGTCGCACTGACTGACTGAGGCTCGTCCCTATCACTTCACTTCCACATCCTATTACTCAGATGCCGGCAGACAAATTCTTAACAGGCGATTCCTCTCCTGACAGTTCTTTGCAGTTTAATCCCCCATCTGCACAATGGACAACTTGAATGTTGCAATTCCCAGCTGAGGGGTGCAGATCTTTTTGGCCACCATTTCTTCACACTCACAGATCCACTCACTCACTGACTATGCTCTGACCAGAAGAGAGGGCCAGAATAGCTAAGCTCTGCCTCCCTTCTATTGGGTTCTACAGTTTGGCAAGTTTGCAATTCCTGTACAAAAACATCAACAGCACATTGTATAATGAAGTATCTGCCCTTACCATAGGAATGAAGGGAGCATAGGGGTGAAGAGGGGGGGATGGGGAGGGCTCGTTGGCTTGAAAATCATAAGTGGTAAAGTAAGAAGGGGCAGAAGGTTAGTCCCACTTAGTTTATCTAGGTTGTTGGGCTGGGTTGTTTTCCCAACTGGTCTAATGGAAAAATCCACTGTGTACTCTTAGGCCTTATTTACACGTTCTGTGCACGGCCGAGATGTATTCAAAAGATGTGCAACAGAACAGAGTTTGGAGTTCCTGGCATCATGATCCAATATGATTCCAGGGACTCTGAAACTATTTAAATCTTCGTGCTACTGTACTGACATGTAACATAGTAGTTTCAGAGCTCCCGGGATCGTAATGAATTATGATTCAGTGAACTCTGAACTCCAACCCATTGCACATCAACCGTATATACGGACTATGCAGGGAACGGGTAGATAAGGCCTTAGAGACAATGATGGGCTGCACTGTATACTACTAGAGCACACCAATACCTGCAGTGTAAAGAAGGGGGGATAGAGCCATCAGTTCTATAGCAGCATCCCTTATAGACTGACCATACCATATTCTAAAGGGAACAGGGATGAGCCATGGCACACAGCAAAGTTTATCTCCTTGCCCTGAATTGCCTGATGCAGAAGGACCTTGGGTGCCCTGGAATATGGGGCCCGATGGCACGTGCGACCACTGCCACCCCTATAGTTATGCCAGTGCGAAACTCCAAAGATGGTGGCCTTGGGTGAGGTGACACATCGCTGGGGGTAAAGCTTTAGGTTACCCCTCCTGCTGGCTATTTAAAGAGGATCTGTCAGCACTCAGACCCAACGCGATGTGCTGTAGGTGACAGTGCCCTTTGTGTAATGATTCCATGGAGGCGATGAGGAGCAATCTTTACTTTAAAAAAAAAAAAAGAAGAGTCAAAGAGGAGTTGTGGCTCAGCGTTGGTGCCATGTGTGAACACAGCCTTATGAGTCTGCTGGAGTCCAGCCGGGTGCAATGATTACACCATAAGTGGGTTGGTGTCAGTTCACACTATGTGCAGTTTTAATGTTATTCATACAGTGATCTTCATAGAAATATCACCATGGTAAGAAAGTGATTTGACCTATAATGACTATTTAGGTGTTTTATAAAGATCTGAAGTCTTCAGGAGAGGTGTCCAACTCCAAGATGCCATAGAGATAGCAGCAGCATTAGTATACAGCAAGAGCTGGGCGGGGTCTGATAGGTGATGATGTCATCCTGTACTTCCCAGGAAGTCAGCTGACCCAGGACGGTCCAGTTCATGTTATTTTCTGCTGGTCTGACTGATGGTCACATGACACAGCTACAGTAATTATTTGTGTGGATGCAGCAGAGCTGGGATGAAACAGATGGTGCTGTGGGAATAGTGGAGGAGAGTGTGCAATCTCAGAAGCCTGGAGTGCTTCTTAAGGGAAATTCTTTCCTGGCTGCGGAGGGGTACACCGTGCCCCCAGCCCTTCAGCAGTGTGATATTACAGGTTATTGGGGCAGAGATCAGGTTGGGGCCGAGACGCTGATGAAAACCTCCTGTGCTGACTGCTTCTTGAATACATCACTTATGATGTCATATCTGAGCCCTGACCTTTCTGCTGCTCCATTACTTCTCTATGGACTTAAAGTGAATGTAATAATCTAGCAGAAAGTGCACATGTGGACACCACAGGACAGACCCCAGAGGGATATCCCATCTATTCAGTATTACAGTAATAAGTCACCACATACCTGTCCTCTGTAGTCACCACATACAGACAAAACCATAGAGCGATAGACATCACCACAGACTGTGACCTCACTGCCCCGTGTGACATAACCCTCCAATCACAGACTGACCTGCCATGTGACATAACCCTCCAATCACAGACTGACCTGCCATGTGACATCACCATCAACCACAGACTGACCTGCTGCATAGACTGTGACCTCACTGCCCCATGTGACATCACCATCAACCACAGACTGACCTGCTGCATAGACTGTGACCTCACTGTCCCATGTGACATCACCATCTAAGCACAGACTGATCAGCTCCATGGACTGTGACCTCACTGCCCTCCCCTGTGACATCACCATCTAAGCACAGACTGATCAGCTCCATGGACTGTGTGACCTCACTGCCCTCCTCCTGTGACATCACCATCCGCTGTGCTGTGGTGGGTAGGACCTGGTGTGTAGTTTGCTCGGGGTCCTGCAGAGTCTCTCCTGAATGGCCGACCTCCTCCTCTGTGTTCCCTTCCTGCAGGCACCTCCTGGTCTCTGCTCGCCATCCACGGCCAGGACTCAGTTCAGCTTCTCTGGAGATTTTGACTTTGGTAGTTGAGTTGTTAATGGACTTGTCTTGTCTCTAGTCCCTCTGCAACGTCCTCTGTTCAATCCTCCCTGTGTTACATCCAACATGGCCGCCCATGTATCTCCTGCACGCCTCTTACAAAGAGCCTTTCATGGTGAAACCCTCCAACCACTCTCGGCATCCAGCATCAGCTCGTAGATCACATGCCTGGTGCCTTATTCTCCACTATCCATGGCGCCACCACCCCTGCAGACCCCTGCCACGCTGCAGAGCTGACTGATTCATGGAAACCAGGGTGGAGCCGGCCAGGAGAAGCTGAAGGAGCCACCACAGGGCCCAAACCCCTTCTCTCATCTATGATGTCATCAGCCAAGACCAGAGCAGCAGCCCAGAGCTGCACCTGGTTTCTAAATAGGTAGATACAAGGGTTGTCAGGAGGACACGTCAGTGATTGGGTGACACCCCAATGTATGGGATTGTTCCCATTCAGTGGCAGCAAGCAGAGATCTCCAGAAACATGGTGTGAGTAACACAAAATTGGAAAATGTAGGGGGTGTAGACAGAAAATTGCAACTATTTCCCCCTATTATTTGCATGGAGCTGCTGGATGTTACCTGCGCTGCATTAGTCAGTGACTGTCGGTGAGAGAACTTCTGCCCCTTCCTCTGGAGACCTTGCAGGATTTCTCCCCGTAGGACGCTGCGGCGAAGGGGCCGGGTCCAGACTCAGCTGTTCCTGTCCTCTCTGCTGAGAAATCCGTAATTACCATCATAAGAGAACATTTATTATGGAGGAGACACAAGTAAGATACAAGGAGCTCAGCGTAAGGAGCTGGGGAACCTAAGAGGCCTCGCGGGAGCCCGGGCCTGTCATTATCACACCGGGCAACGTATGACACAGTCACTCCGGATCCCACCCCGTAACCCCCTCCACAGCTATCTCTATGCTGCAGAATGATAACACCACAAGGGGTGCCAAACTCAGGCCCTCCAGCAGTTGCAAAACTACAATTCTCATCATGCCAGGACCGCAAAAGCTTTAGCTCAGCATGATGGGAATTGTAGTTTTGCAACGGCTGGAGGGCCTGAGTTTGAAACCTGTGATCTTTTATGATCTGATGGGGACTTAGGGCCCTATTCCACCGGACAATTATCTTTCAGATTATCGTTAAATCGTTCGAATCTAAACTATAATCGTTCGGTTGAAATGCGGTTAAAGATTAACGACTGAACGAGAAATCCTTGATCGCTTTATAAGACCTGGACCTATTCTTATCGTTGCTCATTTGCAAAACTTTCGTAAATCGTTCGCATTGAATAAAACATCGTTCGGTCGTTCGCAGTTGATACGAACACAATTGCGAACAAATAGTGAAGAAAATACTATCGCAAATACGTTCATAAGTAACGATTATCGTTCCATGGAAATGAGTAAACGTTTTCAGGTCTTTGCAATAGCGGCCGTTTGAGATTGTTAATCATTAACGATTATGCGAACGATAATTGTCTGGTGGAATAGGGCCCTTAGTCCTTATGCACACGTTCAGTATTTTTTTTGGTCCTGAAACAACCTGTGAGAAATTGCGGATTGGACATCCGTATTCCATCCGTATTCCATCCGTATTTCCGTAATTCCATTTTTTTTACTACTCATTGCTTTTCAATGCACTTCATCCGGATTTTTTGGCGGAAATACGGATGCCAACATGTTACAATCTGTAAACAATCCGTAACCAATTGATTTCAATGAGAGGATCCGCAAAAAAAAATGGATCCGCACCCGGTCCGCACTAGGACATGTCCTTTTTTTTTTTTACGGATTGTTTTTCATCCATTTCTGCTACTGATCGTGTGAATAGCCCAATAGACTTCAATGTGCACTAACTCGGATACGGAAATACGGATCCGTAAATTACGGAACGTGTGAATAAGGCCTTAGACTGTGACCTCACTACACCCAGCCCCCCCCCCCCCGTGTCATATTACCATCCAATCACAGACTGACCTGACATGTGACATTACCATTCAATCACAGACTGACCTGCCATGTGACATTACCATCCAATCACAGACTGACCTGCCATGTGACATCACCATCCAATCACAGACTGACCTGCCATGTGACATCACCATCCAATCACAGACTGACCTGCCATGTGACATCACCATCCAATCACAGACTGACCTGCTACATATCCTGAGTGACCTCACTACCCTCACCATGTGACATCACCATCCAATCACAGACTGACCTGCTACATAGAAAGTGGGACCCCACCAGGGGCGGGCTGGGCCGGGGGGCAGGGTGGCATCTGCCCCCCGGGCCGTTCTTCCCCATTTCATTAAAGGGCCGCACAGCTGTCACTCACTGACAGCTGGTTGATGGTGTCAGGGCCGCCCTGCAGCTTCTTGCCTCCCCAGCGCTCTTTTCTCTGTCACCTAAGAGCGCTGAGAGGCCAGGCTGTATTGCGGGCCGCCGCTGAAGCTCCGCCCCCTCCACGCCGTCAAACCCCGCCCCCTCCACGCCGTCAAACCCCGCCCTCTCAGCAGACTCCTATACTTTTAACTAAAGCCTATGAGGCTTATAGTTAAAAGTAAACTGCTGCACCTTCTCCCTCCGGCCACTAGAGGCTGCTCTCTCCCCCCAGCTGCCACTAATACAGCCTGGATAGAGGAGCCGGAAAATAGAGAAGATGGTGGTCTGCAGGGAGCCAGGTAATTACTGTACAGGGGAGGCCTACAGAGCAATCCCTGCAGCCCCTCTATCCCTCCCCACACACAGCATCCCCTGCAGCCCCCCATCCCCACACAGCATCCCCTGCAGCCCCCCATCCCCACACAGCATCCCCTGCAGCCCCCCATCCCCACACAGCATCCCCTGCAGACCTGCAGCCCCCATTCCCCCCCCCCCACACAGCATCCCCTGCAGCCCCCCATCCCCACACAGCATCCCCTGCAGCCCCCCATCCCCACACAGCATCCCCTGCAGACCTGCAGCCCCCATTCCCCCCCCCCCCACACAGCATCCCCTGCAGCCCCCCATCCCCACACAGCATCCCCTGCAGACCTGCAGCCCCCCATTCCCCCCCCCCCCCCACACACAGCATCCCCTGCAGCCCTCCCTATCCCCAAACACAGCATCCCCTGCAGACCCCCATCCCCACACAGCATCCCCTGCAGCCCCCCTATCCCCACACACACAGCATCCCCTGCAGCCCCCATCCCCACACAGCATCCCCTGCAGCCCCCCTATCCCCACACACACAGCATCCCCTGCAGCCCCCCATCCCCACACAGCATCCCCTGCAGCCCCCCTATCCCCACACAGCATCCCCTGCAGCCCCCCATCCCCACACACACAGCATCCCCTGCAGCCCCCCCCCCCCCATCCCCAAACACAGCATCCCCTGCAGCCCCCCTATCCCCACACAGCATCCCCTGCACCCCCCCATCCCCACACACACAGCATCCCCTGCAGACCCCCCCCCATCCCCAAACACAGCATCCCCTGCAGACCCCCATCCCCCACACACAGCATCCCCTGTAGCCCCCCCCATCCCCCCACACACAGCATCCCCTGCAGACCCCCATCCCTACACACACAGCATCCCCTGCAGCCACCCCTATCCCCAAAAACACAGCATCCCCTGCAGACCCTCTATCTCCAAACACAGCATCCCCTGCAGCCCCCCCCATCCCATCCCCAAACACAGCATCCCCTGTAGCCCCCCCCATCCCCCCACACACAGCATCCCCTGCAGACCCCCATCCCCACCCACACAGCATCCCCTGCAGCCCCCCCATCCCCAAACACAGCATCCCCTGCAGCCCCCCATCCCCCCACACACAGCATCCCCTGTAGCCCCCCATCCCCACACACACAGCATCCCCTCCAGCCCCCCCTATCCCCAAACACAGCATCCCCTGCAGACCCCCCTATCTCCAAACACAGCATCCCCTGCAGACCCCCTATCCCCACACACACAGCATCCCCTGCAGACCCCTCCATCCCCCCCACACAGCATCTGCTGCAGACCCCTATCCCCAAACACAGCATCCCCTGCAGACCCCCATCCCCCCACACACAGCATCCCCTGCAGACCCCATCCCCCCACACACAGCATCCCCTGTAGCCCCCCCATCCCCCACACACAGCATCCCTTGCACCCCCCCATCCTTACACACAGCATCCCCTGCAGACCCCCATCCCCACACACACAGCATCCCCTGCAGACCCCCCTATCCCCACACACAGCATCCCCTGCAGACCCCCCATCCCTACACACACAGCATCCCCTGCAGCCCCCCATCCTCCCACACACACAGCATCCCCTGCACCCCTCCCATCCTTACACACAGCATCCCCTGCAGCCCCCCCTATCCCCAAACACAGCATCCCCTGCAGCCCCCCCCTATCCCCACACATACACAGCATCCCCTGCAGCCCCCCCTATCCCCACACACACAGCATCCCCTGCAGCCCCCTCCATCCCCCCACACACACAGCATCCCCTGCAGCCCCCTCCATCCCCCCCACACAGCATCCCCTGCAGCCCCCTATCCGCAAACACAGCATCCCCTGCAGCCCCCACATCCCCACACACACAGCATCCCCTGCACCCCTCCCATCCTTACACACAGCATCTCCTGCAGCCCCCTCCATCCCCCCCACACAGCATCCCCTGCAGCCCCCCATACCCCCCCCCACACTCAGCATCCCCTGCAGCCCCCCAATCCCCACACACAGCATCCCCTGCAGCCCCCCCATCCCCCCCCCACAGCATAACCTGCAGCCCTCCCCCATCTACACACACACAGCATCCCCTGCAGCCCCCCATCCTACCCTCCCCCCCTCCCAGCATCCCCTGCAGCCCCCCATCCTACCCTACCAGCATCCCCTGCAGCCCCCCATCCTACCCTCCCCCCCTCCCAGCATCCCCTGCAGCCCCCCATCCTACCCTCCCAGCATCCCCTGCAGCCCCCCATCCTACCCTCCCCCCCTCCCAGCATCCCCTGCAGCCCCCCATCCTACCCTCCCAGCATCCCCTGCAGCCCTCCATCCTACCCTCCCACACACATAGCATCCCCTGCAGCCCCCCCCCCCCATCCCCACACACACAGCATCCCCTGCAGCCCCCCCCCCTCCACACACACACAGCATCCCATGTTTATTATTATTTTTACTAATAGGGGGTGCGCACATGAGGGGGGCGGGGGAATTTTGTCAGCAAAAGTGATCATGTGAAGGGAAAAGTGACTATGTTGAAAATACAGAAACCCCAGTTTCCCAGCATCTTGTATTGTACTCAGTATAATATGGTCACCCAGCTTTCCCAGCATCTTATACCCAGTGGTTGGTAGCCTCGGGGAGATGCACAGTAAATCTATACTGTGCAGCTGAAAACCATATCAGCACAATTGTGCTCTTACCAAATATTACCCTCCCAACATCAGTGCAGGGATGGTGGATGATAACCCGGACCTGTACTTCTGCCAGCAGCACAGTTTGGATAATGTCTCCAGCCCCTCTGGACATTTGTGACCAGGGAATTCCTACTGCTCTGTGTGAAGGGGCCAGAAGTCTCTTTGTCAATGTAAGTCTATGGGACTATGGTTCGGTGTCAGCGCTGAGCCGTCCCATGGACTTATACAGGAAAGTGTCTTCCGACCCCTTCACAGGGAACAGTAGGAATTCCTTGTTTACAAATGACTGGAAGGGCTCAATGTGTTATCCGAAGTGTGAGAACATTGCCGCTGGAGGAAGTATTGGAGTGGGTGGCATCTACCTTCCTCGCACCGATGTGGGGAGCGTAATAAAAGGTAAGGACCAGAGTGGTCCTTGAAGGATGGGCCGCTAGCCGGCTACTCATGGGCCACTGCTGTGTACCTGCCCCCCAGGCTAAAATTTGCCAGCCAGCCCCTGGACCCCACTTCCCTCACCCTGTAACATAATCATCCAATCACAGACTGACCTGTTACTTGTGCAGTGTCCCAAAATCCATGTGCCACTGCTGTTTCTGTGTGTATATGTACTGTAGGTCCTCACTGAAGGTAGATGTTAATGAGTGTTCTGTGGATGGTAAAGGTAGTACTCCATTTTGGCCACAAGATGTCACACTGTATTTTTTTTACTATTGTAAGCACAGCTATAAAATCCTGCAAGGGCAGGGGGGGGGACTTGATTACAAGTACTGACTTACCTCCCCCTGTTCCCGTGCTGAGCAGCGGGGCTGGTCACGGGACCCCCGCTGGATTCCGGGATCTCCAGAGCTGACACGTTACAACCCGGCTGATGCACTGGCTGCTCGGTCAGTCCATCAGCCGTGACAGGGCCTTTCCTCCGATTTGTGACAACATCACAACTCGGGGGAGAATGCCTCCCGGTGGGGGTCCTGAGGCCGGTCCCGCTGCTCACTGTGGACACAAAGAGAAGTTAGTACTTGTAACAGGTTCCCCCTTGTCCCTCCTGCCGGCTGCAGGATTTTATAATCCGCCTGAATTGTAGTTTTGCAGTAAATGGTAGACAAGGGAATCAGCAAACTAGAGAGGTAACTTTAATCTCCGAAGCTTCCAGATGAATTCACCAGATCCCCCCATGCACCATTTATAATACTGGTGTCTCCTTATGTGGCGGAGGGGCTTCTAGGCACCCGGCCCGGTGTCGCTGCTACCTCTGCACCCCCCATGGCTGGGATTAGTGGCTGCATTGTGTCCCATCTCAGTTGTTGGAAGGCTGCATATATATCTGTGGGGACAGACAGCTGAGCCTCCAGCAAGGGCAGATAATGTGCCGCCTGATCCTGAGAATCAGCAGAGACTTGGCAGGTCCCGGAGGCCGCTGTGTTCAGATGAGCCCGGTCTGATCTCTTGTCTCCTTTAGGTGTGTAGTGTTCTTTCTTCTTCTCATAATAAGACGTGAGATATCCAATAGCTTCATTACCCGTAGTTAGTAGCCGTGCGGATCATTAACAGAGGCTGCAGGAGAGAGAGGCGGCTCGTGTTTCCTTCGCTCCTCTTCTTGCCCGGCTTCCTTATCTTTGATGCTGTATATTTACCGTCTCCATCTCTCCCTCTCTCTGAAATTCTAATTCTCTGTCTCCTGATCGGTTTCTCTCCTTCTTTTCTTTCTCTCATCTTTCTGTATCGCTCTTTCTGAAATTCAAATGTCTCTTGTGACCCTTCCCTCTCCCCTTCTGTTTTCTCTCTTGCCCCCTTTTGCCCATCCTCCCCTTTATTGCATCATTTGTCCTCTAGTCCGCGGCCCAGCTTGTATCTCCTGTCCCATGTTGTCTCTCCTGCCCTCTGTTGTCTCTCCTGTTCCATGTTGTCTCTCCTGCCCTCTGTTGTCTCTCCTGTTCCATGTTTTCTCTCCTGCCCCATGTGTCTCTCTGCACTATGTTGTCTTTCCTGCCCCATGATGTCTCTCCTGTTCCATGTTTTCTCTCCTGCCCCATGATGTCTCTCTGCCCCATGTGTCTCTCTGCACTATGTTGTCTTTCCTGCCCCATGATGTCTCTCCTGTTCCATGTTTTCTCTCCTGTTCCATGTTTTCTCTCCTGCCCCATGATGTCTCTCTGCACTATGTTGTCTTTCCTGCCCTATGTTGCTTCTCCTGACCTCTGTTGTCTTTTCTGCCCCATGTTGCCTCTCCTGTCCTCCAGTAGTTACCTCAACAGGGGTGACCTGGACATCATGATAAAGGTCGAAGTGAGAGGATGAGGTGCTAAGCTAACACTGCACCCCTTTCATTCTTAGTGAGGTCAGTGGGATTCCAGTGATTCTAGCGATGTGCTAGCATATTCTAATGTTACACAATCACTATTAGGTGGAAAAACCCCAATATATATATTTAGGATTAGTGGTCTTTGGTTACATAACTATGGGTTGGTGGTCTATACGGTAGGTTTAGATAGAACCTATTTGATCAGGGAGAAAAGGATATTAATTCATGAACCCAAACTTGAACTCTCTGAATTTGATTACCATTGGATTCAGCCCTATGGAGTCCTAGAAAACATAGATACAGCCTATAGTCTATGGCTGTATTCACGTTTTTCAGACAACCTTAAGTCTTAAGCCAATGTCTGCACCCACCAGTAATCAAATGCAGAGAGTTTGGGTTTTGAATAAACATCCTCGAAGTTCACTCATGTAGGTCAGTGGGCTATTGAGACACAGATAGTGGTTATTGAGTCATAGAGATGTAGATGTAAATTGGTGGGTCATGAACACAGATATAGATATGACACAGATATAGAATTTGTGGACCAAGTGGATTGCTGGTCATTGGAGGCATAGATGTGGGTTGGTAAAACATAAAGACATAGATAGAGGTTGGTGGACCATGCAGAATCAGATGTAGGTTGGTGGACCATTGACAGACAGATGTACATTGGTGGGCCATGGAAACATAGAGGTAGGTCGGTGGACCATGGAAACATAGAGGTAGGTTGATGGACCATGGAGACCAGGAGGTAGGTTGGTGGACCATGAAGACATAGAGGTAGGTCGGTGGTGCATGGAGACATAGAGGTAGGTTGGTGGACCATGGAGACATAGAGGAAGGTTTGTGGCCCATGGAAACATAGAGGTAGGTTGGTGGCCCATGGAAACATAGAGGTAGATTGGTGGGCCATGGAGACATAGAGGTAGGTTGGTGGACCATGGAGACATAGAGGTAGGTTGGTGGACCATGGAGACACGGAGGTAGGTTGGTGGACCATGGAGACATAGAGGTAGGTCGGTGGACCATGGAGGCATATGAGACAAATGTATGTTGGTGGCCCATAAAGAGACAAATTTACCTTGGTGTACCAAGGAGACATAGAGGTAGGTTGGTAGACCATGGAGGCATAGAGGTAGGTTGGTGGACCATGAAGACATAGAGGAAGGTCGGTGGACCATGGAGGCATAGAGGTGGGTTTGTGGACCATGGAAACGTAGAGGTAGGTTGGTGGCCCATAAAGAGACAAATGTACATTGGTGGCCCATAAAGAGACAAATGTACGTTGGTGGCCCATAAAGAGACAAATGTACGTTGGTGGACCATGGAGACATAGAGGTAGGTTGCTTGGCCAGGGAGACGTTGATATATAATGGTTGGCCATAAAGACAAAGATATATATTGGTGGGCTGTGGATGTTGGTTGGTGGGCCATGGAGACATGGATGTGCATTAACGGCAGGGATAGGTTCTAATGAATAGATGGACATATCTAGCTGGGTGGACATCTATATTTCTGAGCAGACTCTTTATATATAGATATAATTGGGCGGATAACAGTTGCCTAATTTATAGATCATGGATATTGATCTGATATTAATCCTCGGCAAACAGGGTTTGACACACATTACATAGCAGCAGATATTACATCCACTGTTCTGTGCTGGTATTTTCAGGTGGGGCGGGGGGAGGTACAGACCCTCATGTCGGACCCTCACAGAACCTTCTTCTGCACCTGTTTATCCAGACCAATATTCCTCAAATATCAATTTAGGTCAAGCAATTATGGAGCATTTCCTCGTCGGCACCACTTGTGATCAAAGTGTTTTTGCAGTAATTCTCTACCTATACATGAATATTTCATTGGGGGCTGAATTGCCCTGCAGGTGAAGAACAGTCTCTTAATTAAATTGATGTCAATATTTTCGAGCCCGTCTCCTTTCATGTAAACGTCCGTGACGCCTATACATCCAGGGAAAAAACACATTTTAATTGAGTGATAACCAATATTTTCTGTCGGTACAGACTCCTATTAACCCGTGTGGATCTGCTCAGGAGCTGTGAATGGCGGCTGCTTATCTGCTGAGCTCTGCATATTGTCTCCTCTCTGCACTCATTGGGGGGTCTGGATAGGGTTCAGTTTTGATACCTTTTCCCGCTGGTTACATTGGTGATGGAAAAGTCCAGATCACTTTGTTTAGTGTTAATCAGGAACATGGAGCCTAGACAAAAATAATTTCCCAGATCAGTTCAGGGATCAGGATGTGAGTAATTCCATAAGGAACCAGTGTGATCATGCTGTGTCCTTCTACAGAACCAGTGTGATTGTGTCCATCTCCAGAACCAGTGTGATTGTGTCCATCTCCAGAACCAGCGTGATTGTGTCCATCTACAGAACCAGTGTGATTGTGTCCATCTCCAGAACCAGTGTGACCGTGTCCATCTTCAGTGTGATCATGTTGTTTCCATCTACAGAACCAGTGTGATTGTGCCTATCTACAGAACCAGTGTGATTGTGCCTATCAACAGAACCAGTGTGATTGTGCCTATCTACAGAACCAGTGTGATTGTGCCTATCTACAGAACCAGTGTGAACATGCCATGATCATGTACAGGACCAGTGATCGAGGTGTGTCCATCTACACAACCAGCGTGAAAGCATCATGTCTGTCTACAGAACCAGTGTGAACATGTCATGTCCATCTACACAACCAGTGATCAAGGTTTGTCCGTCTACAGAACCAGGGTGAACATGCCATAAGCATGTTTAGGACCAGTGATCGAGGTGTATCCATCTACGGAACCAGTGTGAACCTGCTGTATCCATCTACGGAACCAGTGTGAACCTGCTGTGTCCATCTACGGAACCAGTGTGAACATGCTATGCTCATCTACAGGAACAGTGATCGAGGTGTGTCCATCTACACAACCAGCGTGAAAGCATCATGTCTATCTACAGAACCACTGTGAATCTGTCGTGTCCATCTACAGAACCAGAGATGGCATCTGTTCTGCCATGTTACCACCACTAATCCTTCATCTTTTCCGATATTCCTGCCCTGTGCTCCTAGAGCATTGTGGCTGCACCGCTTATGATTTGCCAGTATCAATGTATCAGGAACTCTTGTCCTGGACATCCTACTGGAGACAGAAGGTCCTATATAAGTCAGAGAACGCTTTGCCTTATACCTGCACAATTCACTAAGGTGAGAGTTTCATATATACCTTCACCTTATTTCTTTTGTCTGGATTACGCCATATACGTTAGAGACATTGTAGTGTTCTATTTTGTCTTGATGTCTATGGTCTGTGACATTTAAAGTCTTATCACTAAATACATATGACACAAACTAAGTGTTTCTCTGCCATGTAATATCCATCCCTGGTCTGATCTTGTCCTATCGTAGGATGATCTCCATGTTTCCTACTTCTTCCTGACCCCTTGGATCATCAGTTACATAAAATATCAGCTACTCCTCCTATTCAGATGTGAATGTCATAGCGGTGACGAGCCATGGCACAGACCTGTTATCTACCTGTTGAGGGCCAGGACTAGTGCCATGTTGTAAGTTCAGTTTGGGCCTATAGGGTACAGTGGTTCCCAACCTTTGGCTCTTCAGTTGTTGCAGAATGTTTCAGAATGCTCTAGATAGGGACGATTGGTGTTGGTGTTCGTTGTAACCCTATTACATGTGCATCATCCAACCCTCTGGTCTCTATTCATCCCCTCTCTCTGAGGACTTTGCTACTATCAATGCAAAAACACATGATGAAAGCCTATAACTTTGTACAACGTTTCACTCCAAACATTTCTATGATGACACAGAGAAGCTTTGTTCTCCGAGAGTCTACCCTATGTAGTGGAGTCAGGGATAGACTGTATCTGCTCATATAATGGGCTTCTCTTGTGTTAATCTAAGGGGCCCTCACGGTGGGTTAGCAGCCGCCAATGGGGTGTTGCTTATCCAAAGACACTAAATTGATAGAAATCCAGAGCCATCCAGAGAAGTCCACCCAGTATGAAATAGAATGGGGTCTTCATGAGCTGGCTGGCATCAGTCACCCTGGCTATATTGTGCTGTCAGAGTTGTCAGCTATTAAGACGTTACTTTAATATTTCACTCTCTAAGCTACGAAACCAGCGAGTCGACAAACGTGCAAAGAAACCACAAGACGTCCTAAAAATAGAAGAGCAGCACAGGCTGCCATAGACCCCAAAGCCGCCATCGCCCTGCCCCAACAAACAATCCCACGTTGTCACCGATCCGCCATACCCAGAGTCGAGATATTACACCAGCCTTCGTGGTTCTCATTAATGAGCAGGCAGCTCTGATTTATTATTTATATATGTTAAATGTATGCGCTGGAAATAGCTGCCATGTGTGCGGTGAGATTTACAGGGATTACAGATAATTATACAGCGGCCCCTTGTTCATAGAAGGGAAGAATAGCGTCCTGTGATCAGCGGTAACAGCGGCACTTACCAGGCGACATCCTACAGTACACACTAAGCAGGCCCACCGCTACATGGTCACATGGTCCATGGATAGTCCACCACCCCTAATGTCCATCATCTATGGATCTGTAGGTGTACAAGTAACACATGTAAGTGTGCACAAGTGTGCAAGTAATACATGCTATATATACAAGCTGTACAATCTATAATATATACAACAAGCCCGCTGCCTTGGGGTTATGTTTGACTCGGATCTCTCTTTCACTCCTCATATTAAATCCCTTTCACGTTCCTGTAATCTGCATCTAAAAAACATCTCTAAAATCCGTCCCTTCCTTCCTGTCGAATCTGCTAAAACTCTCATTGTCGCTCTGATTCATTCCCGTCTTGACTACTGCAATTCCTTACTAATCGGCCTTCCTTCCTCTAAACTCTCCTCTCTCCAGTCCGTTCTCAATACAGCGGCCAGGCTCATCTCCCTGTCCAGCCGTTATACTGATGCCTCCCCCCTGTGCCAGTCACTACACTGGCTCCCCCCTGTGCCAGTCACTACACTGGCTCCCTGTTAAACACAGGATACAATATAAAGTCCTCCTGCTCACCCACAAGGCTCTCCACAGTGCTGCACCTCCATACATCTCCTCCCTCATCTCTGTCTACCGTCCTACCCGTGCCCTACGCTCCTCTAATGACTTACGACTAACATCCACCTTGATCCGCACTCTCACTCCCGTCTCCAGGACTTCACCCGAGCTGCACCAGTTCTATGGAATACATTACCCAAGACTGTCAGACTCACCTCCAATACACAAAGCTTCAAACGTGCCCTCAAAACACATCTGTTCAAACAGGCTTAGGCCGGGTTTACATATGTCCGGCGGTGCGGCGGCGTTTCCCTCCGGCGCAGGAGAAAAGCGCCGGAGGGAAACGCATCTTTGAACTGATCCCATTGTTTTCAATGGGATCGTTCAAAATGTGCAGCAGTGAACTAGTGGCCGCCGCATTGCCGGACCGTCAGTGCGTTAGGACGCATCTTGCAGCGTCCTAGCGGACCGCCGCTCCGGTGATGCGGCGCCGCACCAATTCAATCGAATAGAGCGCCGGATGCCTCGCCGGGCAGGACGCATGTCGTTCGGCTCTGGCATCCGGCGTTCAGGCAAATAGTACACAAAATAAACATATATCTCCCCCAGTGTGCTCTCCCCCTCCCCTATAGTCCCCCCTTGGTCCCCCAGTAGTATATCACCCCCCCTGTTTCTCCTCCAGTAGTATATAGCCCCCCTGTTGCCCCCCCAGTTATATTTAGCTTCCCTGTGTGCTCTCCCCCATTAGTATACAGCATTGCTGTGCGCTCTCCCCCAATAGTATATAGCCCCCCATGTGCGCTCTCCCCCAATAGTATATAGCCCCCCATGTGCGCTCTCCCCCTCCCATATAGCCCCCCTGTGCGCTCTCCCCCTCCCATATAGCCCCCTGTGCGCTCTCCCCTTGTAGTATATAGCCCCCCTGTGAGCTCCCCCAATTTAGTATATAGCCCCCGTGCGCTCCCCCGCAAATCCCATTGAAAATTACAGGAAAACATACTGGGGAAAAAAATGTCAACTGATGAGCGCAACTTGTGACAACTGATGGAAACTGATGGTTTTTAATGAAAAGACGGATAGAAAAACTGATCACAACTGATGCATTTTTGGCATCAGTTGTGACATCAGTTGTGGTCAGTTTTTAGGCAAAAAACGCAACTGATGCCAACTTATATATGTAAACCCAGCCTTACCAGGTTCCCTAATTTTGACTCAACCCCCCCCCCCCACACACACACACACAGACACCTCCACCACGCACACACACACAGACACCTCCACCACGCACACACACACAGACACAAACATACACACACACACACAGACACATACATACACACACACACACACACACAGACACCTCCACCACGCACACACACACAGACACAAACATACACATACACACACACAGACACATACATACATACACACACACACACAGACACCTCCACCACGCACACACACACAGACACAAACATACACAGACACATACATACACACACACACACACAGACACCTCCACCATGCACACACACAGACACATACATACACACACACATACACACACCTACCTCCACCACACACACACAGACACATACATACACACACACACACACACCTACCTCCACCACGCACACACAGACACATACATACACACACACGCCAAGCATTTAAGCACTTAGACCTGTGCAGGCATTGGCTGGTGACAGGTTCACCCCCCCCCCCTTACCTGCACTGCCTTATTTATATAGATGGCCGGACCATAATGTAACGCCCGGAGTAGTGGATCCACTGGACCGGCACCAGCGATGGCACAAACCTCACCAGGGAGCGGAGTCTAAGGGGCCGCTGGTTTTCACCAGAGCCCGCCGCAAGGCGGGATGGACTTGCTGCGGCAGGCGACCCCCAGGTCGCTACCCCTGGCTTGGTTGCTGGTGTCGGCAGGCGAGGCGTGGCAGGAGAAGTAGGCAGGAGATGGTAGTGGCAGAGGTCTGTAGTCGTGACCGCAGGAGACAGGCTGAAGACAGGAGCAATAGAGTAACGGGGAAGCAGGAACCAGGAACAAGGACTAGGGACCAGGTAGCGGGCAGGAATCAGGAACAAGGACTGGGGACCAGGTAGCGGACAGGAATCAGGAACAAGGACTGGGGACCAGGTAGCGGACAGGAATCAGGAACAACAGGGAGCTGGGCCAAACGCTATGGGAAGCATGTAGAGGCTCCAACACAAGGGACAGGGCATGCTGGGATTTATAGGGGAGTGATTAGGTGCAACTACCAATTAGGAGCGCACTGCCCCTTTAAATCTGAGACAGCCGGCGCGCGCGCGCCCTAGGAGGCGGGGACGCGCGCGCCGGCCGGCACAGCGGGAGACAGGAGCGTGGAGAGGTGAGGCGCCCCCCTGGCCGAGGTGATAGCAGCGCCGGGTCCCCGACTATGGACACCGGCTGCTGCATGGGGCAGGAAGCGGTCGCGGCGGCGGCCCGGAACGCGGGCCGCCGCCGCGGCTGTGACAGTACCCCCCCCCTTTGGCCTCCCCCTCTTTCTTGCCTGCAGATGGCACAGGAAGCCACAAAGTCTTTGACATCTTGAAACAAACTGGACCACCAGTAGTGGCGAGAGATCCGTTGACCGGTCTTACGGACTCCAGGGTGCCCGGCCTCCAACGAGGAATGACCCCACTTCAAAATACCTCTTCGAAGCGCAGGGTGAACATGAGTCTTTCCGGGAGGTACTCTCCGAAGCGAGGAGGTGACGACTGGTGCTAGGCGATCAGGCGGTAAAACATGGCAAGGGACTGTGGGCCTGTGGACGAGGACCTTCTGTAAGTTCTCCCGGTGGTGAGAGGACCCGACCTTAGTCTTGGGTACGGAGAGAGGGTACACCTCGGCAGAGAAGGCATCCGCCGAGTCTTGGTCTTCTGCCGGTAGGTCGGATAGAGGCTTGGCTGGGACAGGAAACGACATAGTACACTTGGTCTGAGGTGACCTGAGACACTGGTTGGAACAGTCCTGACCCCAACTGAGAATCTCCCCGGTTCTCCAGTCCAGTTGAGGGGCATGTTCTTGCAGCCACGGGAGTCCCAGGAGGACCGCGGGGGAAGAATGGGGCAGGACGTAGAAGGATATCTTTTCTTGATGTAAAGGACCCACCTGGAGGACTAAAGGTGCGGTCTGGTAGTACACACGGTCGGTAAGAATTTCGCCTGTGACCGAGGAGATAGTCAGGGGCCTGGCTAGTCGGGTCACGGGTAGCCGCCATCTTTGGACCAATGTTGCCGCAATAAAACTGCCTGCTGACCCAGAATCGAGGAAGGCAGTAGTCTGATGATTTCGTCCTGAGAGAGTCCGGATGGAAACTGGCATAGACAGACTTGGAATGGTGGCATTCACACCTAGGGACACCTGTCCCACCGGACCTAGGTGCGAGCATTTTCCGGATGTTTGGGGACGTAGGGGACATCCCAGCCGGAAGTGATCGGAACCCCCGCAATAGAGACAGAGATTCTGCTCCAGGCGCCGGATTCTTTCATCAGGCGTCAGGTGAGCCCGTTCCACCTGCATAGGAATCTCAGGAGAGGGTTGGGACATCGAAAGGTCAGGATTCTGGAAAACCGGCGCCAGCTGGGGATGGCGACGGGAACGGGTTAGTAAATGTTCATGCCGAACCTCCTCCTCCCTCTCTGAAAAACGAGTATCAACTCGGGTGGCCAGTAGAATGAGTTCGTTCAGGGAGGTAGGCAGGTCTCGGGCAGCGAGCACGTCTCTCACACGACTAGACAGGCCCTTCTTGAAGGTGGCCAATAGGGCAGCCTCGTTCCAGTCCAATTCGGCTGCCAGGGTGCGGAACTGGATGGCGTAGTCACCAACAGAGGAGCTGCCTTGAGAGAGGTTGAGGAGAGCAGTCTCGGCTGAAGAAGCACGGGCAGGTTCCTCAAAGACGGAGCGAAACTCGAATAGGAAGGCCCGGAGA
Organism: Dendropsophus ebraccatus; assembly: GCA_027789725.1. NCBI lineage: Eukaryota > Metazoa > Chordata > Amphibia > Anura > Hylidae > Dendropsophus > Dendropsophus ebraccatus. The sequence goes on along the minus strand of JAQFWZ010000009.1, from coordinate 10,017,541 downwards.
TTGGCAGCAACTGGATCATCACGGTCCCACAGTGGCGTGGCCCAGGCCAGGGCTCTACCCTCTAATAGGCTGATGATGAAAGCCACCTTAGAGCGCTCGGTGGAAAACTGACTACTCAAAAGTTCAATGTGCATGGTGCACTGAGTCAAGAATCCTCTGCACAACTTAGAGTCCCCAGAGTACTTGCTTGGGAGGGCCAGTCGGAGTGAAGAAGAAGCGTCAGGAGGTGGTGTGCGCTGGGCAGTAGTCTGCTGCTGTAAGGCGGCAGTGAGTTGCTGGATCTGCTGTGACTGTTTCTGGATTTGTTGCGCCTGCTGAGTGACCACTCTGGCGACGTCACGGAGATCAGGCACCTCGCCGGGATCCATGGTTGGAGCCTACTGTAACGCCCGGAGTAGTGGATCCACTGGACCGGCACCAGCGATGGCACAAACCTCACCAGGGAGCGGAGTCTAAGGGGCCGCTGGTTTTCACCAGAGCCCGCCGCAAGGCGGGATGGACTTGCTGCGGCAGGCGACCCCCAGGTCGCTACCCCTGGCTTGGTTGCTGGTGTCGGCAGGCGAGGCGTGGCAGGAGAAGTAGGCAGGAGATGGTAGTGGCAGAGGTCTGTAGTCGTGACCGCAGGAGACAGGCTGAAGACAGGAGCAATAGAGTAACGGGGAAGCAGGAACCAGGAACAAGGACTAGGGACCAGGTAGCGGGCAGGAATCAGGAACAAGGACTGGGGACCAGGTAGCGGACAGGAATCAGGAACAACAGGGAGCTGGGCCAAACGCTATGGGCAGCATGTAGAGGCTCCAACACAAGGGACAGGGCATGCTGGGATTTATAGGGGAGTGATTAGGTGCAACTACCAATTAGGAGCGCACTGCCCCTTTAAATCTGAGACAGCCGGCGCGCGCGCGCCCTAGGAGGCGGGGACGCGCGCGCCGGCCGGCACAGCGGGAAACAGGAGCGTGGAGAGGTGAGGCGCCCCCCGGGGCCGAGGTGATAGCAGCGCCGGGTCCCCGACTATGGACACCGGCTGCTGCATGGGGCAGGAAGCGGTCGCGGCGGCGGCCCGGAACCCGGGACGCCGCCGCGGCTGTGACACATAAGAACAACGATGCACCTTCCCCTCTGCCATTTTGTCTTGCACCCCCTCCTGATAGTATGTAAGCTCATGCATACGAGCAGGGACCTCACTCCTCATGTATGGATAATTATATGTATCTCTGTAATGTCTATTTTTTGTCTATGTATGTACCCCAGAATTGTAAAGTGCTGCGGAATCTGTTGGCGCTATATAAATAAAAATTATTATTATTATTATTATATGTACAACCCACAATATGTACAACCCACAATATGTACAATCTATAATATGTACAACCCATAATATATACAATCTGTATGTACAACACATGTACAGCTAATAATAAAGCACCATTATCCATGAATAGCATCCATAGTGCCCCCCATTATCTGACCAGCATCCATAGTGCCCCCCATTATCTGACCAGCATCCATAGTGCCTCCATTATCTGACCAGCATCCATAGTGCCCCCCATTATCTGACCAGCATCCATAGTGCCCCCATTATCTGACCAGCATCCATAGTGCCCCCTATTATCTGACCAGCATCCATAGTGCCCCCCATTATCTGACCAGCATCCATAGTGCCCCCCCATTATCTGACCAGCATCCATAGTGCCCCCCATTATCTGACCAGCATCCATAGTGCCCCCCATTATCTGACCAGCATCCATAGTGCCCCCCATTATCTGACCAGCATCCATAGTGCCCCCACTATCTGACCAGCATCCATAGTGCCCCCCATTATCTGACCAGCATCCATAGTGCCCCCACTATCTGACCAGCATCCATAGTGCCCCCCATTATCTGATCAGCATCCATAGTGCCCCCCATTATCTGACCAGCATCCATAGTGCCCCCCATTATCTGACCAGCATCCATAGTGCCCCCCATTATCTGACCAGCATCCATAGTGCCCCCACTATCTGACCAGCATCCATAGTGCCCCCCACTATCTGACCAGCATCCATAGTGCCCCCCATTATCTGACCAGCATCCATAGTGCCCCCCATTATCTGACCAGCATCCATAGTGCCCCCCATTATCTGACCAGCATCCATAGTGCCCCCCATTATCTGACCAGCATCCATAGTGCCCCCACTATCTGACCAGCATCCATAGTGCCCCCACTATCTGACCAGCATCCATAGTGCCCCCCATTATCTGACCAGCATCCATAGTGCCCCCCATTATCTGACCAGCATCCATAGTGCCCCCCACTATCTGACCAGCATCCATAGCGCCCCCCATTATCTGACCAGCATCCATAGTGCCCCCACTATCTGACCAGCATCCATAGTGCCCCCACTATCTGACCAGCATCCATAGTGCCCCCACTATCTGACCAGCATCCATAGTGCCCCCCACTATCTGACCAGCATCCATAGTGCCCCCCACTATCTGACCAGCATCCATAGTGCCCCCACTATCTGACCAGCATCCATAGTGCCCCCCATTATGTGACCAGCATCCATAGTGCCCCCCATTATCTGACCAGCATCCATAGTGCCCCCCATTATCTGACCAGCATCCATAGTGCCCCCACTATCTGACCAGCATCCATAGTGCCCCCACTATCTGACCAGCATCCATAGTGCCCCCCACTATCTGACCAGCATCCATAGTGCCCCCCACTATCTGACCAGCATCCATAGTGCCCCCCATTATGTGACCAGCATCCATAGTGCCCCCCATTATCTGACCAGCATCCATAGTGCCCCCACTATCTGACCAGCATCCATAGTGCCCCCACTATCTGACCAGCATCCATAGTGCCCCCCACTATCTGACCAGCATCCATAGTGCCCCCCACTATCTGACCAGCATCCATAGTGCCCCCACTATCTGACCAGCATCCATAGTGCCCCCCATTATCTGACCAGCATCCATAGTGCCCCCCATTATCTGACCAGCATCCATAGTGCCCCCATTATCTCATGAGCATCCATAGTGCCCCCCATTATCTGACCAGCATCCATAGTGCCCCCCATTATCTGTGACCATCTCCCTAAAGTTCTTTATTCAGGGATGAGCAGGGCGGCTCCAGCATGCAGCTTACCCGGGGCCCACAGTGGCGGATTATAATGGGAGTGGTTCAGGCTGCCAAAGCCCAAAGCTCCTGGGGGGCCCAAAGCCGTCCGAACCGCACATATCTGATCTCACTGGATGGTTTATGGGCCCCCGAGTGATGTGCAGCTGCAATGCCAGACTAGAGTCCAGGGGGAGAAGCACCCGGAGACCTGTAGTGACAGGGGAGCATGTGGGAGGTGAGCTATCTACTGAAGGTGGATTTTATTGGGGGCCATATACTGATGGGGGACTACACTGGGGGCCAGCTGCTAAACGAGGACTATACTGGGGGCCATTTACTCATGGGGAAACTACACTGGGAGCCATCTACTAAAGGGGAACTATACTGGGGGTCATATACAGATGGAAGGACTACACTTTGTGCCACCTACTGATTGGGGGCCACCTACTAAGGGGGAATTATACTGGGGGCCATCTACTAAAGGGGGACTATACTTGGGGCCATATACTGATGGGGGACTATACTGGGGCTATATACCGATGGGGGGACTATACTGGGGGCCATCTGCTAAAGGAGAGACTATACCTGGGGCCATCTGCTGAGTAGGGACATCTACTAAATGGGGGACTAAACTGGGGGCCATATATTGATGGGGGGACTACACTGAGGGCCATATAATGACAGGGGATCTACACTGGGGAACCATATACTGAATGGGGACATCTACTAAATGGGGACCAAACTGGAGGCTATGTACTAAAGAAAGGCTACACAGGAGGTCATTTACTAAAATGGGAAAACACAGGAGAACATCTACTAAAGGAGGGCTACACCGGGGCCATCTATTAAAGGGGGACTACACAGGGGGCCATCTTCTAAAGGGGGACTACACAGGGGCCATCTACTAAAGGGGGACTACACAGGGGCCATCTTCTAAAGGGGGACTACACAGGGGCCATCTTCTAAAGGGGGACTACACAGGGGCCATCTACTAAAGGGGGACCAAACTGGAGGCCATGAACTAAAGAAAGGCTACACAGGAGGTCATTTACTAAAATGGGAAAACACAGGAGAACATCTACTAAAGGGGGGCTACACCGGGGCCATCTATTAAAGGGGGACTACACAGGGGGCCATCTTCTAAAGGGGGACTACACAGGGGCCATCTACTAAAGGGGGACTACACAGGGGCCATCTTCTAAAGGGGGACTACACAGGGGTCATCTACTGACTACCTACTGAGGGGCTAGCAGGGGATTACATAGTGGGGGATGCAAACTATATTGGGGATACTACCTACTGAGGGGCTAGCAGGGGATTACATAGTGGGGGATGCAAACTATATTGGGGATACTACCTATTGGGAGGCTACATGATTTACTTCACAAAGGGACATGTTGAGGCTCTGTCGCCCAAGGGCCCACAAAACCTGGAGCCGGCCCTGGGAATGAGACTTAACCATATTTAATGGCTGGAAATGATGAGGGTGTGAGATGATGGGAGGCATAGTCATACCTGTGTCCTGCTGCTCTGCACGCGGTGAGGGCTCTGCTGCATCTATTGTGTCATTCCCGAAACGTCTCAGGTTCACTAACAATAACTATAGAGAACAGAGACCTCAGCCACAGGGGGCAAAGGACGGGGGTATCTGGACTATGAGCATCTGCTATACCCATCCTTACAGGGTATTATATACACCCCCATCCTTACAGGGTATTATATACACCTCCATCACTACAGGGTATTATATACACCCCCATCACTACAGAGTATTATATACACCCCCATTACTACAGGGTATTATATACACCTCCATCACTACAGAGTATTATATACACCCCCATTACTACAGGGTATTATATACACCCCCATCACTACAGGGTATTATATACACCCCCATCACTACAGGGTATTATATACACCCCTATCATTACAGGGTATTATATACACCCCATTACTACAGGGTATTATATACACCCCTATCACTACAGGGTATTATATACACCCCATTACTACAGCGTATTATATACACCCCCATCACTACAGGGTATTATATACACCCCTATCACTACAAGGTATTATATACACCCCCATCATTACAGGGTATTATATACACCCCCATCATTACAGGGTATTATATACACCCCTATCACTACAGGATATTATATACACCCCCATCACTACAGGGTATTATATACACCCCCATCACTACAGGGTATTATATACACCCCCATCACTACAGGGTATTATATACACCCCCATCACTACAGGGTATTATATACACCCCCATCCTTACAGGGTATTATATACACCTCCATCCTTACAGGGAATTATATACACCCCCATCCTTACAGGGTATTATATACACCCCCATCACTACAGGATATTATATACACCCCCATCACTACAGGGTATTATATACACCCCCATCCTTACAGGGTATTATATACACCCCCATCACTACAGGGTATTATATACACCCCCATCACTACAGGGTATTATATACACCCCATTACTACAGGATATTATATACACCCCCATCCTTACAGGATATTATATACACCCCCATCACTACAGGGTATTATATACACCCCTATCCTTACAGGGTATTATATACACCCCCATCACTACAGGGTATTATATACACCCCTATCACTACAGGGTATTATATACACCCCATTACTACAGGGTATTATATACACCCCCATCACTACAGGATATTATATACACCCCCATTCTTACAGGGTATTATATACACCCCCATCACTACAGGGTATTATATACACCCCTATCACTACAGGGTATTATATACACCCCCATCATTACAGGGTATTATATACACCCCTATCACTACAGGGTATTATATACACCCCCATCACTACTGGGTATTATATACACCCCCATCACTACTGGGTATTATATACACCCCCATCACTACAGGATATTATATACACCCCCATTCTTACAGGGTATTATATACACCCCTATCACTACAGGGTATTATATACACCCCCATCATTACAGGGTATTATATACACCCCTATCACTACAGCGTATTATATACACCCCCATCACTACAGGATATTATATACACCCCCATCACTACTGGGTATTATATACACCCCCATCACTACTGGGTATTATATACACCCCATTACTACAGGGTATTATATACACCCCTATCACTACAGGGTATTATATACACCCCCATCACTACTGGGTATTATATACACCCCCATCACTACTGGGTATTATATACACCCCATTACTACAGGGTATTATATACACCCCCATCACTACAGGATATTATATACACCCCCATCACTACTGGGTATTATATACACCCCATTACTACAGGGTATTATATACACCCCTATCACTACAGGGTATTATATACACCCCCATCACTACTGGGTATTATATACACCCCCATCACTACAGGGTATTATATACACCCCCATCACTACAGGGTATTATATACACCCCATCACTACAGGGTATTATATACACCCCCATCCTTACAGGGTATTATATACACCCCCATCACTACAGGGTATTATATACACCCCTATCACTACAGCGTATTATATACACCCCCATCCTTACAGGGTATTATATACACCCCCATCACTACAGGATATTATATACACCCCCATCACTACAGGATATTATATACACCCCCATCATTACAGGGTATTATATACACCCCTATCACTACAGGATATTATATACACCCCCATCCTTACAGGGTATTATATACACCCCCATCACTACAGGGTATTATATACACCCCCATCACTACAGGGTATTATATACACCCCATTACTACAGGGTATTATATACACCCCTATCACTACAGGGTATTATATACACCCCATTACTACAGGGTATTATATACACCCCCATCACTACAGGGTATTATATACACCCCCATCACTACTGGGTATTATATACACCCCCATCATTACAGGGTATTATATACACCCCTATCACTACAGGATATTATATACACCCCCATCCTTACAGGGTATTATATACACCCCCATCACTACAGGGTATTATATACACCCCCATCACTACAGGGTATTATATACACCCCCATCCTTACAGGGTATTATATACACCCCCATCACTACAGGGTATTATATACACCCCCATCACTACAGGGTATTATATACACCCCCATCCTTACAGGGTATTATATACACCCCCATCACTACAGGGTATTATATACACCCCCATCACTACAGGGTATTATATACACCCCCATCACTATATATTAGTATATACACCCTCATCACTATATATTAGTATATACACCCTCATCACTATATATTAGTATATACACCCCCATCTCTATATATTAGTATATACACCCATATCACTATATATTAGTATATACACCCCCATCTCTATATATTAGTATATACACCCCCATCTCTATATATTAGTATATACACCCATATCACTATATATTAGTATATAAACCCTCATCACTATATATTAGTATATACACCCTCATCACTATATATTAGTATATACACCCCCATCACTATATATTAGTATATACACCCCCATCACTATATATTAGTATATACACCCTCATCACTATATATTAGTATATACACCCCCATCACTATATATTAGTATATACACCCTCATCACTATATATTAGTATATACACCCATATCACTATATATTAGTATATACACCCCCATCTCTATATATTAGTATATACACCCCCATCTCTATATATTAGTATATACACCCATATCACTATATATTAGTATATAAACCCTCATCACTATATATTAGTATATACACCCCCATCACTATATATTAGTATATACACCCTCATCACTATATATTAGTATATACACCCCATCTCTATATATTAGTATATATACCCCCATCTCTATATATTAGTATATACACCCATATCACTATATATTAGTATATACACCCCCATCTCTATATATTAGTATATACACCCATATCACTATATATTAGTATATACACCCCCATCTCTATATATTAGTATATACACCCTCATCACTATATATTAGTATATACACCCCCATCACTATATATTAGTATATACACCCATATCACTATATATTAGTATATACACCCATATCACTATATATTAGTATATACACCCCAATCACTATATATTAGTATATACACCCCACCACTATATATTAGTATATACACCCCCATCACTATATATTAGTATATACACCCATATCACTATATATTAGTATATACACCCCAATCACTATATATTAGTATATACACCCATATCACTATATATTAGTATATACACCCATATCACTATATATTAGTATATACACCCCCATCACTATATATTAGTATATACACCCATATCACTATATATTAGTATATACACCCATATCACTATATATTAGTATATACACCCTCATCTCTATATATTAGTATATACACCCATATCACTATATATTAGTATATACACCCCCATCCCTATATATTAGTATATACACCCCCATCACTATATATTAGTATATACACCCATATCACTATATATTAGTATATACACCCTCATCACTTCTCAGCGTTGTCCGGATAGGGGTAGTAGTTCCTAGAATCCTCGCCGTGCTCCTTGTGTCGCTCGCACTGTCAGGCTTGTAAATAATCCACAATGCCAGAAACCTAATCCAGCGTCTGGAATGTTTAATTCATCATTATAAGAGCTAATTGGGAGGTGATTATATGGTAATTGCTCATTAGTGGTGGATAGTTATCGCTCTACCTTATGTCGGGGCCATGGGAATTGTGTACAGTCACTTCTCCCATTTCACAGATCAGTTTCCGAGGCAGAAGTTACACAGCCCGGCTCCTATTCCCCCTGACGTCACAACGTCCCCCCCCCCCCCCCCCCCACATACACACCTATATATACAGGGGAGACCGCCATACTGCGCCCAGCCCTGCCACCATCCATACCAGAGCTACAGAGAGAGAGGGGGGATATAGAGAGAGGTATATATACATATATATACAGGGGAGACCGCCATACTGCGCCCAGCCCTGCCACCATCCATACCAGGGGCTACAGAGAGGGGGGATATATATATATAGAGAGAGAGGGATATATACATATATATACAGGGGAGACCGCCATACTGCGCCCAGCCCTGCCACCATCCACGCCAGGGCTACAGAGAGAGAGGGGGGATATAGAGAGAGGGATATATACATATATATACAGGGGAGACCGCCATACTGCGCCCAGCCCTGCCACCATCCATACCAGGGCTACAGAGAGAGAGGGGGGATATATATATATATATATCTCAATGGTGGGCTGGACGGCACTGTTGCTCAGATGGGTGCTGCAACCTCGGGTAGTTGGACTCCTGAGGACCAGAGTAGCACAACGGATCCCAAAAGAGGCAGCTCTCCAATATTCAGTGAAGAATATATATATATATATATATATATGCAGGGGAGACCGCCATACGGCGCCCAGCTTTGCCTTGATATAATAATTTACACTTGATAAGACACTTGGGACTTTAGGATCCAGATCTGTATTGAGAGTAGAAAGAGTGGTACAGTCGTGCTGACTGAGCTGTGTGCTGAGAAGTAGAAGAAGGATCAGAAGAGTAGAGAGGAGGATGTCAAGAGAGTCCCAACCCAAGAAGTACTGTGCTCTGCCAGGATGTCGGAGGTAGAAATATAAGAATACTTGAGAAGAGAGAGAATACTTGTGCCTATGTTTTGACTCTTTTGTCTTTCCACCACCTATTGCCCACCAGTGTCGAGTGACCCGTCCTAGAGGTTGACACAAGCCCATCCAAGCCAATCCATGTGACACACAAACAAACAATAACCCCTTAAGTACTATAGCTGTGCAATAACTGAATACACACACTTGTAAAAGACATCTAGTGGCGAAACTTTGGCACTACTACATCACCACTTACTCTCAAAAAGTACGGGCTTTTATGAAGGGTGTAACTAAAAGCAACACCCGTGGTGGGACACCACAGGAGATAGATACATGATAGGAGATAAATAGATAGATAGATTAATGAAAGATAGATAATAGGAAAGATAGATAGATAGATAGATAGATAGATAGATACATGTCTTGTAGGGGCACTGCATATCATTAGATGTGACAGGACCCTTCCATACATCTGTCTGTGCTTCCCTATATCTGTCTGTATTTCTATATATCTCTCTGTGTTTCCATACATCTGTCTGCTCTCAAATATCTGTCTGTGCTTCCCTACATCTGTCTGTAATTCCATATACCTCTCTGTTTCCATATATCTGTCTGTGCTTCCAAATATCTGTCTGTTCTTCCATACATCTGCCTGTTCTTCCATTCATCTGTCTGTACTTCCATATATCTGTCTGTACTTCCATATATCTGTCTGTGCTTCCATACATTTGTCTTTGCTTCCATACATTTGTCTGTGCTTCCATACATCTGTCTGTTCTTCCATTCATCTGTCTGTACTTCCACATATCTGTCTGTGATTCCATTCATCTGTCTGTACTTCCACATATCTGTCTGTGCTTCCCTATATCTGCCTGTTCTTTCAAATATATGTTTGTGCTTTCATTCATCTGTCTGTACTTCTATATATTTGTCTGTGCTTCCATAAATCTGTCTGTACTTCCATACATCTGTCTGAGCTGCCACACATTTGTCTGTGCTTCCATACATTTGTCTGTTCTTCCATACATACATACATCTGTCTGTGCTTCCATACATCTGTCTGTTCTTCCATACATCTGTCTGTGCTTCCATACATCTGTCTGTACTTCCATAATCTGTCTGTTCTTCCATACATCTGTCTGTACTTCCATAATCTGTCTGTTCTTTCATACATCTGTCTGTGCTTCCATACGTGTCTGTTCTTCCATATAGCTCTTCGTGCTTCCCTACATCTGTCTGTGCTTCCATACATCTGTCTGTAATTTCATAATGTAGAAAAAAGCTGTTCTTCTCCAGTGCATACTGCCAGAGCTGATCCCAAGCCCCTGAACTGCTAAGGACTACAATGTCTTCCCGATCCCTATCCCTGCATGACTAAAGGCCCTATTCCACGGAACGATTATCGTTTGTATTCGGCCGATATTGGCCGCTACGGACGATAATCGTCCCGTGGAATAGAGTGCAACGATCAGCCGACATCGTTCATGTCGGCTGATTGTTGCAGTCGCTTGTTTTTCAACATGTTGAAAAACAAGCGACTGATATAGCAGCGATCTGCTGCCGTCGCTCCGTTGAATAGGAACATCGGCAGCAGATGCTGCTATATCCTATGGGCTGCCCGGACGATCAGCGATCACCCGGGCAGTCCCCCCGCAGCTCCCCGCCGCCCCTCCCGCACTCACCCGCTCGCTGCAGCCGTGTTGAATAGCGGCGGCAGCGAGCGGGGAACGAGGAGCAAACGAGCAATGAGAGCGCTCGTTTGCTCCTCTAAATGACAGGTGTAATAGGCCCTTTACAGTCAGCAGGAAGCACCGAGCCCTGCTTACAAAACTCATACTTGCTCTGTGCAGAGTCAAGCAGGGATCCGGGGGAGCGTCGCAACTCCAACTTAAAAGGGTAGTCTAGCTAAGAGGACATCATAGAGGAGGAAAGGAGATCATAGAGGAGGGGAGAAGATCATAAAGGGGGAGAGGAAATCATAGAGGAGGAAAGGAGATCATAGAGGAGGATGGAAGATCATAGAGGGAGAGGAGATCATAGAGGAGGGGAGGAGATCATAAAGGGGGAGAGGAGATCATAGAGGAGGAGAGGAGATCATAGAGGAGGAAAGGAGATCATAGAGGAGGATGGAAGATCATAGAGGGAGAGGAGATCATAGAGGAGGGGAGGAGATCACAGAGGAGAGTAGATCATAGAGGAGGAGAGGAGATCATAGAGGAGGAAAGGAGATCATAGAGGAGGGGAGGAGATCATACAGGAGGGGAGGAGATCATAGAGGAGGAGAGGAGATCATAGAGGAGGAGAGGAGATCATAGAGGAGGGGAGGAGATCATACAGGAGGGGAGGAGATCATAGAGGAGGAGAGGAGATCATAGAGGAGGGGGAGAGGAGATCATAGAGGAGGGGAGGAAATCTTAGAGGGGGAGAGGAGATCATAGAGGGAGAGGAGATCATAGAGGAGGAAAGGAGATCATAGAGGAGGAGAGGAGATCATAGAGGAGGAGAGGAGATCATAGAGGAGGAAAGGAGATCATAGAGGAGGATGGAAGATCATAGAGGGAGAGGAGATCATAGAGGAGGGGAGGAGATCACAGAGGAGAGTAGATCATAGAGGAGGAGAGGAGATCATAGAGGAGCAAAGGAGATCATAGAGGAGGGGAGGAGATCATACAGGAGGGCAGGAGATCATAGAGGAGGAGAGGAGATCATAGAGGAGGGGGAGAGGAGATCATAGAGGAGGGGAGGAAATCTTAGAGGGGGAGAGGAGATCATAGAGGAGGGGAGGAGATCATAGAGGGAGAGGAGATCATAGAGGAGAGGAGGAGATCACAGAGGAGAGTAGATAATAGAGGAGGAGAGGAGATAATATAAGAGGGCAGGAGATCATATAGGAGGAGAGCAGATCATAGAGGAGGAGAGCAAATCATGTGATGTCCCACCACGGGTGTTGCTATTGGTTACACTCTTCGCAAAAGCCTGTACTTAATGTAAGTAAGTGGTGATATTGTGATAAAGTTTCGCCACGAGATGTCGCTATTATAGGTATGTGTAGTCAGTAGCTGCACGGCTGAAGTATATAAAGGGTTATTGTTTATTTGTGTGTCACATGGATCTGCGAACCTAAGGGAGTATCTTCTTCTTCTGTCCTATCATCTCTTACTTTACTTCTTCTTATGCACTCTTTACCCACTCACAGCACATTTTAGATATGCTGGAGATAGGAAGTCACATCGGTAGAGAAAGAGTAGAGGTCTTTTGTTGCTAGACTCTACAGGAGAAGGACACAAGCTAGAACGCTCCCTACAATGGTCCCTTTGGGCCCTGGCCCTCTGCCAGGTCCCCCAGCTTTTGTATGTAGTCTTAGTCAGGTTCCTGTATGGTGAGGAAGCCAGACAAGACGAACCTAACAGTTTCTCTACAAGTAACCTTACCAAGCACTATGCAGTGTTAAACCCCTCACAGGAGAGGACACATCTCAACCAACGCCGTAGACCAGGAGAGTCACAGTGCAGGACGGTATCCTCAAAGAGCAAAAAGCTAGGAACTGATCCAGATAGAGCAAAGTTGCTTGAAGCCTATGAACTCTATCTTGCAGCGCAGTTGTCAGCAGGGAAACCTCAGCATTCGCTGATCCCAGGTAACAGGGTCTGGGGCTTGTGTCACCCACTAGGACAGGTCCTCCGACACTGGTAGGGCATAAGGTGGTGCGGAGACCCAAAGGTCAAAACACAAGCACAAGTATTCTCTCTTTCTTCTTCGGTATTCTTCTACCTCATCCTCAACATCCTGGCAGAGCACACTACTACTTGGGTTGGGACTCTCACGACATCCTCCTCTCTGCTCCTCTGATTCTTCTATATGTCCCTCAACATGTTACTCAGTCAGCACGATTGTACTCTTCACTAAACTCCTATCACAGATATGGATCCTATACTATCAAGTGTATTGTCAAGTGTGTTCTCAAGTGTATTATCAAGTGTACCGTCTCCAGTCGATGCACAGCTGTATGTTCTGCTGCACACAAAAACTAGAGATTATTTATGTTAAAGAGACTCTGTGATTCCTCGCCCCGCACCACCCTTTGGGACATTTCTGTGGGTGGCAGTACCAATAGTCCGGGAGGGTCACTACATCACTCTGGCCCACCGTGATAACAACCCAAGGAACCCTGTAGCAACCCGGCCAGACACTGTCCACAGGGGAACAAGGTACAACCGTCCCTTTCAACTAAAAACAGGTGTGCCACCATACCTGTGTGCCCAACCGGCACAGGCGTCACAACATAACATCACTGGGCCTGGCTGTATCTCAGCCAACTTCCACTGGAGTGGCGTCACACTCTACCATCTACCAAGTGAACAGCCGTACCTCCGCCATAGCACTGCGGGGGCTCACCACAATCATGGAGGAGTAGAGTAGATTATAGAGTAGGAATACGGCTCATAAAGGAGGAAGGAGATCATAAAGGAGGAAAGGAGATCATAGAGGAGGAGAGGACATCATAGAGGAGGAGGAAAAGTATAAAGGAGTAGGGCAGATCATAAAAGGGGGGAGATCGTATAGGAGTAGGGAAGATCATAGAGGAGGGGAGGAGATCAAATAAGAGTAGATGAGTTTATAGAGAAGGGGAAGAGATCATAGAGAAGGGGAGAAGATCACAGAAGAAAGGAGATCTTAGAGGAAAACGGGATCAAAGAGGAGGAAAGAAGATAATAGAGGAGGACAAGAGATCATAAATGAGTGGAGGAGATCATAGAGGAGGAGATCAAAGAGGAGGAGAGGACATCATAGAGGAGAACAGGATGTCATAGAGGAGGGATGGAGATCATAGAGGAGGGCAGAAGATCATAGAGAAAGGGAGAAGATCATAGACGAGCATGGGAGATCAAAAAAGAGTAGGGGAGATCATAGAAGAGGACAGGAGAACATAGAGGAGGAGAGGAGATCATACAGGAGGGGGGAGATCACAGAGGAGGAGAGGAGATGATAGAGGAGGGGAGGAGAACATAGAGGAGGAGAGGAGATCATACAGGAGGGGGGAGATGATAGAGGAGGAGAGGAGATCATAGTGGAGGAAATGACATCATAGAGGAGGGATGATATCATAGAGGAGAGGAGATCATAGTGGAGGAGAGGAAATCATAAAGTAGGCCAAGGGATCATAGAGGAGGAGAGGAGATGATAGAGGCGGAGAGGAGATCATAGAGGAGGAGAGGAGATCATAGTGGAGGAGAGAAGATCATACAGGAGGGGGGAGATCATAGAGGAGGAGAGGAGATCATAGTGGAGGAAATTACATCATAGAGGAGAGGAGATCATAGAGGAGGAGAGGAAATTATAAAGTAGGCCAAGGGATCATAGAGGAGGAAATGAGATCATAGAGGAGGACAGGAGGTCATAGCGGAAGTGAGAACATAGACGAGGAGAGGAGATAGCAGAGGAGGAGAGGAGATCATAGAGGAGGTCATAGAGGAGGACAGGAGATCATAGACAAGGGCAGGAAGTCATAAAGGAGGGGAAGAGATGACAGAGAAGGACAGGAGATCATTGATGAAGGGAGGAGATCATAAAGGAAGAGGATTATAGAAGAGAAAAGAAGATCAAAGAGGTGGACAGGAGATCATAGAGTACAATAGGAGATCATAGACCAGGGCAGGAGATCATAGAGGAGGGGAGGAAAACAGAGAGGAGGAGAGGGGTTTAGAGGAGGGGTGGAGATCAAAGAGGAGGGGAGGGGACTATAAAGGAGTAGGGGAGATCATAGAAAATGACTGGAGATCACAAAGGAATGGAGGAGATCATAGAGGAGTAAAGAAGTTCATAGAGAAGGAGAGTAAATCAAAGAGAGGAGGAGATCATACAGAAGCAGAGGAGATTTTAGAGGAGGGTAGGAGATAATAGAGGAGGAAAGGAGATCATAGAAGAGGATAGGAGATCATAAAGGAAAGGAGATCATAGAGGAGGACGGGAGATCATAAAGGAAAGGAGAAGATCAAAGAGGAGTAAAGAAGTTCATAGAGGAGGAGAGGAGATCATAAAAAAAGACAGGACATCATAGAGGGGAAAAGGAGATCACAGAGGAGGACAGGAGATTATAGAGGAGGAGAAGAGATCACAGAGGAGGAGAGGAGATCATAGAGAAGAAGAGGAGATCATAAAAGAGGACGGGATCATAGAGGAGAGGAGGAGAACACAGAGGAGGAGAGGAGATCATAATGGAGGGTAGGAGATCATAGAGGCTAGGAGATCATAGATGAGGACAGGAGATTTTTGAGTAAGGGAGGAGATAATAGAGAAGGAGAGGAGATCATAGAGGAGGGGAGGAGATCACAGAGGAGGAGAAGAGATCATAGAGGAGATCATAGAGGAGGGGGAAGAGATCATAGAGGAGGACAGGAGATTATAGAGGAGGGGAGGAGATCATAGAGGAGGAGAAGAGATCATAGAGGAGGAGAGGAGATCATAGAGGAGGAGAAGAGATCATAGAGGAGGAGAAGAGATCATAGAGGAGGAGAGGAGATCAATGAGGAGGGGGAGATCATAAAGAAGTAGGGGAGATCATAGAAGAGGACGGGATATCATAGAGAATGAAAGAAGATCAAGGAGGAGAGGAAGAGATCATAAAGGAGCAGAAGAGATCATAGAGGAGGGTAGGAGATAATAGAGGAGGAGAGGAGATCATTGAGGAGGGGAGTAGATCATATAGGAGGAGAGGAGATCATAGAGCAGGGGGGAGATCATGAAGGAGTAGGGAAGATCATAGAGGAGGACGGGAGATCATAAAGGAAGTGAGATCATGGAGGAGTAAAGAGGTTATAGAAAAGGAGAGGAGATTCAAGAGGAAAAGAGGAGATCGTAGAGGAGGAAAGGAGATCATAGAGTAGGACAGGGGATCATAGAGGAGGGGTGGAGATCATACAGAGAGAAAGCAGATTATAGAGAAGGACAGGAGATGATAGACGAGGAGATCACAGAAGAGGAGAGGAGATCATAGGGCAGGAAGGAGATCATAAAGAAGTAGGGGGAATCAGAGAGGAGGATGGGAAATCATAAAGGAAAGGAGGAGATCATAGTGGAGTAAAAAAGTTCATAGAGAAGGAGATGAGATCAAAGAGGAGAGGATGAGATATGAGAGGAGCAGAGGCGATCATAGAGGTGGGTAGGAGATTATAGAAGAGGAGAGGAGATCATAGAGGAGGGGAGGAGATCATAGAGGAGAAGGGGAGATCATAGAGGAGAGGACGAGATCATATAGAAGAAGAGATCATAGAGGAGGAGAGGAGATCATAGAGGAGGGGAGGAGATCATAGAGGAGTAGAGGAGATCATAGTGGAGGAAATTACATCATAGAGGAGAGGAGATCATAGAGGAGGAGAGGAAATTATAAAGTAGGCCAAGGGATCATAGAGGAGGAAATGAGATCATAGAGGAGGACAGGAGGTCATAGCGAAAGTGAGAACATAGACGAGGAGAGGAGATAGCAGAGGAGGAGAGGAGATCATAGAGGAGGTCATAGAGGAGGACAGGAGATCATAGACAAGGGCAGGAAGTCATAAAGGAGGGGAAGAGATGACAGAGAAGGACAGGAGATCATTGATGAAGGGAGGAGATCATAAAGGAAGAGGATTATAGAAGAGAAAAGAAGATCAAAGAGGTGGACAGGAGATCATAGAGTACAATAGGAGATCATAGACCAGGGCAGGAGATCATAGAGGAGGGGAGGAAAACAGAGAGGAGGAGAGGGGTTTAGAGGAGGGGTGGAGATCAAAGAGGAGGGGAGGGGACTATAAAGGAGTAGGGGAGATCATAGAAAATGACTGGAGATCATAAAGGAATGGAGGAGATCATAGAGGAGTAAAGAAGTTCATAGAGAAGGAGAGTAAATCAAAGAGAGGAGGAGATCATACAGAAGCAGAGGAGATTTTAGAGGAGGGTAGGAGATAATAGAGGAGGAAAGGAGATCATAGAAGAGGATAGGAGATCATAAAGGAAAGAAGATCATAGAGGGGAACAGGAGATCATAGAAAAGGGAAGGAGTACAGGTAAGAGAAGAGGAGATCATAGAGGAGCAGAGGAGATCATAGAGGAGGAGAAGAGGTCATAGAGGGGAACAGGAGATCATAGAGGAGGAAAGGATATAAAGAAGAACAGAAGATCAAAGAGGGGGACAGGAGATCATAGACGAGGGCAGGAGATCATAGAGAGGGGGAAGAGAACATAGAGGAGGAGAGGAGAGGAGGAGATCATAGAGGAGGGGAGGAGACTATAAAGAAGTAGGGGAGATCATAGAAAAGGACAGGAGATCATAAAGGAAGGGAGTAAAGAAGTTCATAGAGAAGGAAAGGAAATCAAAGAGGAGAGGAGGAGATCATAGAGGAGCAGAGGAGATTTTAGAGGAGAATAGGAGATCATAGAGGAGGAGAGGAGATCATAGGAGAAAGGAAGAGATCATAGAGGAGGAGAGTAGATTATAGAGCAGGGGGGAGATGATAAAGGAGTCAGGGAGATCACAGAGGAGGACGGGAGATCATAAAGGAAAGGAGAAGATCAAAGAGGAGTAAAGAAGTTCATAGAGGAGGAGAGGAGATCATAAAAGAAGACAGGACATCATAGAGGGGAAAAGGAGATCACAGAGGAGGACAGGGGATTATAGAGGAGGAGAAGAGATCACAGAGGAGGAGAGGAGATCATAGAGGAGAAGAGGAGATCATAAAAGAGGACGGGATCATAGCGGAGAGGAGGAGAACACAGAGGAGGAGAGGAGATCATAATGGAGGGTAGGAGATCATAGAGGCTAGGAGATCATAGATGAGGACAGGAGATTTTTGAGTAAGGGAGGAGATAATAGAGAAGGAGAGGAGATCATAGAGGACGGGAGGAGATCACAGAGGAGGAGAAGAGATCATAGAGGAGATCATAGAGGAGGGGGAAGAGATCATAGAGGAGGGGGGAGATCATAGAGGAGGGGGGGAGATCATAGAGGAGGAGAAGAGATCATAGAGGAGGAGAAGAGATCATAGAGTAGAGGAGATCAATGAGGAGGGGGAGATCATAAAGGAGTAGGGGAGATCATAGAAGAGGACGGGATATCATAGAGAAGGAAAGAAGATCAAGGAGGAGAGGAAGAGATCATAAAGGAGCAGAAGAGATCATAGAGGAGGGTAGGAGATAATAGAGGAGGAGAGGAGATCATTGAAGAGGGGAGGAGATCATATAGGAGGAGAGGAGATCATAGAGCAGGGGGGAGATCATGAAGGAGTAGGGAAGATCATAGAGGAGGACGGGAGATCATAAAGGAAGTGAGATCATGGAGGAGTAAAGAGGTTATAGAAAAGGAGAGGAGATTCAAGAGGAAAAGAGGAGATCGTAGAGGAGGAAAGGAGATCATAGAGTAGGACAGGGGATCATAGAGGAGGGGTGGAGATCATACAGAGAGAAAGCAGATTATAGAGAAGGACAGGAGATGATAGACGAGGAGATCACAGAAGAGGAGAGGAGATCATAGAGCAGGACGGAGATCATAAAGAAGTAGGGGGAATCAGAGAGGAGGATGGGAAATCATAAAGGAAAGGAGGAGATCATAGTGGAGTAAAGAAGTTCATAGAGAAGGAGATGAGATCAAAGAGGAGAAGATGAGATATAAAAGAAGCAGAGGCGATCATAGAGGTGGGTAGGAGATTATAGAAGAGGAGAGGAGATCATAGAGGAGGGGAGGAGATCATAGAGGAGAAGGGGAGATCATAGAGGAGAGGACGAGATCATATAGAAGAAGAGATCATAGAGGAGGAGAGGAGATCATAGAGGAGGGGAGGAGATCATAGAGGAGCAGAGGAGTTCCTAGAAGAGGACAGGAGATCATAGAGGAGGGGAGAAGATCACAAAGTAGCAGGAAAGTTTACAGAGGAGAGGAGGAGATCATAAAAGAGGACAGGAGATCATAGAGAACAGGAGGAAATTATAGAGATGGAAAGGAGATCACAGAGGAGAACAGGATATCATAGAGGAGAAGAAGAGATCACAGAGGAGGAGAGCAAATTATAGAGGAGGAGAGGAGATCATAAAAGATGGGGGTATAAAAGGGAAGAGGAGATCATCGAGTATGTGAGAAGTTCATAGAGGAGGGGAAGAGATTATAGAGGAGGAGAGGAGATCATAGAGGAGGAGAGAAGATCATAGAAAAGGAGAGGAGATCAAAAAGGAGAAGATCATAGAGGAGAGTAGAACATAGAGGAGGAGAGGAGATCATAATGGAGGAGGAGACATTATAGATGGTGGGTCCGGGAGTGATGGGAGATGCAGCAGGTTAGTTCCAGTGGCTGTGCTTGCTGGCTGGAGGCAGTGCGGGACTTGTAGTGTGCCACAGAAGTTGGAAGTGACAGGGCGACAACAAGATGGCACTGGAGGACTTCCGGTGGGAACGCTGGTCTCTTCCGGTCTTGTCACTAGAGAGCGCTGGAACGTTGGCGGGCTTTTAGGCTGCTTTCCCGCGTTTTGGCTGGCGGGCTGTTTGAAAGTGGTGATGTAGCAATAAAGGATACAGTTCTGATGCAATAAAGATGGCTCCCCCACTTTTACGAACACAGCTAGAGTGACTTGCTTTGGGGCACTTATCTTCAGGACACAGCAATCGCTGACCTCAGGGAGACCAGCGACAAAAAAAATACCAGGGTGGCCCCTTTTACGTCAAAGTCTAACTCTGTGGCGAGTATTGCGACATGACAAGGGTTTACCATGGCAGGCATCCATCCACAGACGATCGTTTCAGGGTAGTTGCCCCTCGTCAGTGTGGAGTCGGATTTTGGCTAACAGGGGCAATGAAAAATAGACCAACAAAACACAGCAATCGCTGAGCTCAGGGAGTCCAGCGACAAAAAAATCAAATGGAGTACTCACTGAAGAGTCTCCACTGATGCATTCCCCCTACAAATTTAAATATGCAAAAGAAGGGTCCGTGGAGTCTCAGTTACGAGTCTCAAAACACGGGATAGCCAGATATCCCTTCAGGGGAGAGAAGCCTATTGCTAAGGGGGTGCCTCCCAGTCGGGAGATCACCAAACCACCCTGATACATAGCCCTTTAAGTCCCACTGGGTTGCGAGTATTGGAACATAAATAGGGAAATACTTATCTTCAGGGCAATAGGTGGTGCTAGGTTTAGTCCTTGGTGACTTGCAGTGACATCAATAAGCCCACAGTCCTGACAGTGAAACACACACCGTACACAGTTCGTTAATGTAGCAGTAGTAGACAGCAACAAGTCTTGTATCCTGTTCGTAACGCCACTTCTGTGGTGTCCCCTTGGAGATGTTGGTCGGAGGAATGGCCGCTGGTGTTGTAGTGTGACACCACTCTGGGGTGTTGTCACAAGACGCCAGTGCCTGGTGGGAACACAGGTGTGATGGCACACCTGCTTTTATGTTACAAGGCCGGTTGTACCTTTTTCCCCTGTGGTCAGTGTCCTGCCGGGTTGCTACTGGGTCCCTTTGGGTTATGTCATGGATGGCCAGAGTGGTAAAATGGCCCTCCCCGATGATAGGACCCGCGACCCACAGAAAGGGGAGAATGTCCCAAGGTTGCGGTGTGTGCTGTGTCAGTGGTGGCGAATAATCACAGAGTCTTTGGGATATAGTCAAGTCAGTTTACTACTTGTAAATGTGCAGCAGGTCATACAGGTTCAATAATATAAGATTCCTTTAGATAAAGTCTCTGAAACACACTTAACAAAGTTTCCAATTAAACACTTAGCAATAGAACGACCAGATCTGTAGTAGAGGTGCAGTGTAGGATATAGTCGTGTTGGTTGAGTTGTGCTGAGTGGTACAAGAAGTAGAGTAGCAGAGAGGAGGATGCAGTGAGAGTCTCAACCCAGGTAGTACATTATTCTGCCGGGATGTTGGAGGATGAGGTAGAATACTTGTAAGAAGAAGAAGAAGACCTGTGCCCATGTATTGACCTTTGACTTCAGTCTTCACACCACCTTATGTCCACTAGACTCGGCTAAACGTTCCTAATGGGTGACACAGGCCCCAGACCTTGTTACCTGAGATGAGCAGAATGCTGAGGGTTCCCTGCTGACACCCGCATTGCGAGATGGAGTTCATAGGCTACTGCTCCACCCGGATCAGTTCCTGGCTCTTTGGCTCTCTTATGGATACTGTCCTGCACTGTGACTTCTCCTTATCCACGGCATTGGTTGAGGTTGTCTCTAGCTAGTCCTCTCCTAAGAGGCTTTAACAGTGCATAGTGCTTTGGAGTGTAACTATTAAAGAAGTTGTGAAAGACGTGCTGTCTTGTGTCCTTTCCATGTGGGGTACTGACTAAGACTGGACTTGGGGTACTGGGACCTGGCAGAGGGCCGGGGCCCAGATAGAATCACTGTGGAGAGCTATCTGGCTCATGTCCTTCCTCCACAGCGTCCAAAATGAAAAGGCACTGCTCCTTCTCCACCCATGTGACTTACTTCCTTTTTAGCAAGTAAGGTGCGCTATGAGTGGGTGAAAGAGTGCAACAGAAGAAAAGAGAAATGAGGGGGGTATAAAAAAGGGGATCATAGAGGATGTGAGGAGTTCATAGAGTAGGGGAAGAGATTCTAGAGGAGGAGAGGAGATCATAGAGAAGGAGAGAAGATCAAAGAGGAGAGGGGGAGATCATAGCAGAGAGTAGAACATAGAGGAGGAGATCATAGAGAAGGGAAGGAGGCCATAGTGGAGAAGAAGAAATCATAGACAATGAAAGAAGAGCATAGAGGAGGACAGGAGATCATAGAGGAGGAAAAACGTTTAGAGAGGAGGGGAGAAGATTATAGAAGAGGAGTAGAGATCATTGACAAGGGGAGGAGATCATAGAGGAGGACAGGAGATCATAGAGGAGGGGACGAGATCATGGAGGAGATAAGGTGATCATAAAGGATGTGAGGAGACCAAAGAGGAGGAAGAGATGATAGAGGAGGAGGAGAAGATTATAAAGGAGGAGAAGAGATCATAGAGGAGGGGGCGGAGATCATAGAGGAAGAAAGGAGATAATAAAGGAGTACAGGAGATCATAGAGCAGTAAAGAAGATCCTAGAGGAGGAGAGGAGATCATAGAGGAGGAGAGGAGATCATCGATGAGGAGAGGAGATCATAGATGAGGAGAGGAAATCATAGGGGGGAAGGGGAGGAGATTATAGAGTAGGAGTGGAGATCCTAGATGAGAAGAGGAGATCATAGAGGAGGAGAGGAGATCCTAGAGGAGGAGAAGAAATCATAGAGGAGGGGGGATGATTATAGAGGAAGGGAGGAGATCATAGAAGAGGAGAGGGGATCAGAGAGGGGAAAAGGAGATCATACAGGAGGGGAGGAAGATCCCAAAGGAGCAGAGGAGATCATAGAGGAGACCGGACATCATAGAGGATGGGAGGAGATTAGAGAAGAGGAAATCAGATCATATAGAAGGGGAAAAGATCATAGAGGAGGAGAGAAGATCCTAGAAGAGGGGAGGAGATCCTACAGGAAAAGAGGAGATCATAGAGAATAACAAAAGATCATTGAGAAGAATAGGAGATCATAGAGGAGGAGAGAAGATCATAGATAAGGGCAGAAGATCATAGAGGAGGAAAGGAGATCATAGGGGAAAGTAGCAGATCACAGAGGAGGACACGAGATCATAGAGCAGGAAAGGAGATAACAGAGGAGAGAAGGAGATCATAGAGGATGAAAGGATATCATTAAGAAGAACAGAAGATCAAAGAGAAGGACAGGAGATCATAGAGGAGAGGAGATCATAGATGAGGGCAAGACATCATACAGGAGGGGAGGGGAACAGAGAAAAGAAGAGGAGCTAATAGAGGAGGGGCATAGATCATAGAGGAGGAGAAGAGATGATAGAGCAGGGGAGATCATAAAGGAGGAGGGGAGATCATAAAGGAGGGTAAGAGATAATAGAGGAGGAGAGGAGGTCATAGATGAGGAGAGAAGATCATACAGGAGGTAAGGAGATTATAGAGTAGGGGAAGAGATTATAGAGGAAGGAGGAGATCATAGAGGAGGAGAAATTATAGAGGAAGGAGGAGATCATAGAGGAGAGGAAATCATAGAGGAGGAGAGGAGATCTTAAAGGAGAAGAGGAGATCCTAAAAGAAGACAGGACATCCTAGTAAAGGGGAGGAGATCATAAAGAGGAAAAGGAGATCACAGAGGAGGACAGGAGATGATAGAGGAGGAGAAGAGGTCATAGAGAAAGAGAGGAAATGATAGAGAGGAGAGGATATCATAGAGGAGGGGATGAGATCATAGAGGAGCAGAGGAGTTCATAGAGGAGATGGGACATCATAGAAGATAGGAGGACATCATAGAGGAGGA
The DNA here is from genome assembly GCA_027789725.1 of Dendropsophus ebraccatus. Classification (NCBI taxonomy): domain Eukaryota; kingdom Metazoa; phylum Chordata; class Amphibia; order Anura; family Hylidae; genus Dendropsophus; species Dendropsophus ebraccatus. The sequence continues at coordinate 9,993,385 of JAQFWZ010000009.1, read as the reverse complement.
CATGAGATCATAGAGAAGGGGAAAAATCCTAGAGGAGGAGATAGGACATCATAGAAGAGATCAGGAGATCATAGAGTAAGGGAGGAAATCATAGAGGAGAAGAGGAGATCATAGAGGAGGAGAAGAGATCATAGAGGAAGGGGATCAGAGAGGAGAGGTGGCGAGGAGATCATAGATGGGGACGGAGATCATAGAGAAAACTGGGAGGTCATCGATAAGGAGAGGAGATCATAGATGAGGGGAGGAGATCATAGAGGAGGAAAGGGGATCATAGACGAGGGCAGGAGCTCATAGAGGAGGGGGAGATCATTGAGGAGACAGGACATCATAGAGAAGGGGAGGTGATCATAGAGAAGCAGAAAAAATCATAGAGGAGGACAGAAGATCATAGAGGAGGACTGGAGATCATAGAGGAGGACTGGAGATCATAGAGGAGAAGAGAAGATCATAGACTAAGTAAGGGGATCAGAGAGGAGAGGAGGGGAGGAGATAATAGAGGAGAAGAGGAGATCATAGATGGGGGCGGAGATGATAGAGAAGGCTAGGAAATAGAGGAGTAAAGGAAATAATAAAGGAGGGAAGGAGATCATAGAGGAGGGGAGAAGATTATAGTGGAGAAGAGGAGATCATAAAGGAGGAGGAGATCATAGAGGAGGAAAGGAGATCATAGAGGAGGAAAGTAGATCATAGAGGAGGAGAGGAGAACATAGAGGAGAAGAGGAGATCATAGAGGAGAAGAGGAAATTATAGAGGAGGAGTGGAGATCATAGAGGGGAGGCCATCATAAAGGAGGGGATGAGATCATAGAGGAGGAGAGGAGATCATAGAGGAGGAGAGGAGATCATGGAGGAGGATGGAAGATCATAGAGGGGAGAAGATAATAAAGGATGGGAGATCCAAAGAGCATTTGTCGCATACTAGGAATCCTGAAGATGTGAATAAGATGAAGAGATAATAGAAGAGGAGAGGAGACCATAGAGGAGGGGAGGAGATCATAGAGGAGTAGAGAAGATCATAGACGAAGACATGAGTGGAGAAGAGGAGATTATAGAGGAGAAGAGGAAATTATAGAGAAGGAGGGATCACAGGAGGACAGGAGATTATAGAGTTGGAGATGAGATCATAGAGGAAGACAGGAGATCATAAAGAAAGGGAGGAGATCATAGAGAAGGAGAGGAGGTCACAGAGGTGGAGAGGAGATCATAGAGCAGAGGGATCATAAAGGAAGAGAAGACATCATAGATGAAGGGAGGAGATCATAGAGGAGGACAGGAGATAATAGAGGAGGGGAGGAGATAGTAGAGGAGGTCATAGATGGGGGCATAGATCATAGAGGAGGCAATGAGATCATTGAGGAGGAGAGGAGATCATAGAGGAGGGGAGGAGATCATAGAGGAGGTCATAGAGGAGGAGATCATAGAGGAGGGGAGGAGATCATAGAGGAGGTCATAGAGGAGGAGATCATAGAGGAGGGGAGGAGATCATAGAGGAGGTCATAGAGGAGGAGATCATAGAGGAGGGGAGGAGAACATAGAGGAGGGGAGGAGAACATAGAGGAGGACAGGAGATCATAGAGGAGGGGAGGAGATCATAGAGGAGGACAGGAGATCATAGAGGAGGGGAGGAGATCATAGAGGAGGAGAGGAGATCCACACGTGCTCTTATCCATATTATCCACAACTTTATTCCTTGTCTCTGATGTTGCTGAGCTGTGTCCCTTGGGTTATAGGCTGTAACTCTGTATAAAACCTTCTCCACAGAGATATGTTTGGCTCCTTGTATGATCAGGGCTGAAGTTGGGCACAAAGGTTTGGTCCATGTGATAAAACAGATGGAATTGACCTAAGGGGCAATGGTGACTCCAAGACCTGAGTAAGCCTGGACCTGGTCATGGAGCTATACACCCTTTATAGAACGTGTGAGGATAGCAACAAAGTCTTAACCAGCGTGTGTGAAAAAAGATTAGAGTGTCAGCTCCTGGGGCCAGGGATGATGATGGGAGTGATGATACACTGTGTGTGATAGGAGATTAGAGTGTGAGCTCCTGGGGTCAGGGATGATGGGAGTGATGATACACTGTGTGTGATAGGAGATTAGAGTGTGAGCTCCTGGGGTCAGGGATGATGATGGGAGTGATGATACACTGTGATAGGAGATTAGAGTGTCAGCTCCTGGGGTCAGGGAGGATGATGGGAGTGATGATACACTGTGTGTGATAGGAGATTAGAGTGTGAGCTCCTGGGGTCAGGGATGATGATGGGAGTGATGATACACTGTGTGTGATAGGAGATTAGAGTGTGAGCTCCTGGGGTCAGGGATGATGATGGGAGTGATGATACACTGTGTGTGATAGGAGATTAGAGTGTGAGCTCCTGGGGTCAGGGATGATGATGGGAGTGATGATACACTGTGATAGGAGATTAGAGTGTCAGCTCCTGGGGTCAGGGAGGATGATGGGAGTGATGATACACTGTGTGTGATAGGAGATTAGAGTGTCAGCTCCTGGGGTCAGGGATGATGGGAGTGATGATACACTGTGTGTGATAGGAGATTAGAGTGTGAGCTCCTGGGGTCAAGGATGATGGGAGTGATGATACACTGTGTGTGATAGGAGATTTGAGCGTGAGCTCCTGGGGTCAGGGATGATGGGAGTGATGATACACTGTGTGTGATAGGAGATTAGAGTGTCAGCTCCTGGGGTCAGGGAGGATGATGGGAGTGATGATACACTGTGTGTGATAGGAGATTAGAGTGTGAGCTCCTGGGGTCAGGGAGGATGATGGGAGTGATGATACACTGTGTGTGATAGGGGATTAGAGTGTGAGCTCCTGGGGTCAGGGATGATGGGAGTGATGATACACTGTGTGTGATAGGAGATTAGAGTGTGAGCTCCTGGGGTCAGGGATGATGGGAGTGATGATACACTGTGATAGGAGATTAGAGTGTCAGCTCCTGGGGTCAGGGATGATGGGAGTGATGATACACTGTGTGTGATAGGAGATTAGAGTGTGAGCTCCTGGGGTCAGGGATGATGGGAGTGATGATACACTGTGTGTGATAGGAGATTAGAGTGTCAGCTCCTGGGGTCAGGGAGGATGATGGGAGTGATGATACACTGTGTGTGATAGGAGATTAGAGTGTGAGCTCCTGGGGTCAGGGAGGATGATGGGAGTGATGATACACTGTGTGTGATAGGAGATTAGAGTGTGAGCTCCTGGGGTCAGGGATGATGGGAGTGATGATACACTGTGTGTGATAGGAGATTAGAGTGTGAGCTCCTGGGGTCAGGGATGATGGGAGTGATGATACACTGTGATAGGAGATTAGAGTGTCAGCTCCTGGGGTCAGGGATGATGGGAGTGATGATACACTGTGTGTGATAGGAGATTAGAGTGTGAGCTCCTGGGGTCAGGGATGATGGGAGTGATGATACACTGTGTGTGATAGGAGATTAGAGTGTGAGCTCCTGGGGTCAGGGATGATGATGGGAGTGATGATACACTGTGATAGGAGATTAGAGTGTGAGCTCCTGGGGTCAGGGAGGATGATGGGAGTGATGATACACTGTGTGTGATAGGAGATTAGAGTGTCAGCTCCTGGGGTCAGGGATGATGGGAGTGATGATACACTGTGTGTGAGTGTAATGCCAGGAAGTGTTCCATTAGTATTAGGTCAAGAGGTGTTGTATGAGTATTGTCAGGAGGTGTTGCATTAACACAATGGCAGGGGGTGTTGTTTGAGTATAATGCAGGAGGTGTTGCAGGAGTATAATGGCAGGGGGTGTTGTAGGAGTATAATGCCAGGAGGTGTTGCAGGAGTAATGCCAGGAAGTGTTGCAGGAGTAATGCCAGGAGGTGTTGCAGGGGTATAATGCCAGGAGGTGTTGCAGGAGTATAATGCCAGGAGGTGTTGCAGGAGTAATGCCAGGAAGTGTTGCAGGAGTAATGCCAGGAGGTGTTGCAGGGGTATAATGCCAGGAGGTGTTGCAGGAGTATAATGCCAGGAGGTGTTGCAGGGGTATAATGCCAGGAGGTGTTCTTGGAGTATAATGCCAGGAGGTGTTGCAGGAGTATAATGCCAGGAGGTGTTGCAGGGGTATAATGCCAGGAGGTGTTCTTGGAGTATAATGCCAGGAGGTGTTGTAGGAATAATACCAGGATATATTATATGAGTAATGCAAGGAGGTGTTGTAGGAGTATAATGTCAAGGAGTGTGGCAGGAGTAATGGCAAGAGGTGTTGTAGGAGTAATGCCAGGATGTGTTACAGGAGTAATGCCAGGAGGTGTTGCAGGAATATAGTGCCAGGAGGTGTTGCAGGAGTAATACCAAGAGGTGTTGTAGGAGTAATACCAGAAGGTGTTTTAGGAGTAATACCAGGAGGTGTTGCAGAAGTAATGCCAGAAGTTGTAGGAGTATAATGCCAGGAGGTTTTGCCAGAGTAATGCCAGGAGGTGTTGCTGGAGTAATACCAGGAGGTGTTGCAGGAGTATAATGCCAGGAGGTGTTGCAGGAGTAATGCCAGGAGGTGTTACAGGAGTATAATGGCAAGAGGTGTTGCAGGAGGATTACCAGGAGGTGTTGCAGGAGTAATACCAAGATGTGTTGTAGGAGTAATACCAGAAGGTGTTGCAGGAGTATAATGCCAGGAGGTGTTGCAGAAGTATAATGCCAGGAGGTGTTGCAGGAGTATAATGCCAGGAGGTGTTACAGGAGTAATGCAAGGAGGTGTTGCAGGAGAATAATGGCAAAAGGTGTTTCAGGAGGATTACCAGAAGGTGTTGCAGGAGTAATGCCAGGAGGTGTTGCAGGAGTATAATGCCAGGAGGTGTTGTAGGAGTATAATGCCAGGAGGTGTTGTAGGAGTATAATGCCAGGAGGTGTTGCAGGAGTATAATGCCAGGAGGTGTTGTAGGAGTAATACCAGAAGGTGTTTTAGGACTAATACCAGGAGGTGTTGCAGAAGTAATGCCAGAAGTTGTAGGAGTATAATGCCAGGAGGTTTTGCCAGAGTAATGCCAGGAGGTGTTGCTGGAGTAATACCAGGAGGTGTTGCAGGAGTATAATGCCAGGAGGTGTTGCAGGAGTAATGCCAGAAGGTGTTGTAGGAGTATAATGCCAGGAGGTGTTGTAGGAGTATAATGCCAGGAGGTGTTGCAGGAGTATAATGCCAGGAGGTGTTGCAGGAGTATAATGCCAGGAGGTGTTGTAGGAGTATAATGCCAGGAGGTGTTGCAGGAGTATAATGCCAGGAGGTGTTGCAGAAGTATAATGCCAGGAGGTGTTGCAGGAGTATAATGTCAGGAGGTGTTGTAGGAGTATAATGCCAGGAGGTGTTGTAGGAGTATAATGCCAGGAGGTGTTGTAGGAGTATAATGCCAGGAGGTGTTGCAGGAGTATAATGCCAGGAGGTGTTGTAGGAGTATAATGCCAGGAGGTTTGGCAGGAGTAATGCCAGGAGGTGTTGCAGGAGTATAATGCCAGGAGGTGTTGTAGGAGTATAATGCCAGGAGGTGTTGTAGGAGTATAATGCCAGGAGGTGTTGTAGGAGTATAATGCCAGGAGGTGTTGCAGGAGTATAATGCCAGGAGGTGTTGTAGGAGTATAATGCTAGGAGGTGTTGTAGGAGTAATGCCAGGAGGTGTTGCAGGAGTAATGCCAGGAGGTGTTACAGGAGTAATGCCAGGAGGTGTTGCAGGAGTATAATGGCAAGAGGTGTTGCAGGAGGATTACCAGAAGGTGTTGCAGGAGTCATACCAGGAGGTGTTGCAGAAGTATAATGCCAGGAGGTGTTGTAGGAGTATAATGCCAGGAGGTGTTGCAGGAGTAATACCAGGAGGTGTTGCAGGAGTATAATGCCAGGAGGTGTTGTAGGAGTAATGGCAAGAGGTGTTGCAGGAGTAATACTAGGAGGTGTTGCAGGAGTAATGTCAGAAGGTGCAGGAGTATAATGCCAGGAGGTGTTACAGGAGTAATGCCAGGAGGTGTTGCAGGAATATAGTGCCAGGAGGTGTTGCAGGAGTAATACCAAGAGGTGTTGTAGGAGTAATACCAGAAGGTGTTTTAGGACTAATACCAGGAGGTGTTGCAGAAGTAATGCTAGAAGTTGTAGGAGTATAATGCCAGGAGGTTTTGCCAGAGTAATGCCAGGAGGTGTTGCTGGAGTAATACCAGGAGGTGTTGCAGGAGTATAATGCCAGGAGGTGTTGCAGGAGTAATGCCAGAAGGTGTTGTAGGAGTATAATGCCAGGAGGTGTTACAGGAGTATAATGCCAGGAGGTGTTGCAGGAGTAATGCCAGAAGGTGTTGTAGGAGTATAATACCAGGAGGTGTTGCAGGAGTATAATGGCAAGAGGTGTTGCAGGAGGATTACCAGGAGGTGTTGCAGGAGTAATACCAAGATGTGTTGTAGGAGTAATACCAGAAGGTGTTGCAGGAGTATAATGCCAGGAGGTGTTGCAGGAGTAATACCAGGAGGTGTTGCAGGAGTAATGTCAGGTGTTGTAGGAGTATAATGCCAGGAGGTGTTACAGGAGTAATGCAAGGAGGTATTGCAGGAGAATAATGGCAAAAGGTGTTTCAGGAGGATTACCAGAAGGTGTTGCAGGAGTAATGCCAGGAGGTGTTGCAGGAGTATAATGCCAGGAGGTGTTGCAGGAGTATAATGCCAGGAGGTGTTGTAGGAGTATAATGCCAGGAGGTGTTGTAGGAGTATAATGCCAGGAGGTGTTGAAGGAGTATAATGCCAGGAGGTGTTGTAGGAGTATAATGCCAGGAGGTGTTGCAGGAGTATAATGCCAGGAGGTGTTGTAGAAGTATAATGCCAGGAGGTTTGGCAGGAGTAATGCCAGAAGGTGTTGTAGGAGTATAATGCCAGGAGGTGTTGCAGGAGTATAATGCCAGGAGGTGTTGCAGGAGTATAATGCTAGGAGGTGTTGCAGGAGTATAATGCCAGGAGGTGTTGTAGGAGTATAATGCCAGGAGGTGTTGTAGGAGTATAATGCCAGGAGGTCTTTGAAGAATTAAAGGTATATAATACTATATTTTATAATGATGTCACTAACTCCTGTCAGGGATTGGTCGGCTCTGTCAGTTGCAGTGTCTTTACTGTGGAACATAGTAATGAGAAGCAGTGGGCAGGAGAGAAAGCTGAGGGGGCGGAAACATGAATGGCCCAATCAGGGAGAAGCACTGTATGATGGGAAATGTAGTTTCATGGCTGGCACCATCTTGGCCGGCTTTTAGAAAAACTTGTAACTCAGGAATAACGTAAGCTAGAATGACAAGAGGCGGCTCAAAATGCTCAGGGGGATTAGGTGAGTAAGACCGTAGCTTTGGGAGAATTTAAATTTTTATCTCTTGAACGGAATACCCCTTTAAGGGTTATGGTCAGAAGAATCAGGGTGAGGGTTAGGGTTAGTAGGGCTATGGCCAGTAGGATCAGGGTAAGTAGGGTTATGGCCAGTAGGTTTAGGGTTAGGGTTAGTAGGGTTATGGCCAATAGGATCAGCATTAGGGTTAGTAGGGTTATGGCCAATAGGATCAGCATTAGGGTTAGTAGGGTTATGGCCAATAGGATCAGCATTAGGGTTAGTAGGGTTTTGGCCAGTAGGATCAGGGTTAGGGTTGTTTGGGTTAGTAGGGTTATGGGCAATAGGATCAGGGTTAGGGTTAGTAGGGCTATGGCCAGTAGGATCAGGGTTAGGGTTAGTAGGGCTATGGCCAGTAGGATCAGGGTTAGGGTTAGTAGGGCTATGGCCAGTAGGATCAAGGTTAGGGTTAGTAGGGCTATGGCCAGTAGGATCAGGGTTAGGGTTAGTAAGGCTATGGCCAGTAGGATCAGGGTTAGGGTTAGTAGGGCTATGGCCAGTAGGATCAGGGTTAGGGTTAGTAGGGCTATGGCCAGTAGGATCAGGGTAAGGGTTAGTAGGGCTATGGCCAGTAGGATCAGGGTAAGGGTTAGTAGGGCTATGGCCAGTAGGATCAGGGTAAGGGTTAGTAGGGCTATGGCCAGTAGGATCAGGGTAAGGGTTAGTAGGGCTATGGCCAGTAGGATCAGGGTAAGGGTGCTGTTCTTAGCCCATGGGACACTGTGGGTCTGATACATTGTGGTGGATCAGTCTGAGCGCAGCCATCTGTACAATGTGGGGTTTGTCTAGATTTTTCATTGGGTTGTGGCTTGTATGGTGGGATAAGACCCATCACACTGGGATCAGTCTGATACAGATATTGAGACGTTTTCTGACTTTTGATTCAGATCATAACATAATATGCTTATTGCACATGTGTAGGAGAAAGTACAATATATTCTTATAATGTCACATGACAACATCCTTATTACAGCTCTCTGAAGGAAGCAAAAGATTATTATAATACCATGAGGCCCATGACTGCTGTAATATTATAGATCTGGTCTGCAAGGGTGGCTGGGGTATATAATAGTGGGATAATAGAATTATTACAAGTCCAGAGTATATGTAGAAGTAATATAATGTGCTAAGATGTAATATTATAGTTATTATGGACAACAGGTAAAACAATATAACACTATAGGTCAGTAGTAGGGATTGTTGTAGGGGCTAATAATATCACTGCATATAGGTTTAATAATAAAGTTATTACTGTATAAATCATTTAGGGTAGAGTTATAGTATATGAAACACTATATAGAGGTGAGAGGTAAATAATATTATATTACTGTATAGGGCTGCGTTCACACTACGTATATTTAAGTCAGTATATGTGTATTTCAGTCAGTATATTTCAGTCAGTATTGCAACCAAAACCAGAAGTGGATTAAAAACACAGAAAGGATCTGATCACATAATGTTGTAATTGAGTGGATGGCCGCCATTTAATGGCAAATATTTGCTGTTATTTTAGAACAACGGCTGTTATATTGAAATAATGGCCGTTATTTACTGTTATATGGCGGCCATCCACTCAATTACATCATTGTGTGAACAGATCCTTTCTGTGTTTTTAATCCACTCCTGGTTTTGGTTGCAATACTGACTGAAATATACGTAGTGTGAACGCAGCCTAGAGGAGTGTTAGGATAAGGGATATAATAATATATAGAGATGTATGGGAGGTATAATAATATAATAACACTATATAGAGATGTATGGGGGATATAATAACACTATATAGAGATGTATGGGAGGTATAATAATATAATAACACTATATAGAGATGTATGGGAGGTATAACATAATAACACTATATAGAGATGTGGGGGGATATAAGAATATAATAACACTATATAGAGATGTATGGGAGGAATAAGAATATAATAACACTATATAGAGATGGGGGTATAATAATATAATAACACTATATAGAGATGTGGGGGATATAAGAATATAATAACACTATATACAGATGTATGGGAGGAATAATAATATAATAACACTATATAGAGATGTGGGGGATATAAGAATATAATAACACTATATACAGATGTATGGGAGGAATAATAATATAATAACACTATATAGAGATGCATGGGAGGTATCATAATTTAATAACACTATATAGAGATGTATGGGGGTATAATATAATAACACTATATACAGATGTGAGGGGGATATAATACTATAATAACACTATACAGAGATGTGGGGGTATATAATAATATAATAACACTATATAGAGATGTATGGGAGGTATAATAATATAACACTATATAGAGATGTATGGGAGGTATAATAATATAATAACACTATAGAGAGATGTATGGGAGGTATAATAATATAATAACACTATATAGAGATGTATGGGAGGTATAATAATATAACACTATATAGAGATGTATGGGAGGTATAATAATATAATAACACTATAGAGAGATGTATGGGAGGTATAATAATATAATAACACTATATAGATATGTATGGGAGGTATAATAATATAATAACACTATATAGATATGTATGGGAGGTATAATAATATAATAACACTATAGAGAGATGTATGGGAGGTATAATAATATAATAACACTATATAGAGATGTATGGGAGGTATAATAATATAATAACACTATAGAGAGATGTATGGGAGGTATAATAATATAATAACACTATATAGTGATGTATGGGGGGTATACTAATATAATAACACTATATAGAGATGGATGGGAGGTATAATAATATAATAACACTATACAGAGATGTGGGGGTATAATAATATAACACTATATAGAGATGTATGGGGGATTTAATAATATAATAGCACTATATAGAAATGTGGGGGGTATAATAATATAATAACACTATATAGAGATGTATGGGAGGTATAATAATATAATAACACTATAGAGAGATGTATGGGAGGTATAATAATATAATAACACTATATAGTGATGTATGGGGGGTATACTAATATAATAACACTATATAGAGATGGATGGGAGGTATAATAATATAATAACACTATACAGAGATGTGGGGGTATAATAATATAACACTATATAGAGATGTATGGGGGATTTAATAATATAATAGCACTATATAGAAATGTGGGGGGTATAATAATATAATAACACTATATAGAGATGTATGGGGAGTATAAAAATATAATAACACTATATAGAGATGTGGGGGTATATAATAATATACACAATATAGAGATGTATGGGGGTAAAATAATATAATAACACTATATAGAAATGTATGGGGGATATAATAATATAATAACACTATATAGAGATGTATGTGGGGATTTTATAATATAATAACACTATAAAGAGATGTGGGGGTATAATAATATAACACTATATAGATATGTATGGGAGGTATAATAATATAATAACACTATATAGATATGTATGGGAGGTATAATAATATAATAACACTATATAGAGATGTATGGGAGGTATAATAATATAATAACACTATATAGATATGTATGGGAGGTATAATAATATAATAACACTATATAGAGATGTATGGGAGGTAAAATAATATAATAACACTATATAGAGATGTATGGGAGGTATAATAATATAATAACACTATGTAGAGATGTGGGGGGTATAATAATATAATAACACTATAGAGAGATGTATGGGAGGTATAATGATGCTGGAGGTATAATAATATAACACTATATAGAGATGTATGGGAGGTAAAACAATATAATAACACTATATAGATATGTATGGGAGGTATAATAATATAATAACACTATATAAAGAAGTGGGGAATATAATAATATAATAACACTATAGAGAGATGTATGGGAGGTATAATAATATAACACTATATAGAGATGTATGGGGGATATAATAACACTATATAGCGATGTGGGGAGATTTAATAATAAAATAACACCATATAGAGATGTGGGGGCATCGTAATATAACACTATATAGAGATGTATGGGAGGTATATAATATAACACTATATAGAGATGTATGGGAGGTATATAATATAACACTATATAGAGATGTATGGGAGGTATATAATATAACACTATATAGAGATGTATGGGAGGTATATAATATAACACTATATAGAGATGTATGGGAGGTATATAATATAACACTATATAGAGATGTATGGGAGGTATATAATATAACACTATATAGAGATGTATGGGAGGTATATAATATAACACTATATAGAGATGTATGGGAGGTATATAATATAACACTATATAGAGATGTATGGGAGGTATATAATATAACACTATATAGAGATGTATGGGAGGTATATAATATAACACTATATAGAGATGTATGGGAGGTATATAATATAACACTATATAGAGATGTATGGGAGGTATATAATATAACACTATATAGAGATGTATGGGAGGTATATAATATAGCACTATATAGAGATGTATGGGAGGTATATAATATAACACTATATAGAGATGTATGGGAGGTAAAATAATATAATAACACTATATAGAGATGTATGGGGGATAATAATATAACACTATACAGAGATGTATGGGAGGTATAATACTATGATAACACTATATAGAGATGTATGGGGGGTATAATAATATAATAACACTATATAGAGAGGTATGGGAGAGAGCTGTGTAATAATAATATAATAATAATAATGTAATTCTACATTCAGAATTAAATGACTAATCCTGCTGTGTACATTATATGATTATATATATGTATGTATATATATATATTTATCCTACTAAGGAATCGTTCTGTACATATTATATATAAATACTCCACTGAGGAATCGTTCTGTATTCTGTATGTATATATATATATATATATATATATATATATATATATATACTCACCTGTACATTATACGGGCATAACATTATATATAACATTATATATAACATATATATATATATATATATATATATATAATGTTAACATTATATAATGTTATATATAATGTTATGCCCGTATAATGTACAGGTGAGTATATATATATATATATATATATATATATATATATACACACACACACACACATACTCCCTGTACATTATATGGGTATATCCACCACCTGGTATCGTCCTGCACTATATATATATATATTCCCCTGTACGGCTTTATCCACTACCTGGTATCGTCCTGTTTATATTATATATATATACTCCTCTGTACATTATACCGTTATATCCACTATCTGGTATCGTCCTGTATATTATATAATTATGTATATACTCCCCTGTACAATATACGGGTATATCTACTACCTGGTATCGTCATGTACACTATATATCTATATATATACTCCTCTGTACATTACACGGGTATATCTCCTGCGCAGTGGATGATCGCCCCCATCCATTATATGATTAGATTTACCATGCTGTACATTACATCATTATATTTGCTCCTTTGTAGAGACTTGCCATGTACGATTTACCTCCTCTGTAAATTATAGAATAAACTGCTCTGTAGAGAATCGTCCTGTACATTATATAATTATACACGCTCTGTATACTGCTCTGTACATTATATGATTATATATACTGCTCTGTACATTATATAATTATACACGCTTCACTCCTGTGCACAGAATCTTCCTGTACATGATATGATTATATTCACCGCTCTGTACATGATATGATTATATATACTGCTCTGTACATTATATGATTATATTTATTGCTTTGTACATTATATGATTATATTTATTGCTTTGTACATTATATGATTATATATACTGCTCTGTACATTATATGATTATATTTACCGCTCTGTATATTATATGATTATATTTACTGTTTTGTTCATTATGATTATAATTACTGCTCTGTATATTATATAATTATATTCACCGCTCTGTACATTATATGATTATATATACTGCTCTGTACATTATATTATATTTACTGTTCTGTACATTATATGATTATATATACTGTTCTGTACATTATATGATTATATTCACCTCTCTGTACATTATATAATTATATTTGCTACTCTCTAGAGAATTGCCCAGTATATTCTATTAGCTCCTCTGTGAGGAGTCCTGATGGTCCTGTACACTGTGTGATTATACAGTCTCCTCTCTGTGCATCATCCTGTATTATATTATTATTATTATTATTATTATTAATAATAATAATAATAATAATAATAATAATAATAATAATAATAATAATAATAATGTATCGATTTTACTATTTAGCAGTAATAATTTACTGCTCTCTATATTATGTCTATTATAATGTTCACTTATAATATTTATACCTGCATGCTACATGTAATCATTTTAAATCGTTTATAATAAACGATTCATATTATATCTGTACACATCTGTTTTACAATTGCTTAAAAAAACTTTTACTGAATATATTAAAAAAATATATGTAATAACAATAATATAATTGTTATTGTTAATAATGATATTTTAAAATTATTGAATGAATAAATAAATAAATATATCTATCTATCTCTATCTATCTATCTACATAACAGTAGATCATATCAGCCTATAATAGAAAAATATAATATGCTGTATCAGTCGTTATATAACAATTGGAATGCACCAGGTCCATTCTATAATAGTAATTAATTATAATGCACCAGGTCCATTCTATAATAGTAATTAATTATAATGCACCAGGTCCATTCTATCAGTCTATAATAGTAATTAATTATTATGCACCAGGTCCATTCTATCAGTCTATAATAGTAATTAATTATAATGCACCAGGTACATTCTATGAATCTATAATAGTAATTAATTATAATGCACCAGGTACATTCTATCAGTCTATAATAGAAAAATCATTATTATACCAGTAAATCAGTTTGTATTACAATAAAATCATTATAATATACCAGGGCATTATATTAGTCTATAATAGCAATATTACACCAAAGTATTATGTAATTCTATATATAAAAAAAAACTGTTATAGCACATTAGTATTTTAAAACATAAAAAGCATTATAATACATCAGTGTACTATATCAATGTCTAATTATAATACACCAGTGTGTTTTATATCAATGTCTGATTTTAATATACTGGTGTGTTATATCAATGTGATTATAATATACCAGTATTCTATATCAATGTGTGATTATGATATACCAGTCTACTATATCAATGTCTGACTATAATATACTAGTGTGTTATATCAATGTCTGACTATAATATACTAGTGTGTTATATCAATGTCTGACTATAATATACTAGTGTGTTATATCAATGTCTGACTATAATATACTAGTGTGTTATATCAATGTCTGACTATAATATACTAGTGTGTTATATAAATGTCTGATTATAATATACTAGTGTGTTATATCAATGTCTGATATAATATACCAGTTTGTTAAATCAATGTATGATTATAATGAACCAGTGTGTTATGTCAATGTCTGATTATAATATACTTGTGTTATATCAATATATGATTATAATATATCAGTGTGTTTTATCAATGTATGATTATAGTATACTAGTGTCTTATGTCAATATATGATTATAATATACCAGTCTACTGTATCAATATATTTTCTGTGTTTTTGTGTGTTTGCAATTTCAGCCATAGAAACATGCTCCTGCCTACTGTGAATGGTGTTCTAGGAGAGCTGACCAAATTTGTCTTTTTTCCTGATTATAATATACCAGTGTGTTATATCATTGTCTTATATAGTATACTAGTGTGTTATATCAATGTCTGATTATAATATACCAGTGTGTTATATCATTGTCTGATTATAGTATACCAGCGTGTTATAGCAATGTCTGATTATAATATACTAGTGTGGTATAGCAATGTCTGATTATAATATACCAGTGTGTTATATCAATGTCTGATTATAATATACCAGCATGTTATAGCAATGTCTGATTATAATATACCAGTGTTATATCAGTGTCTGATTATAATATACCAGTGTGTTATATCAATGTCTGATTATAATATACCCGTGTGTTATATCAATGTCTGATTATAATATACCAGTGTGTTATATCAATGTCTGATAATATACCAGTGTGTTATATTAATGTCTGATTATAATATACCAGTATGTTATATCAATGCCTGATTATAATATACCAGTGTGTTATATCAATGTCTGATAATATACCAGTGTGTTATATCAATGTCTGATAATATACCAGTGTGTTATATCAATGTCTGATAATATACCAATGTGTTATATCAAGGTCTGATTATAATATACCAGTCTACTACATCAGTGTATGATTATAATATACCAGTGTGTCATACCAGTCTAGAATAGAAGATTATAATTTACCAGTGTTTCTGTCAGTCTGTATAGAATTGTTCTACTATAATATTATAGCAATATAAAATAGAAATAATTTTAATCCTCCAATACATCAGTCTGTGTGAGGTGTATGGATGTACTGCTTAAGTGATATTTATATATTTGGGTCTAATACAGTAGTGAGGAGTATAATTGTGCTGTAATATATATAGATATATTTACAGGATATAATATATAATATGTACAGGATAAGGATATATAATATGATATATGCAGGATATAATAAATAATATGTACAGGATAAAGGTACATAATGATATATACAAGGGATATAGGGAATACATAATATGTACAGGTTATGGTATATAATATGTACAGGATATAGTATATAATATGACATATACATAATATAGGTAATATATAATATGTACAGGATATTGGGAATATATAATATGTTCAGGATATAATATATAATATGTACAGGATATGGTATATAAGATAAATATATTAGAATATATAGTAGATACATAATATTTACATTATATAGGGAATATACAGTATATAAAATGTACAGGATATAATATATAAAGGATATAGGGAATATATAATATGTACAGGATATGATATATATAAAGGATATAGGGAATATATAATATGTACAGGATATGATATATAGGGAATATAAAGTATATAATATGTACAGGATATAATATATATAAAGGATATAGGGAATATATAATATGTACAGGATATGATATATAGGGAATATACAGTATATAATATGTACAGGATATGATATATAAAGGATACAGGGAATATATAATATGTACAGGATATGATATATAGGGAATATACAGTATATAATATGTACAGGATATGATATATATAAAGGATATAGGAATATAGAATATGTACAGGATATGGTATATAATATGATATATAAAGGATATAGGGAATATAATATGATATACACTGAATATAGGATATATAATGTAATCTATACAGTATATAGAGGAATGTATATAGTGATGAGATCAGCATCAATGTGCTGCTTGTAGCTTATAGATAACTACATAGGGAGGGAAAACCATATAGCAAACTCCATCACATATCACTTATAACCGATCTATAGGCGACTATATCACTGTATTACAGGAGGGTATATAGTGATCTGTGCTGGAGGCATTGGTGTGTATGGGGACTAAGGAAACGTCTGTGTCTCATAGGAGGTCCTGTGTATATGGGGGCAGGAATAGGTTAGGGGTCATCTATAGGGGATCAGGTATATAATCTCCTACTGTGATATGTGGAGATCTGCAGCAGGGGACTGTGACATTACTGGAATGATCCATGTTAGGATGATGATGATGATGATGATGATGATGATGATGAATGATGATGATAATAGCTTCTGTATAGTCACTCATCTTCTGGGGTATTATAGCTACCACTGGTGTATAGAGAAGCAGGTATCACATATAGGATTCCCATCTGCAGAGCTGCTGTTGTAGTCAGCCCAGTCCTGTGTGAACACAGCCATATAGTGATCTGTTACTATCATCCCAGCGGGGTGTCCTGTATATACCTGAGCCTTAGAACAGCCTGCCATATAGCATCCCACTGGGGTGTCCTGTATATATGTATGGGTTATAGTACCAGGAGAGTATATACAGGTGTATGGGTTATAGTACCAGGAGAGTATATACAGGTGTATGGGTACCAGGAGAGTATATACAGGTGTATGGGTTATAGTACCAGGAGAGTATATACAGGTGTATGGGTTATAGTACCAGGAGAGTATATACAGGTGTATGGGTTATAGTACCAGGAGAGTATATACAGGTGTATAAGCATGGATGTATACATAGGGGTATGAGTATATATGTCAGATATAGAGAGGCACGTGATTGAATATAGAAACAATCCGTATTATTTGCACCTATAGAAATCTCCACAATCCCCGGATGTAATCATCTGCTCATCAATAAGCAATACGGAAGGTTTCGTCCATCTTTCCTCTGGTTTCCATTTTCCTTTCGTTTTGTGCGGGAGAAAATATCAGGGACACCGATCCTGGAAGGCAAAAACACCGACAGACGACAATGGCCAATCGGTCGGGCGATCAAATTGGATGTGACTTGAAATCAGCGGATGGATGGGATGGCGCCCCCTGTGTGGGAGCTGCGGCTGCGGTTATCCTCCCGCGTCTGTGGGGATAGGGGCTGCGGTTATCCTCCCGCGTCTGTGGGGATAGGGGCTGCGGTTATCCCGCGTCTGTGGGTATAGGGGCTGCGGTTATCCCGCGTCTGTGGGTATAGGGGCTGCGGTTATCCCGCGTCTGTGGGGATAGGGGCTGCGGTTATCCTCCCGCGTCTGTGGGGATAGGGGCTGCGGTTATCCCGCGTCTGTGGGGATAGGGGCTGCGGTTATCCCGCGTCTGTGGGTATAGGGGCTGCGGTTATCCCGCGTCTGTGGGTATAGGGGCTGCGGTTATCCCGCGTCTGTGGGGATAGGGGCTGCGGTTATCCTCCCGCGTCTGTGGGGATAGGGGCTGCGGCTGCCCCCTGTCGGTGGAGGTTGGGGCTGCGGTTGTCGGCCTCTTGCGCCAGTTGTCGGGTCCTCACCCCCCCCCCCCCCAGATCCCGGGGGTCCCCAGCTGCCGCGGAGGAGCCGCTCCCTCGTTATCTGCTCCGGGACATGAAAGCCGCAGCCGGCCGCCTGGTGCGATTATCAGCGCTGAGCAGGAGCGGCGGGCGCGGGGAGGGGGCTGCAGGGGCCCCGCATAATGGAGCTGTGCAGCCGGGGACACAAAGGCCACTCACCTCATTAGCATGGACCCTCGGCGCCCCCTTTCAGCCCCTCTAATCCCCCCGCATTCAAAGCCTCGGAGTAATGAAGCTTCTGCAGCTAATAGTGCTCTGTGTGCTGAGAGAAAGGCGCTAATCCCCCTTATCTGCGCCCAATGTCGCTGCGACCCCCCCACTGCGGCCGGCTAACGTGCGACAACTCCGTGCGCCACATCCAGCGGGAGGGGGAGGGGTGTCCGGCGGCCCGGGAGGGGGAGGGGTGTCCGGCGGCCCGGGAGGGGGAGGGGTGTCCGGCGGCCCGGTGCAGGCGGGGAGATTACCGGGATAATGGCTGAAACTCATGAAAGAAGAGAGAGCGGCCGGGGCTGCGGTACCGCACCACACTGCCCGAGCCCTGTGCTAATGAGGAGGGGCGAACAGACAACGGGGGGCTGCGGTACCGCACCACACTGCCCGAGCCCTGCGCTAATGAGGAGGGGCGAACAGACAACGGGGGGCTGCGGTACCGCACCACACTGCCCGAGCCCTGCGGCTCCGGGGTCGCACACATCGCTCACTGCGGTACCGCATCTGGATAATAATAACTCTTTATTGACAAAATATTGACAAGGTCATCATCATCATCATCGTCGTCGCCGCCATCATACTTCTCGGAAGTATATGAATCCTACAAGTCACCACAACACACAGACGTCTGTACAATCCGCTACCGCGGCCAAACCACTGCTGCCAGTCGCTGCGTCTTTCACGCGTCTCTCCTGCGGTTCCCGGGCGCAGCCCCCAATGTCCGGGGGGGATCCAGCCCTATCCACAGATAATCCACATGATCGGCCGATGGATCGCCGCCGATCGTGTCTCCCGGGCCCCCCGAGTCCTGTACAATAATCCCGAGCTCGGCTCCCGCTCTCCGGATACAAAAGTGCTGATTGTCGCGGCCGTTAATCGTCCGATGTGACGTCGATCTCCTCGGGGCTGGCCTGCTTGGTGGCGATCCTCCAGCGGTTGATGTGGTGCGTGCCCTTCTTCTTCTGGGACGAGTCGGACCCTTCCTCCTCCAGCTTCTGCCGTTTAAACTTCGTCCTGCGATTCTGGAACCATACTTTTACCTGGAGACACAAAGCGCAGCGTTAACGCACAGTCTTGGATTCATCTCTGCGTTATCGGATTCTATTACCCAGAATTCCCTGACACGATGGGAGTTGTAGTATACATAGATCGATCCCTATATCTGTCTACATAAACCTGCCTATATACTGGGCCAAACCTGACAACCACCGAGCAGCTGCTCCCCTGACAACTCACAGCTAATTATCTGCCACCCGACAACCAGCAGCCATCGCTATCAGTAATGAGTGATGGGACCGATCAGACACAGACGGGTAATAATCGATAATAGACGAGAATCTCCGCGTCCAGTGCGGTTTTCTACTTTTTGTTGAAACTGAAACATTAAATAAAAAGATAATAAAAATATTAAAGTAAAAAAAAAAAAAAGTAACAAAGTAATAGAAATATAAAAGGCTGAAAACCGGGGGAAGAGGAGGAGGAGGAGGCTTCCCCCGCCCAGAAACAGGACAGTGTGAAGAGGGTCATCCAGAGATAATAAACCGCAGGATCGGTCACATGTACAGCAGGATCGGTCACATGTACAGCAGGATCGGTCACATGTACAGCAGGATCGGTCACATGTACAGCAGGATCGGTCACATGTACAGCAGGATCGGTCAACATCAGGACAGCAGCCGTAAAAAGACAGAATCCTGATTGGGAGAAGAGGAGATCCGATCCCGGAAAGCAGAAACTGAGCGGAAATTATAATAATCATGACGACGATGATGATGATGATGATGATGATGAATTCTTATTATCCTTTAACCCCTCTTTTCCAACCTGTGCCTTTAGCTTTTAAAACTACAACTCCCATCATTCTCTGCAACAGCTGCAAACGCAGGTTGGGAACATTACAACACAGCGGTAATAATAATAATAATAATAATAATAATAATAATAAAAACACGATAATAGTAATGATAATAATAGTAACACGATAATACTGCTACATACTCGCAGGGGGCAGCTCTCTCCTGCCACCCCCACCGCCTGTCCTGATCGGCCGATCTCACTTTAGTAGATTAAACATCCGCACCTCCGGATTAGAAAAACGACCCTGCAATAATCCCCCCTCACCTCAACAGCTTCCACTTTCTTCTTAGACCCCAAATCCCCCCCCTGTATACTCTGCTACACTCCCCCCCCCCCCCCTGTATACTCTGCTACACTCCCTGCCCCCCCTGTATACAATGCAACACTCCCTGCCCCCCCTGTATACTCTGCTACACTCCCTGCCCCCCCCTGTATACTCTGCTACACTCCCTGCCCCCCACTGTATACTCTGCTACACTCCCTGCCCCCTGTATACAATGCAACACTCCCTGCCCCCCCTGTATACTCTGCAATACTCCCTGCCCCCCCTGTATACTCTGCTACACTCCCTGCCCCCCCCTGTATACTCTGCTACACTCCCTGCCCCCCCACCTGTATACTCTGCTACACTCCCTTTCCCCCTGTATACTCTGCTACACTCCCTGCCCCCCCTGTATACTCTGCTACACTCCCTGCCCCCCCCACCTGTATTCTCTGCTACACTCCCTGCCCCCCCCCCTGTATACTCTGCTACACTCCCTGCCCCCCCCCACCTGTATTCTCTGCTACACTCCCTGCCCCCCTGTATACTCTGCTACACTCCCTGCCCCCCCCCCTGTATACTCTGCTATACTCCCTGCCCCCCCCCCCTGTATACTCTGCTACACTCCCTGCCCCCTGTATACTCTGCTATACTCCCTGCCCCCCTGTATACTTTGCTACACTCCCTGCCCCCCCGTACACTCTGCTATACTCCCTGCCCCCCTGTATACTCTGCTACACTCCCTGCCCCCCCCCCTGTATACTCTGCTACACTCCCTGCCCCCCTGTATACTCTGCTACACTCCCTGCCCCCTGTATACTCTGCTACACTCCCCGCCCCCCCTGTATACTCTGCTACACTCCCTGCCCCCCTGTATACTCTGCTACACTCCCTGCCCCCCCTGTATACTCTGCTACACTCCCTGCCCCCCCTGTATACTCTGCTACACTCCCTGCCCCCCTGTATACTCTGCCACACTCCCCGCCCCCCCTGTATACTCTGCTACACTCCCTGCCCCCCTGTATACTCTGCTACACTCCCTGCCCCCTGTATACTCTGCTACACTCCCTGCCCCCCCTGTATACTCTGCTACACTCCCTGCCCCCCCCCTGTATACTCTGCTACACTCCCTGCCCCCCCCCTGTATACTCTGCTACACTCCCCCCCCCCCCTGTATACTCTGCTACACTCCCTGCCCCCCCCACCTGTATACTCTGCTACACTCCCTGCCCCCCCCACCTGTATACTCTGCTACACTCCCTGCCCCCCTGTATACTCTGCTACACTCCCTGCCCCCCTGTATACTCTGCTACACTCCCTGCCCCCCCTGTATACTCTGCTACACTCCCTTTCCCCCTGTATACTCTGCTACACTCCCTGACCCCCTGTATACTCTGCTACACTCCCTGCCCCCCCTGTATACTCTGCTACACTCCCTGCCCCCCCTGTATACTCTGTTACACTCCCTGCCCCCCCCTGTATACTCTGCTACACTCCCTGCCCCCCCCTGTATACTCTGCTACACTCCCTGCCCCCCCTGTATACTCTGTTACACTCCCTGCCCCCCCCCCTGTATACTCTGTTACACTCCCTGCCCCCCCCCTGTATACTCTGCTAAACTCGCCCCCCCCTTTATACTCTGCTACACTCCCTCCCCCCCCCCTGTATACTCTGCTACACTCCCTGCCCCCCCTTTATACTCTGCTACACTCCCTGCCCCCCCCCCTGTATACTCTGCTACACTCCCCCCCCCCCCTTTATACTCTGCTACACTCCCTGCCCCCCTGTATACTCTGCTACACTCCCTGCCCCCCCCCCCTGTATACTCTGCTACACTCCCCCCCCCCCTGTTATAATGACTTGTAGCCTGTAATAAGGCGGAGTCTCCCGGGAGTATAATGGACGATACGTCACTCGTCGTTTATCACCTCCACAATACACAATGCCGGTAATGAACGAGAGCGACCTGCAAAGTAAACTCATTACAGCAATTACCGCACTGACAACCAAGATAACAGAGTGCGGAACCGCAGCGCCGGCCGAGGAATAATAATAATAATAATAATAATAATAATAATAATAATAATAATAATAATAATAATAATAATCAGTAATGATATTCTCGCTCTCAGTCCTTTTTTGCGGTGGGGGTCAGTAGCAGGCTGTGAGTGCACACTCAGGGGTCAGTAGCAGGCTGTGAGTGCACACTCAGGGGTCAGTAGCAGGCTGTGAGTGCACACTCAGGGGTCAGTAGCAGGCTGTGAGTGCACACTCAGGGGTCAGTAGCAGGCTGTGAGTGCACACTCAGGGGTCAGTAGCAGGCTGTGAGTGCACACTCAGGGGTCAGTAGCAGGCTGTGAGTGCACACTCAGGGGTCAGTAGCAGGCTGTGAGTGCACACTCAGGGGTCAGTAGCAGGCTGTGAGTGCACACTCAGGGGTCAGTAGCAGGCTGTGAGTGCACACTCAGGGGTCAGTAGCAGGCTGTGAGTGCACACTCAGGGGTCAGTAGCAGGCTGTGAGTGCACACTCAGGGGTCAGTAGCAGGCTGTGAGTGCACACTCAGGGGTCAGTAGCAGGCTGTGAGTGCACACTCAGGGGTCAGTAGCAGGCTGTGAGTGCACACTCAGGGGTCAGTAGCAGGCTGTGAGTGCACACTCAGGGGTCAGTAGCAGGCTGTGAGTGCACACTCAGGGGTCAGTAGCAGGCTGTGAGTGCACACTCAGGGGTCAGTAGCAGGCTGTGAGTGCACACTCAGGGGTCAGTACCTGGGTCTCGGTGAGGCTCAGGCTGTGCGCCAGTTGCTTCCTCTCTGCGCCCACCACATAGTGGTTCTTCTCGAAGGCGTGCTCCAGCCGCAGTAACTGGGATGGGGAGAAGGCTGTGCGGATCCGCTTGGGTTTCCGCGCCAGAGCATTGTGCAATAGGAAACTCTCCGCACTTGTGTCATTACCTGCAAAGAGAGCAGGGGGCAAAGTCAGCCGGGGCAGGAAGACCCCCAAAGCAGCCAACACTGCTACATACAATCCATGCACACAACTATATCATACAATGCACACATACAACACACAGTACAAACACAGCCAAAAGCTACAACATATAATACACAAACCTACTACAACATATAATATATACACAAACCAGCTACACTATATAATATATACAAATCAGCTACAATATATAATATATACACAAACCAGCTACACTATATAATATATACACAAACCAGCGACACTATATAATATATACACAAACCAGCTACACTATATAATATATACACAAACCAGCTACACTATATAATATATACACAAACCAGCTACACTATATAATATATACACAAACCAGCTACACTATATAATATATACACAAACCAGCTACACTATATAATATATACACAAACCAGCTACACTATATAATATATACACAAACCAGCTACACTATATAATATACACAAACCAGCTACACTATATAATATACACAAACCAGCTACACTATATAATATATACACAAACCAACTACACTATATAATATATACACAAACCAACTACACTATATAATATATACACAAACCAGCTACACTATATAATATACACAAACCAGCTACACTATATAATATATACACAAACCTACTACAACATATAATATATACACAAACCAGCTACAACATATAATATATACACAAACCAGCTACACTATATAATATATACACAAACCAGCTACAACATATAATATATACACAAACCAGCTACACTATATAATATATACACAAACCAGCTACACTATATAATATACACAAACCAGCTACACTATATAATATATACACAAACCAGCTACACTATATAATATATACTCAAACCACCTACACTATATAATATATACACAAACCAGCTACACTATATAATATATACACAAACCAGCTACACTATATAATATATACACAAACCTACTACAACATATAATATA
Organism: Dendropsophus ebraccatus; assembly: GCA_027789725.1. NCBI lineage: Eukaryota > Metazoa > Chordata > Amphibia > Anura > Hylidae > Dendropsophus > Dendropsophus ebraccatus. Next base: position 9,968,741 of record JAQFWZ010000009.1, on the reverse strand, counting down.
TACACAAACCTACTACACTATATAATATACACAAACCAACTACACTATATAATATATACACAAACCAGCTACACTATATAATATATACACAAACCAGCTACACTATATAATATACACAAACCAGCTACAACATATAATATACACAAACCAGCTACACTATATAATATATACACAAACCAGCTACACTATATAATATATACACAAACCAGCTACACTATATAATATATACACAAACCAGCTACACTATATAATATACACAAACCTACTACAACATATAATATATACACAAACCTACTACACTATATAATATACACAAACCAGCTACACTATATAATATACACAAACCAACTACACTATATAATATATACACAAACCAGCTACAATATATAATATATACACAAACCTACTACAACATATAATATATACACAAACCAGCTACACTATATAATATATACACAAACCACCTACACTATATAATATATACACAAACCAACTACACTATATAATATATACACAAACCAGCTACACTATATAATATATACACAAACCAGCTACAACATATAACATATACTCAAACCACCTACACTATATAATATATACACAAACCACCTACACTATATAATATATACACAAACCAACTACACTATATAATATATACACAAACCAGCTACACTATATAATATATACACAAACCAGCTACAACATATAATATATACACAAACCAGCTACACTATATAATATATACACAAACCTACTACAACATATAATATATACACAAACCAGCTACACTATATAATATATACACAAACCAGCTACACTATATAATATATACACAAACCAGCTACACTATATAATATATACACAAACCAGCTACAACATATAATATACACAAACCAGCTACACTATATAATATATACACAAACCAGCTACAACATATAATATATACACAAACCAGCTACACTATATAATATATACACAAACCTACTACAACATATAATATATACACAAACCAGCTACACTATATAATATATACACAAACCAGCTACACTATATAATATATACACAAACCAGCTACACTATATAATATATACACAAACCAGCTACACTATATAATATATACACAAACCAGCTACAATATATAAAACAAAAGCTACAACATATAATATATCAAAACAATCTACAACATATAATATATACACACACCAGCTACAACATATAATATATACACACACCAGCTACACTATATAATATATACACAAACCAGCTACACTATATAATATATACACAAACCAGCTACACTATATAATATATACACAAACCAGCTACACTATATAATATATACACAAACCAGCTACACTATATAATATATACACAAACCACCTACAACATATAATATATACACAAACCAGCTACAATATATAAAACAAAAGCTACAACATATAATATATCAAAACAATCTACAACATATAATATATACACACACCAGCTACAACATATAATATATACACACACCAGCTACAACATATAATATATACACACACCAGCTACAACATATAATATATACACACACCAGCTACAATATATAATAAACCCAAACCAGCTACATTACACACCTGCAGCAGCTATAAGACTGTAACAATTTATAGAAACAAATACAATATACCCATACCATCTATAATATACAACATATAGGCACCAAATAAAACAGACTACATATACATGTGTTATACAATACACACACACAAGCTATAACAGATATTTTATATACTATACACACACAAGCTATAATAGATATTTTATATACTATACACACACAAGCTATAACAGATATTTTATATACTATACACACACAAGCTATAATAGATATTTTATATACTATACACACACAAGCTATAATAGACTATATATGTATTACATACAATAATATACAGGCTATAGCATACAGTATATGCATAATATATAAACAAAAATACACACCCAAGCTATAATATATATATATATAGTCATCATACAATTATATACAAGCTTTAGCATACAGTATATAATATATACCATAAATACTACACCGAAGCTAAAGGTACAATATATATACTTAATATAACTGTACATATAACTGCTACAACATATATGAAATATACTTACTCCAAAAACAGTATATAAAATATACAATACACACACAGAGGTCCATACAATATATGTGCCAAAATGTGGACTCACTAAGTGTATATAGTGACCTCACATACACATCAGCTATAGGAGTATATAGTGACCTCACATACACATCAGCTATAGGAGTATATAGTGACCTCACATACACATCAGCTATAGGAGTATATAGTGACCTCACATACACATCAGCTATAGGAGTATATAGTGACCTCACATACACATCAGCTATAGGAGTATATAGTGACCTCACATACACATCAGCTATAGGAGTATATAGTGACCTCACATACACATCAGCTATAGGAGTATATAGTGACCTCCCATACACTGCAGCCTATATACATATCAGCTATAGGAGTATATAGTGACCTCACATACACTGCAGCCTATATACACATCAGCTATAGGAGTATATAGTGACCTCCCATACACTGCAGCCCATATACACATCAGCTATAGGAGTATATAGTGACATTACATACACTGCAGCCTATATACACATCAGCTATAGGAGTATATAGTGACCTCCCATACACTGCAGCCTATATACACATCAGCTATAGGAGTATATAGTGACCTCCCATACACTGCAGCCTATATACACATCAGCTATAGGAGTATATAGTGACCTCCCATACACTGCAGCCTATATACACATCAGCTATAGGAGTATATAGTGACCTCCCATACACTGCAGCCTATATACACATCAGCTATAGGACTATATAGTGACCTCCCATACACTGCAGCCTATATACACATCAGCTATAGGAGTATATAGTGACATTACATACACTGCAGCCTATATACACACATCAGCTATAGGAGTATATAGTGACCTCCCATACACTGCAGCCTATATACATATCAGCTATAGGAGTATATAGTGACCTCCTATACACTGCAGCCTATATACATATCAGCTATAGGAGTATATAGTGACCTCCCATACACTGCAGCCTATATACACACATCAGCTATAGGAGTATATAGTGACCTCACATACACTGCAGCCTATATACACATCAGCTATAGGAGTATATAGTGACCTCCCATACACTGCAGCCTATATACATATCAGCTATAGGAGTATATAGTGACATTACATACACTGCAGCCTATATACACACATCAGCTATAGGAGTATATAGTGACCTCCCATACACTGCAGCCTATATACACATCAGCTATAGGAGTATATAGTGACCTCCTATACACTGCAGCCTATATACATATCAGCTATAGGAGTATATAGTGACCTCCCATACACTGCAGCCTATATACACATCAGCTATAGGAGTATATAGAGACCTCCCATACACTGCAGCCTATATACACACATCAGCTATAGGAGTATATAGTGACCTCCCATACACTGCAGCCTATATACACATCAGCTATAGGAGTATATAGTGACCTCCTATACACTGCAGCCTGTATACACATCAGCTATAGGAGTATATAGTGACCTCCCATACACTGCAGCCTATATACACATCAGCTATAGGAGTATATAGTGACATTACATACACTGCAGCCTATATACACATCAGCTATAGGAGTATATAGTGACCTCCCATACACTGCAGCCCATATACACATCAGCTATAGGAGTATATAGTGACCTCCCATACACTGCAGCCTATATACATATAAGCTATAGGAGTATATAGTGACCTCCCATACACTGCAGCCTATATACACATCAGCTATAGGAGTATATAGTGACCTCCCATACACTGCAGCCTATATACACATCAGCTATAGGAGTATATAGTGACCTCCCATACACTGCAGCCTATATACACATCAGCTATAGGAGTATATAGTGACCTCCCATACACTGCAGCCTATATACACATCAGCTATAGGAGTATATAGTGACATTACATACACTGCAGCCTATATACACATCAGCTATAGGAGTATATAGTGACCTCACATACACTGCAGCCTATATACACACATCAGCTATAGGAGTATATAGTGACCTCCCATACACTGCAGCCTATATACACATCAGCTATAGGAGTATATAGTGACATTACATACACTGCAGCCTATATACACATCAGCTATAGGAGTATATAGTGACCTCCCATACACTGCAGCCTATATACACATCAGCTATAGGAGTATATAGTGACCTCCCATACACTGCAGCCTATATACACATCAGCTATAGGAGTATATAGTGACCTCACATACACTGCAGCCTATATACACATCAGCTATAGGAGTATATAGTGACCTCCCATACACTGCAGCCTATATACACATCAGCTATAGGAGTATATAGTGACATTACATACACTGCAGCCTATATACACATCAGCTATAGGAGTATATAGTGACCTCCCATACACTGCAGCCTATATACACATCAGCTATAGGAGTATATAGTGACCTCCCATACACTGCAGCCTATATACACATCAGCTATAGGAGTATATAGTGACCTCACATACACTGCAGCCTATATACACATCAGCTATAGGAGTATATAGTGACCTCCCATACACTGCAGCCTATATACACATCAGCTATAGGAGTATATAGTGACATTACATACACTGCAGCCCATATACACATCAGCTATAGGAGTATATAGTGACCTCCCATACACTGCAGCCTATATACACATCAGCTATAGGAGTATATAGTATAATAACACCGCACCGTGTATTATAGAAACCGCGATCTGCCGGTGCAAAATACACTGTACAGGTCACTATACAAGATTACACTACAAATACTATTACACCATAAACTACACACACACACACACACACACACACACACACACACACACCTGGTGTTACACTATACATCACACACACACAGTGTTACACTATACATCACACACACACATACATATATACCTGGTGTTACACTATACATGTCACACACACACACACACACACACACACACACAGTGTTACACTATACATCACACACACATACATATATACCTGGTGTTACACCATACATTACACACACACACACACACACACACCTGGTGTTACACTATACATTACACACAGACACATACATATATACCTGGTGTTACACCATACATCACACACACACACACACACACACACACACACACTGTTACACTATACATCACACACACACACACACACACACACACACACACACACACACACACATACACAGTGTTACACTATACATCACACACACACACACACACACACACACACCTGGTGTTACACTATAAATTACACACACACACACACACACCTGGTGTTACAACATAAACTTGCTCATACGCGCGCGCGATCTAACACACGGTACCGCGTCTGTGTGATCACTGCCCTGTACTTTATATGCAGATAACAGAAGTTTCAGGTACTTATGAAGACATTGAACCCGGCACTGTATACACCCTACACGTATAACACCCGGCACTGTATACACCCTACACGTATAACACCCGGCACTGTATACACCCTACACGTATAACACCCGGCACTGTATACACCCTACACGTATAACACCCGGCACTGTATACACCCGGCACTGTATACACCCTACACGTATAACACCCGGCACTGTATACACCCTACACGTATAACACCCGGCACTGTATACACCCTACACGTATAACACCCGGCACTGTATACACCCTACACGTATAACACCCGGCACTGTATACACCCGGCACTGTATACACCCTACACGTATAACACCCGGCACTGTATACACCCTACACGTATAACACCCGGCACTGTATACACCCTACACGTATAACACCCGGCACTGTATACACCCTACACATATAACACCCGGCACTGTATACACCCTACACGTATAACACCCGGCACTGTATACACCCTACACGTATAACACCCGGCACTGTATACACCCTACACGTATAACACCCGGCACTGTATACACCCTACACGTATAACACCCGGCACTGTATACACCCGGCACTGTATACACCCTACACGTATAACACCCGGCACTGTATACACCCGGCACTGTATACACCCTACACGTATAACACCCGGCACTGTATACACCCGGCACTGTATACACCCGGCACTGTATACACCCTACACGTATAACACCCGGCACTGTATACACCCTACACGTATAACACCCGGCACTGTATACACCCTACACGTATAACACCCGGCACTGTATACACCCTACACCTATAACACCCGGCACTGTATACACCCTACACCTATAACACCCGGCACTGTATACACCCGGCACTGTATACACCCGGCACTGTATACACCCGGCACTGTATACACCCGGCACTGTATACACACCACCAGCATAAACTCCAACATACAGAAATAGTGCAATATATACCCTACAGGCATAAACTGCAATGTACAGAGACTGCGCTATATATCCTTCATCTATACTGACCACGTCCAGGACACTGCGAGATATATACTATAAGCAAAAAATTGTATATATAGATACTGCACTATATACTACAGGCAGGAAGTACAGTACATAGAGACCCTGCACCCCTGTATATACAGTACATAGAGACCCTGCACCCCTGTATACAGTACATAGAGACCCTGCACCCCTGTATACAGTACATAGAGACCCTGCACCCCTGTATATACAGTACATAGAGACCCTGCACCCCTGTATATAGTACATAGAGACCCTGCACCCCTGTATACAGTACATAGCGACCCTGCACCCCTGTATATACAGTACATAGAGACCCTGCACCCCTGTATATAGTACATAGAGACCCTGCACCCCTGTATATAGTACATAGAGACCCTGCACCCCTGTATATAGTACATAGAGACCCTGCACCCCTGTATATAGTACATAGAGACCCTGCACCCCTGTATATACAGTACATAAAGACCCTGCACCCCTGTATATACAGTACATAGAGACCCTGCACCCCTGTATACAGTACATAGAGACCCTGCACCCCTGTATATACAGTACATAGAGACCCTGCACCCCTGTATATAGTACATAGAGACCCTGCACCCCTGTATACAGTACATAGCGACCCTGCACCCCTGTATATACAGTACATAGAGACCCTGCACCCCTGTATATAGTACATAGAGACCCTGCACCCCTGTATATAGTACATAGAGACCCTGCACCCCTGTATATAGTACATAGAGACCCTGCACCCCTGTATATACAGTACATAGAGACCCTGCACACCTGTATACAGTACATAGAGACCCTGCACCCCTGTATATAGTACATAGAGACCCTGCACCCCTGTATATACAGTACATAGAGACCCTGCACCCCTGTATATACAGTACATAGAGACCCTGCACCCCTGTATATACAGTACATAGAGACCCTGCACCCCTGTATATACAGTACATAGAGACCCTGCACCCCTGTATATAGAGACCCTGCACCCCTGTATATACAGTACATAGAGACCCTGCACCCCTGTATATAGTACATAGAGACCCTGCACCCCTGTATATAGTACATAGAGACCCTGCACCCCTGTATATAGAGACCCTGCACCCCTGTATATACAGTACATAGAGACCCTGCACCCCTGTATATACAGTACATAGAGACCCTGCACCCCTGTATATACAGTACATAGAGACCCTGCACCCCTGTATATAGTACATAGAGACCCTGCACCCCTGTATATAGTACATAGAGACCCTGCACCCCTGTATATAGTACATAGAGACCCTGCACCCCTGTATATAGTACATAGAGACCCTGCACCCCTGTATACAGTACATAGAGACCCTGCACCCCTGTATATACAGTACATAGAGACCCTGCACCCCTGTATATAGTACATAGAGACCCTGCACCCCTGTATATAGTACATAGAGACACTGTATATTACAGCCATACATTACAGAATAGTGTACACAATATACACTCCACATCTATATATATACTCCAATAGTCTGCAATGTACACATGATAATACGGTATACACTACATGGTATAGAAGAGGTGGAGATACATTACAGGGCCCTATATACAACATACATAGACACTGCACTGTATACACACCACATATATTATACTACACACTACATTCACGCTGTATATACTACACTATACAGAAGGCTCAACTATATACAGTCCACAGAAACTACACACCTATATACAGATACTGGACTACAAACTACTAGGCCAGTATAAGGGACGGTATATATGTAGTACAGTATAAACTACAAGATACAGCACCTAGTAATACAGCGCATCATCACTGCAGGTCTACAGGACAGTATACACAGACACTACACTCATTTATAAAATTAGTGTAGTGTCTGTGTATATAGTGTAGTGTCTGTGTATACATGTGTATATAGTGTAGTATGTGTATGTGTATATATATATATATATATATATATATATATATATATAGATATATATATACACACACACACACTATATATATATATATATACATACACACACACACACACACACTACACACACATGTATACACAGACACTACACTATATACACATGTATATACAGACACTACACTATATACACACACATGTATATACAGACACTACACTATATACACACACATGTATATACAGACACTACACTATATACACACACATGTATATACAGACACTACACTATATACACACACATGTATATACAGACACTACACTATATACACATGTATCTACAGACACTACACTGTATACATATATACTACTACACAGTATACACAGACACTACACTATATACACACACATGTATATACAGACACTACACTATATACACATGTATCTACAGACACTACACTGTATACATATATACTACTACACAGTATACACAGACACTACACTATATACACACACATGTATATACAGACACTACACTATATACACATGTATCTACAGACACTACACTGTATACATATATACTACTACACAGTATACACAGACACTACACTATATACACACACATGTATATACAGACACTACACTATATACACATGTATCTACAGACACTACACTGTATACATATATACTACTACACAGTATACACAGACACTACACTATATACACACACATGTATATACAGACACTACACTATATACACATGTATCTACAGACACTACACTGTATACATATATACTACTACACAGTATACACAGACACTACACTATATACACACACATGTATATACAGACACTACACTATATACACATGTATCTACAGACACTACACTGTATACATATATACTACTACACAGTATACACAGACACTACACTATATACACACACATGTATATACAGACACTACACTGTATACATATATACTACTACACAGTATACACAGACACTACACTATATACACACACATGTATATACAGACACTACACAATATACACAGACACTACACTATATACACACACATGTATATACAGACACTAGAATATATATATATATATATATATATATATATATATATATATATATATATATATATATATATACACACACACAGACAGACACTACCCTATATACATGTATTTACAGACACTACACTATATACATGTATTTACAGACACTACACTATATACATATATATATATATATATATACAGACATTACACTATATACATATATACTACTACACAGTATACACAGACACTACACTATATACATATATACAACTACACAGTATATACAGACACTACACTATATACATGTATACAGACACTGCACTACATAATATATATATATATATATATATATATATACACACACAGACACACAGACACACAGACACTACAGTATATACATGTATATACAGACACTACACACATGTATACACAGACACTACACAATATACATATATATACTACTGCACAGTATACACAGACACTACACTATATACATATATACACAGACAACACTATATACAAGTATACTACTACTGCACAGTATACACAGACACAACACTATATACAAGTATACTACTACTGCACAGTATACACAGACACAACACTATATACAAGTATACTACTACTGCACAGTATACACAGACACTACACTATATACATATATACACAGACACAACACTATATACAAGTATACTACTACTGCACAGTATACACAGACACTACACTATATACATATATACACAGACACAACACTATATACAAGTATACTACTACTGCACAGTATACACAGACACAACACTATATACAAGTATACTACTACTGCACAGTATACACAGACACAACACTATATACAAGTATACTACTACTGCACAGTATACACAGACACTACACTATATACATATATACACAGACACAACACTATATACAAGTATACTACTACTGCTCAGTATACACAGACACTACACTATATACAAGTATACTACTACTGCTCAGTATACACAGACACTACACTATATACACAGACACTACACTATATACAAGTATACTACTACTGCACAGTATACACAGACACTACACTATATACAAGTATACTACTACTGCACAGTATACACAGACACAACACTATATACATATATACACAGACACTACACTATATACAAGTATACTACTACTGCACAGTATACACAGACACTACACTATATACATATATACACAGACACTACACTATATACAAGTATACTACTACTGCACAGTATACACAGACACCGCACGTCACACACACATATCAGCATTGTCAAACATTTACTCCAAATAAGATATAAAGGAATCACCAACAAAACAAGACATATATATCATATAAAACATATAGATACCCCCCTATATAAAACCAACACAGTAATAAAAACACCCGTAATCCTCGCGGCGATATATTAAACCATTACAGTAATATAAACACCCGGTATATTATATCATTACAGTAATATAAACACCCGATATATTAAACCATTACAATATAAGCACCCAGTGTATTATACAATTACAGTAATATAAGCACCCGGTGTATTATACAATTACAGTAATATAAGCACCCGGTGTATTATACAATTACAGTAATATAAGCACCCGGTGTATTATACAATTACAGTAATATAAGCACCCGGTGTATTATACAATTACAGTAATATAAGCACCCGGTGTATTATACAATTACAGTAATATAAGCACCCGGTGTATTATACAATTACAGTAATATAAGCACCCGGTGTATTATACAATTACAGTAATATAAGCACCCGGTGTATTATATAATTACAGTAATATAAACACCCGGTGTATTATAGAATTACAGTAATATAAACACCCGGTATATTAAGCCATACAGTAATATAAGCACCCGGTACACGATACCCTTTCAGCGATATAAATGGCCAGTATAGAATATACGTATATATGTATAAACACCCATATAACAATGTATATAATTTACAGTAAAAATATAGAAGATATAATAAAATTCCTATATTCACAGAACAATAAATACCCAACGAGTAATATATCCCCAGAATGTAATAATATAATAGCCTCACCATATAAATACCTGTATTCAGCTACATAGGCAGCCATAGAAACAATCAGTATATAACAGACTAATACCGTGTATATAATATAATAGCAACACATACTACACACTCACAGTAGTATAAATACCCGGTATGGAAAATATTCAGCATACAAAAATACCCAGTATATTTATACTCCCAGTCAGATAAATACCCAGTATATAATATATACTTCCAGTCAGATAAATGCCGAATATATAATATACGCCCATATAACTGCCCAGTATATAATATATTTCCCCAGTCAGACAAATATGCAGCATTCTGTCATACTGATATAAATCCCCGGTATATTATACCGCATCCTCCACACCCGCTATATACAGTGTATAACACAGAGTATACAGGAACCCAGTTATATACAGTGTATAACACAGTATACAGGAGCCCAGCTATATACAGTGTATAACAGAGTATACAGGAGCCCAGCTATATACAGTGTATAACACAGAGTATACAGGAGCCCAGCTATATACAGTGTATAACACAGAGTATACAGGAGCCCAGCTATATACAGTGTATAACACAGTATACAGGAGCCAGCTATATACAGTGTATAACACAGAGTATACAGGAACCAGCTATATACAGTGTATACAGGAGCGGGGGTGACCCCAGCGCAGCTGCCGCTGTATATACCGGCTATAATGTGAGACATAAATATCTCTCTATATAAAGCATCATCATCCTCTATAATATACACCATTTACTATAAATTTGCACACTCATACACACATACACACACACACATATATATATATATATATATATATATATATATATATATATATATGTACACACACAGCACCGAGTACACTGCCACTATTTACACACACACACACACACACATATATATATATCTATACATACATATACACACACCTAATATATATCTATAAATATCTATCTTTATATCTATATCTATATATCTATATATATATACACACACACACACACAGCACCGAGTACACTGCCACTATTTACACACCACACACACATATACATATACACACACACACACACATATATATATATATATATATATACATACATACATACATACATATACACACACCTAATATATATCTATAAATATCTATCTATATCTATCCATATCTATATATATACTTACACATACACACACAGCACCGAGTACACTGCCACTATTTACACACCACACACATATATAAATACATATACACACACATATACATATATACACACACACACACACATATACATATATACACACACACACACAGTCATTTATTACAAGCGCACACACATGTACAGTTAATTATTATTATACCGTCTCACACAATTACATACATGATACTATACACAGTTATGTATATGGTACACAAACACACACAAATATATTACATACTCCCGGATATGTAGCAATACAGTCCGATATTTATTACACAATCGCACATATAATATACAGCCGTATTACACAAACACACATATAATATACAGCCGTATTACACAAACACACATATAATATACAGCCATATTAAACAATCACACATATACCAGATATCCTCGTTGATACATTTTGTAGACAGGACACAAGCTAGATATAAATATATATTATATACAGCCGCTCCTATATGATCCATCCGTGTATACACTGCGCCTGCAGCATCAACAAAAACCGCACGCTCGGAGACAGAACCAAGAGACGCAAGTAGAAGAACAGTGATGTGCGAATCCGTCCCCGGGACTTGAGAGTGAACTTGTCCTCCGGAGCTGCGGATCTGTGCCCGGGTCTTTGGCCCCCTCCCCCCCTGGTCCTGGACACCCGGATCCCCCAGATTTCGTTTCCTTTAGTTGCTGCGGATGGTGTGCAGAATCCTGTGCGGGTCCCGGCGGAGCCCCCAAAGCTGCGGAGCCGGGAGCCAGAGCTGCGGAGCCGGGAGCCAGAGCCCCCCAGAGCTGCGGAACCGGGAGCCAGAGCCCCCCAGAGCTGCGGAACCGGGAGCCAGAGCCCCCCAGAGCTGCGGAACCGGGAGCCAGAGCCCCCCAGAGCTGCGGAACCGGGAGCCAGAGCCCCCCAGAGCTGCGGAACCGGGAGCCAGAGCCCCCAGAGCTGCGGAACCGGGAGCCAGAGCCCCCCAGAGCTGCGGAACCGGGAGCCAGAACCGCGGATCCCCCCAGAGCTGCGGAGCCAAGAAGGGAAACTTTCCGGGCTACAAAGTAACAAGTTGGGTGAAGTTGCGGCAGAGCCGCAGCGGCTGTCGGGGGGCGCGGAGCGGATCCGCCACTTACCTTGGAACCGGTGTCCCAGATATCTGTATCGGTGGATGAGCCAGGGGTAGAAGCTGGAGGGGTCCCTTTGTTGTGAGGAGAATAGCGGGTGTGGGGAGTGGGAGGTGGGCAGGGGGTGCGCTGCCAGCGCGTGAGGAGGGGGCACCGGGTGCACGGGCACAGCCGGGTTCGGCGGGTGGGAAACAGTTTCTGCAAACACCAAGTCCGGGTTGGAGTAGACGCCCCTGCCCGTGGAGTGGAAGCCATTGAGGAAGGGGTTGATGGGGCTGGAGTTGGCATAGCTGAGGGCAGCGGGTCGGAGGGGCTCCTCGGAGCGGGAGGCCGGCAGCGGACTGTCCTTGGCCACCAGGGACTCGATGGTGAAGCATCTCTTTGGAGCGGGCTGGAACATGGTGTCCGGCAGCGCGGGGCCCCGGCGGGCAGTGATTGCGGGCGGCAGTGCGGTCACCGTCCTCCTCCGGTGCCCAGTGGCAGCCGATCCATGGAAGAGCCGGACTCTCCACAACTTGTGCGAACGATTTGTTAGTTGCTGCGGGTAATTAGCGGGCGCTGACACTCCGGCTTCCTGCGCAGATGTCGCCCGCTCTGATTGGCCGCTGCGCCACAGGGGAGGCTCCTCCGTGCGTCAGAGTGCTCAGCCCGGAGAGCGCAGCCACTCATCGGGGATGGGCAGGGAGGCCCGGCCGCCCTCCGAGCCTCCGCCTGTCACTGGCTGTCAGGAGCTTAGACGGGACGGAGGATACTGCCCACCCTGCTGCCTCACCTGTCTGCACACCGGGCACCCCACCTGGGCACAGCACACAGACTCAGCACAGCACACAGACTGAGCACTCCACCTGGGCACAGCACACAGACTCAGCACAGCACACAGACTCAGCACTCCACCTGGGCACAGCACACAGACTCAGCACAGCACACAGACTCAGCACTCCACCTGGGCACAGCACAGAGACTTAGCACTCCACCTGGGCACAGCACACAGACTCAGCACTCCACCTGGGCACAGCACACAGACTTAGCACTCCACCTGGGCACAGCACACAGACTCAGCACAGCACACAGACTCAGCACTCCACCTGGGCACAGCACACAGACTCAGCACAGCACACAGACTCAGCACTCCACCTGGGCACAGCACACAGACTCAGAACTCCACCTGGGCACAGCACACAGACTCAGCACTCCACCTGGGCACAGCACAGAGACTTAGCACTCCACCTGGGCACAGCACACAGACTCAGCACTCCACCTGGGCACAGCACACAGACTTAGCACTCCACCTGGGCACAGCACACAGACTCAGCACTCCACCTGGGCACAGCACACAGACTCAGCACTCCACCTGGGCACAGCACACAGACTCAGCACTCCACCTGGGCACAGCACACAGACTCAGCACTCCACCTGGGCACAGCACACAGACTGAGCACTCTACCTGGACACAGCACACATATTGAGCACTCCACCTGGGCACAGCACACAGACTGAGCACTCCACCTGGGCACAGCACACAGACTGAGCACTCCACCTGGACACAGCACACAGACTGAGCACTCCACCTGGACACAGCACACAGACTCAGCACAGCACACAGACTCAGCACTCCACCTGGGCACAGCACACAGACTGGGCACCCCACCTGGACACAGCACACAGACTCAGCACTCCACCTGGGCACAGCACACAGACTGAGCACTCCACCTGGACACAGCACACAGACTGAGCACTCCACCTGGGCACAGCACACAGACTCAGCACAGCACACAGACTGAGCACTCCACCTGGGCACAGCACACAGACTGAGCACTCCACCTGGGCACAGCACACAGACTCAGCACTCCACCTGGGCACAGCACACAGACTCAGCACTCCACCTGGGCACAGCACACAGACTCAGCACAGCACACAGACTCAGCACTCCACCTGGGCACAGCACACAGACTGAGCACTCCACCTGGACACAGCACACAGACTGAGCACTCCACCTGGACACAGCACACAGACTCAGCACTCCACCTGGACACAGCACACAGACTCAGCACTCCACCTGGGCACAGCACACAGACTCAGCACTCCACCTGGGCACAGCACACAGACTGAGCACTCCACCTGGGCACAGCACACAGACTCAGCACTCCACCTGGGCACAGCACACAGACTCAGCACTCCACCTGGGCACAGCACACAGACTCAGCACTCCACCTGGGCACAGCACACAGACTGAGCACTGCACCTGGGCACAGCACACAGACTCAGCACTCCACCTGGGCACAGCACACAGACTCAGCACTCCACCTGGGCACAGCACACAGACTCAGCACTCCACCTGGGCACAGCACACAGACTCAGCACTCCACCTGGGCACAGCACACAGACTCAGCACTCCACCTGGACACAGCACACAGACTCAGCACTCCACCTGGGCACAGCACACAGACTCAGCACTCCACCTGGGCACAGCACACAGACTGAGCACTCCACCTGGGCACAGCACACAGACTCAGCACTCCACCTGGGCACAGCACACAGACTCAGCACTCCACCTGGGCACAGCACACAGACTCAGCACTCCACCTGGGCACAGCACACAGACTGAGCACTGCACCTGGGCACAGCACACAGACTGAGCACTCCACCTGGGCACAGCACACAGACTGAGCACTCCACCTGGGCACAGCACACAGACTCAGCACTCCACCTGGGCACAGCACACAGACTCAGCACTCCACCTGGGCACAGCACACAGACTGAGCACTCCACCTGGGCACAGCACACAGACTGAGCACTCTACCTGGACACAGCACACATATTGAGCACTCCACCTGGGCACAGCACACAGACTGAGCACTCCACCTGGGCACAGCACACAGACTGAGCACTCCACCTGGACACAGCACACAGACTGAGCACTCCACCTGGGCACAGCACACAGACTCAGCACAGCACACAGACTGAGCACTCCACCTGGGCACAGCACACAGACTAAGCACTCCACCTGGGCACAGCACACAGACTCAGCACAGCACACAGACTCAGCACAGCACACAGACTCAGCACTCCACCTGGGCACAGCACACAGGCTCAGCACAGCACACAGACTCAGCACTCCACCTGGGCACAGCACACAGACTCAGCACTCCACCTGGGCACAGCACACAGACTCAGCACTCCACCTGGGCACAGCACAGACTTAGCACTCCACCTGGGCACAGCACACAGACTCAGCACAGCACACAGACTCAGCACTCCACCTGGGCACAGCACACAGACTCAGCACTCCACCTGGGCACAGCACACAGACTCAGCACTCCACCTGGGCACAGCACACAGACTCAGCACAGCACACAGACTCAGCACTCCACCTGGGCACAGCACACAGACTCAGCACTCCACCTGGGCACAGCAGACAGACTCAGCACAGCACACAGACTGAGCACTCCACCTGGGCACAGCACTCCACCTGGGCTCAGCACACAGACTGAGCACTCCACCTGGGCACAGCACACAGACTGAGCACTCCACCTGGGCACAGCACACAGACTCAGCACAGCACACAGACTGAGCACTCCACCTGGGCACAGCACACAGACTGAGCACTCCACCTGGGCACAGCACACAGACTCAGCACAGCACACAGACTCAGCACTCCACCTGGGCACAGCACACAGACTCAGCACTCCCCCTGGGCACAGCACACAGACTGAGCACTCCACCTGGGCACAGCACACAGACTCAGCACTCCACCTGGGCACAGCACACAGACTCAGCACTCCACCTGGGCACAGCACACAGACTCAGCACTCCACCTGGGCACAGCACACAGACTCAGCACTCCACCTGGGCACAGCACACAGACTCAGCACTCCACCTGGGCACAGCACACAGACTCAGCACTCCACCTGGGCACAGCACAAAGACTCAGCACTCCACCTGGGCACAGCACACAGACCCAGCACTCCACCTGGGCACAGCACACAGACTCAGCACTCCACCTGGGCACAGCACACAGACTCAGCACTCCACCTGGGCACAGCACACAGACTCAGCACTCCACCTGGGCACAGCACACAGACTCAGCACAGCACACAGACTCAGCACAGCACACAGACTCAGCACTCCACCTGGGCACAGCACACAGGCTCAGCACAGCACACAGACTCAGCACTCCACCTGGGCACAGCACACAGACTCAGCACTCCACCTGGGCACAGCACACAGACTCAGCACTCCACCTGGGCACAGCACAGAGACTTAGCACTCCACCTGGGCACAGCACACATACTCAGCACAGCACACATACTCAGCACTCCACCTGGGCACAGCACACAGACTCAGCACTCCACCTGGGCACAGCACACAGACTCAGCACTCCACCTGGGCACAGCACACAGACTCAGCACTCCACCTGGGCACAGCACACAGACTCAGCACTCCACCTGGGCACAGCACACAGACTCAGCACAGCACACAGACTGAGCACTCCACCTGGGCACAGCACTCCACCTGGGCACAGCACACAGACTGAGCACTCCGACTGGGCACAGCACACAGACTGAGCACTCCACCTGGGCACAGCACACAGACTGAGCACTCCACCTGGGCACAGCACACAGACTGAGCACTCCACCTGGGCACAGCACACAGACTCAGCACTCCACCTGGGCACAGCACACAGACTGAGCACTCCATCTGGGCACAGCACACAGACTGAGCACTCCACCTGGGCACAGCACACAGACTCAGCACTCCACCTGGGCACAGCACACAAACTGAGCACTCCACCTTGGCACAGCACACAGACTCAGCACTCCACCTGGGCACAGCACACAGACTCAGCACTCCACCTGGGCACAGCACACAGACTCAGCACTCCACCTGGGCACAGCACACAGACTCAGCACTCCACCTGGGCACAGCACACAGACTCAGCACTCCACCTGGGCACAGCACACAGACTCAGCACTCCACCTGGGCACAGCACACAGGACTCAGCACTCCACCTGGGCACAGCACACAGACTCAGCACTCCACCTGGGCACAGCACACAGACTCAGCACTCCACCTGGGCACAGCACACAGACTCAGCACTCCACCTGGGCACAGCACACAGGACTCAGCACTCCACCTGGGCACAGCACACAGACTCAGCACTCCACCTGGGCACAGCACACAGACTCAGCACTCCACCTGGGCACAGCACACAGACTCAGCACTCCACCTGGGCACAGCACACAGACTCAGCACTCCACCTGGGCACAGCACACAGACTCAGCACTCCACCTGGGCACAGCACACAGACTCAGCACTCCACCTGGGCACAGCACACAGACTCAGCACTCCACCTGGGCACAGCACACAGACTCAGCACTCCACCTGGGCACAGCACACAGACTCAGCACTCCACCTGGGCACAGCACACAGACTCAGCACTCCACCTGGGCACAGCACACAGACTCAGCACTCCACCTGGGCACAGCACACAGACTCAGCACTCCACCTGGGCACAGCACACAGACTCAGCACTCCACCTGGGCACAGCACACAGACTCAGCACTCCACCTGGGCACAGCACACAGACTCAGCACTCCACCTGGGCACAGCACACAGACTGAGCACTCTACCTGGACACAGCACACATATTGAGCACTCCACCTGGGCACAGCACACAGACTGAGCACTCCACCTGGGCACAGCACACAGACAGAGCACTCCACCTGGGCACAGCACACAGACTGAGCACTCCACCTGGGCACAGCACACAGACTGAGCACTCCACCTGGGCACAGCACACAGACTCAGCACTCCACCTGGGCACAGCACACAGACTCAGCACTCCACCTGGGCACAGCACACAGACTCAGCACTCCACCTGGGCACAGCACACAGACTCAGCACTCCACCTGGGCACAGCACACAGACTCAGCACTCCACCTGGGCACAGCACACAGACTCAGCACTCCACCTGGGCACAGCACACAGACTGAGCACTCCATCTGGGCACAGCACACAGACTGAGCACTCCACCTGGGCACAGCACACAGACTGAGCACTCCACCTGGGCACAGCACACAGACTCAGCACTCCACCTGGGCACAGCACACAGACTCAGCACTCCACCTGGGCACAGCACAGAGACTCAGCACTCCACCTGGGCACAGCACACAGACTGAGCACTCTACCTGGACACAGCACACATATTGAGCACTCTATCTAGGCACAGCACACAGACTGAGCATTCTACCTGGACACTGCACCCCCACACTGAACACTCTATCTGATCACAGCACACGCACGTGTGCACACACACACACACACACACACACACACAGCACTCTGCCTGGACCCAGCACACATCGGGCACTATAAATGGGAACCACCCCCACAAACTAAGCACAATTCCTAAGCACTACACCCACAGACTGGGCACTCTACCCAAGCACAGCACACTCACTGAGCACTCTACCTGAGCACCACACACACACTGAGCACTCTACCTGGGCACATCACACAGAATGAGCACTGCACACAGTCTGAGCACTCTACCGGGGCACAGCACACACTGGCCAATCTACTTGGGCACAGCACACACTGAACAATCTAGATGGACACTCCACCTACACACTGGAAACTCTACCTGGACACTACACCTACAGACTGAGAACCCTACCTGGGCACAGCACACACTGAGCACTCTACTAGGGCACTGTTCCAACATTCTAAGCACTCTAACTGGGCGGTACACCCACACACTGAGCACTTTACCTGGGCATAACAGATACACACAAGCAAACAAACTGAGCACTCTACTCAGACACAGCACACACAAACACTGAGCACCCTTGACCCAGCACACACCGGACACTCTACCTGGGCACTACACCCAAACACTGAGCACTCTACCTGAGCATTACACTCACAGACTGGGCACTCTACCCAGGCACAGCACATACTGAGCACTATACCTGAGTACCACACACACACTGAGCACTCTACCTGGGCACAGCACAACACACACACACACACACACACACACACACACACACAGCACTCTGACTGGACCCAGCACAATGGACACTCTACCTGGGCACTATACCCACACACTGAGCACTGTACTTGGGCACAGCACACACTGAGCACTATTTCTGAGCACCACACACACACAGAGCACTCTACCTGGGCACAGCACACACACACACACAGAGCACTCTGACTGGACCCAGCACAATGGACACTCTACCTGGGCACAATACCCACACACTGAGCACTGTACTTGGGCACAGCACACACCAGGCACTCTACCTAGGCACTGCACTCACACACTGAGCACTCTACCTGGGCACAGCACACACACACACACTGAGCACTCTGCCTGGACCCAGCACACACACCAGGCACTCTACCTGAACACTATGCTCACAGACTTGGCACAGCACACACAATGGGCACTCACACACTAAGCACTTTACCTGGGCACAACAGACACACACAAACTGAGCACTCTACTCAGACACAGTACAAACACACACAAACACTGAGCACTCTGCCTGGACCCAGCACACACCGGACACTCTACCTGGGCCCTATACCCAAACACTGAGCACTCTACCTGAGCTTTACACTCACAGACTGAGCACTCTACCTGGGCACAGCACACCAAGCACTCTACCTGGACACTGCACCCACACACTGAACGCTCTCTCTGATCGAAGCGCGCACGCGCACGCGCACACACGCACTCTGAGTACTCTGCCTGGACCCAGCACACATTGGGCACTATACCTGGGAACCACACCCACAAATTAAGCACAATTCCTGGGCAGTACACCCACGACTGGACACTTTACCCAGGCACAGCACACACTGAGCCTTACACACACACACACACACACACACACACACACACTGAGCACTCTACCTGGGCCCTGCACCCACACACTGAGCACTCTACCTGGTCACAGCGCACCCCCCCCACCCCACCCCGAGCACTCTGCCTGGACCCAGCACACATTGGGCACTATACCTGGGAACCACACCCACAAACTAAGCACAATTCCTGGGCAGTACACCCACGACTCGACACTTTACCCAGGCACAGCACACACTGAGCCTTACACACACACACACACACACACTGAGCACTCTACCTGGGCCCTGCACCCACACACTGAGCACTCTACCTGGTCACAGCGCACCCCCCCCCCCACCCCGAGCACTCTGCCTGGGCCCAGCACAATGGACACTCTACCTGGGCACTACATCAACACACTGAGCACTGTACCTGGGCACAGCACACACTGGGCACTCTACCTAGGCACTGCACTCACACACTGAGCACTCTACCTGGGCACAGCACACACACACTGCGCACTCTGCCTGGACCCAGCACAATGGACATTCTGCCTGGGCACTGCTCCCACACACTGAGCATTCTACCTGGGCACTGCTCACACACACACACACACACACACACACACACACACACACACTCTGCCTGAACACTATCCTCACAGACTAGGCACAGCACACACAATAGGCACTCTACTGAATGCTGCACCCACACACTAAGCACTCTACCTGGGCACAGCACACACTGAACACTCTAGCTGGGCACTCCACCTACACACTGGAAACTCTACCTGGACACTACACCTACAGACTGAGAACCCTACTTGGGCACAGCACACACTGAGCACTCTACGTGGGCACTGTTCCAACACACTGAGCACTCTACCTGGGTGCTACACTCACACACTGAGCACTTTACCTGGGCGCGCACACACACACACACACACACACACACACACACACACAAACTAACCACTCTGCCTGGACACAGCACACACACGCACACACTGAGCACTCTGCCTGCATCAAGCACACACCGGGCACTCTACCTGGGCACTACACTCAGAAACTGGGCACTCTACTTGGGCACAGAACACACACCAGGCTTTCTACCTGGGCACTGCACCCACACACTGAGCACTCTACCTGGGCACTACACCCACAGCACACACTGACCACTGTAGCTGGGCACAGCACACACACACAAACACTGGGCACTACACCTACAGACTGGGCACTCTACCTGGGCAAAGTACACATGGAGTGCTGTACCTGGGCACTTTACCGACAGACTGGGCACAGCACATACACAATGAGCACTCTACCTGGGCACACCACTTACAGACTGGGCACTCTACCTGGGCACACACTGAGCACTCTACCTGGACACTACACCAAAGACTGAGAGCTCTACCTGGGCACAGCACACATATCAGACACTCTGTCTAGGCACTGCACCCACACACTGAGCACTCTACCTGGGCACTGCACCTACAGACTGGACACTCTTCCTGGGCACAGCACACACGAAGGAAACTGTACCTGGGCACTACAACCCTACATTAAGCAGTCTACCTGGACACAGCACACTTTTGGCACTGCACCCCTTAGCGCTGCACCCATACACTGAGCACTCTACCTGGGCACTACACCTACAGACTGGGCACTCTACCTGGGCAAAGCACACACTGAGCACTCTACCTGGCCACTACACCCACAGACTGGGCACTCTACCTGGGCACTACACCTACAGACTGGGCACTCTACCTGGGCAAAGCACACACTGAGCACTCTACCTGGCCACTACACCCACACACTGAGCACTCTATGTGGGCACTGCACCCACACACTGAGCATTTTACCTGGGCACAGCACACATACACAAACTGAGCATTCTACTTGGGCACAGCACACACAGAGCACAGCGCACCCACACTCACACAGTACTCTGCCTGGACTCAGCACACACTAGACACTCTACATGGGCACTCCACTCAAACACTGAACACTCTACCTGGTCACAGCACACACACCAGGCACTCTACCTTGGCACTGCTCCCACACACCAAGCACTCTACCTGAGCACTACACTCACAAATTGGGCACTTAACCTGGGCACAGCACACATACCAGGCAGTCTACTAAGGCACTGCACCCACACACAGAACACTCTACCTGGGCACTGCTCCCACACACTGAACACTCTACCTGGTCACTGCTCCCACACATTGAAGACTCTACTTGGGCACTACACCCACACTCTGGGCACTGTAACTGAGCACTGCACCCACACACTGAGCACAGCACACACACACACACACACACAAACATTGAGCATTCTGCCAGGACCCAGCATACCAGACACTCTATCCAGGCACTACAAAACACCAAAACACAGCACTCTACCTGGGCACTACACCCACAGACTAAGAACTCTACCTGAGCATAGCACACACTGAGCACTCTACCTGGACACAGATCACACTCACGCACACTCTACCTGGGCACTACAAACACACACTAAGTATGTTACCTGGACACTACACCTACAGACTGGGCACTCTACCTGGGCAAAGTACACACTGAGCACTCTACCTGGACACTGCACCCACACACTTTGCACTGTACCTGGACACAGCACACTCCGGGCACTGTACCTGAGCACTGCTCCCACACACTGAGCACTGTAACAGGGCACTCCACCCACACACTGGAAACTCTACCTGGGCAAAGTACACACTGAGAACTCTACCCGGGCACCGCTCCCACACACTGAACACTCTACCTGGGCACTGCTCCCACACATTGAACACTCTACATGGGCACTACACCCACACTCTGGGCACTGTAACTGAGCGCTGCACCCACACACTGAGCACAGCACACACAAACATTGAGCATTCTGCCAGGACCCAGCACACCAGGCACTACACCAAAACACTGAGCACTCTACCTGGGCACTACACCCACAGACTGAGAACTCTACCTGGGCACAGAACACACACCAGGCTTTCTACCAGGGCACTGCACCTAAACACTGAGCACTCTACCTGGACACAGTTCACACTCACACACACTCTACCTGGGCACTACACCCACACACTAAGCATGTTACCTGGACACTACACCTACAGACTGGGCACTCTACCTGGGCAAAGTACACACTGAGCACTCTCCCTGGACACAGCACCCACACACTGAGCACTCTACCTGGGCATTACACCTAATGACTAAGAAATCTACCTGGACACTACACCCACAAACTGGGCACACCACACACTGAGCACTCTACCTGGGCACTACACCCACAGACTGTGCACTCTGACTGGGCAAAGCACCCACACATTGAGCACTACCTGGGCACTACACTTACAGACTTGGCACAGCACACACTGAGCACTCTACCTGGGCACTGCTCTCACACACTTTGCACTCTACCTGGACACAGCACACTCCGGGCACTGTACCTGAGCACTGCTCCCACACACTGAGCACTCTACCAGGGCACTACACCCACACACTGGAAACTCTACCTGGGCACTACACCCACACACTGATCACTCTACCTGGGCACAGCATGCACACACACACTGAGCACTCTACCTGGGCACTACAACCACATTGAGCACGTTACCTGAGCACTACACTCACAGACTGGGCACAGCACACACAATGGCACTCTGATCAAACACACTGATCACTCTGTCTGGGCAATACACCCACAAACTGAGCACTCTACCTATGCACTACACCCAGAGTACTTTATCTTGGCAGAGCACACACTGGGCACTCTACCTGGGCACTACACCCACAGACTGGGCACTTTATCTGAACACAATATGCACAGACTAGGCACTCTACTTGGACACAGTAGCCACACACTGGGCACTCTACTTGGACACAGTATCCACAGACTGGACAGTCTACCTGGACACTACACCCACATGCTGGACACTTTATCTGAACACAATGGGGGACATTTATGAAATGTCCGCCCGAGGCATATGCCAGGGAGAAGGTGCAGATTCGCACCTTCTCCCTGGCGTACGCCTTCCGTACACCCCGCTGACCCCATAAGCGGGCTGGGGGAGCTTGTCCTCCTCCTGCGCCTCATTTATGATGATTTACGCCTGCTCGCAGACGTAAATCATAATCCAAATCTACACCTGCTGGAAGAAGGTGTAGGTTTAGTACACCGGGCGCAGGTTTGGGTGCCCGGCTGGCCGGATTCACTAAGAGGCATGCGCCTCTTAGTGAATCCTGCCGGGGAAAAGGGGGCAGGGCCTAATATAAGACCGGCGTACTTGTATGACGGTCTTCATAAATCCCCCCCTATTTGCACATATTGGGCACTCTACTTGGACACAGCATCCAAAGACTGGGCAGTCTACCTGGACACAGTATCCACTAACTAGGCACTCTATCTGGGCACTACACCCATACTGGGCACTTTATCTGAACACAATATGCACAGACTGGGCACTCTACTTTGACACAGTATCCACAGACTGGCCACTCTACTTGGACACAGTATCCACACACTGAGCAGTCTACCTGTATTATGTGGCTGTACAATATGGGGAAAAGGCCAAGAGTCTATCTCTGCAAATAATAATATATGAAAAGAAAGGAATAGTGCCTCAAACGTAACTTTTAATAGATACAGTTAAGATACACCAATGACAGTTACCCAACACCAAAGCTACTAATATTAACGATCTTATTTGGATCGTCGCACATCCGGAATGTGTGCAATACCAAAAAATTCTTTTAAAATTATATTATAAAATACTGAGGCCAATCTGCCCCAGATCAGTATCCAAATATAAGCTGTGATCTTCCAACGTGTTTCTGCCACTGGTCACTGCGTCATCAGGGGAGTGAAACCAGCAAAATGCCACATACAGTGGATACACATAATGCTTATAAATAATAACACAATTTTACCCACTATTGGTTACACTGCACTAGAGATGAGAGAGTAGTGGAATATTTGACTTTCAAGAATTCGAATCGAATAGGCACCGATATTCGACTATTCAATCCCATTATAGTCTATAGGAAAAAAATTTGCGGCACTTGGAAATCAAAATTCGACCACTTGAAGGTGACCAAGTCCCCCATGAAACCTCCCTAAACAATGCAAACACCTCCGGAATGACACTGGGACATTAGGGGGAGCATGCCGGGTACACCCAACACCCCAAAATCGCAGTATAATGGCATTCTCTGCAATTGCGAAGGAAAAATATTTGTGAACGCTTTACGAACATTTATGGCAATGTTCACACATTTCGTTCGTATTTCTTGCGCAGTGTTACATGATTCCAATGTGCGTCCGTAGAGCGTCATGTTATTCGCGCGTATCACACGTAATGCTGTACGAACGTTACTGGAACAGTATGTATGACGTGCCTTTTTCTGGGCTACTGGAACATTATGTATCACGTGCCTTTTACTGGGCTACTGGAACAGTATATATCAAGTGCCCTTAGTGGGCTACTGGAACAATATGTATAACGTGCCCTTAGTGGACTAAACCAGGGACACTATAAGTCACTTGTACACACAGGGTACTGGAATGAATACACCTGCTGATGCTGCTGTTATATTATCTATTTGTTAGCACTGAGAAGCTTTGGATTCAGAGATGACATTTTCGCTGGATTTTAGCCCTGAAAAGGACTTTTGGGTTCTACAGTAAGCCTGCCTAACCAAAACGCTACTAAAACCTCTCTCCCTGCTACAAGATCTCTCCCTGGCTAGGTTGAAAGTGCATCTGTGGTCGAGAGGCGGGAGCAGTGTCGGACTGGGCCACCGGAGGACCAGAGGATCCTCCGGTGGGCCCCTCCCCCACTCCCTGCTTGTCCAGCAGCTGGGGTCCCCAGACAGCTATAGGATGATGCTGCCTGTCCTCAGTGGGCCCCCAGCTGCAGCAGGATACATATATGGTTTTGCCGGGTCTGCCCGACTCTGAGGAGACAGCTCCGGCAAAACCATGTCCTGGGTAGTCCCGGGAATCTCCGCCCACGTCGCAGGAAGCTGCGCCCCCTTCGGCGATCGTTCTCCCTCAAGCAGAGCGGGGAGAGGAGTCGCTGGGGCACAAGAGGAACCTTACAGGTGAGGTAGTATAGCTGTTTGTTGTTTTAAATATAGATGGAGTGGCAGGAAAATGATGAGGGAGGTACTGGTATGCTGATGAGGGGCAAAAGGATGAGGGGGTACTACTATGATGATGGAAGGACAAAAGGATGAGGGGGTACTACTATGATGATGGAAGGGCAAAAGGATGAGGGGGTACTACTATGATGATGGAAGGGCAAAAGGATGAGGGGGTACTACTATGATGATGGAAGGGCAGGAGGATGAGGGGGTACTACTATGATGATGGAGGGGCAGGGGGATGAAGGGGGTAGTAGTATGATGGGGTAGGAGGATGATGGAGGGGTAGTAATATGATCGAGGGGCAGGAGGATGAAGGGGTAGTAGTATGATGATAAAGGGCGTAGTATGATGATGGAGGGGCAGAAAGATGAATGGGTAGTAGTATGATTTTGGATGTGCAGGAAAATGATGATGGAGGAGCAGGAGGATGAGAGGGGTAGTACTATGATGATGGAGGTGCAGGAGGATGATGAAGGAGGTAATAGTATGATGATGGAGGTACAGGAGGATGAGAGGGGTAGTACTATGATGATGGAGGTGCAGGAGGATGATGAAGGAGGTAATAGTATGATGATGGAGGTGCAGGAGGATGAGAGGGGTAGTACTATGATGATGGAGGTGCAGGAGGATGATGAAGGAGGTAATAGTATGATGATGGAGGTGCAGGAGGATGAGAGGGGTAGTACTATGATGATGGAGGTGCAGGAGGATGATGAAGGAGGTAAAAGTATGATGATGGAGGTACAGGAGGATGAGAGGGGTAGTACTATGATGATGGAGGTGCAGGAGGATGATGAAGGAGGTAATAGTATGATGATGGAGGTACAGGAGGATGAGAGGGGTAGTACTATGATGATGGAAGTGCAGGAGGATGATGAAGGAGGTAATAGTATGATGATGGAGGTGCAGGAGGATGAGAGGGGTAGTACTATGATGATGGAGGTGCAGGAGGATGATGAAGGAGGTAATAGTATGATGATGGAGGTGCAGGAGGATGAGAGGGGTAGTACTATGATGATGGAGGTGCAGGAGGATGATGAAGGAGGTAATAGTATGATGATGGAGGTGCAGGAGGATGAAGGAGTAGTAGTATGATGATGGAGGTGCAGGAGGATGAGAGGGGTAGTAGTATGATGATGGAGGTGCAGGAGGATCAAGGGGGTAGTAGTATGATGATGGATGATTTGGTCAGTAACAGTGTGATAGTATGTTGAGAGGTACAGTATGGTGATAATATATATCTTAGTGCTGTTCTGGGGTCACTTCCACACACTGAGCCCCCACATAACTCTGTATTCTGATCTCCCACAAAGCCTCCAGTATACAATACACCAAGAATCCTCCAGGTACAACATCTGAAAGCACTGCAACTCCCAGCATTTACTGATAGTCTGCATCCCTCAAGATATGCTTGGAGTTGTAGTACATATGAGCTGCCACTGTAGAGACATATAGTGCTGGACCTTTAGGGCTGATGGTTGTAACAGATTACGGCCACCAGAAGCTTCTGCACAACAATCAATTATTAAAGGTTTGTTCTGTCTGAAACTACAACTCCCAACATACCCTTCATTAAAGCTTCATAATTGTAGGGTATTCTGAGAGTTATAGTTCGACTGAAAACATGTCATTCACAAGGAAGTTGTCGCAGATCCAGATTATTCCAAGATAGGGCGGGGTCAATATATCGCTTTTTACCGATTCTTCTTTGGTGGGCCCCAAGGATCATTTCCTCTGGTGGGCCCCAGGTACCCCAGTCCGACACTGGGCGGGAGCCGAGTATTTAAGATTCGAGGTCATGTGGTTCAGCCGTCCAATGAGGGTAGACGCCATTTACGAGCTGCGTGCGTCCTCCCAGGGTCCCTCACGGCCTCCCTGCGTGGTCATTGGATTAAAAAAAGCGCCAACTGCGATGGGAGGGCTTTCGAATGTTTCCTGCGTATTACTTGATTGAATTTAAATCTTTCGAATACTGCAATATTCGATCGAATCGTATTCTCTCATCTCTACACTGCACACTTATATGTGTATATGTGCCTATTTTAACAGGGTATAGTATTGTGAATAGTAAGGGCTTGACAGTGTGTTATGCGGCTACTCACTGGCCCTTGTTAGTACCATGTGGGGTGTAAGTGCACATGAGACGCTGTAATTAAAATAATAATACACAGTTTTACCAGCAGGTACAAAGTTGTTGTATGATAATAATAAAATCCCTGGTGGGTTATTCACTGTGTGTTCCTATGACCTGTATTAGGGCTGTGCTGTGTCGCTGCATTGGCAGCATAAACAGCATGCATCTAGGGTATGAGATAAGACCAATGTAATAATTTACCAGCATAAGGTCTGGGCATGCCGATGCTAGCTTTAACAAGTCCTGTGTCCTGCCCTGTCACAGCCGGGACAACTAAGGAGGAAACCCACAGCTGGGACAACTAAGGAGGAGACCCACAGCCGGGACAACTAAGGAGGAGACCCACAGCCGGGACAACTAAGGAGGAGACACAGCCGGGACAACTAAGGAGGAAACACACAGCCGGGACAACTAAGGAGGAAACCCACAGCCGGGACAACTAAGGAGGAAACCCACAGCCGGGACAACTAAGGAGGAGACCCACAGCCGGGACAACTAAGGAGGAAACCCCCAGCCGGGACAACTAAGGAGGAAACCCACAGCCGGGACAACTAAGGAGGAAACCCACAGCCGGGACAACTAAGGAGGAGACCCACAGCCGGGACAACTAAGGAGGAGACCCACAGCCGGGACAACTAAGGAGGAGACCCACAGCCGGGACAACTAAGGAGGAAACACACAGCCGGGACAACTAAGGAGGAAACCCACAGCCGGGACAACTAAGGAGGAGACCTACAGCCGGGACAACTAAGGAGGAAACACACAGCCGGGACAACTAAGGAGGAAACCCACAGCCGGGACAACTAAGGAGGAGACCTACAGCCGGGACAACTAAGGAGGAGACCCACAGCCGGGACAACTAAGGAGGAGACACAGCCAGGACAACTAAGGAGGAGACCCCCAGCCGGGACAACTAAGGAGGAGACACACAGGACAACTAAGGAGGAAACCCACAGCCGGGACAACTAAGGAGGAGACCCCCAGCCGGGACAACTAAGGAGGAGACCTACAGCCGGGACAACTAAGGAGGAGACCCACAGCCGGGACAACTAAGGAGGAGACACAGCCAGGACAACTAAGGAGGAGACCCCCAGCCGGGACAACTAAGGAGGAGACACACAGGACAACTAAGGAGGAGACCCACAGCCGGGACAACTAAGGAGGAGACACACAGCCGGGACAACTAAGGAGGAAACCCACAGCCGGGACACCTAAGGAGGAAACCCACAGCCGGGACAACTAAGGAGGAGACACACAGCCGGGACAACTATGGAGGAAACCCACAGTCGCGACAACTAAGGAGGAAACACAGAGCCGGGACAACCAAGGAGGAAACTCACAACCGGGACAACTGAGGAGGAGACCCACAGCCGGGACAACTAAGGAGGAGACCCACAGCCGGGACAACTAAGGAGGAGACACACAGCCGGGACAACTAAGGAGGAGACCCACAGCCGGGACAACTAAGGAGGAAACCCACAGCCGGGACAACTAAGGAGGAGACCCACAGCCGGGACAACTAAGGAGGAGACCCACAGCCGGGACAACTAAGGAGGAAACACACAGCCGGGACAACTAAGAAGGAAACACACAGCTGGGACAACTAAGGAGGAAACACACAGCTGGGACAACTAAGGAGGAAACCCCCAGCCGGGACAACTAAGGAGGAGACCCCCAGCCGGGACAACTAAGGAGGAGACCCCCAGCCGGGACAACTAAGGAGGAAACACACAGCTGGGACAACTAAGAAGCAGCTCGTAAGAAGCATTTCAGGGTCCTGGAGCGGCCGCCAGTCTCCACACCTGAACCAAATAAAAAAATCTTTGGAGGAGCTGAATCTCAGTTTTGCCCCCAGTAACAGCCCCGAAACCTGAAAGGTGTAGAGAAGATGTGTATGGGGGAGGGGGACACAATCCCTGCTGCAGGGTCTGCAAACCTGGCCAAGACCTCCAGGAAACGTCCGACCTCTGTAACTGCAAAGATTTCTGCACCAAATAGAAACTTCTCTCCTTCTATTGTATCACATCCTTATTTCATGGAATAAAATGGCGAATAATTATAAATCCTACAATGTGATTATCTGGAATGTTCTATAGATTATCTCTATCACAGGTGAAGTTAACGACCATATTACTCCCAGCTCCATTCTATGTAGGTGGTCGGCAGCGGATCAGATACTTATTCGCCTCATTGTATCTAACTCATATTTATCTATACAAAAAAACCCTGCAGCACTCAAATTGTGAAAAAAGTGAATGTCTTTAATTCCATCATACAGAAGAACATAAAGGGACGTCTCACTGCCTTCTTGCAGCCATTTTCGAGCCAGTGAGAGGCTGAAACATGTCCTTATGGGTTGCTTATATTTTTGCAACAAATAGGATATTTGTCTCCTACTCGTCCATTGTCTTCACTTTCACCACATGAAATCATAGATGCGTAATAGATGGTGGAGTGCTGCGTAATAGATGGTTGAGCGCAGAGTTTTAGATGTCGGAGTGCTGTTTAATAGTTTGTGGAGTGCTGTGTAATGGACGGTGGAGTGCTGTGTAATGGACGGTGGAGTGCTGTGTAATGGACGGTGGAGTGCTGTGGAATAGTTTGTGGAGTGCTGTGTAATGGACGGTGGAGTGCTGTGGAATAGTTTGTGGAGTGCTGTGTAATGGATGGTGGAGTGCTGTGTAATAAATGGAGCACTGTGTAATAAACTGTGGAGCGCTGAGTAATAGATGGTGGAGTGCTGTGTAATGGATGGTGGAGTGCTGTGTAATAAATGGTGGAGCACTGTGTAATAAACTGTGGAGCGCTGAGTAATAGATCGTGGAGTGCTGTGTAATAGTTGGTGGAGGGCAGAGTATTAGATGTTGGAGTGCTGTGTAATAGATGGTGGAGTGCTGTGTAATAGTTGGTGGAGGGCAGAGTATTAGATGTTGGAGTGCGGTGTAATAGATGGTGGAGTGCTGTGTAATAGTTGGTGGAGGGCAGAGTATTAGATGTTGGAGTGCGGTGTAATAGATGGTGGAGTGCTGTGTAATAGTTGGTGGAGGGCAGAGTATTAGATGTTGGAGTGCGGTGTAATAGATGGTAAAGTGCTGTGTAATACTGGTGTAATAGATGGTGGAGGGCTGTGTAAAAGATGTTGGAGTCCTTTGTAATAGATGGTGGAGAACTGTGTCATAGATGGTGGAGCAATATATAATAGATTGTGGAGCGCTGTGTCATAGATGATGGAGCGATGTGTAATAAACGGTGGAGCACTGTGTAATAGACGGTGGAGAATTGTGTTTTAGATAGTTGAGCAATCTGTAATAGACAGTGTGTAAAAGTGCTGTGTAAAAGATGGTGGAGCGCTGTGTAATAGATGGTTGAGCGAAGAGTATTAGATGTTGGAGTGCTGTGTAATAGATTGTGGAGTGCTGTGTAAGAGATGGTAAAGTGCTGTGTAATACTGGTGTAATAGATGGTGGAGCGCTGTGTAATATAAGGTGTAGCTGTGTGTAATAGATGGGGGAGCGCTGTGTAATAGATGGGGGAGCGCTGGGTAATAGATGGTGGAGGGTTGTGTAATAGATAGTGGAGCACTGTGCAAAGAATGATGGAGGGCTGTGTAACAGATGGTGGAGCGCTGTGTAATTATGATATGCTAGGCTGTATATATAATATACACACACAGATTAAGATCCTTAAAGGACAACTCCCACAAAAATTTTTTTTTGCTCATTTAACACACATTACAAAGTTATATAACTTTGTAATGTGGTTAAATACCCGGCCTGGCCCCCTTCCCCCACTTTCGGACCCCCGACCCCCCACCCCGGAAGTTAAAGAATGTATACATTACCTATTACGATCGTCACGGTCCTCTTCTCCGGGGCGGCATCTGGTGACGACGACGTCAGAGCCGAGGGGCGGTCCGGGTCTTCTTCCTCCTCGGCGTCTTCATGCAAAGTGAATGGGGATGAAAAGGCTGCTGGTGCACATGCGCACCAGCAGCCTTTTCATTGGCTGGAGCGCATCACATGGCTTCCAGCTTGCTCAGCCCTGATTGGCTGAGCTTGCTGGAAGCCATGTGATGCGCTCCAGCCAATGAAAAGGCTGCCGGTGCGCAAGCGCACTGGCAGCCTTTTCCATCCCCTGGACCCGGAAGTCTGAGACATCGCTGGATGGCGGACGGCGGCGACGGAGAGGCGGACGGCGGGCGAATTGAGTGGCGATCGTCACCGGAGAGATGGTGAGTATGGTGTCTGTGTGTGTCTGTGTTTTTTTTTTTTTTTTTTTTGGGGTCCCGCGGGAGTTGTCCTTTAAGTCTTTCCTGATAGCCCGGCATACCATTATTTATAGAGCCCAGCATACCATTATATATATACAGCAGGGCATACCATTATATATATACAGCAGGGCATACCATTATATATATATACACCCCAGCATACCATTATATAGAGCTCAGCATACCATTATATATATATATATATATATATGTATACACAGCCAAATGTGGTTTCCCACCATGGGTGTTGCTATTGGTTACACCCTTCACAAAAGCCTGTACTTTTAAGTGTAAGTGGTAATGTAGCAGTACCAGAGTTTTATCACTAGGTGTAGTTGTTATAAGTATGTATATCCAGATATTGCACAGCTGTAGGAGCTAAAGGGTTATTGTTTGTTTATGTATCACATGAATCTGTACACCGATGAGAGTTCTTTCTTCTCTTAACCTATCATCTCTCTCTTTACTTCTTTACATGCACTCCTCACCCACTCACAGCACACTTTACACATACTGTAGGAAGGAAGTCACATGGGTAAAGGAAGTGTAGGGTCTTTAGCCTTGGATTCTGTAGAGGAAGGATGCAAGCTAGAATGCTCCCTACAGCAGTCAAGTTGGGCCCTGGCTCCTGCCAGGATCCCTGGTCTAAGTTGTTGTCTAGACGTTGTATAGAGCAAATGTACCTAGACACAGTCTCTCTTCAAGCAACCTCACTATACACTATGCAGTGTTAAGCCACTACTAGAAAAGACAATTCAGGGATCATCCTAACCCACACTGTGGACAAAGAGGAACACAGTGCAGGACAGTATCCACAAAGAAGTAAAGGATCTGATCCGGATAGAGACAAGTTGCTAGAAGCCTATGTACTCTATCTCGCAGCTTGGGTGTAATCAGAGAACTCTCACCACTCTGCTCATCCCAGGTAACAAGGTGTGGGGCTTGTGTTACCATCTAGGATGGGTCACCTGACACTAGTGGGCAATAGGTGGTGCAAAGACCAAAAGAGTCAAAACACGGGCACAAGTATTCTACTTATTCTACCTCTGAAGTTCCGGCAGAGTACAGTACTACTTGGGTTGGGACTCTCTCGACCTCTCCTCCTCTCTACTCTTCTGATCATATTCTATCTCTCAGCACACAACCCAGCCAGCACAGCTGTGTCACTCCTTTAGTACAAATTTGGTTTATTGAGTGTAAAGTAACTTAACAAGACAAAAGTACACTATATTCTCCTGTATAAAGTATCTTCACAGTAAACAAAATTATAACGGAACTCTGTGGTTTTTCACCAAACACAGACACAGTATTCACTTCCTTGGGTTATCTCCCCATTCTGTGGGTGGCAGTACCATGAGTCTGGATGTTGTACCACTCCACTCCGGATCACCTTGATAATTGCCCAAGGGACCCCCACACCCGGCAGGACACTGTCCACAGGGGAAAAAGGTATAGCCTGCACCGCTCAAAATAAAAGCAGGTGTTTACACATACCTGTGTACCCAAACAGCACTGGCGTCATAACAAAGAACCAAAGGGCAAGGCTGTACCAGCCGGCCGAGCAGCACGCCACACAACCATACCATTATATATATATATATATATATATATATATATAGATAGATATATATAGATATATATATATACACCCCAGCATACCATTATATATAATTTTTTTTATTTAGACAAACAAAAAAACAGAAGGTACAACAGCAACCCACAGGTGCAGGGGCTCACTTTAAACTAGTCCTAACTTTAAACAAATACACTATATACATTGCTTATGTGGTAAATGACTATTCTAGCTGCAAATGTCGGGTTTTTGGTGCAATATCTACATAGGTGTATAGAGGCCCATTTCCAGCAACTATCACTCCAGTGTTCTAATGGTACAATATGTTTATTCATTGGCTCAGAAGGCTAATTGATGATTAGAAAACCCTTGTGCAATCATGTTCACACATCTGAAAACAGTCTAGCTCGTTACAGAAGCTACAAAACTGACCTTCCTTTGAGCAGATTGTGTTTCTGGAGCCTCACATATGTGGGGTCAATTAAACGCTCAAAATGGCCAGAAAAAGAGAACTTTCATCTGAAACTCGACAGTCTATTCTTGTTCTTAGAAATGAAGGCTATTCCATGCGAGAAATTGCTAAGAAATTGAAGATTTCCTACAACGGTGTGTACTACTCCCTTCAGAGGACAGCACAAACAGGCTCTAACCAGAGTAGAAAAAGAAGTGGGAGGCCGCGTTGCACAACTAAGCAAGAAGATAAGCACATTAGAGTCTCTAGTTTGAGAAACAGACGTCTCACAGGTCCCCAACTGGCATCTTCATTACATAGTACCCGCAAAACACCAGTGTCACCATCTACAGTGAAGAGGCGGCTGCGGGATTTGGGGCTTCAGGGCAGAGTGGCAAAGAAAAAGCCATATCTGAGACTGGCCAATAAAAGAAAAAGATTAAGATGGGCAAAAGAACACAGACATTGGACAGAGGAAGACTGGAAAAAAGTGTTGTGGACGGATGAATCCAAGTTTGAGGTGTTTGGATGACAAAGAAGAAGGTTTGTGAGACGCAGAAGATATGAAAAGATGCTGAAAGAATGCCTGACGCCATCTGTTATACATGGTGGAGGTCATGTGATGGTCTGGGGTTGGTGCTGGTAAGGTGGGAGATTTGTACAGGGTAAAAGGGATTCTGAATAAGGAAGGCTATCACTCTGCACCGCCATGCCATACCCAGTGGACAGCGCTTGGTTGGAGCCAATTTCATCCTACAACAGGACAATGACCCTAAACACCTCCAAATTGTGCAAGAACTATTTCCAGCAGAAGCAGCAGCTGGTATTCTATCATAGGTAATGGAGGGGCCAGCGCAGTCACCAGATCACCACCCCATTGAGCTGTTGTGGGAGCAGCTGGACCGTATGGTACGCCAGAAGTGCCCATCCAACCAATCCAACTTGTGGGAGCTGCTTCTAGAAGCGTGGGGGGCAATTTCTCCAGCTTACCCCAACAGATTAATAGCTAGAATGCCAAAGGTGTGCAATGCTGGAATTGCTGCAAAAGGAGGATTCTGGGACGGAAGCAAAGTGTGATGGAAGAACAATGTTATTTCACATACAAATCATTATTTCTAACCTTCTCAATGTCTTGTCTCTATTTTTTATTCATTTCACAATGTATGGTGGTGAAGAAGTGTGACTTTTCATGGAAAACACTAAAGTACACTGGTAGTATAAATATACAGCCCATCATACCATTTTATATATTTACTAGGTATTCGTCGTAGGGTCATAAGTCACATTATTCCTATATGTGGTATGCACGGAAGAACACTGATTCTGTAACTGTCATGTTGGACATTGTGTGGTAGAACATGTGATATTGCATGTGACATGTAAACGCAGAGGTAAAAAAAAAAGGTGACACAAATGCTAAGTATCAGCAAGGTATACTCTAAATATTCACAGGTATGTATGGACACTTTGTAATAATTGCTTACACTGTTTATACTGAATTGGTTATACTGTTTGTAATTAATAAGCATGCTTATTAACCTGGGGGCTTGCATGGGTAAACCCGAGGGGTTATTCCCAGTGTGGTTACACTGAAGTAATGACCTACGATATTTTGCGATTGAGACCTAATAGTAATGGTAGTACAACAGTCTATATGCTAAAAATGAGACATGGATAGAAGAGTGCTACTGCACATCACACCTATGGCTCATACTAATGCCGCTCGGCTAATTTTAAAAACCAACACCAGGATGTTGGTATATAATTTGATCAAACCATATTGCCCCATGTACCACCGTGCAGGTCCTCTGGTCCACACGGGTCCCTACGCTAACTCCACACCGTGTTGGTCAGCGACTGCCAACCCCGCAAAGCGTGCACATGCAGGGAAGGGAGGCCATGGAATGGCCCTGCAACCCAAATGTCACAGGACCAAACCCAAAATGACCCACCAATACCCAGCAGGTACCACAGGCGGAGAAGGCTGCCCCCAAACAACACAAGTATAAACATGGTATTAACGTTCGGCATTTAACGTTCGGCATTTGATTAGCGGTGGCTGCTGAAGTTGGATAAAGCCCTAAGGCTATGTGGCAAACATGGATATAGTCATTGGCTGTATCCATGTTTTCCAGACAACCTTAGAGCTTTATCCAAGTTCAGCAGCCCCCGCTAATCAAATGCCGAACGTTCAGGTTCAGATGGACTCCAGCATGCTCCAGGTTCGCTCATCTCTAGTCCCAATCCATATTGTGCGGTTTGGGACCATATGATTGATGCGTTTTACTATACGAATAATCCTACTTTTGTTCCTGCATTTACTTGCTTATTTATTATCTATATTTTATATGATTTGGTTAATACAGATGAGCTTTGATTAACTATAAGATAGATGGATGTCATGGTTTATTGTGCATTTTAGCGCATGCGTGGATGGATATTGGTCTGTGAGGGACAGTTACGGTTAAGCGCATGTATGGAACGCAATGTGTAAGCGCATGCGCTGTAGTGAGAGGGCTGGGCGGAAGCATACCGCTGGTTTGTGAAGCGGTCAGCGCATGCACGATAAAGGGGGGAATGGATACTAGAATAAGTTTCAGTCTTTGGAACGCATATGTGCTCAACTGGAGCGCATGCCAGCAAGCGCCATGATGGATGTACAGAACAGTTTCCCTCTGACCATACAGGTGATTAATTATTAGTTTGTTAGTGTTTAAAGTATTTCCGAAACTTGTTGAATATAAGCTAGGCAAAAGATAGGAACCATTTCCCCTGAAGAAGTCACTGATTTGGGTGTGACGGTACACTTAGGGTCTAGACCGGAGTGACCTGACAGAGCCCTGGGTGATACCTTTTTTGTATATCATATTAGCTTACTCTTTCCCCTGGAGGTTTATTAGTGTGTGATCTAGGCTAGGAGTGCGAAAGGATTCACTTTTTACAGGCTTGGCTTATATTATTTATGTCAGATCTGTATTGGCATTTTGCTATTTTGGATCATTTGACATTATTGTTTATATATTTGCATTGCACATATATTTATGTTTTAGGTGTATATATATTAATTAGAATTAGTTGCACTTTGCACACTTATTGAATTGCATAAATATTTATATTTGGGTTGTATATACATGTATTAGGATCATTAGGATTTTTTGTACAATATGTGTGGTGTTTATCGTATATTTGCATAGCATGAGATCTCTGGAACATTGAGTGCTTATGGACAGCTCTCCGGTGGGAAGTATGTGGACCTTCACTGCTTCCCAGTAATGGTTTACCCAGTTTGGGTGTTTTAAGTGTTTTTAAGCTTCTCTAGTGTGTTTTGTAAAATTGTTTTTCATATGTTTTCTTTAATAAGATTTGATTTACTGTGATATAGTTGTATTAATTGAGGGTGAACCACATATATGCTTTTTCTATCCTTGTGAGACATTTTGGTTTGTTTAAAAAAACCTAGGTGGCATCCCAAAATCATAATTTTTCTTGGTAAGTATCCTTGCTCTATTTTGGAATCAGCAACAGACAAAACTCCTATGTAACTATCCTTACCTACCAACCCTTCTCCTATATCACTATCCTTACCTACCAGACCTTCTCCTATGTCACTATCCATACCTACCAACCCTTCTCCTATGTCACTATCCTTACCTACCAAACCTTCTCCTATGTCACTATCCTTACCTACCAACCCTTCTCCTATATCACTATCCTTACCTACCAAACCTTCTCCTGTCACTATCCTTACCTACCAACCCTTCTCCTATGTCACTATCCTTACCCACCAAACCTTCTCCTATGTCACTACCCTTACCTATTAACCCTTCTCCTATGTCACTATCCTTACCTACCAACCCTTCTCCTGTGTCACTATCCTTACCTACCAACCCTTCTCCTATGTCACTATCCTTACCTACCAACCCTTCTCCTGTGTCACTATCCTTACCCACCAACCCTTCTCCTATGTCACTATCCTTACCTACCAACCCTTCTCCTATGTCACTATCCTTACCTACCAACCCTTTTCCTATGCCACTATCCTTACCTACCAACCCTTCTCCTATGTCACTATCCTTACCCACCAACCCTTCTCCTATGTCACTATCCTTACCTACCAACTCTTCTCCTATGTCACCATCCTTACCTACCAACCCTTCTCCTATATCACTCTCCTTACCTACCAACCCGTCTCCTATGTCACTATCCTTACCTACCAACCCTTCTCCTGTGTCACTATCCTTACCTACCAACCCTTCTCCTGTGTCACTGTCCTTACCTACCAGACCTTCTCCTATGTCACTAACCTTACCTACTAACCCTTCTCCTATATCACTATCCTTACCCACCAACCCTTCTCCTATGTCACTATCCTTACCTACCAACCCTTCTCCTATATCACTATCCTTACCTACCAAACCTTCTCCTGTCACTATCCTTACCTACCAACCCTTCTCCTATGTCACTATCCTTACCTACCAGACCTTCTCCTATGTCACTGTCCTTACTTACCAACCCTTCTCCTATGTCACTATCCATACCTACCAACCCTTCTCCTATGTCACTATCCTTACCTACCAACCCTTCTCCTATGTCACTATCCTTACCTACCAGACCTTCTCCTATGTCACTATCCATACCTACCAACCCTTCTCCTATGTCACTATCCTTACCTACCAACCCTTCTCCTATGTCACTATCCTTACCTACCAAACCTTCTCCTATGTCACTGTCCTTACCTACCAGACCTTCCCCTATCCAGATACACAGGATCATACACATTTAGGTTATGTTGCCACACAGTATTTTTGCTCAGTATTTGGCAAATGATGGCCATCAACTAAATTTTAACGGTAAGTGAACATGAACATTGCCTTTTTTCAATCTACTCCTGATTACTGAGCAAAAATACTTTGTGGGAACTTGGCTTTCAGCGTTTGCTGCGCTCCTAGAGCTCCTGTAGCTGCACTGTTGAGGAAGCATCTATCAGAATCAGTGAGAGCAGTCTGTGTGTCTGGAGTGCCACCTAGTGTACAATAGCATGTACTGCTGCCAGGAGCACTTCATAAAGTGCAACAAATAGTAATAATAACCACTAAATGTGACAGAACAATGACAAAAGAAAGAGGAGATGTACGTGTCATCATATTCTCTATACTACACAGTATCTGAACATTATCATATATCACATAAATAAATGTCATAATGTACATGGTATCTATACCATCATGTACATTATGTATATCATGTACTTATATTACCATATATCACATAGGTAAATGTCATCATGTACTCTATACAACATGGTGTCTATATATTTACACTGCACAAAAAATAAAGGGAACCCTCAAACAACACATCCTAGATCTGAATGAATGAAATCTTCTAAGTGATACTTTGTTCTGTACAAATCTGAATGTGCTGCCAACAAAATCCCATACATATCATCACTGGAAATCCCATGTATTACCCAATGGTGGAAAAACACCCTCCAGGCTGATCCAACTTTGCTGTAATGTCCTTATATACTGTATATATTATATATGTAATGTGTTTGGCCTCCACGTGCCTGTATGACCTCCCTACAAGGCCTGGGCATGCTCTTGATGGTCTCCTGAGGGACCTCCTCCCAGATCTGGACTAAAGCATCCGACAACTCCTGGACAGTCTGTGCTGAAACTTGATGTTGGTGGATGGAGGAGACAAGATGTCCCTGATGTGCTCAATGGGATTCAGGTCTGGGAAATGGGCGGTCTGTAGCTTCACTGCCTCCATCTTGCAGGAACTGCTGACACACTCCAGCCACATGAGGTCTAGCATTGTCCTGCATTAGGAGGAACCCCAACTGCACCAGCATATGGTCTCACAAGGGCTCTGAGGATCTCATCGCGGTACCTAATGCATAACTCCCAACTTTTGCTGGAAGGAAAGAGGGACATTCACGGCAATGCACCACGCCCCCTATAGTCATGCCCCCATATTCACATCACCTATTACCATTATATAAGAATAAAATATTATCACCACATAGTGATTTATACTCCC
This sequence comes from Dendropsophus ebraccatus, assembly GCA_027789725.1. NCBI lineage: Eukaryota > Metazoa > Chordata > Amphibia > Anura > Hylidae > Dendropsophus > Dendropsophus ebraccatus. The sequence goes on along the minus strand of JAQFWZ010000009.1, from coordinate 9,926,306 downwards.
ATACCATTACTACATAACACCCACTATACAAAGACCAGTATCTCCCCATACTGATCTGAACTGAATTGCTCACTTTTTCTATTCTATATTACTCTAAACTGTAACAGTGCTCACTGTATGCTACCACGTAGTGTTTAGGCACACTGTGGACCCTCAAATAGTACTTAGGCCCCTCTATGCCCTCATATAGTAGATAAGCCCCTTCTGTGCCTTCATACAGTAGTTAGACCCCCTTGTCTTTCCCATGTAGTAGCTAGGCCTCCCTATCCCCCCCATATAATAGTAAAGCCATTCTCTCTCCCATACAGCACTTAGAACCCTCTTTTTTCCATATAATAGTTAGGCTTCTCTGTGCCTTAATATAGTAGTTAAATGACTTAGTTTCTATATAGCACCTCTGTCCCCCCATTTATTAGGCCTCCTCTATGCCATATAGTAGTTAGGCCTTCTCTGTGCATTCATATAACAGTTAGGCCCCTTTGTGCCCAGATTTAGTAGTTAGGCCTTCTCTGTGCATCTAAATCATAGTAAGGCCCCCCTCTGTGCATCCATACAGGAGTTAGTGTGTGGTCTCCCACTACAGGTGTTTCTAGTCAGAACACCTTTTGCAAAAGCCTTGTACTCTAAAGTGGAGTGGTGATGAGGTTGTATATGAGTTTCGCCACCAGATGTCACTATGTATAACTTTGTATGTATTGCACAGCTGTAGTCACTATAGGGTTACTAACTAGTTATATGATTTTGTGAACCAATGGAAGATGCTCTTTCTCTTCTACCTATCTCTATCCTCCTTCCTCTGCACACTCTCTTCTCCACCACTCACAGGGATCCTTACACACCCTGTAGGAAGAGGTCACATGAGGAGAGGAAGTGTAGCGTCACTTAGACAGTTTCCCTATGATTCTCTGAAGAGTAGGAAACACAAAGACCAGGCATCCCTGCTGTACTTAGCCAGGGCCTGGCTCTGCCATGTTCCCTGTCTGGGAAAGACCAGCTGTGGTAGTGGACAGACACACGTGTATGGAGAACACAGAGACTTTCTTTCAACCAACTATACCTACAGACACTATGCAGTGCTAAGCAGCTAAAAGAGGACAAGTCAGAGATCGCCCAAGCCGAGAACCTCTCTCTTAACGGAGCAGGGTGGTATCCTAGACAGAGGAACTGACCCGTATAGAGCAAAGCAACCATATAAAGGTCTACATACTCTATCTCGCAGCGCAGGTGACACTGGATGAATTCGGACACTTAGCTACTCTCAGGTAACCAAGACTGGGGCTTATGTAGGATGGGTAACCCGACACTGCAGGGCAGAAGGTGGTTCTAGTGACAGTTAGGTCGACACACGGGCACAAGTATTCTCTTCTCAAGTATTCTTCTTCAAGTGTTTCTTCACAAGTTGTGGCAGAGCACATTACTACACTGGGTTGGGGCTCTCCCGATAAATTCCTCTATTCTCCTGACAAACTCCTCTCAACTTCTGTAAGCTCTTCTACTCTTATTAGCACTAAACCGAAACAGCAGTGCTACTCCACTTCAGCATTTAAGCATCTCCCAGCACAGATTCAGTGAGCTTGAGTCTGTATCACAGAAGTCTCCTAGTGAAGAGTTACTCAGTATTGTAAGAGACTTTTAGTAAAACCACTTTAATTATTCTACTGGGACTGTGATCATTGCACCAGCACCTAAACACAGCGGCTACGCCATCCTTGGGTCATCTCCCCTTTCTGTGGCTGGCAGTACCAACAGTCTGGGTGGGTCAACTTCTCACTCCAGACCACCATGATAAGAGTTCAAGGGAACAATCACAACCCGGCAGGTTACAGACCATTAGGTATTATTATAGCTAGCCACTAAACAAAGCAGGTATACCATCACAACAGTACCATCACTGGCTGAGCTATATTCCAACCACCGACATAACACCCACCCTAGGTTGGGCACTAAAACAGGCGAGAGCGGCCACAAGTGTCCCCCATGTACCTATTCACCCCCTTGTACTAAGCCCAAAGCAGTAGCGTAATTTGGTGGGGGCAGAGGGGGCGGCGGCTCCCGGGCCCACACAGGCAGGGGGCCCACTGTAGATTTTGCCAGGTAATGCTGTTTGCAGACAGACTTAACAAATGTCTTTTGGCTGTAGGTGGCCCCTGGCGAGCAACCAGGGCTCCTGGGGGGCCCACACAGCTACCGAATGTTGTGTCTGACCATTTAGCTGTATAAGCTTGTATGCGAGGAAAACATGCAGTTGAATGCAGCAGGGTGATTGACAAGGCGAGGAGAGCATTGGCTCTCCAGCCTGCCAATAACTTCTGTGGCCACAAAAGGCTGTTCCCTCCCTTAGAGCTGCAGGACATGAGTGATGTCACTCGTGTGCTCACAGAGCTGACATCAGAAGACTACAGTACTGCAACCGCACATCAGGTAAGTATGGCTTTTTTTCCCTTCGTTATAGAGGAGACCTATAGGGGTGGGTGGGGCTAACTCCTGGGAAGGATGTCATCTATGTGGGTGGGTGGGGCTAACTCCTCGGAAGGATGTTATCCATGGGGGTTGGGGTATGGGATGTGCTGGCTAACTGAAAAGGGGTTACCTAATTTGGAGGTACAGTCTACTCACAGTGGTGGGGGTGGGGGTGGTGTCTAACCACCAGGAGGATTACCAAGGAAAATACTGCTGGGGAAGGGGGTGATGCATGAGGAATACATACCAGGGGGGATTACCTACATGAGATGGTGCTGGAGGGGATGCCTAATGGAGGATACTACCTTTTGGCCTCCACAGAGAGGTCTTAATGCTAGATAGATGCACAGAGGGGAGTCTAACTTCTATATGAGGGCACAGAGGGCCCTAACTACTACTACATGGAAACGGAGGGAAATAATTACTATATTGGGGCACAGAAGGCCTAACTACCATATGGATGCACAGAGAATCTAAACTTCAACATGAAGGTACAGAGGGGCCTGACTACTATATCAGGGGTGCACTGGGAGGGTCTATCTTCTATATGGAGGAACAAGGGGGAAAATCTACTATGTTAGGGTATAGATGGTGGCCTTTTTACTATATAAGAGCATAGAGAGACCCTGGGAACTATATGAGGGCTAAAATTGGGTCTAAATACTACATGGAGGCATAAATTGGCTGCTCTCATATGTAGCCTGTACACCATGATTATCGGTGCTGATTTCTCCTACATTTTTCATGTATTGTTTCTATGAATTAATAAAGTAATTATTCCATTTAGTTATGTTGCTGTAGTCTGGCTTTTTTGTATATAGCTTATTTAGTATAGTTGCCTTGAACTCCATGGGACTATTTATTGTTATTACCCAGCATTTGTACTGTACATTTACTCTATTGGTACTGCGGGTATACCCTTCAGGTGTTGCTAATTTGGTCATTGACCATTAGCTATGGTGTTAGTCCTCATGCTGCCCAATAGATATTAGACAGATAGATCAGAGATAAAGAATGGATGGATGACTAGATAGAAAACAGAAACAGCGCCATAGCTTCCTCCATGTTGTTTGTGGTATTACAACTTGGTTCCATTCTCTTTTAGTGGAACGGAGCTGCACTACCACATCCAAGCTTTGGAGGAGAACTGGCCCTGTTTCTGGAAAAAGGCAGCTATGTTTTTGCAATGCTGGATAACCCCTTTAATTTTTACATGGTTATATATGTGAAATGTAGAAAGTCTTTTCCACTGTTCTCAGTCCCTGTTAACTATGAATAATGTAGTAGAAAATACCCTTTATTATTTGGAAAGCATTGTCATCTGCTGAGGTTCCCTAAGGGTAACACAATCGGTTGGGGGCTCACTGAGACTCACTCGCCCCCCCCCCCCGCCCCCCAGGCTGAACCCCTAGCTACGCCCCTAGCCCAAAGGTATGTAGTATTTCTGATGTAGGCATCCCCCTGCAGGTACTCCTCCCTGTTAGTTGACACCCCCTCCCAGTTACTTGCATACCCATGTTAGGCATCTCCTCTGGTAGTAAACTTTACAGAGTGACAACTATAAAATGTTTAGCTTCTGTTTACAGTACACAAACTGAAAATGATGTCACAAGATGCTTACAGAATCCTTTAATAAATAAATTAAATTGAACAAATGTATCGTAATCCTTCATAGAATAAACGTATCATCCAGTAATGCAGCAGTGCTGACAGTGATCAGTCTATAACAAAACAAATGCTCAATCGTCCAACTTATCAGAAGTAGAAAGACATGTAATGCACTGTCCATACATAATATATATATATATATATATATATATATATATATATATATATATATATATAAATGCACACACACACGACACATAATGCACTGTCCATACATAAAATATATATATAATACTGACTGACTGATTTGGATATATAATACTACTGACTGATTTGGAAATGTCTGTTATACAAATGTGGTGTATCCCTCCGGTGGTATGGAGGAGGTGTGGCCGGTCACTTGGTAGATAGTTAGGTGTCACACCACTTCTTTGGTGGTTGGCCGAGATATAGCTTTGCCCAGTGATGTTGTGTCGTGACACCAGTGCCGGTTGGCCACACAGGTATGGTGGCACACCTGCTTTTATTTTAAGGGGTGCCTGAGTTGCGTGATGAGAAGTAATAGAGAAAATCAGAGGAGTAGAGAGGAGGCTGTCGAGAGTCCCAACCCACTGTAGAACTGTGCTCTGCCGGAACTTCGGATGTAGAAATAGAAGAATACTTTAGAAGAGAAAGAGAATACTTGTGCCTGCGTTTTGACTCTTTGGTGTTTGCACCACCTATTGCCCACCAGTGACCCATCCTAGAGGGTGACTCAAGCCTCAGATCTTGTTACCTGGGATGAACAGAATGTTGAGGGTTCCCTGCTTACACCCGCACTGCGAGATAGAGTTCATAGGCTTCTAGCAACTTTGCTCTATCCGGATCAGTTCCTTTACTTCTTGTACATACTGTCCTGCACTGTGGTGCGATGCCCACGGCATGGGTTGAGATGATCCCTGACTTGTCCGCTCTAGTAGTGACTTAACACTGCATAGTGTGTAATAAGGTTGCTTGAGGGAAAACTGTCTAGGTCTCGCATATACATGTGCTCTGCTCAACGTCTAGACTACACACTATGGACTGGGGACCTGGCAGGAGCCAGGGCCCAACTTGACTGCTGTAGGGAGCGTCCTATCTTGCGTCCTCCCTCTACAGAATCCAAGGCAACAAGATCTCACACTTCCTCTACCCATGTGACTTCCTTCCTACAGCATGTGTAAACTGTGCTGTGAGTGGGTGAGGAGTGCGTGTGTAAGATGTAAAGAGAAAGGTGATACGTTTGAAGAAAGAACTTTCATTGGTGTACAGATCCATGTGGTACATAAGAAAAACAATAAGCCTTTAGTTACTACAGCTGTGCAATATCTGGACACAATTACTCGTAACAACGACATCTAGTGGTAAAACTTTGGTACTGCTACATTTACCCTTACCCTTTAAGTACAGACTTTTGCGAAGGGAGTAACCAATAGCAACACCTGTGGTGGGATACCACACATCTACTCCATTATCTGTACTCAGAGTTATCACTGTGTTATCTATGGTGTTACAAAGGATTGCAGGTGACATCTACTACATTATCTGTACTCAGAGATATCACTGTGTTATCTGTGTTACATAGGACTGCAGGTCACATATACTACAATATTTGTACTCAGAGATATCACTGTCTTATCTGTGGTGTTACATAGGACTGCAGGTGACATCTACTACATTATCTGTACTCAGAGAGATATCACTGTGTTTTCTGTGGTGTTACACAGGACTGCATGCCACATATACTACATTATCTGTACTCAGAGTTATCATTATGTTATCTGTGGTGTTACATAGGACTGCAGGTAAAGGTCACTCCAGTAGGGTATAGGGTAAGTTGTCTTCTTGGGGGTGCTGGTTATGATAGGGTTAATGCTGTCACTCTCTGGATTTGGTGGATTACTTTGATCTCTCGTCTTTTCATCACTTTGTTCTGACCCATAACATGTCCAGGAGACTTGGTTGGGGGATAAATGGCTGAAATCTCCTGAACATCTGCTCTGAAGCTATTAAGAGCGCCGGCGCTCAGGACATGTGCGAGTGCCAATCTCCGGGAGGATTTAGACTCTGGGCTGCTGGATATAGTGTCATTACATAGGAGATAACTGCTGAAGACTCAGGGGCACAGGAGCCCCCGGGAGGTCAGAGGTCAAGCACGGCCATTCCCCGATGTCACTTTAATAACCCCGGATTATCCCGCCAGCCACAGCATTATTGGCTTCGAAGCAGTAGGATTACATGTAATGCCAGGACCTGACATCCCTGCTGCACCCAGTAACTCCTCAGTGCCAGGAGATACCAGAAAAGTAAGTGCCCCCCCCCCCCCAACGCGAAAACCAGGTCTGTGCCAGATGCTGCAGAAGGGAAAGTTCTGCCAGTTCTACTTTGTGTCTTTATTCCCATTATTTGTAAGATCTCTGCTTGCTGTCAGTGAGTCGAAGCATTGCTGTGTACATCCTGTTCTGACCAGCTCACAGCTGAGGGTTTGTCTACACCAGGCATGTCCAAAGTCCGGCCGGAGGGCCATTTGCGGCCCGCGTTCCAAACTTTTACGGCCCCCCAGGTATCCAGCTTGCTATTATCTGCCTGTGTTATAAAGCATATAGCATGTAGCATGTAAAATGGTCGGCCCTCGCACATGTTCACTTCATCAAATTTGGCACTCTTCGAAAAAAGTTTGGACATGCCTGGTCTACACTGTAAGGTTCTGGTCACACTGAGTAAAAGCAGCGGAATTCCACACGGAGCCCCTGCCACAGACTCCGCTTGGAAACCCGCCTGCCTCAGTTTGTCAATGCGATGCCTTGTGCGCTACATCACTCTCTGCTCAAAGAATTCCCATGTCAATTCTTTGAGCGGAGAGTGGCAGAGAGTAGAGGTGTGCGCAAGGCATCACACTGACAAACTGAGGCAGGCGGGATTCTGAGCGGAGTTCCGCTACTTTTAATCAGTGTGAACATACCCTAAGAGCGGTCACACTATGGAGTCTATACTGTAAGAGCGGTCACACTATGGTGTATATACTGTAAGAGCGGTCACACTATGGTGTATATACTGTAAGAGCGGTCACACTATGGTGTATATACTGTAAGAGCGGTCACACTATGGTGTCTATACTGTAAGAGCGGTCACACTATGGTGTCTATACTGTAAGAGCGGTCACACTATGGAGTCTATACTGTAAGAGCGGTCACACTATGAGGTCTCTACTGTAAGAGCGGTCACACTATGGTGTATATACTGTAAGAGCGGTCACACTATGGAGTCTCTACTGTAAGAGCGGTCACACTATGGTGTATTTACTGTAAGAGTGGTCACACTATGGAGTCTGTACTGTAAGAGCGGTCACACTATGGAGTCTCTACTGTAAGAGCGGTTACACTATGGAGTCTATACTGTAAGAGCGGTCACACTATGGAGTCTGTACTGTAAGAGCGATCACACTATGGAGTCTGTACTGTAAGAGCGGTCACACTATGGTGTCTATACTGTAAGAGCGGTCACACTATGGTGTCTATACTGTAAGAGCGGTCACACTATGGAGTCTCTACTGTAAGAGCGGTCACACTATGGAGTCTGTACTGTAAGAGCGGTCACACTATGGTGTCTATACTGTAAGAGCGGTCACACTATGGAGTCTGTACTGTAAGAGCGGTCACACTATGGAGTCTATACTGTAAGAGCGATCACACTATGGAGTCTGTACTGTAAGAGCGGTCACACTATGGTGTATATACTGTAAGAGCGGTCACACTATGGTGTATATACTGTAAGAGCGGTCACACTATGGAGTCTATACTGTAAGAGCGGTCACACTATGGAGTCTATACTGTAAGAGTGGTCACACTATGGAGTCTATACTGTAAGAGCGGTCACACTATGGTGTATATACTGTAAGAGCGGTCACACTATGGAGTCTATACTGTAAGAGCGGTCACACTATGGTGTCTATACTGTAAGAGCGCTCACACTATAGAGTCTGTACTGTAAGAGCACTCACACCATGGAGTCTCTAATGTAAGAGCGGTCACACTATGGAGTCTACAGTCATGGGCAAAAGTTTTGATAATGACAAATATTATAATTTCACATGATCTGCTGCCCTCTGGTTTTTATGTGTGTTTGTCAGATGTTTTTATCACATACAGATATATAATTGCAATCATGAGTAACAAAAGCTTATACTGACAGATAGAATGAGTTAAAGAGGTTATCCAGCGCTACAAAAACATGGCCACTTTTCCCCCTACTGTTGTCTCCAGTTCAGGTGTGGTTTGCAATTAAGCTCCATTTACTTCAATGGAAGTGAGTTTCAAAACCACACCCAAACTAGAGACAACAGTAGGGGGAAAGTGGCCATGTTTTTGTAGCGCTGGATAACCCCTTTACTGCAGCAAGTCAATAATTGCAGTGTTTCGCCTTCTTCTTCAGGACCTCTGTAATTCTCCCCGGCTGCTCTCAATCAACCTCTGGACCAAATCCTGACTGATAGCCGTCCATTCTTTCACAATCAATGCTTGCATTTTGTAAGAATGTGTTGGTTTTTGTTTGTCCACCCGTCTCTTGATGATTGGCCACAAGTTCTCAATGGGATTAAGATCTGGGGAGTTTCCAGGACATGGAACCAAAATCTTTATGTTTTGTTCCCTGAGCCATTTAGTTATCACCTTTGCTTTATGGCAAGGTGCTCCATCATGCTGGAAAAGGCATTGTTAATTGCCAAACTGCTCTTGGACGTTTGGGAGAAGTTGCTCTTGGAGGACATTCTGGTACCATTCTTTATTCATGACTGTGTTTTTAGGCAAGACTGTGAGAGAGCCGATTCCCCTGGCTGAGAAGCAACCCCACACAAGAATGGTTTCAGGATGCTTTACAGTTGGCATGAGACAAGACTGGTGGTAGCGCTCACCTCGTCTTCTTCGAATAAGCTGTTTTCCAGATGTCCCAAACAATCGAAAAGGAGATTCATCAGAGAAAATGACTTTCCCCCAGTCCTCAGCAGTCCACTCCCTGGACCTTTTGCAGAATATCAGTCTGTCCCTGATGTTTTTTCTGGGAAGAAGTGGCTTCTTTGCTGCCCTCCTTGAGACCAGGCCTTGCTCCAAGAGTCTCTGCAGTCTCACAGTGCAGATGCCCTCACACCTGCCTGCTGCCATTCTTGACCAAGCTCTGCACTGCTGGTAGCCCCATCCCGCAGCTGACCACACGTTTAAGAGATGGTCCTGGCACTTGCTGGTCTTTCTTGGGCGCCCTGGAGCCTTTTTGGCAACAATGGAACCTCTCTCCTTGAAGTTCTTGATGATGCCATAGATTGTTGACTGAGGTGCAATCTTTCTAGCTGCGATACTCTTCCCTGTTAGGCCATTTTTGTGCAGTGCAATGATGACTGCACGTGTTTCTTTAGCGATAACCATGGTTAACAGAAGAGAAACAATGATGCCAAGCACCAGCCTCCTTTTAAAGTGTCCAGTGGTGTCATTCTTACTTAATCATGACAGAATGATATCCTGCCCTGTCCTCATCAACACCGACACCTATGTTAATGGAGCAATCACTGAAACAATGTTAGCTGGTCCTTTTAAGGCAGGGCTGCAATGATGTTGAAATGTGTTTTGGGGGATAAAGTTCATTTTCTAGGCAAATATTGACTTTGCAAGTAATTGCTGTTAAGCTCTCACATTCTGGAGTATATGCAAATTGCCATTTTAAAAACTGAAGCAGTAGACTGTAAAAATTAATATTTGTATCATTCTCCAAACTTTTGGCCTTGAATGTATACTGTAAGAGCGGTCACACTATGGTGTATATACTGTAAGAGCGGTCTCACTATGGAGTCTATACTGAGTGGTAACACTATGGAGTCTATACTGTAAGAGCGGTCAGACTACGGAGTCTATGCTGTAAGAGAGGTAACACTATGGGGTCTGTACTGTAAGATCGGTCACACTATGAAGTCTGTACTGTAAGAGCGGTCACACTTTGGAGTTTATGAAGGTGTCTGTCTGCTGAATTCCTGTGTATCCTGACCTGTGCCTGTTCTTAGGATTACATTTCCTGCCTGACAACTGTCTGCCTGACATTTGCCTTTCCTGCTACCAACTACTGTCTGACCTGCCTCTACAGTCAAATGCCCTGACCCTTCGCCTGTTTATGATATCGGTCACTTGTAGTGTCCCACCACGGGTGTTATTAGTTTTTACACCCCTCACAAAAGTCTGTACTTCAAGTAAACGTGGTAATGAAGTAGTACCTAAGTTTTACCACAAGATGTCACTATTATCTGTATATGCACTTTTATATTGCACAGTTGTAGTGAACAAGGGGATTGTCATAATTTGCGCACCAATGAGAGCCCTCTTCTCATTTCCACCTATCTCGATTCTCCTATTCTCTTTACACTTTCTTCTCCACCACTCACAGGGGACAATACATCTCCTTTAGGAAGTTGTCACATGGGAAGAGAAAGTACACGCCTACACTTAGTGAATCTTATCTAAGCCTTGGTGGAGAGAGGACGCAAGACGAGACAATCCCTGCTGTAGTCCAGCTGGGCGCTGGCTTATGCTGGCTCTGTCAGGGACAGAAGAACCAGTCCAGTGTAGTCTAGTCTAGTGTGTGGTAGTGGATAGTGGATAGAGACACCAAGACTTTTTCTTCAAAAGCTACACCTATTCCTAGTATGCAGTGCTAAGCCACTCAGGAGAGGACAAGTCACAACACTCCAACCCACGCCGTGAACACTTAAAAAAGGGCAGGACAGTTTCCTCATAGAGCAAAGTTGCTACAAGCCTACGCACTCTATCTCGCAGCGCAGGTGTAACCAGGTAAACTTGGCCACTTTGCTCAACTCAGGTAACAAGGTCTGGGGCTTGTGTCACCCTAATAGGACGAGTCACCCGACAATGTAGGGCAACAGGTGGTATCACGAGAGCAAAGGACGAAACACGGGCACAAGTATACTTCTATTTTCAAGTACTCTTCAGTATTCTCTTTCTTCTTCTTCTAAAGTTCCGGCAGAGCACATTTCTACCTTTGGTTGGGACTCTTGGCACAAACTCCTCTCCTATGCTCTGAACTTGCAGCACAAACTCCTCTCTACTCTTTTCAGCTCACTCTACTTCTTAGCACACAACCAAGTCAGCTCAGCTCTTCTACTCCAATAGCTCTTAGCGCAGATTCTGTTCCTGTCACGTCTACAGTCGTGATCAGCTATTGTACAAAGTATTATCACAGTAAAGAAGATTTTATTCATGATAACAGGACTCAGTGATTATTGTTCTGGCACCTACACAGCCACTACTCTATGCTTGAGTCATCTCCCCTTTCTGTGGGTGGCAGTGACGATAGTCTGGGTGGGTAACAGCTCCCCTCCGGACCACCATGATATGTACCCAAGGGACCCCCTCACAGCCCGGCAGGTCACCGACCACAGGGAAAAGGATATAGGCAGCCCCCTAAACTAAAAGCAGGTGTGCCTTCACAAACTATCATCTGCTGAGCTATATCCCGACCAACCACTACATCAGTGGCGTCACTCATCACCATCTTGCAAGTGACCAGTCGTCCATAACCAGGTGAGACGGGTGAGTGCGGAATGTGCAACAGGGAGCGTTTGTGGTGGGGGGTGGGTTGGCTGCCCCGGTGATCACTAGATCGTCCGGGCAGCCCATAGAGGATAGCGGCAGTCTGCTGCCGCCACTCCTATTCTACGGAGCGATGGCAGCAGATCGCTGCTATCACAGTCGTTTGTTTTTCAACATGTTTGAAAGACAATAGACTGCAACGATCAGTGAGGGTAGAGCTATAGGGACATAGGTAAGTTTAGCAACAGCCATGGACTGTCCAGGAAATCGGGAATAGAGTCAGGATCAGGTCAAGGTCAGGATCCATGAGTGTGCAAGAGGAAGATATAGAAATAGAGCTGGGAATGTGGGTGGTGTCATTAATCTGACTCAGCACTTAGTATTGCTCAATGGAACCATGAGCTGGGTTTGGGACCCAGGCATCACTTTCTGTAAGTATCATCTTGGCACTAACATCAGTCGTGTCCAGACTGGGGAACTTCCATCCAGATGTCCTGAACATCATGTTAGACTTTCACAACAGTGGGCACCTGGGATTGTGTCAAGATCAGAAGGAGGGCATTCAGACCTCGGCTGTAGACTGTAATAAAAGGAATCTTACCGGAGAAGACAGAGACATGGTTGTTATAGACAAATAATGGCTGGAGAACAGATCCAGCTAGTTGTCTTGAGAATTGTTGGCATAAGTCCAAAGAAACTGCTGAGGATCTACTGTAGTCTTTCTGTCCATTACATTAAGAAAAAAAGAGAAGAAAAGATGTGGAAAATCTTCACGGTCTCTGTACAGCACTCACACACAAGATATCCTAGAACACACGGGTAAATAACATCCCAGAAGAAATTGGTAACAAAATGTTTGTGTTAAATGAGATCCGTTCATTTACCTTTATCTGAATAAATCTTTATGGTTCCTGAAGATCCAAATAATCTGCCCCCATGTCTGATCAGACAACTTTGAGACTAGTGAAAATGGATATCCAGCTAGACCTAAAAGACAGCAGGAAGTACTAGGGAACCTGAGGACAACCTGGAGGCCTGCTGGGCTGTGGATGCAGAAGAAGAAACAATTGGAGAGCATTCAAACGATGTGTGCCTGGGGAGTGTGTACAGCAGGACACCAGTGGCACTCTACTTCCTGAAAAGTGTGTACAGCAAGACACCAGTGGCACGCTCCTTCCTGGATAGTGTGCACAGCGGGACAACAGTGGAGTGTACAGCAGGACACCAGTGTCTCGCTCCTTCCTGGAGAGTGTGTACGGCAGGACACAAGTGGCACTCCTTCCTGGAGAGTGTGTACAGCAGAAAACCAGTGACATTCTCCCTTCTGAAGAGTGTGTACAGCAGGACACCAGTGGCGTGCTCCTTCCTGGATAGTGTGTACAGCAGGACACCAGTAGCACACTCCTTTATGAGGAGTGTTTAGCAGGACACCAGTTTCTAGCTCCTTCCTGGAGTGTGTACAGCAGAAAACCAGTGACATTCTCCTTTCTGGAGAGTGTGTACAGCAGGACAACAGTGGAGTGCACAGCAGGTCCTATGTACGGACCTGTGGACGGGGCGATTGAATTACATTGGTCCTATGTCCTGTATGCAATTCTTTTCTTCTCTTTACCTTTGTTACCCTTATTGTCCTTAACATGGTGACAGACAATGAGGCAGATCTAGTAATACTGTAATAAAGTTATACAAGACAAAACTAGGCCGGACAGGAGTAGACTGTGTAACAGGTCCTGCTGGATAGGTCGTACACTCCTCTTTACCTTACATGAATCTTTTGCAGGGACACTGGTACATGTCACTACTACATCTGGAGCATTGTAAAACTGCTCTTAGCAATGTCTAAAAACAGAAGCTGAGCTGTGATTGGTCACTATGGGCAAATCAGGCAGATGGATAAATCTGTACTATTGGGGGGAGGGGCATTAAAGGGGTTATCCAGTGCCACAAAAACATGGCCACTTTTGCTCCACTCTTGTCTCCAGTTCAGGTGTGGTTTGCAATTAAGCTCCATTTACTTCAGTGGAACTGAGTTTCAAACCCCACCCAATCTGGAGACAAAAGTGGTGCAAAAGTGGCCATGTTTTTGTAGCACTGGATAACCCCTTTAACCCTTTGAGGACCAGGCCCAAAATGACCCAGTGGACCGCGCAAATTTTGATCTTAGTGTTTTCGTTTTTCCCTCCCCCCTTTCTAAGAGCTCCAGCACTCTCAGTTTTCTATCTACAAGCCATGTAAGTGCTTGTTTGTTACAGGAATAGTTGTACTGTGTAATGGCGTCATTCATTTTACCATAACATGTATGATGGAATTCCAAATATATTATTTATGAAGATAAATAGGTGAAATCGTAAAAAAGAATGCAATATGGTAACGTTTGGGGGGTTTCTGTGTCTACGTAATACACTATATGGTAACAGCGACATGATACTATTACTCTATAGGTCAGTCTGAACACAACCATATGCAGGTTACACAGATTCTCTAATGTTATATATGTATTTTTTTTATGAAATCCTTTTTTTTGGCAATTAAATATTAATAAAATGGGCCTATTGTGACGCTTATAACTGTTTTACTTTTTCACCTACGGGGCTGTATGGGGTGTAATTTTTTCCGCCATGATCTCTAGTTTTTATTAATACCATATTTGTGAAGATCGGACGTTTTGATCACTTTTTATTGATTTTTTAAAATATATTATGTAACATAAAATCGGTAATCCGCGCACTTTTTTTCCCTCTTTTCGTGTACGCCGTTCCCCGATCACAATGACGCTTGTTATATTTTAATAGATCGGACAATTACGCACGCTACGGTATATTATATGTTTATCTATTTATTTATTTTTATATGTTTTATTATATAATAGGATGGGGGGGTTATTTCAACTTTTTTTGGGGGAGGGGTTTTGGAGCAGTGTAATAGTGTTTTGAACTTTTTTTTTTACACATTTGAAGTCCCTTTGGGGGACTTTTACATACACTAGTTTGATTTTTTCACTGATCATTGCTATGCCACAGGCATAGCATTGCTCAGTGTTATCGGCGATCTGCTCATTGAGCCTGCTTGTGCAGGCTCAGTGTAGCAGATCGCCGTTCGGACCGCACTGAGGCAGGTGAGAGACCTCTGGCGGTCCGTTTCAACGATCGGGTCCCGATCGGTAAGTGACAGGGGACTCCCCCTGTCACTTACACTTAAACGCCGCAGTCGCGCGGCGTTCAAGGGGTTAATGACACGCGGCAGCGCGGCATTACCGGTGAGGTCCCGGCTGCTCACTGCAGCCAGCCCCCACCTCCTATGAAGCGCGCTCTGCTCCGGAGCGCGCTTCATAGCCGGAGAAACACCCAGGACGTAGAGTTACGTCATGGGTCGTCTGGGGACAGACTTCCATGACGTAACCCTACGTCCAGGGTCGTCTAGGGGTTAACTCGACACTGTAGGGCAGAAGGTGGTCAGACACTAGTCTAAACACAGGTACAAGTTAACTTCTCAAAGTCTCAAGTATTCTTCAAAAGTTCCGGCAGAGCACGGTACTACTTTGGGTTGGGAATCCCTTGACAAACTCCTCTCCTCTGCTCCACTCCACTATAAACTCTCCAAGCACAGCTACAACTTCCTCTATTATATTCAGCACTTTCAAGTATCTCTGCAGCACAGACCCAGTTGAGCACTATAACCTGTACAAAGATTGTCTATTTGCTGCCAAAGTGTTCTGTATTATCCAGAGACTGCTCAGTGAAGCTGTTCTATTTATTCACTGGGACTCAGTCATCTCTTCCTCTGCACCTGCACCTATACACATCAGTTACACACCTTGGGTCATTTTTCCCCTTTTTGTGGGTGGCAGTACCAATAGTCCCGGTGGGTCAATTTCCACTCAGGACTACCGTGACAGGAGCCCAAGGGACCCATCACAACCCGACAGGTCACTGACCATTTAAGGGGAGTACAGCCAGCCACAACAAAAAGCTGGTACAAACATCACACCTGAGTGCTGGACTAGCACTGGCGTCACAACACTTACATCCTTGGCAGAGCTGTACAACAGGACGGACCAAACACCATAAAAGTGGCGTCACTAGCAACACCTGAGTACATCCCTGATTGAGTACACCACACTTGCTCACTGGTGTAAGACAGTTGCCCCTCTTCCAGCGAAGGGGTGTGACTTTGGTATAAAAAGGGTGTGGTTTAAGCAAGACTTATTATATGTCATTAAAGCCAAGCTGCTGCCAAACGCCTATGATGGTGGATTACATCTCTGAGAACAAAGGGATCAGGCATTTGATAAACAATATGCCCAATCCTTCTCTTCCTTGACATTATCTGTCAGAAGACTCCCTTACACATTAGTAGTATTAATAGTGGAGCTAAAATCTCCAGGCTTTTACAAGGAACGATAAAGGGTCCAGGATGATGTGATCTGATGTCATCAACCAACACCAGTTGGTTGATCTTATGCCGGTGGCCATAACCCTGTGGTCAGTATAGAGGTCACATGGAACTCCTGTCCAACGCCAGTTGGGGGTTTCCAGTGCCGTATTTATAATCTGACCTGATGCTGCAGTCATTATAGGGGTCTTTGAATGGAGCTCCTGTCCAGCACCAGTTGTAGGCTCCAAATGCTGTACATACAATCTGACCTGATGCTGGTGGTTGTCATGATGCTGCAGTCACTATAGGGGTCACATGGAGCTCCTGTCCAGTGGGGGTTCCCAAGGCTGCACGTATCATCTGACTTGATGCTGGTGATCATGATGATGCCGCAGTCACTATAGGGGTCACATGGAGCTCCTGTCCATGCCAGTGGGGGTTCCCAAGGCTGCACGTATCATCTGACTTGATGCTGGTGATCATGATGATGCTGCAGTCACTATAGGGGTCACATGGAACTCCTGTCCAGGGCCGCTCATAATCTGTCAGCATCACTATATCCATAGTATTAGTTCTCTCCCAGAAGGTTCAACTAACAGGAATCCCCTCCCTTCTCACAGTATTTGCCTCATAGAAACATCACAACTGAAATCTAATAAGTCTTCTTTAAAGGAGCTGGGATGAAGGTCAGGTGGCTGCAGTACGAGCAGGTTGCAGGAATCACTCATTAATGCTCCTTTAACTTAGATGAGCACTTTCAATTGCTGTAATGAGAAGCAGCCCCGGGGGCTGTTCTTGGCCTCCACAGACCTAGGCCGGGATCATACAGATGTCTGTAGCCAGAGGTGCTCCGGCCCTTTATAGTGCGCGTCTTAGGGTGTTTTCCTTGGTATTATAACATCTGGTTCCTATATGTCCAGGGGATGGTAAACACATGCTTTACCTCCTCGATAACCCTCTTCTACCAGCCATCACAAGGAATTTATATGAAGAGAGAAAATATGTTAGAATGACTAGGATGTTCTCAATCATCTCAGACCCCAATCTTTATATATGTCATGACCCCACCCCCCTTAAGCACATCTGGGGAGGAGCTGTGAGACTTAAAGGGACCCGTCAATCCGGGAAGAAAATTTTCCTATTATTCTTTACATAGTTCTGTCAAGAGAAAAAGTCCCACTGGTCTATGCCATGCTAGCTCAGCCCCCTTCTCCAGGCTGATAGACCCATCTATGGCTACCCCCACTCTCATCCTATGTGGCAAACGCATTCATATCGTACGGTCAGTAACAGTGCTATATACCTATAGGGCAGCACATAACAAAAGGGGTTGTGTCTGCAAAAACATCTTACATTAAAAATGACGAAAGTAAGAAAGTAGTGAAGTCAATAAAATCATAAGGATCAGTAATGACTCCTATTACCCAAGATCTAGACAACCCTTGGTTCACCCCTGGGACACCAAAATACTTTATTTGCAATCTTATGAACTGTACCGCAGTGCTCTTCAGAGTCTCTCCAATACTTTCTGCCCAATACCCAAATACTCCTAATGTTGTCTCATTACTCTATGTAACCTCCTGAACTATACCCTGGGACAACCCAGGTGACCCCCATTACCCTGATACGCCTCTACTCCTCAGGAGCACCCTTGTACCATTAGTTTAATAGTTTAATACCCTGACAAGGATCACTTGTACCACTACAGAAGACAACGCACAGAACTACAATACAGTTATACAGAGACCTTAAAGTGTCACTGTCGTGAATTTTTTTTCCAGAAATCAATAGTCCAGGCGATTTTAAGAAACTTTGTAATTGGGTTTATTAGCCAAAAAATGCATTTTTATCATGAAAAAGCAGTTTGAAGCTCTCCCCCCTGTCTTCATTGTTCTTTTATGGAGAGATCTAAATAAAAGATCAAAACAGGACAACAAAGCGTTAATCTACAAATACCTCACCCTTTATCTCCTCTGACAGTCACCACTAACCTCTCTGAGCTCTGATTACAGCTGTCACCCAGCTCAGTGCCTGTAATCCTCCGTTATCTGCTTTCTGCTGTAGGCTAACTCCCTCCTTCCTCCTCCCCCTCCCCTCCTTCTAGAACAGACAGGGTTGTGTCTGATGCAACAAGTCACAATTTCCTGATTTTTGCAGTGGATGGAAAAGAGGAAGGAGGGGGGGGCTGGAAAAAGGCTTTTTAAATGCAGATAATGGCATATTTGGCTAATAAACCCAATTACAAAGTTTCTTAAATTGCCTGTACTATTGATTTCTGCAAAAAAAGAAAAAAAAAATGACAGCGACTAAGAATTTTCTTAGAAAAGGTGAAGCCAATGAAAGAGAAGTTTTTGCCTCTTACCGCTTGTGAACCCAGTCTAAAGAAAAGCTCAAGAACTTCAGGGATGCAGGACATCAGGAGTGCTCTAAAAAATTACTACACTTTACATGGGTTTCAGTGCCATTGAGCACCTGCCATCATCTGCCTGAGGTACTGTTATATATACTGTTATGTGGAAGATGTTCAGTAGCACTTCAGGGTCAAATACTTTCTACCTTGTGCAGAACTCAATTGACACAGCCTTGTTGGGCTCACAGGGGATCAATGTGTTCGCTGTACTATTTTGACATATGACAGTAACATACAACACTACTACTCCCAGCTGGCCTGCAGCACAATGCTCATCATCCCCGTGGGCATTACACTAAAAATGTACATATAAAGTCTTAGAAAGTACCTTTTTTTTTTGTCAATTCTTTATTTATTTTTCTTGATAAAAGTTATACAGGGATTGAAGAGTTTTCTTTTAGAAAGTACCTTGATTGTTTTGTGCTGCTTGCAATAACCTCTTGAGAAGTTACCCCAAAACTCCTTAGTGCCTCATATATCCTTAGCTGCGCCCTCAGTACTAACATGCATCCTCTTGACCTGTATTCCACACCCATCAGTACACCCCTGTAATGTTTCAGGGATTCTCCATCCTTAGTGATGTCTAACAATCCTCCTTTTAATTCTATTCTTCACCTTGTCAGATTTCTGTACTGGAGACATATTAGGGGGGCATTAATCATAGGGGGCTTGTGATTGGACAAGACCCTAGCTTTTGGATTTTATTTGGGTGAGTTGCAATTAGAAGTTGTGGGAAGTAGCCAAACCCTGAAACAATTTCAACAATTCCTTCATTTCTGTACTGCTCTGGAATTCCACATTCTGAGCCAAGATAAAAGTTATCTGTTAGGATCTTGGAGTTGAGCCCCCCCATCTCTTTTGCCTTCTTCCTTTTTTGGGGGGCAGGGACATTTGTGTTTTAGAGGAAACTTAATTAGGGAGCTGCTGATCACTCCGGGCCCCAGGGGGGGGTTTGCCGATGTCACTGTTTCGGTTCCTGTTCCGTGTGCTCGTCTTTTCCATCACTTGTTGGATCCTGGGGCGTCCTCTCATGCGCTCTAATTATTGACATCTGCTCAATACAACCTCACTGGAATGTAGAGTCCCATTCACATCCTCGGCCTGGTCTGTGACCTCAATGTCAATGTCATATCAGGGCATCAGAGGAAATTCCTTACAAGGAGCTTTGGGAAACAAAGTTTCTTAACTCTATTGGAAACTTCATAAACACACTGGTTACCTCATAAACTGGAAAATCACTTATTGCTTCCTGAAGGAAGTGAGGAATCTTTTATTTACTCATGAGGGTTCAAAGCCAGGCAAGGAATTTGCTGTGTTTGAGAAGTGAAATGAGAAAGATGGAGGTCTACAAGGCGGCACATTAGGGTAGGTTCACATGATAAGATTGTGGTGGTGTCACTTAATGAGATAGATATCACATAGATTCCACACACACATATGCTGCGTTTACACGAAGCGATAATTCGCCCAATCGATCGTTTAACGATTTTGAAGCAACGATTTTGTTTTTATAACGATCAGCATTTAGACGATTAAATCGTTAAAAAATTCGTAAGAAAAATTGTTATTGCGATCTTAAGATCGCTTAAGCCCATCTTTCACATAGGGTGAATCTTTGAAAGACTGTTTACACTAAGCGATCTGCGAATTTTTAGCGAACAACGAACAACGATTTGAGAACATGTTGAAAGATCAAAATGAACAAATTCTCGCTTGATCGTTTGCTGTGTTTACACGGAACGATTATCGCTCAAATGCGATCGTTATTGCGAAAATTTGAATGATAATTGTTCCGTATAAACGCAGCAGTAATGGCTCTAATCCAAGTGCAGAGTATATACCTGGCAGTCAATTGGAATTGTGCTGCAGATTTTCTTGTGTTAGAAAAATGATGCAAGTGACCTGCATGCATATAAAATGTGCAGCTAAGGGAGTGCTTCTCCAGGTTGTTTTCCCCCATATAATGCTAACTCACTCCTATATTCCTGCAGTGCCATTTGTTTCACCCCAGCTCAGCTGTATCCATACATTTCATTACTGCAGCTGGATCATGTGACCACTGAGTGTCAGTCTCTCCTGGGTTGATGTCATCCTGTAGTTCACAGGAAGTCAGCATCATCTATCAGATACCTTGTAGCCAATCACCCAGCTCCTCCCTCCTTGTTCCTATACATGTCCTTCAATTAAAGAATGTATGAAGAGGAACACAAGAGGGCTATCTCTGCTGCCCTGGCAGTAAGTGAAAAGACAGCAAATCTAATGTATTTCAAATAGCAGAATGTGAGTGCAGCTCTTGAGGACACTGCAAAATTATACCAGAGCCATGACCCATGGACCCATGGCCAGAGCCATGACCCATGGACAAAGCCAGAGATACAACAGGGGGCAAAAGAATAGATACAATTGAGGACAGAGGAGCAAGCCAGGGAAACAAAAAGAGACATAACCAAAGATACAACTGGGGACAGAACCATGAATAAAACTGGTAAGAAAGCTAGAGAAGAGCCAGAGGTACAGCTGTGGACAGAGCCAGAGATACAACCAGGGACAAAGTTAGAGATACAACCGGGGACAGACAGGGGTGTAACTACCATTGTAGCAGCCATAGCAGCTGCTATAGGACCCACCACATCAGGGGGCCCTGTTGCATGTTCCTGCAACACACCGAGCCCCCTATTAGGTGGGCCTCCCAGGTTCTGCAAATGTCCCTTTAGGATGCATTCACACCTAGCGACTCGCAGAGTAATTTACGTTGGGTAGGTCCTGGCAGATCACTTTCACTACATACACGCAGCGGTCTGAACGACCGCTGCATGTATGTAATTCCGCCGGCCCCTTAACCCCTTCAGGTACCGCCCGGCTCCTGCTCCGCTCCCGTTCTGTATACATTACCTCTCCTCGCTGCATGGGTCCCGGCGTACTGCTCTCCTGCCCGGCCAATCAGCGTGTTGCCCAGCCGCAGCCACTGATTGGCCGGGCGGGAGAGCAGTACGCTGGGACCCATGCAGCGAGGAGAGGTAATGTATACAGCGGAGTGGGAGAGGGAGCTGAAGGGGTTAAGGGGCCGGCAGAATTACATACACGGTCATTCAGACCTTTGCGTGTATGTAGTAAAAAAGTGATCTGACAGGACCTGACAGACTTGCAGCGTAATTTATGCTGTGAGTCGCTAGGTGTGAAGGCACCCTTAATGGCAAGCACTTCTGAAGAGTCCTTGGAGTTATAACTAGACTTGATGGCTGTCGGGAAGGGGGGCCCCAATCAAAAGATTGCTATAGGGCCCAGCCATTTCTAGTTACGCCCCTGGGGACAGAACCAGAGATACAACTGGGGACAGAACCAGGAAGAACACTAGAGAATCAACTTAGCACTGAGCCAGAAATACAACTTGGGACATAGCCAGAGATGCAAACTGGCTAATAGCCAAAGATATAACATTAATTAAACTGGGGAAAGAGCCAGAGCCACTGGAAACAGAACAAGAGGTACAACCAGAGACAGAGAGAGATACAACCGGAGCCAGAGCCAGATATACAACCGGAGCCAGAGCAAACCGGAGCCAAAGCCAGAGATACAACCAGAGCCAGGGCCAAAGATACAACCTGAGACAGAGGTGATAAGGTCGAGGGTTGCTCCAGGTTCACAGTTGGTGAGAGTTGTGTTCTGTGCCAGGGACAGAGTTGGGGTCAAAGCTGAGGATTGTCCTGACGTTAGTCACTAAGAATCCATAATCCTCATTTTGTTTTTCATGTAGGATCCGGCTGTGAGGTTTTCCATGTAACCTGAGCAGACATGCCCCATGTGACCCCCAGCTGACAATACGTCAGGTTTCTGGATTCTTCTCCTTGTGTGACTCCATGTATCATTTCAGTGTTTCGTCTCATTATAAAGTTTTGCAGAAAAGTGAATCATATTTCATTCCACCTGCGCTCCCTAATAATGGTGACGCGGGTAAGTCAGGGGTTAACCAAGAAGGCTGCCAAGACGCTCTAATCAACACAATTTGTATCTTCAGAGGGGAGCAGCGGCTATGAATAACTCGGGGTCTGCGCTAATCGCCCTCCGGAGACCAATAGCAGGGATTGGATATCACAGCCATGCCGCTGTCTGTCAGCTCTGAGTGATATCACCGAGGACACCAGAAAGACGGCTGACATATGTAACATCTACTGGTATCCCACGGCCCCTACCACCAGAAACCACTAAACATCCCTAAATCCATCCGCGATGAGGTCACAAAAATCTTGCTGACATCAGACTAGCCTTGCTCTAAGCTGTGGGTTTGTTACACTAGATCAGTTCAGACCTGTGAGGTGAAAGTGGACTGACACACTGTAACAAACAAGCAGCTTATCTTAGGTATGAAGTAATGTTGTATACAGTTTTCTGGGCACTCAACAAATGGGATATGCAATCCACGTACAGTCACCTCAGATCCCCCCTTTGATTCACAGCAAATGGATATATAGATTGTACCATTTTAGCTGATACTAGAAATACAGGAGACTTTATCATTAGTGATGTTCGAACAGTAAAATGTTTGAGTTCGAGTAGTGAAGTTCGGTTTGAAATTCGACTCGAACCCCATTAAAGTCAATGGGAGATGTACGGGTTAATTTTTATACCTATACAGTCGAGGGGAAACTGGAATTACCATCTAAGGCTATGTTCACACTACGTATCTTTCCGGCCATAGTGCGAACCGCGAATATACGCACGTAGTTTTGAGGTTGATGTGTTCGCTTGAAAGTATACGATATACGGCCGCACAATGCACACTACGTATGAGCTTACGGCCGGATTGTATACGGCGCCATGAAAAATGAACAAGACCATTGTTTGAGGATGGAAATGTTCCAACTCACGGTCGTGGATTTCCATGCGGTCCCGTACGGAATACTTATTTCAGCCAAATTGAACTTGATTTTTAGATCCAAAAGGTTCTGTGTGTTTTATGGGGCTGGGCGAATGACCTGTTTCAGATCGCTTCGAAACAAGCTAGGGAAGCATAACTCTGCTACGGGCATATGTTCGCGGTTCGCCCGCATGTTCGCAATCCGGCCGCATGTCTATTTTTCCCACGGCCGTACTTTCAGCCGCACATGTACGGCTGCGTACGAACTACGGCCGGACTCATACGTAGTATGAACATAGCCCAAAATAGGAAATTGGATACATGGAACAACTTAGTGAAGAAAATTTGGCTCTAGGAATGACAGAAAAAAAATTAAGAGGGTAAAATACTTCATTTAGTGATAAGCGAATAGTATTCAACCGAATAGTACGCTATTCGCGCTAGACCGAAACGTATGCTTCTACTTTACATTCATCACTAGTGTTAGATGCATCTGCGATGCCCAAGCCCCTAGGGGCCTCTCCGTTGATAGGTGTAGTTACTGGCAGGAACCTGACCATGCAGAGGCTGAGCATGCGATTCTTCGTTGTCCTTAGTCAGGGCACCAATTATCACACCAATGCCAAGGTTCAGAAACAACGGTAGTTGTATATTTATTGTAACAGTGGTAACTAATGGCAACAGTCTCTACGGATGCAACCGGGAATAAGGAATAAGGCAAGGTGATGCTGCAATAAGCTGTGCTGATAGCGTGCTGGATGATGGGAGTAGTAGTGAAACTAAAGTTGAGATGCTGGGCGGAATGAAACTGAGATGAATACTTGCTGTTGATGATTAGAGAAGATGATGAGAGGAATGACTGAAGAACGGCACCCAGATCTTGTGGTTAGGATGAGAATCTTGAGGACTTGAGAATAGAACACAGCCAGGAACACTTCTTGTGGAACTGGAGCAGCAGAGCACACATATCTCTCTCCTGACAGGGGAGAGAGAACACACACCCTATCCCATCTGTGGTAGGGAATAGACTGAGGTAGAACAGGAAGTCACATGGTATTCCCCAGCCAAATCTCGATGGCCATTGGAGTTACCATGGAAGCAGGGGCAGTCACGTGACATCCAGCCATTGCATCATCACACCACTAGGCATATACAGTGAAATATATATGAGAAGTACCATACTTTAACACTGGGGGGCCACATAATACCTTTAGGCACTGATAACTGAATATGCATACAAGAAATGAATGGAATAGCAGACCTGAATACTGAGAGGGGTGACACACAGTTTGCAGTGAACGATAGCTTTCCAGAACAGAGGCAATAAAATACTGACTGACTCAGATATAAGAATACACTTTGAAGGAAACAACAAGAGAAGGAACTCTGTTCAGGGACACTATACATCCAGGCATGCTTCCCCTGCAAACAGTACCCACCGCTAACTGTCATTGTGTGTGTGTGTGTGTTATTTGGTCAGACACATTCTGGTTTGGTTGTCATAGAAACCATGTAAGAGACCCTGTAATTTGAATATTCACACTTTAAATGCTTTAAAGAGTATCGAAGAGAAGGCAAATTTAAATTGAATTAGATGGAAAAACCATCCACTACTACCGCCTCTACCAACATGATTGATCCTGCCGGCTAAACAGTGACTTTTTCGACCTAAAAACAAAAATTGATTTTGTAAACCTTGGGAGTATTCAATTCAACACAGCAATCAGATAGCTCAAGGAGATCAGTGAAAAAATGCCAATGAAGTACTCAATCAAGAAGCTCCACTGATGCCCCCAAAATTTAAATATTCAAAAAAGGAGTCCATGGAGCCTCGGTGGTGAGTCTCAAAACACGGGAATAGCCAGATATCCACAGGGTGCCTCAAGTATTCAATTTAATTTGATTAAAAAAATAAATAAATGAAAGATTGAATTTAATTTGATGAGTCATTAACCACACTAGAGAATCATTATACTCAACTGAGTTTCTACAGGAAATTAAAGAAATGGATAGCTGTTACTATGTGTACCTGAAACACAAAAGAGAACTGCGAGAATGTGAAGATGTTTTAAAGCATCACTATAACCATGCTGCATTTTCACTGTCTGTTCTTTTGATTTGATTTGAAATTGAAGATTAAAAAAACTGCTGATAAAGTGGCCGTTACCGAGCTGCTGGCTTCTGCCTTTGACACCTATATGTAGGAGAAACTGTAATTATCCTCCACAACAGTAAACTGTAAACATGGAAGAACTCATAGCCTAAATTTTGGCTTCAAGAACATACATCCAACAGATAAAGAGATTATTTAAAAAAAAAAAGTTGTTCTGCAATGCAGACTGTCAAAAATGGGCTTTGTACCCACTCAGGATAAATTTAAAGTGACACTGTCACCCCCTTTGTGCATTCTGACATCTCTACACAGGTGTAAAGGGTAAATTTAGTAAAAAGTGTCCTTTTATCAACTGCAGATTGTATTAAGTGGGCGTAGCCTCGCGGCATTAGCACCACTTAGCCCCGCCCACAACTGCACTGTTGACCCCGCCCCCGTGACGCCCATTGGTTGGCCGACGTAAAGGGGGTAGGGTCTAGACCTTTCGGCCAGCCTGTTCCAATGGCCGATGAGGGGGCGGGGCCAACAATGCCGTTGTGGGTGGGGCTACGTGGCGCTAATGCTTGCGAGGCCACGCCCACTTAATACAATCTGCAGTTGATAAAAGGACACTTTTTACTTGAACAAACACCATGACGTATGATATGAAATAAGGTATGAAAAACGCTAAATTTACCCTTTACACCTGTGTAGAGATGCAAAAATGCAAAAAGGAGGTGACAGTGTCACTTTAACCACCAACTCCTCTGTTGGAAGCATCGCTTCATCTAAAAAAAAATTATTCTGCAATCCAGACTGTCAAAAATTGGCTTTTTACCAACTGAGGATAAATTAGTACCATTTGTGGCAGTGAGAAGAGCCCAGCGGGGAACACGGAGGTTGCAGTTCAACTAAATAAGGTAGCAGAACATGGCAGGAGAGAAAGAGACATTTAAAAAAATAACCATTTTGAAGCCTACAAAACGCTAGCTGTGGACAGCTGTGGGGATCCTGGCTGTGCACCATCCCAGCAGTTTTGGAGACTGCCTCTGGGTCTCCGTTGACAGTGTCAGCCACCAAAGTCACCCAGTGAGCAGTCATGGGTATGTAAGGACCTTGACCGTGCTTACTGGTCCATGTGTCTGTAGTCAGATGGACCTTGGTGGACACAGATGTAGCCTATGCGCTCGAGATATTTTCTGCAACGTGCTGGGCCAAGGCAGGGACAGGTTTTCTTGCAAGGCTGATACTGGGGACATGCAAGGGCCAGAACTTGTGCACTACCTCTATCTCCCCTTCCTACACCGGATATTGCTAGCTTACCACCTCTGGTTCTCATCATGTTCACAAGATAGATATGAAATCTTAGAAGATACAACAACAACAAAAAAAATCAACAGATCTACCCACTCTCGATAAATCCATGTACACAAATCAGATGTATGATTAATAACTGGGTATAACAGATAACAAAAAATACAGAATACTTGGACAGAGGACGTTTTTCAGCTGATAGAAATACACCTGTAATCACTGTAATCACTGAACAAATGCACGTACCGAAATGAGATGTAGGTTTAATTACTGTATAAGAGATGTCAAGTATTTCGTATTTTTGGTGTGGGACAGAGGACGTTTTTCAGCTTATAGGAATAGAGCTGTAATCACTAAACAAATGCACGTACACAAATGAGATGTACGTTTAATAACTGTATAACAGATGTCTACTATTTTGTATTTTTGCTGACGGACAGAGGACGTTTTTCAGCTTATAGGAATAGAGCTGTAATCACTAAACAAATGCACATACACAAATGAGATGTACGTTTAATTACTGTATAACAGATATGAGCAGACCAAAATACACTTTTGGGCACTATATATAAATTGGCAAATCCAATATGCAGCCTGCAATTCAAAAGCTAAGTATTGCTGTGACTGTGACTGCTGTCTATGGACAGGAAAATGCTTGTTGCAAATATGCTAGCCTAACCTTGATAAACAACCCACTAATCTCTCTAATCTCAATACCTCTCAGTAATATCACTAATCTCACTACCTGTCTAGTTGAAATGGCTGCATTCAGGGATACAATGATACACTGAGATAGCAGTCTGTACAGCACAGTGAGTGAGGAGAAAATGGCGTCCAAAACGCAGCACAGTGACTTTTATATCAGATGGTCATGTGACTTTAGCAGCCAATCAGACACCTACACCTCAGCAATGACGTTTCTGACACGCTAACTCGAACGAACAGTAAAATGTTCGGTTCGAGAAAAACGAGATGTTCGACTCGAACCTAACTTTTCTCGAACAGTTCGATCAACACTAGTCATAATTTTTTTTATTATTTTGTATATATGGACAGTACACAGTACCACTTCTCCTGTCCTGTATGCTTGGTTTAAACCTCAGTATCTGCTCTTATTCTGTATATATGGACAGTGCACAGTACCAATTCTCCTTTCCTATATGCTGGGCAGGGGCTGGCAGGCAAATTTTAGCTCCGGCCGCTCGCTTCACTGTGGGCTATGGGAAGCTCTTATGCCTCTTTATACCTCCTTACAGTTAGCATATTACCGCACAGATACTGTACATCCACTGACTCACAAGTGACGTCTTCTCTGATTGGGGTCTCCTCTTTCCTAGTTATCCCCACTCGGTTCAGACTGTCATGATGACGTCTTCTGGTCACAACCCATTTCCACAGAATTTGTCGGACACACATCTTCGGCTCTGGGCTTTTATAAAATACGTAGCCAGCTCTATACCCACCTCTAGTGTCTGGCATCGGATGGGCCCCTCAATCCAGTGGCCTCTGATAGACAGCGCCACCAGAGTGGCCCTTTAATTCACTGGGGGAACTAGCCCAGGGGGCATTTGCCCCAGCCCAGTCCGCCACTGATGCTGGGTGTAATTCTCAGTATCTGCTCTGATTCTGTATATATGGAGAGTGCACAGTACCACTTCTCCTGTCCTGTATGCTGGGTGTAATCCTCAGCATATATATATATATCACATTGGGAAGAAGGGTGAGACGGTCGGCACTATTAGTTTACAGGTGAAACTCTTAGAAGCACAAGGAAAGTGACTCTAGATGGACTAGCATACGGGGTGCTACCGTGCACTAAGTGAAAACAAGTTCATTCTTATAGTGATACGAAGAAAATAAAGCAGCACGGTGCACTCACCATTTTGCAGTGATGTAGCTTTATTTAGGATTAAAGTTCAATCCATGCGGGTAGTGTGGACGCCAACACCCTCCACTGGGATGACAGCCGTTTCACGCCCTAATTCGGCGCTTCGTCAGATCACTACCCGCATGAATCGAACTTTAATCCTAAATAAAGCTACATCACTGCAAAATGGTGAGTGCACCGTGCTGCTTTATTTTCTTTGTATCAATATATATATATATATATATATATAGTGGCGTAGCTATAGGGGTCCCATGGCGACCGGGCCCCTACGCTAGGGCGGCCCGCACGGCCCCCCTTGCCACTTGTCTTTGAGCATCCCGGTCGCGCAGCTTCTCAGGATGCACTGATCGCTTTGATGTTCCATTAAAGCGATCAGAATACAGGAGCAGGACCTGTCAGCGTCCTGCTCCTATATTCCCTCCCATAGGCTGCCGGCACTTCATGCCAGAAGCCTATGGGAGGCCGGGACGTGACCTCTTCGGCAGGCTGATGATGTGACGTCATCACGCCTGCCGGAAGTCCTGCCCCTGTGACTCGCAAGATGGAGCCCGAAGAGGAGGAGGAAGAGCTGCTGCCTGCAGCCACACAGCGCCGATTAGGTGAGTATGATGTTTGTTTTTTTAGGGGCACCTCTGGGGGCATTATTAGTATATGGGGGCACCTCTGGGGGCATTATTAGTTCATGGGGGCATTATTAGTATATGGGGGCACCTCTGGGGGCATAATTAGTATATGGGGGCACCTCTGGTGGCATTATTAGCTCATGGCGGCACCTCTGCGGGCATTATTAGTTCATGGGGGCACCTCTGGGGGCATTATTAGCTCATGGGGGCACCATTAGTAT